>CM060332.1:15326478-15333978 GCA_030674155.1 Stramonita haemastoma
TCTCATAATCAGACGGGTGAGTGAGACTTGTTTCCCTTAAGTTGGTTTGCTTTGAGGGTGTAGTCTCATTAAATTTCGCAGATTACTGTTGTTTTTTTTAGCACCTTTTCTTCATTGTTGATTGTGATTGAGTGATTTTTAAATTGTGATAGAGTAATTTAAAATGTTCTTGGTTATTGGTATAAGTAGTTTTATCAGGCACGGTTTCGGTAATTAATGCACTTCACACCTTGTTCGTTGTCGGTCAGTAGTTAAGTGATCCAACGTTTTTTCTTTATTTAGAGTTAAATAATAATCTGAGATTCATTCCCCATATACTGCCAACTGCCACCCCTCCCCCCTTTTTCTATTTTAAGTCAGACATAAATAATATATCACAACTTGTGAAGAGAGGGTGAAGTGAATGTGAACAACACCAGGTAGAGAAAACGGGTCAGACCTGCCAAATGCTCTCCAGACGTCATTCAGTGAGGCTGAGTGCACAGTGCATTAGAAACATCCTGGCCATGGGTATTTTGGGAAACCAGCCCCCCCCCCCCCCCTCGCCATCTCTATCCTCTCTTCCTCTCTCTGTGTGTCTCTGTCTCTCTCTCTCTCTCTCCCCTCTCTCTTTCTGTCTAGACTCTCTCTCTCTCTCTCCTCTCTCTCTCCTCCTCCCTCTCTCTCTCTCTTCTCTCCTCGGTTCTCTCTCTCTCTCTCTCTCTCTCTCCTCTCTCCCTCTCCTCTTGCTTGTCTGCTGTGTGTTTCCTCTTTCTCTGTTTCTTGTTGTCTGTCAGTTTGTCTCCTGTCCCTCTCCCCCTCACCTTTGAATGGGACTGTATATGAGTACTTGCCCTCTTTAGGGTCAGGGAAGGTAAAGCAGCGAAGGAGAGGAGATGGGCGCCGCCTCAATTTGCTGCCCCTTGAGAAGCTGGGGTCTCTGATGCCTCGCTCCCCAACGACCACATAGGTTATAGGACACCTTGACCTTTAATACCTTTAAGTTTAGCTTAAAGTACTCCGTGAGCTAAGCTGAGAGTGACCGTATGCAGAACGTCTCGCTCCCAGTTCCTCTAGTGGAGGAGTAGAGTAGGCCAGCTTTTGGGTGGTGGGGTGAGGTAGACACCATGAACCTAGCTACCCTCCCCCGTGTACACTACAGCCACACCCTGCTGCCAGGAAGAGGAAGGGCAGGGCTCACCATTTTCAACTTGTACTGGTCCACTTTGCCACAACCTTCAGTGCATTGCCCCGACTCCTCAAGGAGTTAAGGGGGCGGGATAGCCTAGTGGTCAGAACGTTGCGTTCGCAATTTGGCGACTCGGGTTCGATTCCCGTCGGTTCGAGGGGATTTTCCCCCCTGGAGTTAATATCAGTGCTGACTCCACTCTCCCCCAAAGTCTATAAACCGAGACTATAAACCGAGGCCCCGTGTGCGAACGCACGCAGAACATCTTGCGCAAAAGTTAAATCTGTTCCGCTTTTCGTAAGAGTAGGCCATCGTGTGCCGGTGGGAACAGATGACAAGATTTACAAAACTGCATACACACGGGGACTGGATGTAAAAAGCACATGAGTGCTTATTCCATTATCCTCGATATAAAAAAGAAAAAAAAAGAAAAAAATGCAGAAGTTAGTCATTGTGTGTGTACAGTATTTCAAAGATATTCTAGCATACAAGCGCTTGAGGGTACAAACGAAAGAGAAGATAATATACTATGATTTTTTTTATGAAGGAAAGGGGAAGGCAAGGGGTAGAAGCTGTATGTTGCTGGTAATGTTTCATCTTTACAACATTTGACAACTTTGGACCCCGCAGGCAAAACGCAGTTCCTGTTTGATAAAAGTAAGCAGCGTGTGTTGTGTCCTAAAGACGTTCTCGTCGTGCAGTGGACAGGCTCATCAGAGACAACATCTGCCTGGGTCTGGAAACTTCTTGCAGAAAGAACCCCCTCTCTCCTTTTCTTTGTTTTTCTTTGTATTTTGTACCACTTTATGTCACGGCAGATTTCTCTGCGTGAAATTCGGGCTGCTCTCCCCGGGGGAGAGCGCGTCGCCACAGGTGCAGCGCCTACCCATTTTTTTTTCTTTTTCCTGCATGCAACTGTATTTGTTTCCCCATCAGAGTGGCTTTTTTCTACAGAATTTTGCCAGGGTCAACCCCCTTGTTGCCGTGGGTTCTTTTACGTGCGCTAAATAGTGATATGTAACGCACGGGACCTCAGTTTATCGTCTCATCCGAAAGACTAGCGCCCAGACCACCACTCAGGGTCTAATGGATGGGGAAAAAGTTTTGGGCCCAAACGGGGTACAAACCACTGCATACTCCGACCCAGACTTTTTGCTTTCTAGGCAAGGCGCGTTACCACCTAGACCACCGACCACCTGTTCCCATCCATCTGTTCTCTCTCTTCACCAAGTGGGCTGCCAGTGCACAGACTGCAAATTCCAAGACAAACGATTCCAGATCTGACAATTCCGGATGTCCTCGTGAGCGTGCGAATCGGGTAAGACGACAGGTTTTTTTTCCCCCCGGAAAGCTAGGGAGTATACGTTTTATGTTCGCAGTCTCGACAGAGTTTTTATTTTCGTTCTATCTTTTTCTTTTACCATTATTTTGGGCCATATTTTTTTTATTTATTTCGATTAAAAAAAAAACACAACACAAAACCCAAACACACAACGTGCTAAGCAGTTTCAAATAATTTCAAGGTACTTTCTGACTGGGTTCGCGTAGTTGAACGTCTTTTAAAATCCAGTTAGCAACACCGGATCCATTTAAGGACCAGCACAATCGTGTTGTGAGTAGAAACAGCCTCTGATGAGTGGTGCGGGATGTTTCAACTCTCCACGCATACGAATCGGCCCTGATTGTGTCAAGACACCGTGATTCTGAATTTTCATCCCGTTTTTCAC
The DNA here is from genome assembly GCA_030674155.1 of Stramonita haemastoma. Lineage (NCBI taxonomy): Eukaryota > Metazoa > Mollusca > Gastropoda > Neogastropoda > Muricidae > Stramonita > Stramonita haemastoma. The sequence continues at coordinate 15,329,374 of CM060332.1, forward strand.
AGTCTGACTGTTTTGGCCGTCGCTGTGGGGGGTGTTTTTTTTCTCTGTCTTCTGCTTCTCTGTCTGTCTGTTCTCTCTGCCTGTCACCCCTCCCCTCCCCTTCCCTTCTGTACCTGCCTGTCTGTATGTCTGTGTCTGTCTCTCTCTCTTTCTGCCTGTCTGTATGTCTCTCTCTCTCTCTCTCTCTCTCTCTCTCTCTCTCTCTCTCTCTCTCTCTCTCTCTCTCTCTCTCTCTCTCTCTCTCCTCCTCCCCCCTGTATGTTCACAGCCTTATACGATTTTTCACTACAGTACAATGCAAAGGGATAGTTCAATAAAGAATAAAACCCAAACCTATTTGGTAATGAAAAAAAAAAAGGGGGGGGGGGGGGGGAGGGAGGGAAAAAACTTGGTCCAACATTTTTAAAAAACTCTTTCAATCTGTTTTTCCCCACTGTTTGGGAGAAAGGAGAGAGGAGGAGAGAGAGAGAGAGAGAGAGAGAGAGAGAGAGAGAGAGAAGAGAGAGAGAGAGAGAGAGAGAGAGAGAGAGAGAGAGAGAGAGAGGGAGGAGAGAGAGGAGAGGGAGGGAGGAGGGAGAGGAGGGAGAGAGAGAGAGAGAGAGAGAGAGAGAGAGAGAGAGAGAGAGAGAGAGAGAGAGAGAGAGAGAGAGAGAGAGAGAGAAGAACTGAACAGCTTTATTGTACATCGGCCTTGGGCCACTATACAAAACATGTTTGGGTCAGGGGGACGGTAGACATCATAGCAGATAACATTTCCATTCATTCTGCATTTCTAATTCTGCAATTTGTACACAAAGTCACACTCATGCCTTCTAGTTACATCATCCCCATCGTCATCTTCAACATGTACGTGATCATTGCCATCAGCATCTTCATTAATTATAGCATCGGCTGCAGCAAGTATATCAACATCACCATTATTATTTTCATTATCCACGTCATCGTCATCAATATCACCCTCTTCATCATCTGCAATATCATCATCCTCTTCAGCCTGTATATTTATCATAGTTACGATCATCATCCTCATCATTTACATTGTTGTTTCCATCGTTATCTTTAACATATTCATCCTAGTATCCCCTTCAACATCTATACCATCGTCATCTTTAGTAACCACATCATCGTAACCATCACCACCTTCAGCATCTATATCAACATCACCTTCAACATTTCCATCATCATTGCCATCATCTTCCTGAACATCTACAAGAGAGAGAGAGAGAGAGAGAGAGAAGAGAGAGAGAGAGAGAGAGAGAGAGAGAGAGAGAGAGAGAGAGAGAGAGAGAGAGAGAGAGAGAGAGAGAATCACTATCTCCAACAGTTACTGTTAGTAGCATAAACGACAGGGAGGCGCGAGTGTTGTCGCAGCAGCCGTAAGCGGCAGATAGCATCAGTGCAAACGCTGACGGCTTGGGGGAGAGGGGGGGGGGGGGGGGGGGGGCAGCTTGTGCTGCGCTGCGCCTGCTGTCGTTGTAGCCAGGGTCTCGCGCCACCATCCTCCCCCCACCCCTTTCCATTCCTCATGCAGTTTCTCTGGCCACGGACGTCTATTTTCAGCGGGTCGAGTATCGATTTTTGTGTTCACTGATGAATACCAACTCATGTTTCCTTTCAGGACGCCGCAAGCAGCAGCGCCCAACTCTCCTCGGTCAGAAGCGGCGCGTCCGTCCGTCCTCTGCTGCCTGTGTCGTGTGGTGTGCCGTCTCTTAGTAGTGCCACCCACCCCCAAACCTGTGTTGCCATGCCATGTCAGACGAGTCCGCGAGTGTCACCACGCAGAGTGTTCCTCGTGTAGGGAAGGGGAAGGTGTCGTGGTTAAGGCAGACATGCGGGCGGCTGTGGGCAACAGTTCCAGCCGCTGAGTGTCGTCAGCAGATCGGCGACTGACCTGTCTGACCTGACGGAAGCCCACGCTGCCATTTGGATGGGGTTGACTTCCGCTTTCTGTCACGGTTCTGTCTTGTGTTGTCGAAGGTGCCACAGCTCGGCTTGCATCACGCAGTGAGGGAGGGGCTAGCGTGTATCGAACCGCTCTTGGAGAGCAGGCTTGACGACAGTTTCCCGTTTCCCAGTCGAAGAAAGTGGAATTCGATATCCTTTCCGAGTCTAGGAGAGGAGAGAGAGAGAGAGAGAGAGAGGCCAAGGCTGTAGAGACCCAACTGGATGGACACAGAAGGGTGAATCTTTGACGTCATTCCGTCTTGTGACGGAATTTATTGACACGTGTTGTATCAGTTTTCATACTTCGTTCTTTTTCTTTTCTTTTCTTTTTCTTTTCTTTTTTTTTTTTTCTTCGACACCAATGCAGTCTCATGAACTATCTAACTGTGGACAGAGCTGGCTCAGAGAATTCCTTTTCTTTGTGGATTTTTTCTTCACTGTTGTTACGGTGAAAGGTGTATTGTTTTTATTAAAGTATTCAGTCTCGCGGCATATGTTACAAATTACCTGGTGAAAGTCATTACAACTGTATTTGGCTGAGCTGAATATTTTGTTGTTGTTGCAAGAACCAGCCTGGTGAAATGTAAGGCATCCATGAAAGCGTTTCCCTGTGCCAGCTGTTTCTGTGTCCTCCACCAGTGTGGGTGTAGGTTGGCCAAGTTTCTCCGATACAAGTCAACGTCTGATATGACCCACTCGAGGCTAAGTTGACGCATGCCGGGTGACAGCTTGAAGGCACCGTGCGCCAGCTGTGGCTTGATTTGGTTTCTCCTCACTTTCTGCTGTTGCTGAATCGTCATCGTGATTGTGTCCTTGAGAGAGAGGTAGGCCCAACCCCGTTTTAATCCCGCTTTTGCGAACATCTTGCCAATCGCTCTGTGCAAGACGCAAGTTGAAGTCCACTCCTTGCGGACTCCCTCATGGTTCTGACCAGGGGGAACAACTTGCTCAGAATCCAGACAATTGCTGGCAAGAGGACAGTGTCTTGAAAAAGGGAAAACCGTGCTACGATTCTGATCCAAAAGCTAAAGAGACACACAATAGTTGCTTGAAAAGATTGTTTGATAAGACACGATTGCTTAAAAAGACAGGATTGCTTGAAACGAAACGGTTGCTCGACAATCAATTTGGTGTATGTGTGTGAGTGAACGTGTGGAGAGAATCTTCCGAAGGTTAGAACTCGACTCCCAACATACGAAGGAAGCACTACCTCGTGGCCCCAGCAGAATGATCGATTGTAAGTATACCCCTTTCTCTCTCTGCCTCTTGCCCATCTCTCCCCCCCCCCCCTCCACATCGCCCTCCCTCCCCCACGCCCCAGCCACACCCTCCTCACCCCCCTCCATGCCGATGCTATCTGTTTACATTCCCAATGTGTTCCATCGCTTTTTTAAAAATCAGTGCGATCACTCCCTTATGTGTGGCGGTTTCTATGCGCTCTATAAATTGATCGTTCCTTTCTTTTTTCATTCAAAGCTCCTAAACCCAGATCGCTGGATCGCTGCAGCCATATATTTGCCATCAGCTGTTGTGTGTGAGGGGAAGGGTGGACAGTGTTGATAGCCTGTACTGTAGCCTATATCTAGAAATGATGCTATTTTTTCCTTTCAAGTTTCGGAAATTATACACTTTGTGTGATTCAAGCGTTTTCAAAGGCAGTGGCTCGCTGATTGTTTGTTTGTTTGTTTTGTTGTGTGTGTGTGTGTGTGTGTGTGTGTGTGTGTGTGTGTGTGTGTGTGTGTGTGGTGTGGTGTGGTGTGGTGTGGTGTGTTGTGGTGTGTGTGTTGTGGTTGTGTGTGTGTGTGTGTATGTGTGTTGTGTGTGTGTGTGTGTGTGTGTGTGTGTGTGTGTGTTGTTTGTGTTTGTGTTTTAACGTCTACCCACTAGTGATTTTTGACAAATTTTGTGTTGTGTGTGTGTATGCATGCATGCATACATGTGTAAGCGCTGTGCGGGTGCTTTTGCATGCACACACACGCGCGCGCACACATGTGCTTGCTCGTCAGTAAGACTACATACTTTATGTCAAAAAGCAGATAGTCACATTTTCAGAAGTAACACCTTTTTTTTTTTTTTAAGAGGTCACACTTAAATTACACAACAACATCTTGTCCGGAGATTGTGCATTTTGGTTTTGTTCATGAATTAATTATCAATGCAAATTTACACCCTTTCCCTCCCCCCTGCCCCCCTTGCACCTGCCCCCCACCCCACCCCCCCCCCCCCTGCCTTCGTGCTTTCAGCAGCATCATGTCATTCTATTGGCAGGTGGCAGGCACTCATAATGCAGGCAATGTCAGGTGTTGGAACTGGTGGGTTCTAATTAGGCATGAGTCAGGGTCTGTTGTGATGTGATGTGATGTGATGTGATGTGATGTGATGTGATGTGATGTGATGTGATGTGATGTGATGTGATGTGTGTGTGTGTGTGTGTGTGTGTGTGTGTGTGTGTGTGTGTGTGTGTGTGTGTGTGTTGTATGGTGTGTGTGTGTGTTTGTGTGTGTGTGTGTGTGTGTGTGTGTGTGTGTTGTGGTGTGGTGTGCTTGTGTGTTGTGTGTGCTTGTGTGTGTGTGTGTGTGTGTGTGTGTGTGTTGTGTGTGTGTGTGTTGTGTGTGTGTGTGTGTGTGTGTGTGTGTGTGTGTGTGTGTGTGCTTGTGTTGT
>CM060332.1:15340211-15342711 GCA_030674155.1 Stramonita haemastoma
ATGGTGGTACTTCAAGAAGTACATGATACTGTCTCACCTTTGTACTGTACTGTTCTTTAATCTTCAGATATTTGAATGGTGGTACTTCAAGAAGTACGGGACGTCCTTCATCGAGCAGGTGTCGCTGAATCACATCTCGCCTCTGCTGGGGGGAGGGGAGGGGGGTCCTGAGGGGGGCGGGGGCACCAGCACGGGCAGCGTCACCCCCACCCCCTCCACCAGCACCACCTCCTCCACCCCCGACTCCAGTCGCAGTGCCACCAGTCAGCCCTCGTCTGTGCCCGGTGTGTAGTAGTACTTAGCCCAACAGTCGGTGACCGTAATGTTCACTAGTCATGGGCCTGAAGACAGTTGTTGCCGGCCGTCTGGCTGGCTGCCCCCGCTCAGTGCTCACAGCGTTCACTCTCCCCTAACTAAGCTTAAGCAGCGTTTGAGTGTTGGTTGCCTTGTGGATGGGGGACTGTTCGAGCACCTTGGTTTCAGTACAGTCATCTCCATTTCAACCAGCTGAAAATGGGTACCTGCCGTCTTTAGAGTCAGGGAAGGTAGAGTAGTGAGGAAGAGGAGATGGGCGCTGCCCCTAGAGAAGCTGAGGTCTGTGATACCATGCTCACCAATAAATAACATAGGTTATGGGAACCTTTACCTCTGTGTGTGTATATGATATGAATAAAGGTGGTAAAGGTGTTCTCATAACCTGTGTAGTTGTTGGGGAGCGAGGTGTCAAAGACGTCAGCTTCTCTAGGGGCCAGCACATGAGGGCACTGGCGGCGCCCATCTCCTCTCCCTCGCTGCTTTACCTTCCCTGACCCCGAAGAGGGCAGGTACCCATTTACAGCTGGGTGAACTGGGGGACTATGCTGAAGCTAAGGCATGGAAACAGTCACCCATTCACTTGGTAACCACACTTCACCTTAGCTTGGGGAAAGGGAGTGATCTGACCACTGAGCTATCCCGTGCATGTATTGGAATGCTCCAGATGGCTTGCGAGAACTGTTTCTATGATATGGTGTGAACATTTTGTTCATGTGAATGTGCTTGTATTACACTAAATATATTAGAGAGAGAGAGAGAGAGAGAGAGAGAGAGAGAGAGAGAGAGAGAGAGAGAGAGAGAGGAGAGAGAGAGAGAGAGTGTGTGTGTGTGTGTGTGTGTGTGTGTGTGTGTGTGTGTGTGTGTGTGTGTGTGTTAGTGTTGCTGTGTGCATACAAGCGTGCAGATAGTATGTTTGATGTGGGCCCTTTAGAGACACTTCCGTAACATTTTTCGAATGCCTGTGTATATGCTCTAGAGTATTCATTCATCAATCTGTATAATATATGGGTATGCATGTGCACACGCACACACCCATGCATGCACATACGCACACACACACGCACGCATACACACACATGCATACATGAACAGGATAGCCTAGTGGTCAGAACATTGCGCTTGCAACCTGATGACCCGGGTTCAATTCCTGTTCAAGGGGATATTTTTCCCTGGAGTTAAAATCAGTGCAGACTCCACTCTCCCCAAAAGTCCTTCAGATGAGACTATAAACTGAGGTCCCCTGTGTGTGAACACAGGCAGAACATCTTGCACACATGTTATAGCCTGTTCCGCTTTTTGAAAGAGTAGGCCATTGTGTGGCAGTGGGAACAGATGACAAAATTTACAAAACTGCATACACACAGGGACTGGATGTAAAAAAAGCACACGAGTGCTTATTCCATTATCCTCGATATAAAAGAATAAAAGAATAACTTAACACACACACACATGCACACTTAAATGCATGCACACACATACACACACACACTTAAACACATGCCCCACACACACACACACATACACATGCACACACATGCATGTGCATGCATGCATGCATGCAGGCAGCCACACACACCACACACACACACACACACACACACACACACACACACCACACACACACACACACACACACACACACACACACATCCTTGCTGGCACACACGCTCACTGGCACACCCCCGTTAACCCATAAACACACAGAAATCAATATCATTCAAACAACAACAAAAAAACAACAACAACAAAAAATCACAGAAACATGTGTCACTCAGATTGTTATATTCAAATAAAACAAAGTATTTGTGAAGAAAAGAACACAAAAAAAACCCAGGCAAAAAAAGCAACAAGTTGATGCCATCAAATAAAAGCTCTTCATCCCCCCCACCCCCCAAAAAAAAGAGAAAATGAAAAAAAAAGAAAGAAAGAAAAGATGCTGCTGTGTGGGTGTATTTATGCCTAAGAGCCATTGGCGCTGATGTGATCTTTTGCTACAGACAGGGGGGAGGGAGGCGGTAGCTATATTTGGCAGCCAGACACACAAGGCAGGAGCTGGTGCAGCCCAGCGCTTACAGCCTCATTCTCCTCTCAGGGTTCGGGTTCCACTCTTCGCTGAGGTGTTTCCTTGAGGACATTTGTTTTCCCCCTGGAGTCAACATCGGTTGTAATCCCGGAAGTCGGAATG
>CM060332.1:15347711-15372711 GCA_030674155.1 Stramonita haemastoma
TCTTTGCATGAAATTCGGGCTGCTCTCCCCGGGGAGAGTGCGTCGCCACAAGTGCAGCGCCTACCCTGTTGTTTTTTTCCCCTCAGGGATGGTGTCTAAACATGACACCTGTGTGCATGCTGGTTTTTTAAGATTTTGTCATCCGCTCCTACAAGCACGTGATAGCCTGCTCTTCCGAAAGGTGGAACAGGGTTTTAATGTGTGCGCAAGATGTTCTGCGTGTGTTCACACACAGGGCCTCAGGTTTATAGTCTCATCCGAATGACTTCGACATTCAGTTTGATTTTTCTGTCAAACTGGAAAGAAAGGGCGAGGCTGGGTATGAACCCAGAAACTCATGGTTTACTTGTTGGCAGGCGAACGTCTTAACCATCCTGCCACCTTCCTTCCTTCCTTGTGATGTGTTTATTCAGGCCAAGAATATATTGTGTATAGCTTGTTTCCACAGTATATGATATACATATGTTTTCAGGCCAAGAAAATATTGTGTATAACTTGTTTCCATAGGATGTGATGTACATGTGATGTACATGCGAACGCACGCAGAACATCTTGCGCGCACGTTAAATCCTGTTCCGCTTTTCGTAAGAGTAGGCCATTGTGGGCCGGTGGGAACAGATGACATTAGCAAAAATGCATACACACGGGGACTGGATGTAAAAAAGCACATGAGTGCTTATTCATTATCTTCGATATAAAAAAAAAAAAAAAGAATAAAAAAAAGGATAAGAATATATTGTGTATAGCTTGTTTCCTCAGTATGTGATGTACGTGTGTTATATGCAGGCGGAGAAGACGTTGAAGCAGGCCTACAAAGCAGCAGAACTCAACTATCGCAAGTCACAGGCCACCCAGCACCAAAACCCTGTGCAGGAGGCACTGCATAGTGAGTCCCTGCACTTCAGTGTGTGATGCTGCTCTTGGTGTTGTGATGTCTCTCTCTGTTTCTGTCTCTGTCTCTCTCTGTCTGTCTGTCTCTCTGTCTGTCTGTCTGTCTGTCTGTCTGTCTGGCCCTCTCTCTCTCTCTCTCTTCTCTCTCTCTCTCTCTCTCTCTCTCTCTCCTCTCTCTCTCTCTCTCTCTCTCTCTCTCTCTCTCTCTCGCAGAACATCTTGCGCACACGTTAAATCCTGTTCCGCTTTTCGTAAGAGTAGGCCATCGTGTGCCGGTGGGAACAGATGACATTTACAAAAGTGCATACACACGGGGACTGGATGTAAAAAAGCACAAGAGTGCTTATCCCATTATCCTCGATATAAAAGAATAAATCAAATCAAATCAAATCAAATCAAATCAAATCAAATCAAATCAAATCTCTCTCCCTGTTGTGAAGTTGACTGAAGGACATGGCAAACCGACTGAGTCACAGGCTGGATTCATGTGTGGTTATTCCACAGCTGACCATAGGTATTTTAACACCTCAGGTAGTTGTCGAGAAGGTTTATCTGGAAAAGGAGGAAAGCTTTATGCACGTTTTGTTGACCTGAGGAAAGCTTTTGACTCTGTTCAGTGACATCCTTTTGTTTTGATATCATGACTCAGAATGGAATCCTGGGAAAATATCATAATGTTGTTATTGCTGTGTATGAATCTGAGGTGTCTTGCAGGCAAATTGAGGACAGACTAAGTGAATTTTTTGAATGCCCAGTAGGCTTGAGGCAGGGATGTATAATGGGTCCTGCATTGTTTTCCTGATACATAAATGAAATTGTTTCATCAGTTGATAACATGGTATTCAGTTTTTGCCAGATCTTCTGAAACTATAACATTTTTGTATGCTGATGGATATAGTTTTCTCATCCAATACTAGAGTTGGTTTACAAAATCAAATTAGCAATTTACGCAAAGCATGTCAAAATTTGTTTTTGAATGGTAATACTGATAAAACTTAAGTGATGTTTTGGGATTTTTTGTAGCGGCAGAATAGGTTTTAACATGTGTGCAGGATGCTCTGCATACATTTGCACACAGAACCTTGGTTTATAATTTCATATGAAGAACTTTCCTGGGACTGGGGTCAGTACTGGTATTGTGTCCAGAGAAAACAATCCCCTTGAAGGGACAACTCTGGTGGCTCGAACCCATGTCGTCAGAATGCGAGCTCTCTGCTCTAACCACTAGGCTGACCTGCACCCTCCAGTCACCTTGAAAGCAGGATGTGTCAGCTACAGAGTACCAGCTGATGTGAACAGGAACATTTCAGCTTCCTTCTTCTCCTCCTTTGATCAGACCCAACTGGTCCCTGAAATTGAAATGTGGCTACCCTAATCGTGGGCAAAAACAGTCTCATAATTATGCAAAAACCTCACCATTGGTGAAGTTGGGAGCTCTTGTCAAGGATTGGAAAAAGACCCAACAGGAGCACTGTACTTTACAGCTGCCCAAGCCGTGCCTAGAGGGCCTTTAACTGGTTTTTTATCCTTCTCCGAAGTCATTAACTCACTCAGGACGGCCAGTTCTCTCCCTTGCTTCTCCCCACCATTTGTAATGGTTAGTAAAAAAAAAAAAAAAAAAAAAGTAAATACAAGACACATAGTAAGAAAATCAAATTTTCTGGACTTGTGTATAACATACTGGGTTTGTGCATATCGAAAGATTAAAGCTCTCATTTTAATATTGAAACTTTGACTAGCATGGAGAAAATACTCTGAATTTTGTACTCCGTGTCACTACTCCCTGTCAGCTACTCTCTACAACCACAATCAGAGAGTTCGGAACACACGGAATCACCCACAACACTCTGCAATCGACCTTGGATAGTCTCAGGAAGCTATATGCAGCTGCACTAGTCATAGTATCATGTGGACGCAATGTGAAAAATCTGAAAACAGCGAATCCACTATTGTGGACGGCCGTCCGTCCAAATCCGTTGCTTTACACTGATCCGCTATAGTGGACAGCCGTCCTCTGAGAGTTAAGTCAAAGTCGACCTGTTATTCTCCTGGTGGTAGGTACATGAAGAATTGAGCAGTGCATTGGTGACTGTTGGTGTTGTTTCCAGGGAGGGACACCAACATCTTGGTCTACATCAAGCGTCGCCTGGCCATGTGTGCACGCAAACTGGGCCGTACCAGAGAGGCTGTCAAGATGATGAGAGATGTAAGATGTGGTTAGTGTGTTGTGTGTGTGTGTGTGTGTGTGTGTGTGTGTGTGTGTGTGTGTGTGTGTGTGTGTGTGTGTGTGTGTGTGTGTGTGTGTGTTGTGTGTGTGTGTGTTTGTTGTGTGTGTGTTGTGTGTGTGTGTGTGTTGTGTGTGTTGTGTGATGTGTGTGTTTTTTTGTGTGTGTGTGTGTGTGTATGTGTAGTGTCTTCATTTAACGTCTATCCACTAAAAAGTGATTTTAGACAAATGATTGGGAAGAAAAAAAGATTTTAAAAAATGTAGGTGTGTTTGTGTGGACAGGTGAATGGAGGATAACAGAAAAAAAAACTAAACAGGTCTAACCATCAGAAAAACAAAAAGAACAGGTCTAACCATGCATGCGTGCGTGTGTGTGTTGTGTGTGTGTGCATGTGTGTGCATGGGAACGGGATGGAGTGTACAGATGAAGACAGTTCCAGAGATTAGAGGGAGCAGATTTGTGGAAACATTTGAAGCAGAGGGTATTTAATCTTGTACTTCACTCTCTATGAGACAGGCAGCCAGTGAAGAGATTGCAAGAGAGGAGTGATGTGTGTTCAGATTCTGTGGTGGTAGACACACATACAGTCCTGCTTTTAACAAAAATCTGTTTCAAAAGTATATCATATACAAGCTGATGGTTGAGGAATAAATGGAGAAATAGCGCATACTGAAGATGTGATGTGCTGTGCTGTGCTGTGCTGTGCTGTGCTGTACTGTGCTGTGCTGTGCTGTGCTGTGCTGCGCTGTGCTGTGCTGTGCTGCGCTGCGCTGTGCTGCACTGCACTGTACTGTACGTACTGTACTGTACTGTACTGAACTGTATTGTACTGTGCTGTGCTGTGCTGTGCTGTGCTGTACTGTATTGTGCTGTGCTGTGCTGTGCTGTGCTGTGCTGCACTGTGCTGTGCTGTACTGTACTGTGCTGTGCTGTACTATGCTATGCTGTGCTGTGCAGCTGCTGAAAGAGTCCCCAGCATGAACTTCAGCATCCAGGAAAACCTCATAGAGGCGCTGCTGGAACTGCAGGCTTATGCTGATGTGCAGGCCGTCCTGGCCAGGTTTGATGGTAGGTCGGTCTGTCTGCCTGTCTGTCTGTCTGTCTGTTTTTCTGTCTGTCTGTCTGTCTGTTTGTTGTCTGTCTGTCTGTCTGTTGTCTGTCTCTCTGCCTGTCTGTCTGTCTGTCTGCCTGTTTGTTTGTCTAATGTTTGTCCCCCTTGAATCTCACGTTGAGTCTTGAAAGAGAGATGTTCACCCTCAGAGGAAAAGGCATTGGTCATATCTTTCCTGATCTCTGAGGAGAGCTGTATGTAAAGGATTCAAAGGTTGCTTCATTCAGTCGTCAAGGGTTGAAGAATCTGTCATGTTTTGACTTTTCGTATCTTCCGTATTACTTTCAATGACGTAGCTTCTGACTTTTTAAGTCATAAGACTACTTTCTCGTGGAAAGGACTGAATGAAGTGTGTGTGTGTATGCAGAAAAGATGTGATACTGGACATTTAAATGTTAATGAAAATTAGGTAAAGGTAAAGGTGTCCATAACCTAGGCGGTCGTAGGGAGGAGGCATCAGAGACCTCAGTTCTCTAGGGTCAGCATATTATCTCCTCTCCTCGCTGCTTTACCTCATGACCCTAAGAGGGCAGGTACCATTTACAGCTGGGTGAACTGGGGACTGTACTGAAGCCGAGGTGTGGAAACAGTCAGAAAATAAGACCAGTGTCGAAATAATGATATGCTTGGGGTTTTAGAAGCCCTGATTGAAGACTGGTAGAAGTCAGAAGATGTGTTCTTTCGGCGTTACAGTAGTTCTTAGCTTGCTGCTGGATATGTGGGAAGTTCATTTGGATCTCGACAGAAATACTGATCATGGTATAGTGGAAGGTGCAAACCAAAAATATGTCATGATCCTTATTTTTACACTATCCCTACGTTAAGGAGAGAAACCAGTCTTCCCGGGTACACATGCACTGTGCATTTGTATGCTTCTTTAGTAACCCAGTCATGGGTGACATGAAGGGAAGGGTGAGGTAGATGGTTGGTCATCCTATACAGGTTACCTGAGGGAAAAAGGTAAAAAAAAAGGCTGTTTACTCTCTCATCCTGTGGCAGATTATTATTCATATAGAAATTGTAAAAAAAAAAAAACCCAAAAAAACGAAGACTTGTCATAGTGCAGACTATCATAATGTACTTACCTAAAAGATTGCTTTTTAATAGTTATGTAGGTTAATGTATATTTATCAAAGAAAATTCAAGTTATGGCAAAGATTGATATTTATATATTCATCTAAAGAATATTCATAAATGTGCCAGATAAATGTCATGAGAACATCATAGCGGAGTGGTTAAGACCGTACGACTTCAATCCCATGGGTCTATGAAGTCGTGGGTTTGAAATGAATCTTGGTGTGTGCTGCTAAATTAAGGATGGGTATTTTTACAATCTTCCAGGTCAACTTCAAGTCAGATCTGCCAGTGCCTTAATTCCCTTCATATATAGTTAATCTTCCAGGTCAACTTCAAGTGCAGATCTGCCAATGCCTTAATTCCCTTCATGTATATTTATACACAGGCAGAAGATCAAACATGTATGTTATAGATCTCATCATCCATGTCACTGTTCAGTGGGTTACTCAAACACGAACATACCCAGCATACATCCCGGAAGTCAGAATGTGGCTACCTTCATGGTTTGGGCAAATATAGTCGCATATATAAGCAAAATCTGACCCTAGGTGAACCTTGGAGATCTAGCCAAGAAAACACACACACAAAAAAAAGATGAATGTCTATAATATCTAAAAACACATGTTATGACATACACGTTAACTCTTTCTTTTGCAAGGGATTAGCTAACTATGGTTGCAATGATTAGCTATGTTGTGAAGAATTGTTTTTTTTATTAATTTTTATTCAATAATACAGTGATGATGTTGGGGTGCCCCTCCCCACCCCCTCTCCCCCCTGTTGCAATGATGAGCTATGTTGTGAAGAATTGTTTTTGTTTTGTTTTTATTCAATAATACAGTGATGATGTTGGGATGCCCCCTTCCCCCCCCCCTCCCTCCCCCCTCCCTCCCCCCTCTTCCTCCCTCCCCCCCCCCTCTCCAGTTTTGTTGGCGCTGACTGAAGTGTTGACGTGTGTGTTGGTGTTGCAGACATCAGTCTTCCCAAGTCGGCCACTATATGTTACACAGCAGCGTTGCTCAAAGCCAGAGCAGTGGCTGACAAGTAAGGCTTCTTCTTCTGCCTTTGCTGCTGTGCTGTTCTCTGCTGTGCTGTGCTGTGCTGTGCTGTGCTGTGCTGTGCTGTGCTGTCTGTCGGTCTGTCTGTCTGTCTGTCAGGTTTTGGTGTTTTTTTGGTTGGTTTGCTTGTCTGTTTGTGATGTATGTAGTGGTGAGTGGTGAGGTGTGTGTGTGTGTGTGTGTGTGTGTGTGTGTGTGTGTGTGTGTGTGTGTGTGGAGGGAGTTGTGTGTGTGTGTGTGTGTGTGTGTGTGTGTGTGTGTGTGTGTGTGTGTGTGTGTGTGTGTGTGTTTGTGTGTGTGTGTGTGTGTGTGTGTGTGTGTGTGGTGTGTGTGTGTGTGTGTGTGTGTGTGTGTGTGAGTGAAAGTCAAGTCAAATTTTTGTTCCCAGATGATACTTTGAATAACTTACCAATTCATTTGCTTTTTTTATCAAGCCATCTATCTAGGGGAAAAAAAACTTAATGAATAATATTTAACTAAAACATGATTTCGACAACTTATATTAAATACAGCTTTACTACATCAATCCTCTTATGCATGTGTGTGTGTGTGTGTGTGTGTGTGTGTGTGTGTGTGTGTGTGTGTGTGTGTGTGTGTGTGTGTGTGTGTGTACACATGTGTCATTCCCTAAATACTCACTATGTTTGTAACCCTGTTAGCCAATAAAGACTGTGTCAGGACTACTTCTTTTCTGCTGTTTGAATTGATTGATTGATTGATTGATTTATTCTTTTATATTGAGGATAATGGAATAAGTACTCATGTGCTTTTTTACATTCAGTCCTTGTGTGTATCCAGTTTTTGTAAATCATGTCATCAGTTTCCACCGGCACACGATGGCCTCCCCTTTCAAAAAGCGGAATAGGATTTAACATGTGTGCATACTGCAAGATGTTCTGCGTGCATTCGCACACGGGGCCTTGGTTTATAGTCTCATCCGAAGGACTTTATTGGGAGGGAGTGGAGTCAGCACTGATGTTCACCCCAGAGGAAAAATCCCCTCAAACGGGAATCAAACCCGGGTCATCACATTGTGAGCGCAATGTTCTGACCACTAGGCTATCCTGTCCCCCTAAGTGTGTGTGCTTTTAACTGAAAAAAAACCCTCTTTGTTTTCTAATAGAATTTCTTGTGTTTTTGGAGAAGAATGTTTTACAGAGATCTGATTGTTGAATCCACACCACAGTGCCAGTCATATCACTGAACCCACATGACCGTTGTTGTTATCATCGTTGTTGTTGGTGTTGTCAGGTTTTCCCCAGACATAGCCTCCAAACGAGGGCTGAGCACAGCGGAGATGACAGCGGTCGAAGCCATACACAGGGCTGTGGAGTTCAATCCTCACGTCCCAAAGGTAAGTGTGGCTTGTGATGTTGTTTTGGGGGGGGGGGGGGAAGGGAGGCTGTTCCTTGGCTAGAGCTCCAAGGTTCACCAACAGTGAGATTTTGCTTTTGTAACTGTTTTTGCCCACCATGAAAGTAGCCGTATTCCATCTCGCGGGATGTATGCTGGGAATGTTTGTGTTTCTGTAAGTAACCCACTGAACGCTGACATGAATGCTGGGTTCTTTAACATGCATATTTGATCTTCTGTGTGTGTGTGTGTGTGTAGTTTTGTGTGTGTTGTATGTGTGTGTGTGTGTGTGTGTGTGTGTGTTCAATTTCTTTTAACGTATTTTCACAAATTGTGATATTAGACGGAAATGTGGGAGAGAGAGATAAAGACAAAGAAAGACAGAGGGGGAAGGGTGTGTGAATGTCAAGGGAAGAGGGCGTAGTTGGTAATGTATGGAAGATGGAATTTCAGAGGATCAATAGGGCCTACACGTGGATTGATAAAAAAATAATAATAACAAAAACCTTAACATTACTTACCTAATAAACTACAATGAACAAAAAGGAAAATGCAGTTGTAACAATTCTTAACAAAAACAGTAATTCCAAAGAAAAAATGTGAGGTAATTTCACCTGAGAAAAAAGTCGTATTAGCTCCCCCCCCTCCAAAAAAAAAAAAGAAGAAAAAAAAGAAAGAAACACCACCAACAATAACAACAAATAATTATTATCATTTTTTAAAATTAAAAGCTATCCCCCTCAACAACACAAGAAAAGAAGAAAAAAAAAAATCAAACATAAACAAAAGAGCAACCAACCCCCAAAACAAGAAAGAGAATTCCCAACAATAGCAAACGAGAAGCCAGTTATGAACATTATCACCCCCCTCTCCCTTCCCCAAGAAACAACCAAAATAAACAATAGGTATGTGCCGAGAGGTAAGGAATAGACAGGTTAGGGAAAGAGTGGAACAACAATTCTAAAGCAACAATTCTCAAGCAACGAATTGGGCAACAGAAGACTCAGGGGAGGACAGGGGAAGACGGTAGCTGGCTGGTCATTCTTTATTTGTTACTCAGCATTCAGGTACAGGTGAAGACCGTCTTATGAAGAAGACAAAACCTCTAACTTAAGGATGCTTATTTAAAGATACAAAGTGTCTCACAATTTACAGGTGTCAGAAAACAGTAGTACTGCACATCGATAAAATTGCATAGAATATTATCTAATCAAGTCTCCTGTCGCGCTAAGTCTAGCACACTACATCTAGCATACAAACAATATTATTTACAAAATCTCTTACTCATTCACACACACACACACGCGCGCACGCACGCACACACACATGCATACACACATGGGAGATAACTCCCTGTCGCGCTGTCTCACACGCTAGCCCTACCGGTACTAGATCTACTGCGCCTGGCTACATCTCTCCCCCCTCCAAACTCTGTCAGCGTCCGCGCTGACAAACATATCAATGCTATCTAAACAAACCTATGAAATTCAACGAACCACATTTTTATGCTTCTATGATAAATGTTATTTCAACAGTATAATCATAAAACAAACAGTGGTATTAAACTGCATTTACGATCCATGTTATTTTAACAAGTAGAGTTGTAAAATACAGAATGTTCTCATCTCCAGTGCTTGCAATGCCACAATCTAGTGAAGAAAACAGGATTCTTCATAGATAAAGATTTTTGCATTGACAACAATAGCTACAGGCGACTACAGAAAATTTGTGTTTGGACAAATTTCTTCTGCGAGTCAGAACAAGTAGAGCCATCACCGACAACAGAGGAATTGCTATTTAAGCAAAACACCTCAGAGTCGAGCTCTTTCCACTAACAATAGTTCCATTACAAAGCCTGTTTTAGTCATACATTTTGGTTTTTCCGGCTTCTGACTGAACGACAGGCAGTAGGAACTTGTTATTTAAACATGCTACATTAAATGTTTCCACCCATAAAAAAAAAAACCAGCCTTGTGTTTTAACAACATCACTAAAACTTTAACATACAAATGCTTATGAAAAAAAATTAAATTCTTTCCTTTCAGGATAGATTTCTTCTGTTAAACTTCCGCCAATTATAAACAGCTATTTACATACCAAAGTAGAACTGTCTTTGGCTCCTCCCTTCAAGGCCAGTCGCGAAGAATGTCTCGGGGCTGGGACCGGAGGAGCAACACACATGCCCACAGGTTCAATGTCACTGACTGACTCCGACTTTCTGGTAGCACACACGAGTTCATCGTCACTGTCCGACTCACTGTCAGAGTCAGTCGAAGATGGAGTAGGCTGGTGCGGCGGCTCGTCCAGCTCTACAGGTGTTGTTACAGGTAGAAGGTCCTTACGATGTACAGTCCTTTCGGCACCACCTGCCACTGGCTGCACACGGTACACATGCAGCTCATCGTAAGGACGCGACGTCACTAGGTGCAGGTCTTGTTTCCAGAAGTCCTGGATCTTGTTTCTGCCCACCACACGGTTGCGAAGGTAGACGTATTCACCAACGTGCAGAGCATGATCCGAGGCCCTCTTGTCAGTGAACCTCTCCCGTTTGGCGGCAGTCTCCTTCAGCTGCTGGTAGGCTTTCTGGTGGGCTTCCTGGAGGCGCAGTCGGTGCTGTCGGACCCAGTCGACTGTGCCGGCCGAGTCTGGGACTTGACACCCCAAGAGGTCATCAATGGGCAGCCTTGGTTGACGTCCGAAGAGGAGGAAGTGCGGAGCGAAGCCCGTGGAGGCATGGGGCGTGTTGTTGTACGCCTGCACCAGCTCTGGGAGGTGTGCAGGCCATCTGGTCTTCTCCAGGGGCAGGGTGCGCAGCAGGTTGGGCATGGAGCGGTTGAACCGCTCACACTGTCCGTTCCCCTGCGGGTGGTAGGGCGTGGTGTGTGACTTCTTGATGTTGTAGGTCTCACAAAGCTCTCGAATCAGGCGTGATTCAAAGTCTCTGCCTTGGTCGCTGTGGATCCGCTCTGGTACCCCGTAGCGCTGGAACCACTCACTGATCAGAATCCTGGCGACAGTCACTGCTTCCTGGTTCCTCGCAGGCACGGCCTGAGTGAATTTCGTGAAAACGTCCGTCATTACAAGGACGTTCTCCCTGCCGTCGCTTGCCTGGTCCAGCTTGGTGAAGTCTATCGCCAGGACTTCCAGTGGTCGTGAAGCCAGGAGGTGACCAGAGGTGGTGTTTACAGTAGGGGGCTGTCGACCCAGCATGCAGCGTTCGCAGGACTTGATGTAGTCTTTGACATCTCGGTGCATGCCCGGCCAGTAGACTCTGGAGCGTAGGAGGCCAAGGGTGCGGTCCAATCCCTGGTGGCCCATCTGGTCATGCAGGGACACAAGGACTTCTGGTCTCAGGGCACTTGGAAGGACCAGCTGCTCCAGGGTCCCATGCTGCTGGTCTTGTATGCACCGATACAAGATGCCCTCCCTCAGGGCTAGGCGGGGATGCTGCCGTTGTAAGCATCGCTGGTCCCGGTCCTTTCCAGTGGGAGGTCTGGAGGGCCAGTGCTCCAGGAAGGGGGAAATGAGGGGGTCTCCTTGTTGGAGTTCAAGGATTTCAGACTGAGATTTTCGAGTCGTGGGGACTTTTTGGGTCGATGAGGGAGTCTCAGGGACAAGGGGTTCAGGAACAGCTGCTGTCTGTCTCTGACACGTAGCTTCCTGTGCCACGGCAATTTGTGGTGGCACAGCAGTCGAGCATGGGGGAGCACCATGGTTGGAAGGCAGCCTGGAGAGGGCATCTGCAGGGTTCAGTCTTCCTGGTCTGTATTGGATGTCGAAGTTGAACTGCGCTAGTTGTGCAGCCCATCTCTGCTCCAGAGCTCCCAGATGTGCCGTGCGGAAGTGGACCAAGGGGTTGTTGTCGGTGATGACGGTGAAGCGGGACCCCAGTAGGTAGTCCCTGAACTTCTCTGCAATCGCCCACTTCATCGCCAGGAATTCCAGCTTCATGCTGGAGTAATTCGTCTTGTTTTTCTCTGTGGGCCGGAGGCGACGGCTGGCATAGGCAATGACTCTGCGCTGCCCGTCCTGGTCTTGAGAGAGAATGGCACCCAAGCCATCATGGCTGGCGTCCGTCTCCAGGATGAATGGAGCCCTGAAGTTGGCAAAACCCAGGACAGGCGCAGATGTAAGGGCCACCTTCAAGGAGTCAAAAGCAGTCTGGTGGCGTTGATCCCACAACCCGGAGATGTCTGCTGGCTGCTTCCTCTTCTGGTTGGCGGTGGCCTTCGCTATCAGATCATGCAGAGGTCCGGCTGTCTTGGCGAAGTTCTGGGTGAACCTCCGGTAGTAGCTCGCGAAGCCAAGGAAGCTTCGGAGCTCAGAGGTCGACTTTGGGACTGGCCATCCTCTGACTGCTTCGACTTTGCCATCCTCACAGCTCACACCTTCCGCCGAGATGGTGTGCCCCAGGTAGGTCACTTGGCGCCGCAGGAACTGGCACTTCTCCACCTTCAGCTTCAGGCCAGCACTGATGATTCTCTGCAGAAGTCGGTCCAGATGAGCCAAGTGTTCTTCGAATGTCTGAGTACACCAGAAGATCGTCTAGGTAGACGAGTAGGAACTCGAACAGAAAGTCTGACATTGTGGTCTGCATCAGTCTCTGGAATGTTGCTGGTGCTGTAGTCAGACCCATAGGCATTCTGGTGTACTCGAACAGACCCACTGGAGTGGTGAAGGCCGTCTTCTGCTGGTCATCAGGATGCATGGCTATCTGGTGGAAGCCTGAAGCCAAGTCAAGGGTGGAGAAGTACTGCGCACCAGCTAGGGCATCAAAGGACTCCTGGATCCTTGGCAGAGGGAAGGCGTCACCAATAGTCTTCCTGTTGAGGCGCCTGTAGTCAACGCAGAGGCGGATGCTGCCGTCCTTCCTGACGATGACTACAGGTGCAGCATAAGGACTGGCTTTCTGTGACGACTCCTCTGGCCAGGAGCTCTTTGATGTGCTCCTGCACTTCATGGAGCTGGTGAGGTGGGATGCGGCGGTATGGCTGGCTGACCGGCTTGTCGTCTACTGTCTTCAGGCGATGGAAGACGGCTTCAGTGTAGCCCAGGTCGTTCTCGTCCTGCATGAAGGCCTCCCATCGCCTGGACAGCAGCTCCTGCAGCTGGTGGCGTTGGTTCGTAGTGCCATCAAACTGTGGGCATGGCACTGGTGGTGGCGGCGAGGCTGGCTCTGCTCTGGTGGTGGAGATGAGCAGTTCATTGATCCCCAGTGTGAATTGAGGCTTGCCCTTGTCTTCCACTGCGTTGACCGCCTCAAGAATGGCCACAGGAGAGCGTGCCGGCAGGAACTGGTCCTCTGGAGACAGGTTGGCAATCCTGACAAAGCGTGCTGAAGGGTCTTCACTGATCAGGGTGGGGATGGTCAGGAGTCTTCCTGGGAGGGGTCTGGAGAGAGGGGATGCTATGAGGGGGCCAGATGAACGTTGGCCACGGGAGATCTGGATGGTGGCTATGGAGTGGGCAGGGATGCAGCGACGAGTGGTGGAATGCGCTACTCCTCGTGTAGCCCTGGCGTTTCTGCGGGCTTCTTGGGCAACAGCCTGCAGACAAGGGGGGATGCCAGGAGGGGACTGGGAGAAGCAGGGGCCAAGAACGTTCATGCCCAGGAGAACCGGCAGTTGCCTTTTGCGAGACTGCATAAATGGTTCCCTGGGCTCCTTCACCACCAGGATGGGGACACTGGGATGCGAGGTGCCAAAAACCATAATGTCCACGAAGAAAATTCCCTGAGTAAGGCACCTCTGCTCCATTTACTGCTCGTAGCGTGACATGGCAGTCCTCTCTACTCAGACATCTCAAGTGTTCTGCTGCCCAGGTGTCCGTAACTGTTGTCACTTCGCTTCCAGTGTCTATGAGGGCATCCACATCCGTGCCATCGATAGTGATGGTGGCTGTCGGGCATTTTCCAGCTAGGCTGGTCTGCTTCCTGGCCCCCGTTGCCTGGCTGTGGGCAACGGGGGTTTCTAGTTTTCCTGGGTCTGGCGTGGCTGTTGGAAGGCATTCCCTGGGGTTTGATGTAGGGCCCGACATTGGTAGGCCGATGGCTGTTGCTGAACCCGACGCTGGTAGGCCGATGGCTGTTGCTGAACCCGACGCTGGTAGGAGTTCACTGGCCGGTTCACTGGCCGTTCGAAAGAGTTCACTGGCCGTTCGAAAGAGTTCACTGGCCGTTCGAAAGAGTTCACTGGCCTTTGCTGTCGAGCCCTGCGTTCCAAAGGGTTTGTTGTTGGACATCGGTGTTGAGCCTGATGCTGGTACTCCCATTTTGCCTGGCAGTCTGCCTCACGGTGGCCTGGGTGCTGGCACCACCAGCAGATCAAAACAGGGCGTGGACCTCTCCACTGGCTGTTGCCGGCCTGGCGTGCCAAGGCTTGGCATTCTTGTAGTTTCCCTCCGAGGGTTGTATTCTCAGTCGTAAGTGTCGATATTTTCGTTTCTAACCGCTGGATGGCATCCGAGTCTGCAACAGCCATCTGCTCCGAGGCTGTGTCCAAGCCACCATCCTCCCTCATCCAATGTTGGGCCTCTGCGATGGCATCTTCGAATGAAGAGTCTGGCTTCTCCCTAATGAATCTTCTCATGTCCCTCCGCAAGGTAGCTGGATGAAGCCCATTGATGAATTTATTTGTCAGTATAATTGGAGTCATGGTTGTTCACCCCCAGTTTTTCTCCAGGATGGCGAAGATTTTCCTTGGCGTGTCTATCTCCTCAGCTTCTTTGGGGAGGATTTCTATTCGTGCTCGGCCATCCAATGCCCCCAGTAACCATGCTGCTGCATCTGCTTTCTTCATTGGTTGTATCTTCAGTATTATTTTAGCCTCTCTGATAAAGTCCTCTGCATCCTCTTCGCCAGTGAACTTGCGTAGCTTCGGCTGCTTCTTGGTGCAAGAGGTGGTCTGGTCAGGCTCTTCGTCACCGAGTGGTTGTGGTTGGGTGGTGGTTGTGGTTGGGTGGATCCGTCTCCGGATCTTCATCGTAGGTGAGGAAGTAGCCATGGTCTGCAGCTCTTCGTCTGGTCTTCCTGTTTGTGGTAGCTGTAGGCAGATCTTCGTCTTCGTCACTTGGGAGGTAGGCATGGTCTCTCCGTCTGGTCTTCCTGCTCGTGTTAGGGGTCCTGGTTTTCTTGCTGGCAGCCTTCTTCTTGCTGGCAGGCATCATGCGTTTCCTGGTCTGGTCTGGACTGGACTGAGTCTTCCGTCACCCACAAGTTCCACCTTCAAGTTCCACCTTCCCTAATCCTGCTCGCAGCGCCACTTGACATGGTGCCGAGAGGTAAGGAATAGACAGGATAGGGAAATAGTGGAACAACATTTCTAAAGCAACAATTCTCAAGCAACGAATTGGGCAACAGAAGACTCAGGGGAAGACGGTAGCTGGCTGGTCATTCTTTATTTGTTACTCAGCATTCAGGTACAGGTGAAGACCGTCTTATGAAGAAGACAAAACCTCTAACTTAAGGATGCTTATTTAAAGATACAAAGTGTCTCACAATTTACAGGTGTCAGAAAACAGTAGTACTGCACATCGATAAAATTGCATAGAATATTATCTAATCAAGTCTCCTGTCGCGCTAAGTCTAGCACACTACATCTAGCATACAAACAATATTATTTACAAAATCTCTTACTCATTCACACACACACACACACGCGCGCACGCACGCACACACACATGCATACACACATGGGAGATAACTCCCTGTCGCGCTGTCTCACACGCTAGCCCTACCGGTACTAGATCTACTGCGCCTGGCTACAGGTATAACAAAAAAGTGTGTGTGTGTGTGTGTGTGTGTGTGTGTGCGCGTATGATTTTGTTGTGTGTGACTTTGCTGTATGTGTACGTGTGTGACTTTGTCGTGTGTGTGTGTGTGTGTGTGTGTGTGTGTGTGTGTGTGTGTGTGTGTGTGTGTGTGTGTGTGTGTGACTTTGTTGTGTGTGACTTTGTTGTGTGTATATAATATGTGTGTTTGACTTTATTCATTTTTATCTATTTATTTATTCTTTTATATCAAGGATAATGGAATAAGCACTCATGTGCTTTTTTTTTTTACATCCAGTCCCTGTGTGTATGCAGTTTTTGTAAATCTTGTCATCTGTTCCCACTGGCACAAGATGGCCTACTCTTTCGAAAAGCGGAACAGGATTTAACTTTGTTGTGTATATGTGTGTATATATATATATGTGTATGTGACTTTGTTGTGTATATGTGTGTATATATATGTGTATATTGTTCGTTCTTTAGATTTGACGTCTTTTCAGTTTTAGTGATATTAGACGAAGGGAGACAGGGAGAAAAGAAGAAAAGCAGATACTTGT
Organism: Stramonita haemastoma; assembly: GCA_030674155.1. NCBI lineage: Eukaryota > Metazoa > Mollusca > Gastropoda > Neogastropoda > Muricidae > Stramonita > Stramonita haemastoma. The sequence goes on from CM060332.1 coordinate 15,363,754, forward strand.
GTGTGACTAAAAGTTTGTGTTTTGTCACTTATAATGCGATTGAATGTGAGTGTGTGTGTGTGTGTGTGTGTGTGTGCACGTGTGTGTGTGTGTGTGTGTGTGTGTGTGTGTGGTGTGTGTGTGCACGTGTGTGTGTTTGTGTGTGTGTGCATGTGTGTCAATGTGTGTGTGTGTGAATGTGTGTGTGTGTGTGTGTGTGTGCATGTGTTTCAATGTGTGTGTGTGTGTGTGCATGTGTGTCAATGTGTGTGTGTGTGTATGTATATCTGTATATGTGTATATGTCTGTGTGTGCAGTACCTGTTGGAGACGAAGAGCCTGATCCTGTCCCCGGAGCACATCCTAAAGCGGGGGGACAGTGAGGCCATCTCCTATGCCTTCTTCCACCTGCAGCACTGGAAGAGGGTGGAGGCGCCCTCAACCTCCTCCACTGCACCTGGGAGGGCAGTAAGTCCACCCCGCCTGCCCCGCCCTGCCCTGCCCTTCACTAGGCCCACCAGCAAGGCCGGGAGCATGCGTGTGTGTGTGTGCATGTGTGCGCGCGCATGAGCTGTCTTCTTCTCTGTCTCTGTCCCTGTCCCTGTCTCTGTCTCTCTCTCTCTTTCAATCTCTCTCTCACTGTTCTCCCCTCTCTCTCTCTCTCTCTCTCTCTCTCTCTCTCTCTCTCTCCTCTCTCTCTCTCTCTCTCTCTCTCTCTCTCTCTCTCTCTCTGTCTCTCAGTCACACACACACATGCATGCACACATGCACCACACACACAAGCACGCATGTGTGTACCCCCCCCCCCCCCCCCCCCCCCCCCCCACACACCACACACTCGCATGCACCACGCACGCACGCATGCACGCACACACACACACACACCACACACACACACACACACACACACACACACACAACACACACACACACACACACCCCTCTCTCTCCTCTCCCTCCTCTCTCTCTCCTCTCTCTCTCTCCTCTCTCTCTCTCTCTCTACTCTCTCTCTCTCTCTCTCTCCTCTCTCTCTCTCTCTCTCTCTCTCTCTCTCTCTCTCTCTCTCTCTCTCTCTCTCTCTCACTAAATGACTAGTTGATTGATAAAAGCTGTCATAAGAGTAAGTAAAATATTTGATACCATTTTTTTATGATGATTGAAATGATTTAAAAAAATCATTTAGTGTGTGTGCAAGTGCACATATTTGTGTGCATGCGTGCGTGTGTGCATGCATGTGTGTTTTTATTTTTTATTGATTTATTCTTTTATATTGAGGATAATGGAAAAAGCACACACATCCTTTTTTACATCCAGTCCCTGTCTGTATGCAGTTTTGTAAATCTTGTCATCTGTTCCCACCTGCACACAATGGCCTACTCTTATGAAAAGCGGTACAGGATTTAACGTGCGCGCACACACAGAACATCTTACGCACACGTTAATACCTGTACCCCTTTTCGTAAGAGTAGGCCATTGTGTGCTGGTGGGAACAGATGATTTTTATTTACAGAACTGCATACACACGGGGACTGAATGTATAAAGGCACATGAGTGCTTATTCCATTATCCTCGACATCAAAGATATAAAAGATAAAAAAATAAATAAATAAAATATATATATATTTTTAAAAACTCTTCTGTGTTGTGCAGCATTCCGCATGATCCCCTACCCCCTGGAGAAGGGCCACCTCTTCTACCCCTACCCCACCTGCACAGAAAACGCTGACCGAGAACTGCTGCCATGTGAGTCCCCTCCCTCCCTCCCTCTTGCTCTGAAGTCAGAGTGTGGCTGTAAAGGTGTCCCATAACCTGTGTGGTCGTAGGGGAGCGAGGTGTCAGAGACACTCAGCTTCTCTAGGGGCCAGCATGTTGAGGGCGGGGCCCATCTCCTCTCCCTCGCTGTTTTACCTTCCCTGACCCTAGAGAGGGCAGGTACTCATTTACAGCTGGGTGAACTGGGGTAACTGTACTGAAGCCAAGGCGCGCAAACGGTCACTCATCCAGCTGGTAACCACGCTCGATGCTGCTTAACCTTGGCCGGAGGAAAGCGAGCGCTCTGACCACTGAGCCGTCCCGTCCCCTTATTTATCTATTTTTATTTCTTCTTTTATATCAAGGATGATGGAATAAGCTCTTGTGGGCTTTTTGTGCATCCAGTCCCTGCATGTGTGCTGTTTTGAAAAGTTTGTCATCCGTTTCCACGGGCACACAATGGTCTACTCTTTCAAAAAGCGGAACAGGTTTAACATGTGCGCAAGATGTTCTGTGTACGTTTGTACAAGGGGCCTCGGTTTATAATCTCATCCGAAGGACTTTTGGGGGGAAGTGGAGTCGGCGCTGATGTCAACTCCAGGGGAAAATATCCCCTTGAACGGGATTTGAACCTGGGTCATCAGATTGCGAGCGCAATGTTCTAACCGCTAGGCTGTCCCATCCCCTGGAATGGCAGTCAAAGCCTGTCCTGCACACACACACAGCCTTACTTGTCCTCCTAGGTGCTCGTACAGTCTTGCCATGATTCCCAGGTGTGGTGAGTGAGACCAAAGGCTTGAGGGAGAGTGTGTGCTTTTAGCCTGTATGTGAAGACTAGTGGTAAAGTTTGAGGTTTTGTGCTGTGTCTGTACATTTTTTGTGTGTATGCTGTGTGGGTATTGACGCTGTTGTTTGTTTGAATGCTCTGTGTGTGTGTGTGTGTGTGACTGTTGCAGCCCTGTGTGTATGCTGTCTGTGTGTGTTGACAGTCTTGTTTTTTTAACGCTGTGTGTGTGTGTGTGTGTGTGTGTGTGTGTGTGTGTGTGTGTGTGTGTGTGTGTGTGTGTGTGTGTGTTCCTGCCTTGTGTATATGCTGTATGTGTGTATATTGACAGTGTCGTTTGTTTGAATGCTCTGTGTGTGTGTGTGTGTGTGTGTGTGTGTGTGTGTGTGTGTGTGTGTGTGTGTGTGTGTGTGTGTTTTGTAGCCTTGTGTGTATGCTGCTGAGTGCATATTTACACTGTTGTTTGTTTGAATTCTGTGTGTGGGGTGTGTGTGTGTGTGTGTGTGTTTATTTATTTTATTTGTATTTTATTTTATTTTTTATATCGAGGATAATGGAATGAGCACTTGTGTGCTTTTTTACATCCAGTCCCCGTGTGTATGCAGTTTTTGAAAATCGTGTCATCTGTTCCCATGACACACGATGGCTTACTCTTACTAAAAGTGGAACGGTGTGTGTGTGTGTGTGTGTGTGTGTGCACGTACATGTGTGCGTGTGTGCGTGCATGAGTGTGTGTGTGTGTGTGCATGCGTGCGTGTGCGTACATGAATGCATGCATGACGCGTGTGTGTGTTGCAGCCTTTCACGAGGTGTCGGTGTACCCCAAGAAAGAGCTCCCTTTCTTCATCCTCTTCACTGCCGGCCTGTGTTCCTTTACAGCCCTGCTGGCGCTCCTCACACACCAGTACCCAGAGCCCATGGGGGCCGTGGTCAGAACGGTGGGTAACTAACTGTCTGCTGTCTGCACACAGCCTCTCCCTGTGGGCACACCGGGGGGTCTGTCAGTACAAATAGCATCCCTACCTTCTGGAAATTCTGTCAATAAACGGGCTTCGGCCCGTGTGGCACTTTGTGCCTGCGCGGGAGAGGTACCTACTTGTTGCTTCCACAGAACTGTGACATTTGTTGGGTGCATGGCCCCAGGTGCTGAAGTGGGAGAACTTGCCGAAGCGTGGGACCTCCGACTTTCTGGCTTCTGACCACAGTTCCGATATCAGAGAATTCTGGAAAGGACTATAATTTGACTACAAGAACAAAAATGGAAATTCTCTGCAAGGAATTCCCTCTGTTCTGTCCCTCTCTTTGTTTCTGCCTTGTTCCCATTTTTTTTTCCCTGTCATCTCCTTCTTGTCTGTTTTCTGCTTTCTTGGTCCATTCTCCTGCCTTTTTTTTTTCAGAAGGATTTAAAAGATAACGGTTCTTTCCCATACCAAAGTCACATGTGCTGGGCCTGGCTTGTCAGGCCTTGATTGGCAGCGCAACGCATTTTTGCTTAAATGACAGACAAGAAAAGTTGCTGTCTAACTGTTACCCATGCAGCAGATCCCCCCTCTCCACGCCACTGGAATGATCCATTGGAAAGGCAATGACCAATACGAATGGTTCCAGTAATGTCGCAGGAGCCACCAGAACGTTGCCATATACAGCCCCTAGCCGCCCTGGGACTCCAGCCGTCCCTATACATTGTAATGCACCAACAGGACTGAAATGGAAGGATGTTAACCGCTGGGCTGTAGTGTGTCACATGCTGTGTGTTGCAGATGGTGGGCTGTAGTGTGTTAAATTCTTTTATATCAAGGATAATGAAATAAGCATTCATGTGTTTTTTTTTCATCCAGTCCCCTTGTGTATGCAGTTTTGTAAATCTTGTCATCTGTTCCCACCAGCACACAATGGCCTTCTCTTATGAAAGGCAGAACAGGATTTAATGTGTGCACAAGATGTTCTGAGTGCGTTCGCACACGGGGCCTCGGTTTATAGTCTCATCCGAAGGACTTTTGGGGAGAGTGGAGTCAGCACTGATGTTAACTCCAGGAGAAAAATCTCCTCGACCAGACTCGAACCCAGGTCGTCAAATTGCCAGCGCAATGTTCTGACCACTAGGCTATCTGTCCCCCTGGGACTGTAGTGTCACATGCTGTGTGTGTGTTGCAGATGCTGGGCTGTAGTGTCACATGCTGTATGTCTCTGTGTTTCAGATGCTGGGCTGGCTGTACCTGCCCCTCAGCTACATCCTGGAGAAGCTGGAGGCCATCCTCCCCTTCAACCTCCTGCAGCAGCTCTCCCGCATCTGAACACACCACCACCACCACCCCGACCCCTTCTTTCCCTCTTCCCCCCCCCCCCCCCTACCCCACTCCTGAAAATCCAGCCAGCCATCCCGCCACCCCCTGAGTCTCCTCAGTCCTTCCCCCCTTCCCCTCTCCTTCCTTCCTTGGCAAGGTGTCAACTTTGCTTCAAGCGACCAACTCACCTTGACTTCCCCCTCCCTCCCTCCCTTAACTTCTGGAGGAGTTGGGGAGGGGAAGTGACAGGAGGGAGGAGTTGGTGAGGCAGTGTTGTGGGCGGGTGGAGCCAGATGTGATGCAGTCTCCTCTCCCTTTACCAGCATCCACAGTCTCCAGTAGAAACCCCCACAGCCATGGCCATGACGTTTCTTTTTCCTCGATCCATCGCTAATTTGCTCGTCTTGCTGATTGTCTGTCAGCGTTTTCTCACAGTTTTTTGTCTTTTGTTTTTTTTTCTCCCCCCCACCCCACCCCTCTCTCTCCCTCTCGCCTTGTCCTGCCCTCTGTCCTTTCTCCCCCTCCGTCCTCTCTCCTCCCTCTCCCCTCCCCCCTCCCCCCCAAAACAGCCAACCTGTGGTGCAGTGCAGTGCAGTCCATGTGTGTGTCTTGTGCTTTGCTGACAGTGACTGCTGGTTTTACACTGGACTGTGACTATGTGCACAAGCAAACAAAAACAAAAACAAAAACAGAACAAAAAGAACTAACCCCAGAAATCTGAAAAGAAATTATTTGGGAACTGCCTCGCCTGTGTAACATAGTGGTGACTATTTGCTGTCTAATCAAGTGAACTATTTGGAAAGTGCGCGTGTAATGTTATTGGAGACGTTATTGTCGGTCGTGTCGAAACATTGTGTGAGTTTCGGTTTGGATGCCGTATTCGGCAGACGTGTGGCTTCATCTTCGATCACTTTGGAAAATGTGGTGCCTGTCATTTTTGGGGTTTTGGGGGTTTTTTTTTGGCTTGTACAGAAACTGAAAGACTTTCAAACATGAATTCTTTTTTTTTTCAAGCTTTATTGGGTGATATTTCATTGACAGAATCTCTATAAGATAGGACACTCCTTGTCAGAAAACTTAAACAAAACAAATAAAAAAAAAAAAAAAAGGACATAGAGAAGTTACAGTTTTAGTTGAAAGTTTTGTGTAGTACCGTTATATTCTGAGTTACTTGATTGTCAGTGCAGTATCATTAGTATTCTGAGTTACTTGATTGTCAGTGCAGTAGCGTTCGTATTCTGAGTTACCTTTGATTGTCAGTGCAGTATCGAATCTAGTATGTCAGTGCAGTATCATATATTCTGAGTTACTCGTTTGTCAGTGCAGTATCATTAGTATTCTGAGTTACTTGATTGTCAGTGCAGTAGCGTTCGTATTCTGAGTTACTTGATTGTCAGTGCAGTATCATTAATATTCTGAGTTACTTGATTGTCAGTGCAGTATCATTAATATTCTGAGTTACTCGATTGTCAGTGCAGTATTCGTTAGTATTCTGAGTTTACTCGATTCTGTCAGTGCAGTATCGTTAGTATTCTGAGTTACTTGATTGTCAATGCAGTATCATTAAGTATTCTGAGTTACTTGATGGTCACATTTTTTGCTAAAAGGAAGAAGTAACTGCTGGTATGAAAGCTTTAAAGATGACGGGGCTGCTCCTATGGATAGTTCCATCACCTGTGTGACGGTCACCTTCAGGCAAAGGTCAAGCTGCCATCACTGAGGTCACGTGCTGTGCAGTATCTTTTGTCGTCATTTAACCCACCCTGCCTGGTTTGCCAGACCTCTGTCAGTCTTGTAAGAAGAGAGCATTGATGAAAGTCGTCATTTAAAAAAATCATTTCTGCACTGCAGGCAGGCAGCTCATGTCACACGATTTGTTAGTTGTCTGCGGCATTTCCAGTCACAGCAAGCAGAGTGAAATGACAGCTAGCCTTGTTGTAGTCCTGCCAAACTAGGTCTGTCTGTTTCTGTTTTTCTCATCCATGACAAACTTTAAAAAAAAAAAAAAATTCAATTTTGCTCTTCTTGTCCAGTGCTGCTGCTCTCACAGTGATCATCCTGGTCTCTTCACCCTGACGTACCTTGGCAAAAGTTTTGGTGTACAGGGTCAAGAAATCCTTTTTCATGTAAGAGATATCCATGTCAGGCTGCCCTGAGGATACCCACCACAAGAGCCCTGCACTGCTGCTGGGTCAATGCTGTGGTGGTTAGGGTCGCCTGTTTGGTTAGGGGGATGGGATAGCCTAGTGGTCAGAACATTGCGCTCACAATCTGATGACCCAGGTTCGATTCCTGTTTGATGGGATTTTTCCCCAGGAGTTAACATCAGTGCTGACTCCACTCTCCCCAAAAGTCCTTCGGATGAGACTATGAACTGAGGCCCTGTGTGCGAACGCACGCAGAACATCTTGTGCACACGTTAAATCCTGTTCCGTTTTCGTAAGAGTAGGTCATTATGTGCCGATGGGAACAAATGACAAAATTTACAAAACTGCATGCACACAGGGACTGGATGTAAAATAAGGCACAGTCAAGTACACAAATGAAAAGAAGAAATAGATCAGTCAGTAAACTAAAATAAAGTACAAAGATAAAAGAAGAAATAGATCAGTCAGTAAACTAAAATAAAGTACACAAATGAAAGAAGAAATAGATCAGTCAGTAAACTAAAATAAAGTACACAAATAAAAAAAGAAATAGATCAGTCAGTAAACTAAAATAAAGTACACAAATGAAAGAAGAAATAGATCAGTCAGTAAACTAAAAACCAAGTACACAAATAAAGAAGAAATAGATCAGTCAGTAAACTAAAATAAAGTACACAGATAAAAAAAGAAATAGATCAGTCAGTAAACTAAAATAAAGTACACAATAAAAAAAGAAATAGATCAGTCAGTAAACTAAAATAAAGTACACAGATAAAAAAGAAATAGATCAGTCAGTAAACTAAAAAAAGTACACAATAAAAAAAGAAATAGATCAGTCAGTAAACTAAAAAAAGTACACAATAATAAAAAGAAATAGATCAGTCAGTAAACTAAACACAAGTACACAGATAAAGGAGAAATCGATCAATCAGTACACTAAAACAGCCAAGTACACCAAATGAAAGAGAAATAGATCCAGTCAGTAAACTAAAATAAAGTACATCCATAATTAAAGAAGAAATAGATCAGTCAGTAAACTAAAATAAAGTACAAAATAAACAAAGATAAGATCATCAGTAAACAAAAACAATAATACACAAATGAAAGAAGAAATAGATTCAATCAGTGAACTTAAACAGCCAAGTACACGGACACTTCTGTATCTAGATAGTTCCAGTTAAAGCTGCCGTGATGGGGGTTTGAACTCCCTCCCTTCCAGCCAGGACATAGCGCGGTAACCTCACTCTGCCTGGGGGGTCAGTCAGAACTCACCCAGTTCCTCAGACTTGAACCTGCTCTCTCCGTTACTGTCTGATGCCAAGTTCCGGGCTCTAACCACTAAGCTTCCTCGTATTCTTCTTTATGTGCAGACAGTGACCCCTAACCTAGTCTACCCTCCTAGTGTTAAACAGAAGGAAACAAAGACCAGAGGGACTTCATAAAGAGGGTTAGCAAAGAATCTGGTTTTTGCTCTGTTTTTGCTTTGCTTTGTTCAGCCAGCGACAATCAGATCCAATTTTCAAGTGTTGAAAGTGGGGTGTCTTGAATTACAAATTCCTACAGTCTGTTGTGCTCTCTCTGTATTACTTTTTGTGTTACTAAGTTGGTTATATATATATATATATATATATATATATATATATATATATATATAATATATATATATATATATATATAATGTATATATATATATATATGTTCATTATTGTCAATGCGCGTGTGTATGATGTATACTTGTATGTATATATATGTACATGTGTGTGTGTACATATATATATATATATGGTTGTAAGTGAGGTCACCTTTCTTATTTTGTTGTTGTTTTTAATTCACTTAATTTATTCTGAATACTTGGTGCTGAAGCAATCTCTAAAGAAACAGCAAGCTAAACTCTACCGTTTTTCGCTGATTCTGCAACTGATCTTTTTTTCTTTTTTTAAAAAAAATTCATTCCTTGGCTAGAGTTTTGAGGCTTGGCAATGGTGAGATTTTGCGTATCTGTTTTTGCCCAC
>CM060332.1:15377711-15380211 GCA_030674155.1 Stramonita haemastoma
TGTGTTTTACCCACCATTATTAAAGGTAGTTTGCATTCCGACTTCTGTGTGTCTGAACGAAGGATTGAAGGAGTGAGTGAAGGAGGGGATGAAGGTGTAAGTGATAGATGGGATAAGGAAGGAAAGTTAAGTTAAAGTCTGTCCCGAGCCTAAGACTCATCAGGCCGGTGCTTATCCCGGTTTCTGTGGCGTTAAGCGAGTGAGAGTCATAGACTCCCCCTGAATAGGACGCCAGTCTATCGCAGGGTTAACCCCCAGCACAAGGTTGGTATCCCTTTTACACCTGGGTGGGGTGAGAAAATAGCCGTAAAATGCCTTTTCCAAGGGCACAACGCCATAGCCGAAAGCTGAGATCGAACCTGCAACCTTTAGATTACGAGTCCAACGCCCTAACCACTAGACTACAGCGGCGGCTAAGGAAGGAAAGAAGGACCAAAATGGATGAGGTTTTGAGAGAATTAATTTTGTCTGAATGAATGATTGAATGAATGATGAGGTTTTGTCTGAAGGAGTAAAATGAATGAATACATGATGGAAGGAAGGAATGAAAGAATAAATGAATATAATTTTCCCAGATTAATGGATGAATGAGGTTTTCGATGATGAAATGAGTGAGAGGGCAAAATGAAGGAAGGAAGGAGGAAGGAAGAGGGGGGGGGGGGGGGGGGGGAGTAATGCTGGCGTGAAACAGGGTGGGGTTGATTCACTGTAGTATTTTCTGTGATTTGCTTGTTGTACACGACTATTGTGTGATGGAAGGTGCATTGCCAGACAATGAATGTGAAATCAATGCTTAATTAATTTTTTTATGATCATGCCAATGTGCTACGCTTTGAGCGTTCTTGATTTTAATGAAAAGTGCAAAACATTTCAAGTGTTGTTGTTATCATCATCATCATCATCATCATCATCATCATCATCATCATCATCATCATCATCATCATCATCTCATCGTCATCGTCGTCGTCATCATCATCATCATCATCATCATCATCATCATCATCATCATCATCATCATCATCATCATCATCATCATCATCATCATCATCTATCAACATCACAGACACACACAGACACACACAGACACACACAGACACACACAGACACAGACACACAGACACACACAGACACACACAGACACACACACACACACACACACACACACACCACACACACACACACACACACACACACACACACACACACACACACACACTTTGCAATCCCGCCCTGTATTCTCTGTACTGTCAAACTACAAAAAGTCAATAGGATAAATACAGGCCTATTATTCTTCTTCGTCCTTCTCCCAATCTCTCCCGACCATTGCCTGTCCGCCCAGGAATAAATTGAAGCATAAATCACAATCATGTGCAGCGCCAAGCGTCCCTGTAGGCTCACAAAATGGCACCAAAGTGTTTGTAGAAGTTGTTGTTGTTGTTGTTGTTGTTGTTGTTTTTGTTTTGTTGTGTCACTGTACAAAATGACACCAAGGTGTTTGTAGAAATATTTGTTGTTGTTTTTGTTTTGTCGCGTCACAGTACACACCAAGTAGTTTATAGAAGAGTTTGCTATTGTTGTTGTTGTTGTTGTAGTTGTTGTTTGTTTGTCTGTTTTTGTCGCGTCAGTGTACAAAATAAAACCAAGTTGTTTGCAGAAATGTTCGCTGTTGTTGTTGCTGTTGTTGTTTGTTTGTTTGTTTGTTTTGTCGCGTCACTGTAAAGCTCACACCAAGTATAGGCCTAATACTTTGCAGAAGTGTTTATTGTTGTTGTCGTTGTCGTTGTCGTTGTCGTTGTTGTTGCTGTTGTTGTTGCTGTTGTTGTTGTTGCTGCTGCTACTGTTGTTGTTGTGTTGTTGTTGTGTTGTTGTTGTTGTTGTTGTTGTTGTTGTTGTTGCTGTTTCGGTTTTTTGTTTTCGTTCCTCAGCTTGAGCCCGGAGATTCAGTAATTGTGAGATGTTGTTTAAGTGACCGTTTGCTCACCATTAAGGTAGCTGCATTCTAACTTCGGGGATGATGTCTAAACACGATACAAGTGGGAATGCGGTTTTTAATTTTTTTTGTTTTTTAAATGTCATCCGTTGGCACTTTTCAGAAAAGCAGAACGGGTTTTAACGTTTGCGTGAGATGTTCTGCATGCGTTCGCACACGGGGCCTCGGTTTATAGTCTCATCCGAAGGACTTTTGGGTGAGTGGAGTCGATACTGATGTTAACTCCAGGAGAAAAATCCCCTCGAACGGGTGTCTCGATGGTGGCTCCAGCTCGCACCCTTAGCTCGCGAACTTTTACTTCTAGGCTATTTCGCCTCCGCACCTCAGTTAAACTTGTGATCAAAATCAGTTCCTACATACTTATAGTTCAGAACATTGTCAACCTTTTGATTATGAATAATAAAAGTCTCATTAAGAGTGTTCCGAACTTCTGAAATCAATAGGAAGATCAAGAAAGGTCTGACATCAACAGGAAGATCAATGGGGGTCTGAAATTGATAGGAAGAACAA
>CM060332.1:15395211-15402711 GCA_030674155.1 Stramonita haemastoma
GAAAAAAACACACAAAAAACAAAAGCCCCCCCAAAACCAACAAAAAAATCAAACCACCCCTCCCCCTCAATAAAAAAAAACTAAAAAGAAAACCACAAAACAAAACAAACAAAATAAAAAACCCAAACCAGGGGACCTGGGTTTTTAGTGTCTCATCCATAGGACTTGCAAAGGAATGAATTGGAAACCAGTGTTATCTCCAGGTGTGTGTGTGGGGGGTGGGGGTGGGGAACCCCTCAAGCTGGGGGGGGGGGGGGAAACCCCTCAAGCTGACACCTCTTTAACCGTGACTTTTTCCTCCCCGCGCCATCAGGCGACCTAGGCCTACCATCAGATACGTTCGACATTCCACTCACGTGCTATCTCCTGACCCCTTATTGGAGAATCTGATTGGTTAATCCTCCTGCCGTCTTAGGCTGTCACAGTCACATGATGTGTGTAAACTATTCTGAAATATCTTAGGCTGTCGCGGTCACATGTGTGTGTAAACTATTCTGAAACGTCTGAGTCAGTCACATGTTGTGTGTAAACTATTCTGAAACGTCCGAGTCAGTCACATGTTGTGTGTAAACTATTCTGAAACGTCTGAGTCAGTCACAGTCACATGTGTGTAAACTATTCTGAAACGTCTGAGTCAGTCACAGTCACATGTGTGTAAACTATTCTGAAACGTCTGAGTCAGTCACATGTTGTGTGTAAACTATTCTGAAACGTCTGAGTTCAGTCACATGTGTGTGTAAACTATTCTGAAACGTCTGGTCAGTCACTGTTGTGTGCAAACATATTCTGGAAACGCCTGAGTCAGTCACATGTTGTGTGCCAAACTATTCTGAAACGTCTGTAGTCAATCACATGTGTGTTCAAACTATTCTGAAACGTCTGAGTCAGTCACATGTTGTGTGCAACTATTCTGAAAGGCCTGAGTCAGTCACATGTCTGCTGTAAACTATTCAGTGAACTCTGGATGTCAGTCACTGTAATGAAGTATTCTGAAGTATTCTTTTAATTTATACCCTTCTTAGTCCCGTTGAAGAAGCTCTGGTCATGTCAGTGGTTTGGTGCCTGCTGGAAACACAGTGCGTCAGCAGGGTGTGATGGGGCGTTGGGTTCTGCAGGGGAATACACACGTACAGGGATCTGTGGCCAGTACTCTGGTGGAGTGGTGAAGCCTGTAGGGGACAATCCTCAGGCTGTGATATCAGACAATCCTCAGGCTGTGATATCAGACAATCCTCAGGCTGTGATATCAGACAATCCTCAGGCTGTGATATCAGACAATCCGCACGCTGTGATATCAGACTTGATCTGACTTCTCTTGGAACTCCTTGAGGAGTTAGTTGTTGGTGCGCTGCTCTGACTTCTGTAGGCAGTGTCTCTGGGGCACGTTCAGCGGAGCCCAGCCTTCCCCCCCCCCCCCCCGGGTTTCAGGGTGCATGCATGCTGGGTGTGTTCAGGTCACCCATAGCACCACCCATACGCAGCCTGTTCTTCTACGACGAATGACGGGCGGGCTTTTAATCACCGTCTGTGCAAGATGTTGCGTGCACGCTGGTATTGGGCACCTGGGTTTACAGTCTCATTCAGGGGACTTCCAGGGGAAAGGAACGCACCCCCACACACCTGCTGACGCCTCGTGTTTCCAGCAGCACCAAACCACTGACACGATCAGAGTCCCAGTGCCAGTGTTAATAACTCTTGGGAAAAAAATCGGTTTGAACAGTCACCTCAGTGGAGAAAGGATCCTGTGTCCTTAGTAACCGTTATATCATGACGCTCTGACCACGAGGCCTGCCCTCCCCCCCACCCCCCCCCCCCTCCCCCCACCCTCGCCCCCTTATTCCTTTGCGATACCTCCTCGTGAAAATGTTTACATTAGGCCTACACCGGAGACGATAATCAGCTTAGTAAGCAAGCATGCAAGAAAGACATAACTGGCATTAGTGTGATTTCAGACAGTGTGTTGTTTGTTAATGATGTTTGGTTTGTTGTGGCTTTTCTTCTTTTGGCTGGTTGGTTTTGTTGTGTTTGGTTGCTTTTTTGCTTGCTTGATCTTTCGGTGCATACACTTTGTGTGTGTATGTATGTGTGTGTGTGTGTGTGTGTGTGTGTGTGTGTGTGTGTGTGTGTGTGTGCGCGCGCGCGTGGGTGTGTTTGTATGTGTGTGTGTGCGCATGCGTGTGTGTGTGTTAATATGTGTGTGTGTGTGTGCGTGCGCGCGTGTGTGTACTTGTGCTGTCTGTCTGCCTGGCTGTTTAGCTGTCTGTCTCTCCCCACTCTCTCCCTCTCTCCCTGAAGTATACAACCACGATATGCAATATGCGTATGTTCCCCTATCCTATAAAGGGCCAAGGTCTAGACTCAAATAAATAATCTGAACTTCTGGCACTTCTCCATCAAAATAAAATCCTGATTTTGTTCACCTCCTGCACAGCTGAGAAGCATACTACCCCCCCCCCCAAAAAAAAAAAAAAAAAAAAAAAGAGAAAATAAAATAAATTAAAAGGAAAAAAAGAGAAGAAAACCACGAGAAACAAAGTTCTAACCTTGATGCGAGAAACACAGGAGATGAGTAAAAGAACGTGGGTAGAGTTGTGCAGAGAGAAGGCAGAGAGAGAGAGAGAGAGAGAGAGAGAGAGAGAGAGAGAGAGAGAGAGAGAGAGATGAGAGAGAGAGAGAGAGAGAGAGAGAGAGAGAGAGAGAGAGAGAGAGGGGGGGGGGGAGGAGGGGGGAAGAAGAGGAGGGGGGGGGGTGAAAGGGATTATGGATGCAGACTTTTTAGATAATGTGGGGATGTGTGTGTCTGTGTGTGTGGAGAGAGAGAGAGAGAGAGAGGAGAGAGAGAGAGAGAGAGAGAGAGAGAGAGAGAGAGAGAGAGAGAGAGAGAGAGGAGAGAGAAGGTGGGGTGGGAATGGGGGTGTAGGGTAGGCGGATGTGAGTGGAATGGCAGGTATCGCAGCAGACGATAAATTGCTCCGATAGAGCTGAAGTCGCTACACTGCAAATCGTCTTTTAAAATGATGACTTCTAGCCCGGCTTGTGAAGATAAGATCTGAATGATGTGTCATGTACACGTTAGTGCCAACCAGCTTCGATAAGGTTATGTCACAAGACGTATTAGAATAGTGGGTTTTTCTTGTTTTTTAAATATTTGTTTGTTTTATTATTCTAAAGATATAATCAACCCTCCAGCAAACAGATGTTTCATTGTGTTGCATGATACACTTTGCTTTTCTAAAACACTCAAAATTGATTGTTGTTCCGAACCACAATTGGAGTGCGCCAAGGACGTCTGCTTTTCCCCACCCTCTTCAGCATCTTGTTCGAGAGAATAATGGTTGATGCACTTGAAAACCACGAGGGAACAGTCAGCATTGGAACCAGGACAATCACAAACTTACGTTTTGCTGACGACATCGACGGCCTAGCTGGAAAAGAGCAAGAGCTGGACAACTTGGTAAATCACCTTGATGAAGCCTCTTTGGCATATAGATCTAGTGTGCATATCAGTGCAGAGAAAACCCAGCTGATGACAAATAATGCCAGTGGCATCAGCACTGACATTATCCTAGGCAACAATAAAACTGAGACCGTCCATAACTTTAAATATCAGGGAAATATAGAATAGGATTAAGGATCAAAACCACAAATTCTCTCTAGGATGGCCCAGACCACAGCTGCATTGACAAGACTGAAAGTCCTCTGGATTGACAAGAGCATCGCCATCAGCTTGAAGATCAGACTAATACATTTCCGGGTCATGTTCATATTTTTGTACGCATATAAAACGTGGACCATAACAGCAGACATTGAAAGAAGGATACAGGCAACGGAGATTAGATGCTTTCACAAACTTCATGAAATATTCTACGCAGATCACATAACTGAAGAGAAAGCAAAAACCATAATTGAAAGTCTCCATTGGGCCATATGAAGAGCTCCCGACTTCAGTAAAAAAAAAAAAAAAAAAAAAAAAAAAAAAAAATCAAACTGAAGTGGCAGGAACACGTCACACGAACATCTGGACTGGCCAAAAACAGTCCTACAAAAAACAGTACAAGGAAACAAAAGAAAACTGGTACACAGAACAAGAACTTAGCTAAAACCAAATGAAAGCAAAAGCAAAAAGTGGTGAAGTCTGATAGCTAGCCGATCTGTCCACGATTGAAGAACAGCCCGAATTCTCATGGTCTGTTATCTCTACTGTTTTTGTTATCTGGAGCCTCACAGGGTTTCGTACTTGACCCTGTGCTCTTTTCACACCTTTCTCAAACACTCTGTGTGTGTGTGTGTGTGTGTGTGTGTGTGTGTGTGTGTGTGTGTGTGTGTGTGTGTGCGTGTGCGTGCGTGCGTGCATGCGTGCGTGCGTGTGTGTGTTTGTGTGTCTGTGTGTCTGTGTTGGGTTCTTGACCTCATTTTGTCTTGGGATGTTTGCTGGTTGGTTGGGATTTTTCCTCCTTTTCTTTTTTTCTTTCTGTTCTTTCTTTCTCTTTTACTTTTATTCTTTCAATTCGTTCGTTTTCTTCTTGCCCTTCGTTTTTTTTCCTTCTCTTTTGCCTATCTTTCCATGTTCCTTTCTTCCTTGTTCGGTCTCGTTTTCCTTTCTTTACTTTAACTTCAGCCATATTTTAAAAATTTCTTTCCTTTCGTTCACTCTTCTCTCCCCCTCCATCCCTTTCATTCTTTCCCAATTCTCTCCTGTTTTTGCTTTGTTTTTGGTCCGTCTTTTTGCATTAAAAAAAAAAGTTTTTCAGTTAGCCAGCCATCTTACCTGGAGAGGCAGGCAGAGCGCGCGGTGAACAGAACAGTGATGTATGAGGGTTGTCAGAGCGGGCAGACGTAATTTGCTGCAGCAGACTCCCTTCTGACCCCCCCTAGCAATGAATTTTTCACCATGACGTAATTAATTTTAATGCTCTTTCCGTCAGCTTGCCAAGATACGGCGGAGGGAGAGACTCGTTCATTTCGTCATTCATTCTATTTATCTATCTATTTCTTGTTGTCTGCACTTGTCTTGCCTGCTATCTCTATGGCTCTGTGTGCATGCGTTCAGCCGGCGAAGATGGCGTGTGTTGTGTCCTTAACAGGATTGGTTTCATTAACGGGTTTTGCCAAGCATTAAACTGTCCCCAAGCTGATGTAAGTTCCTGTGCTTGTTGTGGCTTTCTGAAACAAAGTGTTATGCATTTTTTAAAAATTTGCACACTGGAGTTTCGTATGTTCTTGTCTATCTTTTGATTTTGCTTTGTTATGTTTGTATCCATTTTTCAACCTGAACCAGAAACAGATAAGCCAATCAGTTCAGGATTAAGCTGGAACGAATTTGACGTCACCTCTGTGGAGTTTAATATTTTAGTCAATGTTCGTCTTAGCGATTGCCGTTAGTGACACCGCGGTCATGTGATGCTCTTTTTGTGTTGTTGTGCGTTCCCCAGCTTAACACACTGGCTGGGGGTCACCCAGAGTATGCATGCTTCCTGGCTCCCTCATGCTATCTGGGAATCACTGTCAAAGTCAAAGTCAAATGTTTATTTCCAGACGGTTCATTTAATAACCAATGCATTTGTTGTAAGATTATGAGTAGACTCTGGATGGGAAGTTTGCGTGTATGGCTGTTTTCAAGTCTGGCTCCTAGGATATGAGTGCAAGAAGACCGCATAGCTCAGTGGTCAGAGCGCTCGCTTTCCCCAAGCCAAGGGACAGCATCGAGCTGGTTACCAAGTGGATGGGTGACCTTTTGCACGCCTTGGTCTCAGTACAGTCTCCCAGTTCACCCAGCTTTAAATGGGTACCTTCCCTCCTTAAGGTCAGGGAAGGAAACGCAGCGAGGAAGAGGAGATGGGCGCCGCCCTCAAGATGCTGGCTCTTGGAGAAGTGAGGTCTCTGACACCTCGCTCCCCTGCGACCACATACGGTATAGGACGCCTTTACCTTTAAGTAGCCATGCTGCGACTGCAGGTTCCTTTTTCTTTTCGCTTACAGGAGCGTAGTGCAGGTTTTCATGCTAAGAGCTTGTCATGGCTGAAGACAATCTCATCATAACAATTTACAGCACGAGCAATATTTTGATGTAAGCCTCAACTTAACATCAGTACCTGACACACACACACACAGCCTTTGAGCTCTGGGCCAAGTCCCCTGGTAAAAATAAGAAAAAAAGAGAGGTGTAGGGAGGAAGAGGGTGGCTGGCTGGGGGAAGAAACTGGGGGATCGCTTCCCTCCTGGAGAAGACGTGCGGATGGAGACAGGGTGTAGTCATTAGTGTACACTCGCGCCTGCTCTCGCCAGAGCAGTTTTAAGGCGCATGCACGAGCGCATGCAATGACGTCAGTAGAGCCCTGTCTGTCTGTCGGTTTGTCTGACTGTCTGTCTGACTGACTGACAGACTGAATGTTTGTTTGTATGTCTGTTCGTCTGATTTGTCTGTCTGTCTGATTGATTGATTGTCTCTGTTCTTTCTTTCTTTCTTTCTTTCTGTCTTTCTTATTTTTTATTCTTGTTCTTTTTGTTCTTCTTGTTGTTGTTCTTCCTTTGCTCACTATGTCTGTCTCTTCTCTGTCTCTTTGGCTCTCCTCCTCGCGCGCGCGCGCCGCGCGCGTGTGTGTGTTTATTAATGCGTGCGTGCGTGTTGCACACTGCAGACGTAATGCAGCGTGACGTATGTAGGGAGGAGCGAAGCGCTACTGGGTGTCCGCGGTGACTCAGCGTGTGTTGGCTGCAAACCTCGTCAGACTCAACCATCCTGTAAACTTTTTTTTTTCTTCTCTCTCTCTCTCTCTCTCTCTCTCTCTCTCTCTCTCTCTCTCTCTCTCTCTCTCTCTCTCTCTCTCTCTCTCTCTCTCTCTCTCTCTCTCTCTCTCTCTCTCTTCACCTTCATCTGTTGAATCTGTTGATAGCTAGGTTACCTGGGCGAGATGCAGGTAAACAGGGTGGAAAAGACAGAAGGGAAAAAAACCCACACCAAGAAACGAAAAAAACGGCCAGGAGGAGGAGGAGGAGTGGAGGAAGAATAGAGAGGAGGAGGAGGAGGAGGAGGAGGAGAAGGAGGAGGAGAAAGATGATGAGAGAGAAGTGGAGCTATCGGGAAGGAAGAAGGGAGGTGGGGGGGGGGGGGGGGGGGTTGAGAAGAAGACAAAGAAGAGAAAGAAAGAAGAGAAGGAAAACAAGAAGAAAGATATAAAAGATAAAGAAAAGGAAAGATATAACCAGAAGAGGAACGAGAAAAAGAAAGAAGAAAAAGGAGAAAGAACAAAAAAAGAATGGAACGAATTTAGAAGAACAGTTTTTGATAAAACGCGTGGTTTACGTGGGTGTTTGTTATGTATTTTTTGTTTCTGTCACTGCATGTTTCGTTGTGTTCGTATCCCATTGGAAGAGCGCAGAAGAGCGAGATGAAGGGAAGGTAACAATGCCATCAACTGAAGGGATAGACTGAAATCGACTTGATAAGAAGATGAGGAGAGCGATGTCAAGGCTGTTCCTGGTGAGCCAAAGACAAAAACC
>CM060332.1:15410211-15412711 GCA_030674155.1 Stramonita haemastoma
TATGATGAGTCGTTTTCTACGCTGTTCTCAAGCCGCTGTGGAGTCAGAACACAGGCCATACTTCTTGTAGTTTGCGTAGTAAGTCCCTTTCACCTGCCGTGGGTGCGATACTGCCCCCGGGGGTGGCCCTGTTTCCATTATCCCGATATAAGAATATTATAAATTTCTGGGATGCCGGGGCCTGTCAATAATACCCCCCCAACCTTCTGGAAATTATTCTGTGCTAAATTTCCCTCTTTTCTATCCCACTCTTTGTTTCTGCCTTGTTCCTTTTTTTTCTTCTTCCTGTCACTCCTTTCTTGTCTATTTTCCACAGTCTTGGTCCAATCACCTGCCTTCCCCCTCCCTTCCCCTCCCCCCAAAAGACCTCTAAGATATTAAATCTATCCTACGCCAAAGTCGAATGCAGTTGGCCAGATTTGTCAGGCGCTTAAATTAACGGCAGCGCAACGCATTTTCGCTCATATGACATATGAGCGTTCGATGACGACGACGATGACGACAACGAAGAAGAAGACGACGAGACGACGAGACGACGAAGAGAGAAGAAGAAGAAGAAGGAAGAAGGAAGAAGAAGAAGGAAGAAGAAGAATGAAGAAGAAGAAGAATTGTGAAGAAGAAGAAGAAGAAGAAGAAGAAGAAAAGAGAAGAAGAAAGAAGAAGAATGAAGAAGAAGAAAAAGAAGAAAGAAGAAGAATAAGAAGAAGAATGAAGAAGAAGAAGAATCAAAAACAAAAAAACAAAAAGAAAAGAAGAAGAAGAAGCGAAAAAGAAGGTCTTACCTGTACTGCTGGCTTGACTTCTTTCAGAACTCCTAAGTAGTTGTTGGGGCAGTTGTTGCAGGCAGGTTGAACTTGATGGAGCCTGGCTGTCCCTCTCTCCTCTCTCTGGGTAGTGCGTGTGTGCGGGAGGGGGGAGGGAGGGGGAGGTGTAGGGTACTTTATGTCATCCATGACACCAGCCAGTTTTAGCCTACTTATTTTATTTTTTATTTCATACGACTTTATGTTGCAGCAGATTTCTCTGCGTGAAATTCGGGCTGCCCTCCCCGGGGAGAGCGCGTCGTCACTAGTGCAGTGTCTACCCATTTTTTTTTTTTAATGTATATACAGCCCCGAGCCGCCCTGAGGATTCCCGACTCCCCGATTTTTCCTCAGGGATGGTGTCTAAACACGACACTTAACTTCTAAAGGTGGACAGGGGTTTTGAAGCCATGGGCAAGATGCTCTGTATGCATTTCTGCACCCAGACCTTGGCGTTTCAGTCTCATCCGAAAAATTTGCAGCTAGCTAGGGGAGTAAGTCAGCACTAATATTTACTACTCCAAAGTGGGGGAAAAATTCCCTCGAATGGACGGACAGCTTAGACTAGATTCGAACCCGTACCTTCAGATCAAGAGCACGACCACCGGACTGCAGTTGTGTCTTTGACCGTTGGTTAGCAGTCTTTCTTTGGTGTGTGTGTGTTTTTTTTTTTTTTTTTTTTTTTTTTTTTTTTTTTTTTTTTAGTGGAGCAGTTTCAAGTTGCTGTCCCCTTTAAGCGGTGGGTTTGCTTTTCTTTCTTCACTCATGCAGCCTAGCAGACACGTGCATTGATGAAACAGTTTGTCAACACGTCACTGAAAAGGCCTTGGCCTGACACCCCTCCACCACCCTTCCCCTACCCCCACCCCTAACCTCACCCTACCCCCCCAACCCCACCCTAAACTCCCCAGCCTCACCCTAAACTCCCCAACCCCAACCTAAACTCCCCAAACCCACCCTCAACCCCAGTGCTGCACCTTCTCAGGTTTTGATATTAAGAAACTGATAACACACACACATACACACACACACCCACGCACGCACGCATGTACGCACGCATGTACGCACGCACGCACGCACACACACACGCACAACACACACACACACACACACACACACACCACACCACACCACACTACAACACAACACAACCAACACAACACAACACAACACAACACAACACACACAAACACTCCACTCCACTCCACTCACCACAACTGCATTTCATTTCAGCAGTCTGTAGGCAGAGAAGAGGGAGAGAGAGAGAGAGAGAGAGAGAGAGAGAGAGAGAGAGAGAGAGAGAGAGAGAGAGAGAGAGAGGAGAGAGAGAGAGAGAGAGAGAGAGAGAGAGATGGTAAGGCAAGGCAAGGCAAGGCAAATTCTTTTATTTCGAGGATAATGAATAAGCACTCGTGTGCTTTTTTACATCCAGTTCCCGCCCTTATCAGGGAGTATATCAGATAAAGGAAAAACCCCTCTCCAACTAAACAAACAATAATAATAATGATCCAAATATCAAGAACAAAAAAGCATATCAAGTAGCAAACAACAGACAAGAATTAAAGACAGAATTTCAATAGTAAGGTAATGATTTAAAAAATGCACTTATTCAGAAATGAAATTAAGTATCAAATGATGATTATGCTTTAATATAAGAGAAAGAAGAAAAGAGAGAAGAGAGAAGAGAGAGAGAGAGA
>CM060332.1:15422711-15427711 GCA_030674155.1 Stramonita haemastoma
GCCCTGAGCCTTGTGAATGTGATTGAAGTCCTGGGGCACACAACGACCCTTTCCTTTACAAGCACACCCTGCGAACGATTTGTCTAGCAGCTCCTACTTTAACACCCTGACAGGTGGAACGAACACGTTTAGAACGGTTCACCTGACCTGCCAAGCTGAAAAGGAGTTTTATGTCGCCTGCTTCACAAAAGGCGCATGGGGGCTGTAGCACGTAGGCACAATGCTCTGCATGTGTCATCACACACACACACCTTCGAGTTATAGCGCCACCCAAGGAGTGAATGCAAGGCAGTTTCAATGTCAACTCCAGGGGGGAAGGGGAATCCTCCCCATTCGGATGAGACTAGAAACCGAGGCCCCATGTGCAAACGCACGCAGAACATCTTGCGCACACGTTAAAACCCCGTTCCGCCTTTCGGAAGAGCAGGCCATCGTGTGCCGGTAGGAACGGATGACAAAATTATGAAAAAAAACACCCCAGCATGCACACAGGTGTCGTGTTTAGACACTATCCCTGAGGGGAAAAAAAAAGGGTAGGCGCTGCACTTGTGGCGACGCGCTCTCCCCGGGGAGAGCAGCCCGAATTTCACGCAGAGAGGTCTGCTGTGACATAAAGTGGTATAAAATAAAACAAAAAATAAATAAGAATAAAAGGGAACTCAGTGGGAGACTTGAACCCGTGTTCTCACCTGCCCTTAAGATCCCGAGGATGACACTGATCTACCTACTCGACTATTCCGCTCCTACGAGGCATGATATCTCTTCTTCTTTCCTTCCTTGGCTACAGCTCTGAGGTTCACCACTGGTGAGATTTGGTGTATGCGACTGTTTTTACCCACCATGAAGGTAGCCGCATTCCGACTTCGGGGATGTAAGATAATAGAAAGGAGTATTTGTGGTGGAGTTGACACCATTCCCATTGTTTATTCCATTGTCAAAACATTGCGGGTGGGTTTTTGTTACAGTTGGTTTATTTTACGAATCCTCCTTTTTTTTTTTTCACTTATCTATTATATGTTTGTTATTTTTTCTTCTTTTCTTTGTTTCATTTGGCTATTTGTTTATTTTATCAAAATATGAGTTACTCTTTATTTAGTTATATCCTGATGTAGTTATCTTAAACATGTATGTATATTTATTCATTATTTATTCAATATGTTTATGCCCAGACGCAATATTAGGAGGAGTACTTTACTAGATATAAACATCAGACCCTGTTCCATTGTTTGACATTTCACAGCCGTTTTTCGCGCACCTTTCATGTGTGATAGAGTGTCATAATTATGTTACTGTCCCCCACCCCCCCCCCCCCCCGCGTAGTTTTTATTTATGCTGTGTAAGTTTCACTGTTCCAGTTCTGCTTTCATTTCATGTGGTTTTTTCAAAATTCAGTTTTCGTTGTTTTGTTCTTTTTCCTTCATAGTTTCCTACTCCCTCTTTGAAATTTTTTGTCCTCCGTTTCGCTTTCATGTTCGCCTTTCTGCCTGCCCCCTCTCCACCCCCGCTTCTTTTTTTGTCCGACGATTGAACTCACACACACACACGCACGCGCGCGCGCCACACCACATACACACACACGCGCGCGCACGCACGCACGCACGCACACACGCACACATTTACACACCACACATACATATTTCAAGCATGCCACACACCACACACACACACACACACAACACACAACACACACACACACACACACACACAAACCCACACACACACTGCACCCACTATCCCCCCACCCACCCACACACTACACCCCCCCCCCCCTCACACACAACACACACACACACACTACACACACACACACACACACACACACACACACTCTGCACCCACTAACCCCCCCACACCCCTACACACACAACACACACATACACACACATACACACACACATACACACAGACACACACAGACACACACAGACACAGATACAAACACCACACACACACAGACAACACACACACAGACACACACACAACACAACACACAAAACACAGACACAACACACACACACAGACACACACCACACACACACACACAAAACACACACACACACACACCACACACACACACACACACACACACACACACACACACACACACACACACACACACACACAACACACACACACATTATAACATTGCCAGTCACTTGAGGATCATTTAGCACCGCTGTCTTATTTTTTAAAAAAAGAAAAAGAAAAAAAAAGAAGGGAGATGGAAGGCCTAGGGGGTGGGGGTTGGAGGGGCGGGGTGGTGGGGGTGGTGGTGGTGGGGGGGGGTATAGGTGGACAGGGAGAAGTATACCTTGCGGATCAACTGATCAAGCTCTACATGTAGGTTAGTCCTGAAGGGTGGGAGGATGGAGGGTTAGGGAGGGTGTTTGGGGGGAGGGGGGTGGAGGGGGAAAGGCAGCATGTGACTATGACGTGGAATTTTTTTTTTTGGGGGGGGAGGTAGTAGTGGTGGTGGTGCTAGGGAGGGGAACGCAAGATGAAAGGTGTGTGTGTGTGTGTGGTGTGTGTGTGTGTGTGTGTGTGTGTGTGTTGTGTGTGTGTGTGTGTGCGTGGTGTGTGCGTGTGTGTGTGTGTGTGTGTGTGTGTGTGTGGTGTGTGTGTGTGTGTGTGTGTGTTGTAGTGTGTGTGTGTAGTGTGTGTGTGTGCTGCGTGCGTGCGTGCGCGGCGCGGCGTGTGTGTGTGTGTGTGGTTGGTGTCGTGTCTGTCGTGTGCGTTGTGCGTGTGTGTTAAATTTGATCTGTCAGTCACTTGTTCGCTAGTCTATGTGTCTGTCTTTGACCGTGATATTGTCAGTCTTTTATTGTCTTCTGTCTCTGTCTTTCTATCTGTCTGCATGTGTATCTGTGTAGGTGTGTGCGCGCACGCGCGCGTGTGTTTATGTGTGTATGTGTGTATAAGTACGTGCGCGTGTGCACACGTGCACGAGAACGTGAGTCTTGCACTTCAGCGGGAAGGTGTATGTATGTATGTATGTATGTATGTATGTATGTATGTATGTATGTATGTATGTATGTATGTAGTATGTATGTATGTATGTATGTATGTGTGTGTGTGTGGTGTGTGTGTGTGTGTGTGTGTGTGTGTGTGTTGTGTGTGTGTGTGTGTTTTGTGTGGGTGTGTGTGTGGTGTGTGTGTGGTGTGTGTGTGTGAGTGATGGCTCCCAGTGACATATAGAATCATCCCCATTATCATGTGTGGTTGTCGCTGGTACTGCAGAGAACATCATGGGCATTTATGTCGGATATGATTATTATCTCCGTGAGTAGCCAAGACATATGAGCCTAGGCGACGGAGCCTAGTGGTTAGAATGTCAAGCTTGTGATTTGACGGGAACTGAAGACACGGGTTCCAATCTCCACCGAGGTGTTTATTTGAGATCTTTTTTTCCTGAGTTAACAGTGCAATTAACCTCACTCCCCGAAATGTCCTTCTGGTGAGACTCTAAACTTTTTCCTGAGCAAACGCAGGCAGAACATCTTTCGAAAGTATTACAAAATAATACACAGACAAACAAAACAACAACAACACGTACAAAAGTAGCTACAACAACAACAACAACAACCTCCGACCCTCAGTCACTAAATACTAAAGACTGCAATTATTGTCCATTAACTAGAGAATGCAATGACAATAGACTAAAGAATACAAAGAGACATGGCCAGAGAATACAAGACACATACAATCTATATGGAGAAGCGGAAGGACTGGAAGGAATACACAAACATTTCTAATTTTAAAAAAAGTACTATTTCATTATGATGCTTATTTTTTAAATCTCATTTTGATGTATTTGAAATTGTTGATTATTACTGTTAAATAAACAACAGCAACAACAACAAACCCACCTTCCTCTTGTTGGAGTGTGGGCCAGCAGCTCTCTGGCATGGATGACATGAACATACCCAGCATGCACTCTGCTATCTCGAGAAGAATAGGCTCCGAGGGAATGTTTGATTTGACTGTACCTTCCCCTTCCACCCCCCCCCCCCCCCCGGCCGCTTTTCTCTCTCCCTCCCTAACTCAACTCTCCTTCTCCCTCCATTCATGACCCTTTCTCCCCACTCCCCATTCTCCCCATGACCTCTTTTCTTCTCCCCACTTCTCCCTTTCATCTCCCCATGACCTCTTTTCTTCTCCCCCACTCCCCTTCTCCCCTTGTACATCTCCCCCTTTTCCCCCTATCTCCCCTTACTTCCTCCACCTTTTCTCCCACTCTCCCCTTTTCCCACCACTCTCCCCTTTCTCCCCACTCTCCCCTTTCTCCCCCACTTTCCCTTTCTTCCACCTCCCCTTTTCCCACCACTCTCCCCTTTCCCCCACTCTCCCCTTTCCCCCCACTTCCCTTTCCTCCCCACTCTCCCCTTTCTCCCCACTCTCCCTTTCCTCCCCACTCTCCCTTTCCTCCCCCACTCTCCCCTTTTCTCCCCACTCTCCCCTTTTCCCCCACTCTCCCCTTTCCCCCACTCTCCCCTTTCCCCCCACTCTCCCCTTTTCTCCCCCACTCTCCCCTTTTCCCACCACTCTCCCCTTTTCCCCCACTCTCCCCTTTTCCCCCCACTCTTCCCCTTTCCCCACTCTCCCCTTACCCCACCACTCTCCCCTTTCTCCCTCTCCCCTTTTCCCACTCTCCCCTTTTCCCCACTCTCCCCCTTTTCCTCACCACTCTCCCCTTTTCCCACCACTCTCCCCTTTTCTCCCCTCTCTCCCTGCTTTTCCCTCCTCCGTTGCATACCTATCCGTCTCCCCTATCCTTTTAAAGCGGTGTGCAATCTTATCTTTGACTCATTTCTAAGCCCTTACCTGTTATTATCATCTTTTTCTTCTTTTTCTTCTCCCTTTTCTGTCTTTCTGCCCCTCAAAAACAAAACAAAACCAGCAACAAAAAACAAAAAGCCTCCATCCCTCTTCCCTATCCTCTTACTTTCACCCAGATCTCCTTTGTGTATGTGTGTGTGTGTGTGTGTGTGTGTTGTGTGTGT
>CM060332.1:15435211-15437514 GCA_030674155.1 Stramonita haemastoma
GCCCGAACGGGATTCGAACCACCGCACACTTCGACCCGAACTTTTTGCTTTCTAGACAGGCGCGTTATCTCTTGATCACCGATCCACGTAATGGTCAGGAAGGTAAAGCAGCGAGGGAGAGGAGATGGGCGCCACCCTCAAAATGCCCTCAAAATGCTGGCCTCTGGAGAAGCTGAGGTCTTTGACGCCTCCCTCCTCTACGACCACATAGGTTATTGGACACCTTTACCTGTTATCCTTTACCTTTATCTTTTTGATGGATGATAGCATTGGTGAGCACCTGCCCAGTGCTACATTTCTCTTATTTCTGCACCGTAGCCCACAGTACCCCCGTGTCACGCTCTGTCAAACGCCCTTTCCAAATCCATAACACTTCTCTCGGATAAGACTATAAACCAAAGGTAAGACACGCGTGAGAACGCTCATAGAACATCGTGTGCACTTGTTAATTAAAACCCGTTTCACGTTTCAGAAGAGTAAGCCGTTACGGGCCAGTAGGAATGGATGACAATTTTTAAAAAAATAACAAAAAGCGTAAGCATACTAGTGTCGTGTTTAGGCATCATCCCGAAGTTGGAATATGTCTATCTTAATGGTCGACGGCAAACGGTTGTTCACGTAAAATGTCATCCCAGAGCTCTAGCCGAGGAACGAAAAATAAGATCCCCCCCCCCCCACCACCACCCAATGGTTGCTGAAGTAGGTGAAAGTCGTGTGGTTTAAACATCTCCCTTTCCCTTGCGTTTTCTGTCAAGTGTAGATAGGTGGGTGTGTGGGGTATGAGGTATTGCAGATAACCTGGGATCTCTTCTGGCCCAGAGGAAGTAATCTTCTGTTGCTTTGCGTCACTTTCTTTTTCGTCTGTGTGTGTGTGTGTGTGTGTGTGTGTGTGTGTGTGTGTGTGTGTGTGTGTGTGTGTGTGGTGTGTGTGTGTGTGTGTGTGTGTGTGTGTGTGTGTGTGTTGCTGTGTGTGTGTGTGTGTGTGTGTGTGTGTGTGTGTTGCTGTTTGTGTGTGTGTGTTGCTGTTTGTGTGTGTGGTGTGTGTGTGTGTGTGTGTGTGTGTGTGTGTGTGTGTACTTGCCTGCGTACCTTCTGTCGGCTTGTCTGTCTGTCTGTCTGTCTGTCTGTCTGTCTGTCTGTCTGTCTGTCTGTCTCTCTCTCTCTCTCTCTCTCTCTCTCTCTCTCTCTCTCTTTCTCTCTTTCTCTCTTTTCTCTCTCTCTCTCCCCCCCCCCTCTCTCTCTCTCTGTATGTGGAAAGTTTATTTTGTTAGATTGCACATACCTTTTCTTCACTGCATATGATTAACACAATCTTGTTTTGATCATTATGGTTTAGGTTATCTCCTACCAAGGACTGGAGGAAAGAAAGCCATTGCCTTGTTTACCCCTTTCATTCGTTGAAAACAAACCTAATAAACAAACCTAATAAACAAGCAGAGGAATGAACAAGCAACCCCCACCCCATCATCCCCCTTTACCCCCCCCCCCCCCCCCCCAAACAACAACCCCAAAAGTTCGTTCATTCGTTCACTGGTGGCTTGGTTCTGTGTTGGTGTTGGCAACGCATCTCTTCTTAGCTCAGAGTTTTTTTGTTTTTTTTTCAGTCTCAGAGAGAGAGAGAGAGAGAGAGAGAGAGACAGAGAGACAGAGAGACAGAGAGACAGAGAGACAGAGACAGAGAGACAGAGAGTTGAGAGAGAGACAGAGACAGAGACAGAGACAGACAGAGAGACAGATAGAGAGACAGAGACAGACAGAGAGAGAGAGTTGAGAGAGAGAGAGAGAGAGAGAGAGAGAGAGAGAGAGAGAGAGAGAGAGAGAGAGAAGACAGACAGACAGACAGACAGACAGACAGACAGACAGACAGACAGACAGACAGACAGACAGACAGACAGACAGACAGACAGACAGACAGAAACAATCAATGAATGAATAAATAATCTTTATTTTCCAAGGGTAACAGAGTAATTTAAGCATTCACATACTTTTCTTTTCATCCCCCTCGGATAAGCACCGCAGCGGAGACTCGAACATGCCCCTCAGTGACTGTCAGATCAGGAGTGAGACTCCCTAACCACTGAGCCACCCGCCCCACAGTCACACAGACAAACAGATAGACAGACAGACAGACAGACAGACAGACAGACAGACTTTCTGCAGTGCACAGTCGTGCAGCACAAATCATGGCTCTTGCACTCAAATCACTCCAGTGCTTGCAACCGTGTGATGAAACAACATGATTATGATAAGATACTCTCTCTCCCTCTCTCTCTCTCTCTCCTCTCTCTCTCTCTCTCTCTCTC
>CM060332.1:15467614-15472614 GCA_030674155.1 Stramonita haemastoma
CCTGCAGCCACACTTGTAATAAGTTTGGACAAGTTCAACAGCGCTCTCTTCATCAGTCAGAGAAGGGGAGGGAGGGAGGGGAAGGGAGGGGGAGGGGGGCACTTTGTATCAACACCCTCTTTGTTAGGTCCATCACTCCCGTTTGCGTCACTGGCACGTGCGGTTGCAAGCCATGCACCAAGAATAGAAAAGTGCTTGGGAAAAGAGCGTTAAGATAGCTTTAATGTATGATGGTTTGTTGCTGCTGATTGCTTTTGTGTGGCATGAGCTTATAAATACACTTATTGCCTTTATCAATGGAACCCCCCCCCCTCCCCCCCCCATCAACAAAGAAAGAAATCCAACTGTTTTCTACTGGTGTATGAACAGAAGTAAATTGTATTATGTCTGCTTTGCACCTGTACGAAAGGTAACATACATATATAATGATTATGTAATTACAGGGGGGTTTGTTTATACACAATGCATGTACGTGCTTACGCACATGTGCGGCACGCACACACGCACGCACGCATGCAAGCATGCACACACACACACTTGTCATTTTGGCTCCCCATCATTCACCAGTCAGAAGCCCTTGCAAAGCGCAGCAAAAAACAGCTAAACGTGTGTGTGTGTGTGTGTGTGGTGGTGTGTGTGTGTGTGTGTGTGTGTGTGTGTGTGTGTGTGTGTGTGTGTGTGTGTGTGTGTGTGTGTGTGTAATCGCTTTCCCCATTTTTGTGTTTGGATGTTGTTTGTATGTTTGGTGTGCTTTTTCTCGTTGGGGCGGGGGGGCAGGGGGGCAGATGCATTTGCACCCTTTAATTGGTTCCAACAAACAGAATGTGCTGTCTCGCTACACACGCACCCACGCACGCACGCACGCACACACTTACACACACACACACACACACACACACACACACACACACACACACACACACACACACACACACACACACACACACACACACACACCACATGCACGCACAGAGAGAGAGAGAGAGAGGGGGGGAGCTATTAACCTCAGAATTTAGTTTCCCATTACCTGGCATCGTTGCAATGTGACCATGTATACACAGCTCACAGCAAGCAGCCCATTGCTGGCACTGTGTATTCTCCTGTATCCTGACTGTAATCGGCACTCACAGAGAATACACAAAAAATGTAGCACTGTGACTACGGTTTGTGATGCATTAAAAAAAAAAAGAGGAAGATTGTATTAAAGCTTTCCTCTCGTTTCTCTGCTCTTTTCGGGCGTGTATGAATGAAAAAAGTCATACAGTATTTTGATTACAATCTTTTCTCCACTCTTGCCTCTTTCTCTTCTTCCCTTCCTCCCCAGTGTTGATGTCATTATTTTTTAGGGTTTGAGGGTTTCGGGGGCACTTGTAACTTTTCAGTCACTATTGCCAACCGTTTAAATAAAAACGCAATGTGTCGTCCAACTTCTATAAACACAAGACAGACAAATCACATTAACAAACGAAGCAAAACTAACGGGAAAACAACGTTAAGAAAATCAATAATAGATACATGGAAATGTCGCCAGATGTCTTTTTGTAGAGAAGATAAGAAACTGCAGGGAGAGAGGGAGGTGGACAGCAGAGATGGGTACCGGGTCTTCAGAGATGATGACGATGATGCCCCCTTCTGGCCAGTGTGTCAGCATGGCACTGTAGGGGCCAGGTCACATCCTGACTTCTGACACTGTAGGGGCCAGGTCACATCCTGACTTCTGACACTGTAGGGGCCAGGCCACATCCTGACTTCTGACACTGTAGGGGCCAGGCCACATCCTGACTTCTGACACTGTAGGGGCCACATCCACATCCTGACTTCTGACACTGTAGGGGCCAGACCACATCCTGACTTCTGACACTGTAGGGGCCAGGCCACATCCTGACTTCTGACACTGTAGGGGCCACATCCACATCCTGACTTCTGACACTGTAGGGGCCAGACCACATCCTGACTTCGGACACTGTAGGGGCCAGGTCACATCCACATCATCCCCTCTGAAATCCCTTCAAGTGCTGTCTTTTGAGACCCTTTTTCTGGGGGACAGGGATAGCCTGGTGGTTAGAGTGTTGCCTTCCTGATCTGGTGGCCCAAGTTCCAGCCACCACCGAGGCACCCATTTGAGATTTATTTCCTATGAAGTTAATATCATTACTGACTGTACGCCCCGAAAAGTCGGTCGTATGAGACTATAAGCGAGGTCCCGTGTGCGAATGGACGTAGAATACTTTACAAACTTCATTCATTACTTTCTGTGATCATTGTTTTTTTTTTTTCTCTTTTCTTTTTAATGTTTTCATCTATACGGTTTGTAACCTACATAGATTCTCAGTTTATTAAGACAATATAAGTATTAGTATTGGCTTTGGCACATTTTTAAAACTCGCCCCGCCTTTCAGAAGAGTAAGCTATTGCAAGCCGGTAGGAACGAATGACATTTATATTTTTAAAGCGCACGCATACTGTTGTGTTTAGACACAATCTCCGCAGTCGGAATGCGGCTACCTTAATGCTGGCGGGCAAAAACGATCGCTTAGACGAAATATAACCATAGGTGAACTTCAGAGCTCAAGCCAAAAAACTCAATCCCCCCCTATTATTCTTAGTTTTGTATACAAGTACTTCACTCATGTGCCATACGGAAAGTCTTTGCTATACGAGTGTTTACAACCAAGTTAAAATTCTTCATTTCCTGTCATCCCTTAAGGGATATGGAAGATTAAAAAAGAATTTTTTTTTATTTATTTGTTTTATTTATTATTTTTTGAAAACATTTTTTCAAGTAACAAAGTCATAACCGAACAACATACATCCACTATTGAACTAGACCTTTGAACACAATACCATAGAACGGGTACGGATAGTTCAGTGGTCAGAGCACTCGCTTTCCCCCCAGACGACGTTAAGCAGCATCGAGTTGTGGTTACCAAGTGGATGGGTGACCATTATCACGCCATGGCTTCAGTACAGTCCCAGAGTTCACCCAGCTGTAAACGGGAAGGTAAAGCAGCACGGGAGAGGAGATGGGTTCCGCCCTCAATAATCTGGCCCCTGGAGAAGCTGAGGTCTCTGACGCCTCGCTCTCCTACTACCACATAGGTTGTGGGACACCTTTACCTTTTAATTTTTAAAAAAAACTTTTACTATAGAACAAAAAAAAATATGTCGACATATTGCAAATCTTTTGAACCTGCCACAACATTGAGCTCCTACAAATATCAGTCAGTGTCGCTGTTCAGTTACAGGTGTGAAGTTCACCAACGGTGGCATTTTGCGTAAGCGACCGCGAGACTGCCCTAAGCACTGGTTGGGTGGGCTGTTGATCGGAACATTTTTCGTTGTGCTGGAAAGCTGAAAGACAGGAGAAGAAGAGAGAGAGAGAGAGAGAGAGAGAGAGAGAGAGAGAGAGAGAGAGAGAGAGAGAGAGAGAGAGAGAGAGAGAGAGAGAGAGAGAGAGAGAAATGAATGAATGAATGAATGAATGAATAATCTTTATTTTTCAAGGTAACAGAGTAAGTAAGCATTACATATTTTTTTTCATCCGGCCCTTAGAGAGAGAGAGAGAGAGAGAGAGAGAGAGAGAGAGAGAGAGAGAGAGAGAGAGAAGAGAAGAGAGAGAGAGAGAGAGAGAAACACTGACAGGACTTACGATGACGAGTGAAAAAGACAGTAGTAGTGTTGTGTTGAAATGCTGGGTATGTCAGACCAGGCCAGGTAAGGTTAGGTGAGGCCGTTACGACCCTGATTCCCCCCCCCCCCTCCCCCCTGTATGTTTTGTTGTTGTTGTTGTTGTTGTTCTGGTTTTGGTTGTTTTGGGGTTGTTTTTTGTTTGTATCTTATATGTTGCTTTTCAGTTTATCTCTCTGTTCCTGGGTTTGTCTGTATCTGTGTGTTCTGTCTTGTCTGTCTGTCTGTCTGTATCTGTCTCGTCTGTCTGTCTGTCTGTCTGTCTGTCTGTCTGTCTCTCACATGCACTCCCCCATATCCCACTTTGTTTTTTTTGCATTGTGGCCCAAGGCTGATATTCAATAAAAAAAAAACATTTTCATTTAATTTATTTTCGTTTCTCTCTCTCTCTCTCTGTCTCTCTCTCTCTGTCTCTCTGTCTCTCTGTCTCTCTGTCTCTGTCTCTCTCTCTCTCTCTCTCTCTCCTCTCTCTCTCTCTCTCTCTCTCTCTCTCTCTCTCTCCCCTCCCCTCTCCCTCCCCTCCCCTCCCCACACTCCTCCCATCTCCCAATTTGCCTACCTCCTTCCTCCACTGAGCTGTCTACAACAGCATGCAGGGTAATTTAAAGAAATAACTTTTCTACCACCCTCTCCCCTTTTTGGGTAGGGGGGGGAGGGGGAGGGAGGGTATGCTCTTTCTGTAACGGATTCAGACATGAAGTCGAACAGCCCTCTTTCCTATGTAAGTAGAAGGGAAGTAGATCCCCCATGGAGATGCCAGGGGGGCTGTCAGTATACCTAGCATTCCCACAATCTGGAAATTCTGTGCTTGAAATTTCCTCTTTTCCATCACTCTCTTTGTTTCTGCCTAGTGCCTTCTCTTCCTGTCACCTCCTTCTTGTCTCTATTTTCTGCCTTCTTGGCCCATTTTGCTGCCTTATTTCCCCACATAGACTTAAAAAAAAACAAAAACTTATGTCGAAGTCGGATTCGCTGGGCCTGACTTGTCAGGCACTTAACGGCAGCGTGACGCATTTCGCTCATATAACAGACAACAAGAGTTGTGTCTTCTTCTTCTTCTTCTTCTTCTTCTTCTTTTTGTTCTTCTTGTTCTTCTTGTTCTTCATGTTCTTGTTCTTGTTCTTCCTCCTCCTCCTCCTCCTCCTCCTCCTTCCTCCTCCTCCTCCTCCTCCTTCTTCTTCTTCTTTCTCTTCTTCTTCTTCTTCTTCTTCTTCTTCTTTCTTCTTCTTCTTCTTCTTCTTCTTGTTTGAATTCTTCTCTTCTTCTTCTTCTTCTTCTTCTTCTTCTTCTTCTTCTTCTTCTTCTTCTTCTTC
>CM060332.1:15477614-15480114 GCA_030674155.1 Stramonita haemastoma
ATCGGCAGAAGCAGTAGAAGTAGCACCAGCAGTAGTCAATAAATAGAAGTAGTAGCCGTAACAGCATGCAGGTGCTCTCTGTCTTCTGTCTCTGTCTGTCTTCTGTCTCTCCTGTCTCTGTCTCGTCTCACTGTCTGTCTGTCTGTCTGTCTGTCTGTCTGTCTGTCTGTCGTCTGTCTGTCTCTCTCTCTCTCTCTCTCTCTCTCTCTCTCTCTCTCTCTCTCTCTCTCTCTCTCTCTCTCTCTCTCTCTCTCTCTCTCTCCTTTATTCTTTATTTCTTTTTTGCTTTGAGGACAACAAGAGGTAAAAAAAAAGTATCATGCACATTCCTTTTTCTAAAAAAAAAGAAAAGGATTGCTCTCTCTTTGTCTCTGTCGTCTCTGTCGTTATCTCTGTCTTGCTGTCTGTCTGTCTGTGTGTGTCTGTCTGTCTTCTCTCTCTCTCTCTCTCTGTCTCTTCTCTGTCTGTCTGTCTCTCTGTCTCTCTCTATCTCTCTCTATCTCTCTCTCTCTGTCTCTCTCTCTGTCTCTCTTCTCTCTCTCTCTTCTCTCTGTCTCTTCTCTTCTCTCTCTCCTCTCTCTCTCCTCTCTTCTCTCTCATCCTCTCTCTCTCTCTCTCTCTCTCTCCCCCCCCCCCTTTCCATCCCCCTTCGCCCTACTACCCCTTCTGTCCTCTCAATCTAGGAAAGGGCAGGCAACTCTCCCGGAACATCTGGTCTGCTATCAAGACGTATGTTACTGCACTTCAGAAAAATATAAACTATCACAGAGAGAGAGAGAGAGAGAGAGAGAGGGGAGAGAGAGAGAGAGAGAGAGAGAGAGAGAGAGAGGAGGGGTGGGGGGGTGAGGGGGGTTAGTATCTGATCAGCATTACGAAATGTGTGCTTTTGTAGTTGTCAGTGACTCTGTTTTATGGGTAAAGAATTTTCTTATGATGATTGATGTATTTTTGAATGTGGTGTGTGTGTGTGTGTGTGTGTGTGTGTGTGTGTGTGTGTGTGTGTGTGTGTGTGTGTGTGTGTGTGTGTGTGACAGAAACAGAGGCAGAGGGTGAGTGAGTAAGTGAGTTAGTGAGAGTGTGTATGTGTGTACTCGTCCGTGTGCGTGCGCGCGCGCAGTGTGCATGTGTGTGCATGAGTAGGCGTAAATGTGTATATTAATGTGCACACACGTACGATCATTTCTGCTCACGCTTGCTCGACGCATTCACGCAAATACACCACACACCACACACACACACACACACACACACACACACACACACACACACACACACACACACACACACACACACACAAACACACAAGCACACACCAACACACACAAACACACATATACACACACAGATCCACATACACACATCACACACACACAGACACACACACACACACACACACACACACACACACACACACACACACACACACATGTACACAAGCGTGCCTTGCAGCCTACAAATTTTGCGTATGATCTGTTGATGCGTATGTCTTTGATGTTTGTCTGTGTGTTACGCAAGGTGTTCGTTAGTGCCAGTTGTAGGGACAGGAACACAGCTGTGGGGTCAGACCTCAGTTTCTGTAGGGGGTACATCTTTTTCTTCACTAAACACAAAGGCGTCATTAAGGGCGCCCGCTTTCACTGCTATAATTATTTTCTCTTTGTCTTCTTCTTCTTCTACTTTTTCTTCTTCTTCTTCTTCTTCTTCTTCTTCTTCTTCTTCTTCTTCTTCTTCTTCTTCTTCTTCTTCTTCTTCTTCTTCTTCTTCTTCTTCTTTTTTCTTCTTCTTCTTCTTCTTTGCAATCATCATCATCATTATCATTTTCTTTTTCTTCTTCTTCTTTGCAGTCATCATATTCATCATCTTCAGAATCGTTGGACCACTGCACAGAATGTTTAAGCCAGTGTGTGTGTGTGTTGTGGTTATTTAAACATGAAGTTCCCCAGTGGTAATGTCAGCGTCCCTTTCAATATCAATAGCAGATCCAACGTCTGGAAGTTATGGGTTAGAAAGTTTCCCATTAAAAACGGGAAAAAACCGGAATATTAGTAAATTTTACTAATATTCCGGGGTTTTTTTGTCTTTATTTTTACCTATCTATCCTCTCTCGTGCTTATTTTCTGCATAACCGGCCCATTCTCTTACCTTTTTTTTTTTTTCGCAAAATCTGAAAATTTTTACTTATGAACTTTCTTATGAACTGCCCTTAAGTTGGAAGTTTGTCGTGTACTTGCTCCCATTCACTGTCTTGTGAGCACATTCTTTTTGAATGTCCTCCATTAAATTCTTTGTATAATGACTGTGGCTTTGTCAATGAATCAGTAAAGTCTGTTGACATGTATGGATACAGACACCTCAATTTATTGACATAGCGAAAGTCATTTCTTCAACTACCGTTAATTTCTTATTGTAAGATCTGCTTGCACTGGCACTTTGATTCAACTCAACTTCCCCCCCCCCCCCCCCCCCGCGTGCCTGTTTGGGGGGGGGGGGGGGTTCTTTC
>CM060332.1:15490114-15495114 GCA_030674155.1 Stramonita haemastoma
GAGAGAGAGAGAGAGAGAGAGAGAGAGAGAGAGAGAGAGAGAGAGAGAGAAGAGAGAGAGAGAGAGCGAGCGTGGGGAAGAAAACTTTCTTTCCGTGTGTTATCATCATAATTTTTAGGACAGGAGATTATCCGGTGTATTTGCGGACAGAGAGTCATTGTTTTACATTGTTGTTCTTACTGGATCTGCTTAGGCCTTTAGAGACTAGATATTCAGGAACCTAAAATTGGCAGTCAGTCGGGTTGGAACAAATAAACTTTGTATGATATAAGCTCAAGCTCAAGCTCAAGCTCAAGCTCTCCTCTCTCTCTGTCTCCTCTCTCTCTCTCATCTCTCTCTCTCCTCTCTCTCTCTCTCTCCTCTCTCTCTCTCTCTCTCTCTCTCTCTCTCTCTCTCTTCTCTCTCTCTCTCTGTCTTCTGTCTCTGTCTGTCTGTCTGTCTGTCTGTCTGTCTTGTCTGTCTGTCTGTCTGTCTGTCTGTCGTCTGTGTCTTTCTGTCTGTCTGTCTTGTCTGTCTGTCTGTCTGTCTGTCTGTCTGTCTGTCTCTTTCTCTCTCTCTCTCTCTCTCTCTCTCTCTCTCTCTCTCTCTCTCTCTCTCTCTCTCTCCTCTCTCTCTCTCTCTCTCTCTCCTCTCTCTCTCTCTCTCTCTCTCTCTCTCCTCTCTCTCTGTACACAATAACAGTTTTTTTTCTTTCTTGATTTGCTTCAAAGAACCCATACTAGTTTTCAGGTGGTTAGAATAGGATTCGAATGTTCAGGAAAGGCGAGAGAGTTCCCTTGTATAGACTTCTAAGTCTGTAAGCGAATCAGTGAAGGAACACCTTATCTAGTGATAACATTCATATGAACTGCTCTGATGGAAATGCATTAACTAAGTTTCCACTAGGGAGTATCCGAAATTGCTGTGCACAGGCAAAGATTTTCATCTTTTGTTGTAAGAAATGACAAATCAATGTCTGTTATATATACAGGGAAAAGAAACATAGACCGTTGGGGTGCCACTGAAGATTTTTTGCCAACCAAGGAAGTGGTTGCAAAATCTTCAGTGGTGCCCCAACTATCTATAAGACTACAGGATAGGTGAAGAAAAATATAGATCAACTAAGGAAGACAACGTTCGTTTCGAATTTTTGCTCTGTAATAGATGACCTACGACTAAAATACACCGCTCTGTAATAGTAATATATAGAAGACCAAGATTTTCTTCCTCTGATATATGAACGACCTGTGTTTATGGATTAGTTTTTGCTTTATGATGTCACCAAACCAGACTATTGTTCAGACTGATGTTGTGTCTCTTTATACATCTTTTGAAACAAAGAGTTATTGGATCGGTTTGCAGATACTGACTATCTGACTAGTATTTCTATACAATTGTTAAAAAAATCGCCTTTTTTTCCATTTCCATGTCAGTCACTGGACTTTCAAATGAGACGATAAACCGAGGCCCCATGTGTTTACATCCTTTTACCGATGATTAAAAAAAACTGGCCGGGGAGAAGATAGTACTCCTTGACAACATGCGTAGAAAAATAAACAAAGACATTCTCATAGAGAGGGGAAAAAACCTACATGCAGGCAGTTAAAAAAACAAACACACATTTTTTTCTTTAAAAAAAGAAGCCAAAAAAGATGGCGCCGCTGCACTCATTTGGGGACGGTTCTTCTCGGAGGGTGCAGTCCACATTTCAAGCAAAAGGAAGTAACCTCGACTGCAGAGGTGTACAATACTGGAGACTTCCTGCAAGGTTTGCTCAAGGATTTGCTCTGTGTTTATTTTCTCCCCCCAAAAAAACCTTCTGCAAAAAAGACAAACAGCAGCAGCAGCAGCAGCAGCAGGAGTAACAAAAAAAGCAACAACATCCTCGAATTGCTCAGTTAAGTGCTGCCAAAGCATCGGAGATTACCCACATATAAATGACTCATTGTTCCTTCTGCTGCTGCTGCTCTCTCACTGTCTCTTCTCTCTCTCTTCTCACTCTCTCTGTCTCTCTGTCTGTCTGTTCTGTTTCTTCTTCTTTCATCTCCTCTCTCTCTCTCTCTCTCTCTCTCTCTCTCTCTCTCTCTCATCTCTCTCCTCTCTCTCTCTCTCCTCTCTCTCTCTCTCTCTCCTCTCTCTGCCTGTTCTCTCTGTCTCTCTCGGTGTCCTCTGTCTCTCTCTCTCTGTGTCTCTGTCTCACTCTCTCTCTGTGTCTGTCTCTGTCTGTCTGTCTGTCTGTCTGTCTCTGTCTCTCTGTCTCTCTGGGCTCTGTCTCTGTCTCCTCTTTTCCCCCTCTCTCTCTCCTCTCTTCTCTCTCTCTCTCTCTCTCTCTTCCCCCTCTCTCTCTCTTCCCCCGTCTCTATCTCCTTTTTTTGTCTCTTGTCTCGTCTGTCTGGGCTGTCTGTTGTCTTGTCTGTCTGTCTGTCTGTCTGTCTCTGCCTCTCTCCCTTTTTCTCTCCCCTCTCTTCTCCCTTTTTCCCTCTGTCTCTTTTCTCTCTCTGTTTCTGTCCTCTTTCCTCTCTCAACCTATGAGGAGCAAAGTGATTTTTTTTAAAACAGCACAAATAAGGGTTCAGGTTTTAAAACCCCCCTTTGTGTCAGAGAAGGAGAGGCTTGTCTTCTTAACTAATCAGTGTTACCAAAGGGCTTTGGTTTTGTGGGTTTTGTTTTGGTTTTTTTTCTGGGGGGGGGGGGGGGGGATGGGGGGTTAAGGGGTTGGGGGGAAAAAAGAAATTGGGAAAAAAAGGGAAAGGGAAAAAAAGGGGAAAGAAAAAAAAGAAAAAAAGAAGAGGGGAGAGAGAAAAGGGAAGAGAGAGAGGGAAGGAAGAGAAAAAGAGAGAAGAGAGAGAGAGAGAGAGAAGATGTGTGTTTTTTTTTTTGTGTGTTTTTTTTTTGGAAAAAAAGGGGGGGGGGGGGTGGAAGGGGGCGAAGAAAGGGGGGGGGAGGGGCGGGGGGGAGGAAAAGGGGAGGGGGGGGGGGGGAGGTGAGGAAAAAGGGGGGGGGGGGAGAGGGAGGGGGGAAAAAGGAGGGGGAGGGGAGGGGGGGGGGGGGGGGGGGGGGGGATGGGGGGGGGGAGAGAAAAAAGGGGGGGGAGAGGAGGGGAAGGGAGAGGGGGGGGAGAGAGGGGGGGAGGGGGGGGGGGGGGGGGGGGGAGAATGAAAGAAATAGGGGGAAAAAGAAGGGGGGAATTTTTCGAGGGAAATGGAAGACGAGAAGGAGAGAGAGGAGGGAGAGGAGAGAGAAGAGGAGGATGGAGAGGGAGGAGAGAGAGGGAGAGAAGGGGAGAGAGAAAGGAGAGGAGAAGAGGGGGGGGGAAAAGATGGGGAGAGGGGAGAGAGGGGGGAGAGAGAGGGGGGGGAGAGAGGGAGAGAGAGAGGAGGAAAAGAGAAGAGAGAGGAGAGAGGAGAGAGGGGGGCCCCCGGGGAAGGGCTCGGGAAAGGGTAGGGGCGGAAGGGGAGAAAAAGAAGGAGGAGGGAGAGGTGAGAAGAGGGGAAAGGGCCGGTGGGGGAGGAAAAGAAGGGAAAAGGGGGCAGGGGAACAAGCGAAAGGGGGGGGAAGAAGAAAGAAACCAGGAAAAGCTAAGGGGGCCGACAGGCGCCGGGGCAGGGGGAGAGTAAAAGGGAGAGGAAAAGGGGGAAAAGGGACGATCAGGTAAAAACCCCCTTTTAACCCCAAAAAACCCAAAAAAAAAACAAAGGGGGGGAAAAATAAAAAAAAAAATTAAATAAATTTAAAAATTTTTTAAAAAACAAAAAACCAAAAAAAGGAACTAAGCGGGGTATAAGGGGGGGGGGTTAAAAATAAAAACCCAAAAAAAAATATAAAAAATTAAAACCCTAGAAAAAAGAAAAAAGGGGAATTGCCCGAGGTATTGAAATTTTAGTTTTTTTTAAAGGGGGGATTTTTAAAGGGCGTTGTTGTCGGTGGTTTGGGGGGGCTTGCGGGGGGCCCCCCCGCCCCCCGCCGCCGCCGCCGCCCCCCCCCCCACCCCCACCCCCCCCCCCAAAAAACAAAAATAAAAACCACCAACCCCAAAACACATACACACAACCCCACACACCTCACCCACCCCCACCACCCCAAACCCACCACCACCCACCACCACCACACACAAAAAAAAAAAAAAAGGCACAAGTTGAGGGAAAATTTTGAGAGAAAGGGGGGGTGGTTTTTCCCCGAACGAAGACGGGCGGTTGTCGGGGCGGGTTTGCGGGGGGGCTTTTTTGGGGGGGGGAGGGGATTAAAGAGACCGAAAAAGGAAAATGAAGGAAAGAAAGAAGAGGGGGGAGAGGGGAAGAGGGGGGAGAGAAGAGAGAGAGGGGAAAAAGAGGGGGAGAGAAAGAGAGACAGGAAAAAGAAGACAGGCGCAGCAACAAAACAACAACAAAAACAAAAAAAACAACCCCACACCAAACAACCCCCAAAAACAAAGCCCCCCCCCTAAAAAAACAACCCCAAAAAAAAAAAAAAAAAAAACCAAAAAAAAAAAGAGAGAGGGGGAAAAGAAAAGGGAGAGAGAGGGGGAGAGGGAGAGAGAGGGGGAGAAGAGAGAGCAGAGGGGGGAGGGGGGGAGAAGGGGGGAGAAAAGAGGGGAGAAGAGGGAAGGAAGGAAGAAGGAAGGAAGGAAGGAAATTTCTTTTATTTTGGGAATAAAAAGCAAAGGGGGTTTTTTGCCCATGGCTTTTTTTAAACCCCCCGAAGGGAAAAATAAAAGGAGAGAAGGGGAGATAGAGAAGGAGATAGATAGATAGAAGGGGGAGAGGGGAGGGGGAGAGGGGGGGAGAAGGAGAGAGGGGGGGAGAGAGAGGAGAGAGAGAAGGGGAAAGGGAGATAGGAAAAAAAAAGAAGAGAGAGAGGGGGGAGAGGGGGAGGGGGGGAGAGAGGAGAGAAAAGAGAAGATTTAAAAAAAAAAGGGGGAAAAAGAGAGGGGGGGAAGAGAAGGGGATGAGAGAGGGGGGGAGAGAGGGAAGGGGGTGAAAGGGGGGGAAAAGTAAAATTTAGATAAAAAGAGAGAGAGGGGG
>CM060332.1:15512614-15525114 GCA_030674155.1 Stramonita haemastoma
GTGTGTGTATGTGTGTGTGTGACAGAGTGACATAGAGAGAGTGGGGGGGGGGGGGGTGTGGTTGGCTGCGTGTGTGTGTGTGTGTGTGGAGAGAGAGAGTGTGTGTGTGTGTGTGCGCGCGCGCGCGTGCATGCGTGCGTGCTGTGATTGTGTGCGTGTGTGTGTGTGTGTGAGTGACAGAGAGAGAGGGGAGAGAGAGAGAGAGAGAGGGGAGAGGAGAGAGAGGATGAGAGAGAGAGATGAGAGAGAGATGAGAGAGAGAGAGAGAGAGAGAGGTGTGTTGTGTGTACGTGTGTGTATGTTGTACGTGTGTGTACGTGTGTGTACGTGTGTGTGTGTGTGTGTGTGTTTGTGTGTGTGTGTAACACAGAGGAGATAGTGTTTGGTTTTTGTGTGTGTGTGTACGTGTGAAGAAGAAGAAGAAAGAAGAAGAAGAGAAGAAGAAGAGAAGAAAGAGAGGGCAGGGGCAATTCACGGTGCTTGTCAACACAAAGCAAGCGATGTGTGCAAAGAGAGTGAGGGGAAGAAAAAGGAACACACATTCACACACAAAAACAACAACTCTAAGAGCATTTCGGTGTTACAATTATTCTTTTTTTTGCTGTAAACATCATTACTCATCTGCCTACTGTTGTCTTCCTTTTGTCTGCCTAATGGTATGTCTGTATGTCTGTCTGTTTTCCTGTTTCTCTCTCTTCTCTCTCTTTCTTCTCGTCTTCTGTCTGTCTGTCTGTCTGTCTGCTCTCGTCTCTCTCTCTCTCTCTCTCTCTCTCTCTCTCTCTCTCTCCTCTCTTCTCTCTCTCTCTCATCTCATCTCTCTCTCTCCTCTCTATTATATAATATATATATATATATATATATATATATAAGCAATGCCTTGCTTATTACATCACAGTCATATAAAATCGCACTCCGTCATATATTATCACACTGCATCGCAGCATATCACATTCCATTCCATCATTTCCATTGTGTGCCAATGGGAACGGATGACAAAATTTGCAAAACAGCACGCACACAGGGACTTGGTGTAAAAAACCAAAAAACCAATAGCATAAACAAACACATTGAGCGTGTATTCATTGTCCTCGAAATAAAAGAATTAAAACAGTGTAAAAGTATTGCATCACATTACATCCCATCATCAACACATCAACACCACATCACAGTATGCCGTCACACCACACCACACCAAATCACACCACACCACATCCACACCACACCACATCCACACCACACACACCCCACCCCACCACACAATCACCTTACCACACCAAAACACACAAACACCCCAACACCTTACCACAACCAAACCAACCACCCCACACCAACCAAACCAAACCACACACACAAAAACAACAAACCACACACACTTACATACATACCATCACAACCAAACCAACTCCTAACCCACACCTCACCCATCACAATAAAAGAAAAAACAACCTTGAAATTGAATTCGTCCCCCAACCCCAACCCACCCAACCCCCCACCACCCCCCACACTTCCGGTTTTCAGAGCTGCCACAACTGCAAGGTGAAGATGGAGTCGGGTGCCCCAGGGGTGATTGCTGGGCGGATGCCGGGGGAGTGCTGGCACCCGGGGTGCTTCTCGTGCTGCACGTGCAGGCAGCTGCTTGTGGACAACATCTACTTCTGCCGGGATGGCCGCGTCTACTGTGGCCGCCACTACGCCGACCAGCTCTACCCGCGCTGCTCCGCTTGTGATGAGGTTAGGGAGGAACTGGTTTGGGGTTGGGTTTGGTTTAGATTGGGTTTGGTTGGTTGGTTTGTTGTATTGTCGTATATACACATACAGTGTTGTATTGAATAGTTTGTGTTGTGTTGGGGTTGGATTGTGTTGTATTGTATTGAATTGGTAGTATAATGTTGTGTTGTATTGGTTGGTTGGATTGCGTGTGTTGTATTGTATTGAATTGGATAGTGGTGTGTTGTATTGTATTGGGTTGGATTGTATTGAAATGGATAGTGTTGTGTTGTATGCGTTGTGTTGTATTGTATTGAATTGATAGTATTTTATTGGTTTTGTTGTATTGGATGGGTTGGATTGTATTGAATTGGATAGTGTTGTGTTGTATGCGTTGTGTTGTATTGTATTGAATTTGATAGTATTGTGTTGAGTTGTGTTGTATTGGACTGGTTGGATTGTAATCCCTTTAAAGTCACAGGAGTGGGATCTTTTACGTGCGTTGAATGCAGGTTGCACACAGAATTTTGGTTTTATTGTCTCATCCGAAAGACTTGCAGCCAGACCACCACTAAGGTGTAGTTGATGAGGGAAAATTCAGATACTAACAGGGGTCGAACCCATGGACATTAAAAATGACTCATATGGATTCTTTTTTCATTCCTCGATTAGAGCTCGATGTTCTCCAATGTTGAATTTTTTTTTTTACCGTTTTCCCCCAAAGGTTGTTTTAAGATTGTCTGTCCTAAAGAAGAAATCGATTATTTATAATAATTGTATTTTTCTATATAAAAAAATGACAGACGCTATAGCAGAGTGGTTACGACCGTTCGATTTCAATCTTGTGTGTCCATGAAGTCGTGGGTTCGAATCTTGACGACGTCTGGTGAATTAAGGGGAGGTATTTTTTTAATTAATTTATTTATTCTTTTATATCGAGGATAACAGAATAAGCAATCATGTGCTTTTTTCATCCGGTCCCGTGTGTATGCAGTTTTGTAAATATTGTCATCTGTTCCCCACCGCACACGATGGCCTACTCTTACGAAAAGCGGAACAGGATTTAACGTGTGCGATTTAACGTTTGACGATCTCTGCCAGGTCAACTTCAAGTGCCGACCTGCCAGTGCCTTAGTTCCCTACGTGTATTTACTACACATGCAGAAGATCAATAATATGTACACTTAAAGATCCCAAAATTCACATCAGCATTTGATACGTTACGGAAACACGAACATACCCAACATACATCCCCGAAGTCGGAAAATGTGGCTACCTTCACAGTGGGCAAAACCAGTCGCATACGCAAAATCTCACCATTGGTGAACCTTGGAGCTCTAGCCGAGAGGGAAAAACACACTGAAAAATACTGTCTTGTACAGACATTAACTTGTTTGCACCTGCTTGACCTGGAGGCTCAAGTTGGAGGTGAGCCTGTTGGGGACAAGGTAGCTCAGTGGTCAGAGCACTCGCTTTCCCCAAGCTAAGGTTAAGCAGCATCGAGCGTGGTTACCACCAAGTGGATGGGTGACCGTTTGCGTGCCTTGGCTTCAGCACAGTCCCCCAGTTC
Organism: Stramonita haemastoma; assembly: GCA_030674155.1. NCBI lineage: Eukaryota > Metazoa > Mollusca > Gastropoda > Neogastropoda > Muricidae > Stramonita > Stramonita haemastoma. The sequence continues at coordinate 15,515,892 of CM060332.1, forward strand.
ACCCAGCTGTAAATGGGTACCTGCGCTCTTTAGGATCAGGGAAGGTAAAGGGAGAGGAGATGGGCGCCGCCCTCAATATGCAGGCCCCTAGAGAAGCTGCGGTCTCTAACACCTCGTCCCTACAACCACATAGGTTATGGGAACATCTTCACCTTTCATTTCATTTCATTTCATTTTATACCACTCTATGTCATAGCAGATTTCTCTGTGTGAAATTCGGGCTGCTCTCCCCGGGGAGAGCGCGTCGTCACAAGTGCAGCGCCACCTATTATTTTAGTTTTTCTTTTTCCTGTCTGCAAATGTATTTGTTTCCCTATCAGAGTGGCTTTTTTCTACAGAATTTTGCCAGGGACAACCCTCTAGTTGCCATGAGTTCTTTTACGTGCGCTAAATAATGTTGTGACACACACGGGACCCAGCTTTATCGTCCCATCCGAAAGACCAGCACCCAGACCGCCACTCATGGTCTAATGGATGGGGGGAAAGTTTTGGGCCCAAACGGGATTCGAACCACCACACACACTCGACCCGGACTTTTGGCTTTCTAGGCAGGCGCATTACCTCTAGACCACAGATCCACTCCCTTTACCTGTTTACTGTTGGCTAAAGTCAGAGATTGGCCTGTATCCACAAGGTGCCGTGTTTCAGCTGATTTTTGCCCGGGAGTACACTCAGGCGGAGGGGCGCTCATGGCACGTGCACCATTTCTGCTGCTGGCAGTGTGACACGCCCCTGGCGGGACAACGCTACATCGCCAAGGACGACAACCCCTACTGCATGTACTGCTTTGAGAAACTCTTCAGCAAGGTCTGGAAATTATGATGATGATGATTCTTCTTCTTCTTCTGCTTCTGCTTCTGCTTCTGCTTCTGCTTCTTCTTCTTCTTCTTCTTCTTCTCCTCCTCCTCCTCCTCCTCCTCCTCCTCCTCCTCCTCCTCCTCCTCCTCTTCTTGTTCTTCTTCTTCTTCTTCTTCTTCTTCTTCTGCTCCTCTCCTCCTCCTCCTCCTCCTCCTCCTCCTCCTCCTCCTCCTCCTTTTCCTACTACTTCTACAACAACAACAACTACCGCTACTACTACTATACTTCTACTACTACTACTGCTGCTGCTGCTGCTGCTGCTGCTGCTGCTGCTGCTACTACTACTACTACTACTACTTCTACTTCTACTACAATTGCTGATGCTGATGCTGGATGTGCACACCTATAGTCAATGCATTTCTGTGATCTATTACTAAGACTGCTTTTCCTCTTGATGTAATTGGAAAGGGAAATTACGTATTGTGTTTGTTTCAAAATCATCATCATCATCACCATCATCATCATTGTCGCCATCATCATCACTGTCATCATCAATATCATCACAGTCATCATCACCTTCATCATTATCATCGCGTGGTCTTCATCATCATCATCATCATTATCGGCATCATCATCATCATCATCATCATCATCATCATCATCATCATCATCATCATGTCTGTCTGTCTGTCTGTCTGTCTGTCTGTCTGTGTCTCTGTCTGTCTGTCTGTCTGTCTGTCTGTCTGTCTGTCTGTCTGTCTGTCTGTCTGTCTGTCTGTCTGTCTGTCTCTCTCTCTCTCTCTCTCTCTCTCTCTCTCTCTCTCTCTCTCTCTCTCTCTCTCTCTCTCTCTCTCTCTCTCTCTCTCTCTCTCTCTCTCTCTCTCTCCATATTTTTCCCACGACAGTACGTAACAACACAAGCAGAACAAAGCGAAAAATCCCAGAAGGAAAGAGCTGAGAAAAGAAGAGAAAATGCATCACATATTCCCCTGCATCACTCTTGCCATGCGTGAAATTGGCTTTGATCTCTTTGAAATCAACATTATACCCCTACAGCATATGTCAAAATTGTCTCCCTTAACCCCCCCCCCCCAAAAAAAAAACAACAACACACAAACAAACAAAAAAACCCAACCACCTCCGGTCAAATACATGAATAAATTTTGTTTTGTTCCTCCGCTAGAGCTTACAGGTTCTTCAATGGTGAGATTTGGCAAATGCGACCAAATTTACCCACTATGAAAGTAAAACCGTATTCATGCTTTCGGGGATGAATTAACAAATGTCCCCTATATCTCGTAACCAACTTGAGGGAGAACTATAACAAATAGATAAATTTACCCTATTTCTCGCAATCAGATTTCAGGAAGAAATAAAATACACAAATCTTGTCAATTCATCATTACTTTCTCTGTATTTTTTCTTTATTTTAACGTCTGTTCACTCGAAGTGATATCAGACACAAATTTCTCTGCGTTATTTCTTCAGTTTAACGTCTGTTCACTCGAAGTGATATCAGACACAAATTTCTCTGTATTTTTTGTTCAGTTTAACGTCTGTTCACTCGAAGTATCAGACACAAATTTCTCTGTATTTTTTGTTCAGTTTAACGTCTGTTCACTCGAAGTGATATCAGACACAAATTTCTCTGTATTTTTTCTTCAGTTTAACGTCTGTTCACTCGAAGTGATATTAGACACAAATTTCTCTCGCTGTTTTTTCTTCAGTTTAACGTCTGTTCACTCGAAGTGATATGAGACACAAATTTCTCTGTATTTTTTTTCAGTTTAACGTCTGTTCACTCGAAGTGATATGAGACACAAATTTCTCTGTATTTTTTCTTCAGTTTAACGTCTGTTCACTCGAAGTGGATATAAGACACAAATTCCTCTGTATTGTGATCTTCAGTTTAACGTCTATTCACATTAAGTGATATAAGACACAAATTTCTCTGTATTTTTTTCTTCAGTTTAACGTCTGATCACTCGAAGTGATGTTAGACACAAATTTCTCTGTATTTATTTCAGGAAGAAATAAAATACACAAATCTTGTCTCATTCGTCATTCTTTTTCTGTATTTTTTCTTCAGTTTAACGTCTGTTCACTCGAAGTGATATTAGACGCAATCAGATTTCAGGAAGAAATAAAATACACAAATCTTGTCACATTTATCATTCTTTCTCTGTATGTTTTCTTCAGTTTAACCGTCTGATCACTCGAAACGATATCAGACACAAATTTCTCTGTATTTTTTCTTCAGTTTAACGTCTGTTCACTCGAAGTGATATCAGACACAAACTTCTCTGTGTATTTTTCTTCAGTTTAATTTTAGACACAAATTTCTCTGTAGATCTATTTTTTCTTCAGTTTAACGTCTGTTCACTCGAATCGATATTAGACACAAAATTTCTATGTATATTTTTTTTCATGCAGGTCACATTCATCGTTCTTTCTCTGTATTTTTTCCCATGCAGGTCACATTCATCATTCTTTCTCTGTATTTTTTCTTCAGTTTAACCATCTGTTCACTCGAAGTGATATTAAACACAAATTACTCTGTGTATGTTTTTTTCCATGCAGGTCACATTCATCATTCTTTCTCTGTATTTTTTCTTCAGTTTAACTGTCTGTTCATTCGAAGTGGTATTAGACACAAATTTCTCTGTATATTTTTGTTCATGCATGTCACATTCATCATTCTTTCTCTGTATTTTTCTTCAGTTTAACTGTCTGTTCACTCGAATTGATATTAGACACAAATTTCTCTGTATATTTTTGTTCATACATGTCACATTCATCGTCCTTACTCTCTGTATGTTTTTTTCAGTTTAACCGTCTGTTCATTCGAAGTGATATTAGACCCAAATTACTCTGTGTATGTTTTTTCCATGCAGGTCACATTCATCGTTCTTTCTCTCTGTATGTTTTTTTTTTCATGCATGTCACATTCATTATTCTTTCTCTGTATTTTTTTCTTCAGTTTAACCGTCTGTTCACTGGAAGTGATATTAGACACAAAATTATTTTTAATTCCTCTGTATTGGGATCTTCAGTTGAACGTCTATTCACATTAAGTGATTTTAGACAATGTATTTTTTCTTTCATGCAGGTGTGCAGCACGTGCCAGCGCCCCATCACGGCGGACGCGCCCGGCATCACGCACAACGCGCTGCACTGGCACGCCTGCCCGCACTGCTTCTCCTGCCACTCCTGCGCCCGCGCCCTGCTCAACCAGCCCTTCATGCTGCGGGACGGGCGCCTCTACTGCTCCAAAGACTGCCACTACCGCCTCAACGGCTGTTCCCACACCGCCTCCATCGCGCGTCAGTACGCCACGTGACCTGTCCAGCTCGCACGCTGATTGGTTCTCTTTTTTTGTGTGTGTGTGGGGTTTTCCCTCGGTGTTGGGAGTTCCCCCTTCTACTTCCTGCTTTTCCGGTGTTGACGTCATTTTGCATGGTGCTTTTTTGGTTTTTGTTTTGTTTTTGTGTTTGTTTGTTTAAAGATTTTGATGTCATGTTATTGCCTGGTGCTTTATTGTTCTTTATTTGTTCTTTTGTTCCCTTTTTTGGGGTCATTTTTTCATTGTCCTGGTGCTTGACTTTTGGGGGTGGTATTTCTAGTTTTTGATATTTTTGGAGTTTTGGTTGGTGGTGGGTTTTTTATGAGTTTTTTTCCCCGGGCAGTGGGTTGTTTGATGCAAGATTTCGTGCTTTGAAAGAATGGGGTGCTGTTCTTGTTGGTGTGAAATTTTGGTTTTTATTCGTTTAGAACAACTTAGCACCAACACATTAAAAGAGTAGGAGGGGAAGGAAACCTAGAAGAGCGCTGTAGCTAAAAATGTTGGTGCCAAAGAAAATGGGCTGCAGCTAAACATCATCACATCAAATGGATAAAAACTGAAATAATGTAAGATAAATGTTGATGTTGTTGTTGTTATCATCATTATCACTTTTATCATTATTTGTTTGTGTGTGTGTGTGTCAGGTAATCACATTTTTAAAAACTTTTTTGTATTAGGTGTGTTACAGAATAATCATGTAGACATTTTATATAATGAGTGTGTGTGTTTGTGTGTGCGCAACTTCTTAGACCTAAGAGAATGTTTGCAAAGGGCAGAGCTGGTGGAAGAATTGGAGTAGTTGTTTATCATCATTATTAGTATCATTATTGTCAGCATCATCATTATCATCATTTTCCTTATCATTATCATCATCTTCATCATTATTGTCATCATTATCAAAATCATTATCGCCATCATCATCATCATCATCATCATCATCATCATCATTATCATCAACATTATAATATCATCCTCATTATCCTCCTCCTCCTCCTCCTCCTCCTCCTCCTCATCATCATCATCATCATCATCTTCATCATCTTCATCAGATCAAAATGGCTTCATCTGACAAATTGAGAGTTGATGTGTTTTAACACAAAGCTCTGATGTTTTTGTGGTTTTTTTGTTGAATTTTTTTAAAATTGTATTTCATTTGTCTATTTATGATGGAATGTATATTGTTAGTGTACAGTAGACGAGAAACATTTTCAGCTTTAAATTATTAGACAACGTGTGTGTAGTTTTTTTCTAGAAAGGTTGGAGTGTGATGATCATATTTTCTCTATAAAGGTGTGCTCTTATTTTTGTGTACATTCGTCTTTGCTGGGGGGGTTTTCTTTTTTTGGTATCCTTTCTTGAGTGGAACCAGCTATACAAGTTCAAGTTAGCTTGGCATGTTTGAAATCTGTGCAAGATTGTGTCTTTGTTTTGTGTTTGAAAGCAATAATTTACAACGACATTGTCCATAATGCAAGAGGTGACGGTTTGAATCTCTTTGCAGCTGGACTTTTCCCCTAGTCCCTAAATTGTAAGTGGTGGTCTGGGTGCTAGTTTTCCATTTGCTTTGGTTTCTAGACTCTGAAAGTTTCTTGTTTGTGGTTTTATTGTTGTTGTTTGTTTGGGATATTTTTCCTCGCTGGTTTTAGGAAATGCTGAAAAGCATTTGTTTTTCTTTCTTTTGTTTTTTTTTCTCAAATGTTCTTACCAAATCTCCCTGAAGGTGAAAAGGGAAACGGTCTTTACATTCTTTTGTGAGTGGGGCACAAGAGTTAGGGGTGTGTGTGTGTGTGTGTGTGTGTGTGTGTGTGTGTGTGTGTGTGGTGTGTGTGTGTGTGTGTTTTCGCGCGTGCGCGCGCGCGTGTGTGTGTGTTATGCGTCTGTGTGTCTGTGTTTCTGTGTCTATGTGTGTGCTTGTAGTCTTTGAAGGAAGAAGGGGAGGGGGTTGACCGCGTGTATGCATAGCTATAATCATCAGAGCTACTAATTTTTACTTGATGTTAACGAGAGAACATGTCTGCCTTTTCAAAAATAATCCTCACACGAGAGCAGTGACTCCAAAACTAATCAACTTTGCCATCTTTTTTACACCAAGCTGAGTGCCTTATGATAGCTTTTATACCACGATTATGACTGTCAGGATCGTTTAGTCTTCAATCAAACAAACAAACAAAAAATCCATCTTTTATACGCCAATCTGAGTGCCTTATAATCGCTTTTATCACCATGATGATGACAGTAGGGATCATTTAGTCCTCAATAAAAAAATATTTCAAAAACACCCTTTTACGCCAAGCTGAGTGTATTATGATCGCTTTTATCACCATGATGATGACAGTCAGGATCGTTGTCCTCAATAAAAAAATAAAAAAAAAAAACTTTTACGCCAAGCTGAGTGTCTTATGATAGCTTTTATCACCATGACGATGACAGTCAGAATCATTAAGTCTTCAATCAAACAATCAAACAAAAATTCCATCTTTGTATGCCAAGCGGAATGCCTTATGATTGCTTTTAGCATCATGATAATGACACAGGATCATTAAGTCTTCAATCAAACAATCAAACAAAAATTCCATCTTTGTATGCCAAGCGGAATGCCTTATGATTGCTTTTAGCATCATGATAATGACACAGGATCATTAAGTCTTCAATCAAACAATCAAACAAAAATTCCATCTTTGTAGCCAAGCGGAATGCCTTATGATTGCTTTTAGCATCATGATAATGACACAGGATCATTAAGTCCTCAATCAAACAAAAATTCCATCTTTTTTACACCAAGCCGGGTGCCTTATGATAGCTTTTATCACCATGACGATAACAGTCAGGATCATTTAGTCCTCAATCAAACAAAAAAAAATCCATCTTTTTTACGCCAAGCCGAGTGCCTTATGATAGCATTTATCATCTTGATAATGACAATCAGTATCATTCAGCAGAGTGCCTTTTATTTTGTCATCATCATCGTCATGGTCACCCTTAAAGATTGTGTTCATCATCATGTCGTCATCATCATGGTCGACCACGTCACCAGGCTACAGACAAGTAGAACCCGTCTGCTGAGAACACTTCCCTCCTCTCTGTGTGGAGATTGTTATGTGCTCTATAAACCATTGGATCCTTCAGTCATTCAGTCAGTCATTTCTTCTTCAGTCATTGCTGTCATTGCATGACCCCAACACCAACAACTAAAAAAAATTCTAACCAGCAGAAAAGCGAAACACTACCCCCCCCCCCCCCCCTCCCAACCAGATAAATTAAAACCCGCTTGTGTAGATCACCGCTATCCTCTGCTGCTGCCCCGTCCTAGGCAAGACAGCTGGAGAAACTGGAGAAGGATTTTCTCCAGAAGAAGAACTAGAAGACTTCCTCCAGATATAGTCCCATCCCCCCCACACACACACTCCTTCCCGTCCCTTCCTGATACTTTTCCCCTGTCCCCAGCTCTCTCTTTTTTCTGTTCAACCCACTCTTAACCCGCTATTACTCCCTCTCCCAACCAAGGTATCTTCACAAGGCGCTAACTCTTACAGGTATATTCACAAACACAACCACACACACACACACACACACACACACACACACACACACCACACACACACACTCACACACACCACACACCACACACACACACACACACACACACACACACACACCCACACACACACACACACCACACACACACACACACACACACACCCCACTCACACAACACACAACACACACACACACACACACACACACACACACACACCACACACACACACACACACACACACACACACACACAACACACACACAAACGTCTACATTTAAAACCACTCATGAAGCTCCAACTGGCAACCTTGTAAACGTGACCATTTAAGTAACGCAGCCGTGCGTCTATAAACATTCTACAGTTTCCGCCCATACCCCTCCAGGGAATAATGAAATTACGCACAATTACACTTCATTCCACTTCTACTGAGAACAGAAAAGTATGGCCAGTCTAGGAAGTTACGTAGCATGAAAGAAGAGAGCTGTGAAGCACGTTAAGTCTTGCGCTACAAGGCAATCTGAACGCATGCAATGTACAAGTAAGTACACACAGTACAAAAACCACTGTGCACTCAAGCGACAAGTGTTGGCTGATTCCGAGTTCTTCGCAAACCCGTCTGTAAAGAGGCCGTTTTCTTTTTTTTTTTTTTTTTTCATGGCAGATGATGTCAGTAACGTTATGTAACATCATGAGGTTCAGGGAAAAAGTACCGTTTTTTTTTTTGGGTCAGGTCAGCCATGTCATACAACACCCTACTAACGTGAAACCTTCACTCTGTCAGTCAATGTACAGCTGACAACCTCCTCACTTTTAATTTTGTCCATAGCAGATCTGGTTTCCTGACGTCATTGAGGGTCAGACCTCCCCACAGCTGTCTGTGGCAGATCTGGTTTCCTGACGTCATTGAGAGTCAGACCTCCCCACAGCTGTCTGTGCAGATCTGGTTTCATAACGTCATGGAGGGTCAAAACTGTAATGGGGAACCAGACAACACAGATAATAGGGATGACGTCACTGACGTGGTTTACCAGGAAGATTGAGACAAAAGGGAAGGAAGCAAACTCGCATGTGTGACATCACCTTTATGGTTTTTCTCTCTGGTGCTTGACTTTGACTTAACTTCTCCCTATACTCCTGGAGGAATCATTGGGCACGCACTGCACTGCACTGCACTGCACTGCACTGCACTGCACTGCACTGCATTGCACTGCACTGCACTGCACTGCACTGCGCAGCACTGAAGAAGTGTTGAAGCAGTGTGTCGAACTTGGTTGAAACCGTCACTCGACTATAGCCTACCAGGAACGGGATGTAGGCTGGGTATATTTGTTGTCCATACCACTGGACGTAGCTGGCCTTTTTTTTATTATTTGTATTTCTCAAAATGGATGGGGTTTTAACTTCAATTTAACGTCTCTTCACTCGTAGTGATATTAGGACTTACTGGGGTTTTAACGTCTGTGCAAGATGTGTCATATTGCTATTCGGGTACTATCTTTAAATCTTTCTGGAAAAAAACTTTTGTGAAGTGGAGTCACTATCCA
>CM060332.1:15540114-15542614 GCA_030674155.1 Stramonita haemastoma
ACACCACACACACACACACACACACACACACACACACACACACACACACACACACACACACACACACACACACACACACGCCTTGGACTATATGACGGAAGCTGTAGCCTGTGGTTATCAAGACGTTGATCCAATTCTGTGGTACGGTCGTGAAGTCGGAGTTCAATCTCGGCAGTAGCGTCTGATAAATTTAAGTGTGGGGACGTACAATGTGCCAGGTTAACCGAAGTAGATAGATAGAGATAGAGATGATATATAGAGATGATAGTAGAGAGATAGATAGAGAAGATGTAGAGTAGAGAGAGAAGCAGAGAGAGAGAGGAGAGAGAGAGAGATGAGATAGAGAGATAGAGAGATAGAGATGAGAGAAGAGAGAGAGAGAGAGAAGATGAAGAGATAAAGAGAAGAAGAGAAGAGAAGATGAGATAGATAGATAGATAGAGATGAAGATAGATAGATAGAAAGAAAAGAGAGAAAGAAAGAAAGATAGAAGATAGATAGATAGATAGATAGATAGATAGATAGATAGATAGATAGATAGATAGATAGATAGATAGATAGATAGATAGATAGATGTAGTCAGTCAAGCTTTTCTGCTACTGGTAACCATGTAGCCAGTACCACCTGCCACATGTGGGGAGTAAACCCAAACAAACAAAATCCGACTTGGGACAGAGATGGGCTCCGTCAGGTCTGATTTGCCCAAGACACATCTATGAGGACTACAAACGGAATCTCCATGCCGGATCGGTCGTCGCCCGGGTTACCAAGGACCGTGCCTTCCGTTGCACATCAGGACAGAGGTAGAAAGTATGCTACTGGTGTACAACACAGCAAAATCCGTGCCAGAAACAACATCACCATTGGCACTTGGAATATACGAACTCTAAGAGCCACAGGCAAAGTGGAAGAACTAACACATGAGATGGCCAGATACCAATGGCACATCCATAGGCTCTGTGAAGTAAGGTGGAAAAACATGGGAGAAACAACGACCCAGGAGGACCACAAAATATACTTCAGTGGAAAACAGGATAAACATGAACAGGGCGTGGGGGTCCTCATTCATAAGGACATCGTGAACACCGTCATAAGCTGTCAGCCAGTGTCCAGCAGACTTATTACCATCCGCTTGAGAGCAACCCCCTTCAACATCACAGTAGCACAGGCATACGCCCCTACATCAGACTGCACGGATGAAGCAATAAAATAATTCTACGACCAACTACAAGGGGTTTTAAATCAAATTCCCAAGAAAGACATCCTTGTTGTACAAGGTGACTGGAATACCAAGATAGGAGTAGATGCCCACAAAGACTGGGAGGGCATTTGTGGACCACACTGCAACAAAGAAACAAATGAAAGAGGCGTGAGACTCCTGGAGTTTGCCAGTAACAACAATCTCCAGCTAGTGAATACACTTGGCTCACATAAAAAAATCCAGAAGATGGACATGGCATAGCAAATGGTGAACACCACAACCACATAGATTACATCATGGTGAAGAGACGATTTAGGTCTAGTGTAAACACTGCACAGACACGAAGCTTTAAGAAGAAGAAGAAGAAGAAGAAGAAGAAGAAGAAGAAGAAGAAGAAGATAATGATAATGATAATGATAATGATAATGATAATGATAATGATAATGATAATAATAACAACAACTATAACAACAACAACAACAACAACAACAACAACACAACAATGAAAACAATAATAATAATGGAGTTCGCATAGTCTTAGCGCTGAATCTTGTAAAGCAACAAATCAAAGCGTTTACATTTAAATCATTTAGACGCATGCAACCATCCACAAATAAGAAACAGATATCAAATTTACACATAAACATACACACACACACACACACACAACCACACACTATATCAACATACACACATCAAACATCACACACACACACACACACACACACACACACACACAACACACACACACACACACACACACACAAAAAACCACACACACACAACACACCACACACACACACACACATACATACATGCATACATACACACAGAGTCTAAAATCACTTGTTAGTGGACAGACGTTAAAACGAACACACACACACAACACACACACACACACACACCACACACACACACACACACACACACACACACACACACACACACACACACACACACACACACACACAGAGCGAACATATTGATATTTATATGGGATTCCCCCAAAACAACAGACACCCAGCAATGCGTTACAGTTACTCTTAATGGGCAAGATCTTAGGCCGTCACTGATGCCTCCCTCCCCTCCCCCTTCCCCCTCTATCCCCTCCCCACCGCTGGGCCACTTTGTTAGGGTGAGTTAACCTTTGGAGAGCAGGTTGAAGGCCACTCCCTCCCTTTCTCCCTATCTCCCTCCCTCTCTCCCTCCTCTCTCCCTCTCTCCCTCTCTCTCTCCCTCGTCTGCCCTGATATAGGAAACACTGAGTCTGGGTCCTATGGAGAGAGGAGGGGAGAGGGA
>CM060332.1:15550114-15562614 GCA_030674155.1 Stramonita haemastoma
CAGTGAAAGAAGGACGTTGTCCGCATAAAATAATCTGGTATCACAAACCTGTTTATGGCATGGCTCCTTTGTATTTGATAGATCGTCTTCCACATATTGTTTCTTCAATAAATCCATATCATCGTCGTCATCCTTTAGAAAGGCAGAGTCCACGTTGCAGAATGGAATTGTACAAATGCTCTTGTTTTCCTTCTGCCACTTATCTTTGGAATAATTTACCAGGAAAAAAATTAACCAGAAGAATTCTTAAGCCTTCTTAAGACCTGTTTTGATAGAGCAGACAATACAATGCTTAAATGTGTGTGTGTGTGTGTGTGTGTGTGTGTGTGTGTGTGTGTGTGTGTGTGTGGTGTGTGTGTGTGTGTGTGTGTGTGTGTGTGTGTGCACGCGCGCGCGTGTGTGTATGTAATATATATATATATAGATATATATATATATATATATATATATATATATAATTATGTGTGTGTGTCATGTGTGTGTCATGTGTGTACCATATGCATATCACTGGGATCTCAGAGCATGCAATCATTTTTAACGTCATAAACTGCCACACCCATGATGTGCCTGATCATTCTTTCTTCTTCGTTGTCAAACACGCAGACAGCAACTATCGTTATCTGTCATATGAGCAAAAATACGTCGCGCGTGCCGTCAAGCGCCTGACAAGTCAGGCCCAGCACAACCGACTTTGACGAGGGAGGAAACTGTTATCTTTTAAGTCTTTCTGAAAAAAACAGACAGGAGAATGGACCAAACCAAAGCAGGCACAAAATAGACGAGAAGGAGGAGGTGACAGGAAGAAAAGGAACAAGGCAGAAACAAAGAGAGCGGATAGAAAAGAGGAAATTCCTAGCACACAGTTTCCAGAAGTTGGGGGATGCTGTTTACACTGACAGGCCCCAGGCAACCCCGGGAACACAGCTGTCAGTTTCCCCCCCCCCCACTTTCAGCTCCTCTCAGCGGCTAATTATTCCATCCCATCATCCCAGCCCAGAAAGGGGGCCAGTTGATGCTAATTATAGCAGGAACTGACCACACTTGGACCGGGTGAAAGGGGCGTGCTAAATTTAGCACTCTTGACTCAGTGATGTTGGATTTGTGCCCTGTGGAAGATGGTCCTGTCTACACTGACAGTCTGCACATAGAGTACCATGCACCTCATCTGATGTGAGTCACTGAGGGCATGAGTTCCAGTCTCCCTTTGTTGTTGCTGGGGGGGGGGGGGTGGGGGGGGGGGGGGGGGGGGGGGGGGGGGGACGGGAGGGGGGGGAGAGGTTTGTCTCTGGAGCCAACATTGCACTGATTCTCACTCTACTCCTAGTCGTTCAAATGAGATCATAAACCAAGGTCGCGCGTCTCAACGCATACAGAGCATCTTGCGCTCTCTGTCTGTCTGTCTGTCTCTGTCTGTCTCTGTCTGTCTCTGTCTCTCACTCTCTCTCTCTCTCTAAATGACATTTACAAAATGCATACACACGGGGACTGGATGTAAAAAGCACAAGAGTGCTTATTCCATTATCCTCGATATAAAAGTATAAATCAAATCAAATCAAATCCCCTCTCTCTCCTCTCTCTCTCTCTCTCTCTCCTTCTCTCTCTCTCTCTCTCCATCCTCTCTCTCTCTCTCTCTCTCCTCTCTCTCTCTCTCTCTCTCTCTCCCTCCCTTCTGTCTGTCTCTGTCTCTGTCTGTCTCTCTGTGTATCTCTGGTCTGTCTGTCCGTCTGTCTGTCTGTCTGACTGTCTCTCTGTCTCTGTCTGTCTGTCCTGTCTGTCTGTCTGTCTGTCTGTCTGTCTGTCTGTCCTGTCTGTCTTCTCTCTCTCCTCTCTCCTCTCTCTCTCTCTCTCTCTTCTCTCTCTCTCCATCCTCTCTCTCTCTCTCTCATCTCTCCTCTCTCTCCTCTCTCTCTCATCTCTCTCATCTCTCCTCTCTCTCCTCTCTCTCTCTCTCTCTCTGTGCGTTCTCTTATCAGAAGGGGTGTGAAGTGTCAGGTTTTCTCCAGTGCTTGTGACACTGCAGGAGGTCTGTCCCTTGGCCTCAGCCATGTGACTTCAGGCAGCTCCTATCAGCCATCATACAGGCTGCTTACTGGCTATGGCCGTGTTTTTGTAACCCACCGAACGCTGATGTAAATTACAGCACCTTTAAACTGCATATTTTGATCTTCAGCATATATGAACATAGTGAAGAAGAAAGTGTGGCCAACGGAGGTAACCCTACAGACCAAGCTGTACGGCCCACGAGAGGAGCTGGAATTAAAGGACTTGCCATTATTTTTCCCAGACACATCTGACAGTGTAGAGCGAACGAGAGAAGAAGAAGAAGAAGAAGGAAGAAGAAGAAGAAGAAGAAGAAGAAGAAAGAGAAGAAGAAGAAGAAGAGAAGAAGAAGATATAGTTTGCATGTTGTTGTTGTTTGCTGTTTGTTGTTTTGTTTTGGTGGGTTTTTTTCAGGTATATATATAATATAAATAATATATATATATAATAGATATTATATATATATATATATATATATATAAAATATATATATATATATAAATATAGATATCGATAATATAGATATATATATATTATATATGCCTTTAGCTCTGAATACACCATTCTGTCGAAGCAGTTCGTTTAGAGAGTAAAAAAAAAAGAAAAAAAAAGAATCGACCCAAAAGTGTTGATAAGTTTGATGGGGGGGGGGGGGGGGGGGGGGGGGGGGGGGGGGGGGGGGGGGGGGGGGGGAGGGGGGGCTAGTATCAACAGATTTGATTTTTTTCTTTTTAGCTGAATATTTGCATTTGTTTGGTGGGTTGTTTTTTTCTCCCAGATTTGTTTTGTATTTTTGTTTGCATTCAGCTTGTTTTGTTTATTTTTGGTGGTTTTTTTTTTTTTTTTTTTTTTTGGGGGGGGTGGGATTTTTGTTTTATTTGTGTCACCTCTCCCTCTCCACCTTTCATTCTGAATTTGTTTTGGATTAAATATATCTAGAGTCTATATCTATATCTATCTATCTATCTATCTATCTATCTATCTACTATCTATCTATCTATCTATCTATCTATCTATCTATCTATCTATCTATCTATCTATCTATCTATCTATCTATATATGTGTGTGTGTGTGTGTGTGTAAAATTATGTTGATCAAACCTTGGTCAATATCAACTCATCTCCCAACTCCCCTACACACCCCTACCCCTCACCCCCCGATTATTCTGTTCCTCTGTTAGCTTCCCCCCTCCCCCCCCCCCCCCCCCCACCCACTTTTTTTGTGTTTTTGATCCATGCTGACTTGAAAAGACAGGAATCAATACCTGCACAGGACTTCA
The DNA here is from genome assembly GCA_030674155.1 of Stramonita haemastoma. NCBI lineage: Eukaryota > Metazoa > Mollusca > Gastropoda > Neogastropoda > Muricidae > Stramonita > Stramonita haemastoma. Next base: position 15,553,434 of record CM060332.1, read on the forward strand.
ACCACACAGGGAGGAGGGGGGTAAAGGGGAGGAAGGAAGGGCTGAAGATAAAGAAAAAAAACGGTGAAGGGAGAGGGGGGAAAAGAGAAGGGTGAGGGATGGTAGTGGTGGGGGGACAGAGGGGGTGGGTGGTGGTGGTGGTGGGGGGGGGGGGGGTAGAGGGGGGGGGGGGCTTGTTCCTCGTGATTGGCAGAAAGCATGTGACCGCTCCACGAGGGCTCATTTGCATGACAGCGCGTGACACAATTTGCGGCTGCAGCTTGCAAAGACACTTCCGTTATCTTCTTAGCTGATCTTTCAAAAACTTCGGGGCTTCTCTCCCTCCCCCCCCCCCCCCCCACACACCACACACCTGTGCCCTTGATCTTAGCCCTCCATCCCCTGTACTACTTCTGTCAGTGGTGTGAAATCAAACATAATATCAGATAGGGAGGTGGGGGGGGGGGGGTTGTTTGTTTTTATTTTCTACTTTTTTTTTTGTTCTTGTTTTTTTTTGTGTGATTGTTAAAAGATGTTGGATTTTTTTTTTTAATTGAGTGGGTACTATCGTTTGTGCAGCGTTTTCTTTCTCTGTCTCTCTGTCTCTCTCTACCTCTGTCTCTGTCTCTCTCCGTCTCTGTCTCTGTCTGTCTGTCTGTCTCTCTGTCTGTCTGTCTGTCCTGTCTGTCTGTCTGTCTTCTGTCTCTCTCTCTCTCTCTCTCTCTCTCTCTCGTCTAATCTGTATGTCTGTCTGTTCTCTCTCTCTAATCTTATCTGTCTGTCTCTGTCTCTGTCTCTGTCTTCTGTCTCTGTCTCTCTCTGTCTCTCTCTCTCTCTCTGTCTATCTGTCGTCTGTCTTCTGTCTGTCTGTCTGTCTGTCTGTCTCTGATCCCCCCTGTCCACATGTCGGGGCGCGTGACCGGGGAAAATCCCCATGTGGGAAGTTGGACGACACAAGATTTCGTTGTCAAGGCTGTCAGGGTGTGTGTGTGTGTTGTGTGTGTGTGTGTGTGTGTGGTGTGTGTGTGTGTGTGTGTGTGTGTGTGTGTGTGTGGTGTGTGTGTGAGAGAGAGAGAGAGAGAGAGAGAGAGAGAGAGAGAGAGAGAGAGAGAGAGAGAGAGAGAGAGAGAGAGAGAGAGAGAGAGATTGATTTTATTTGATTTATTTTTTATATAGCGAGGATAATGGAATAGGCACACTTGTGCTTTTTTTACATCCAGTCCCCGTGTGTATGCAGTTTTGTAAATGTCATCTGTTCCCACCAGCACACGATGGCCTACTCTTACGAAAAGCGGAACAGGATTTAACGTGTGCGCAAGATGTTCTGCGTGCGTTCGCACACGGGGCCTCGGTTTAAAGTCCCATCCGAAGGTCAACACTGAGAGAGAGAGAGAGAGAGAGAGAGAGAGAGGAGAGAGAGAGAGAGAGAGGAGAGAGAGAGGAGAGAGAGAGAGAGAGAGAGAGAGCGAGAGAGAGAGAGAGAAGAGAAGAGAGAGAGAGAGAGAGAGAGAGAGTGGTCGAAGTTTTGTTGATTTCTTTGTGAATGATGCGATGAACAGGCAACTGGGCAATGAACTGCCTTTGCCTTGCCTTGCCTTGCTTGCCTTGCCTTGTCTCTCTCGCTCTCATCTCCTCTCTCTCAACTCTCTCTCCTCATCTCTCGCAATCCCCTCTCTCCTCTCTCTCTCTCTCTCTCTCCTCCTCTTCATCTCTCTCTCTCCTCTTCTCTCTCCTCTCCCCTCTCATCTCTCTCTCTCTCTCTCTCCCTCTCTCACTCTTTTCCCCTTGTTGCCTAAACATGTATATTGAGAAATCCCCTTATTCACTATTTGTACTATTTAATAATCATGTGTTGAATGCATTTTTAAATTTGTATAACCTTTTAATCTTCTAGTAAGCTGAATAACTATGTCCATCATGATTACAAAATGGTTTATGAACGTGATTTTTATGACCAAAAAAAAAATGCATAATCATAAGTTTTCAGGTACTAGAATATGTATGTCCTAATATATATGCACTTATAGCGGATGGTTTTCCTTTTGTGTTCCGTTACATGACTTTATTAAAATTAGGCATATACTTCCTTTAAAATGAAGTTTATTTGATGACATAAGCGCGAACTTGTGTGGTTGTGTGTGGTGGGTGTGTTTTGGGTGTGTGTGTGGGAGGTGTGGGTGTGTGTGTGTGTGGATAATTGTTTTTATTTGTGATCTCCCCTTGTACTAAAAAAATTATGATTTGCATGACTTTTTTTTCGTTGTTGATATGTTGTACCTCAAGTTTTTGATGTTTTGTTCTTGTTTTTTTGGTTTTTTTTTTGTTTTAACTTTGCTGTTTGCTTTTGTTTCTTCTTTTTTATATGAATATGAATGTAAAAGAAAGGATAATATTGTCACCTGATATGATTTTTTTGACTTTTATCATTCTTCTTTTTTTATGACTTTTTTTTAAAAACAAAAAAACAAAACAACCCACCACCTCAATACATGTGGCGCCTGCGGAATATGTGCTTATAAATATAAGTGTAGTAAGTGGTGTGTGTGTGCATTTGTGTGTGTGTTTTGTGTGTGTTTTGTGTGTGTGTGTGTGTGTGTGGTGGTGTGATGTGTGTGTGTGTGTGTGTAGTGTGTGTGTGTGTGTGTGTGTGTGTGTGATATTTGTATGTGCATTTGCTTTGCGAGCGTGCATGCGTGAGTGAGTTGCGTATATGTATGTATGTATGTATGTATGTATGTATGTATGTATGTATGTATGTATGTATGTATGTATGTATGTATGTATGTATGTATGTATGTATGTATTGTATGTATGTGAGTGTGTGTGTGTGTGAGTGTGTGTTGTGTGTTGTGTGTGTGTGTGTGTGTTGTGTGTGTGTATGTAACCTACGTGTAGGAGTGAGGTTTTATGTGTATTATTATCATACTATTATTACTATTGTTGATACTATTCTTATTGTTATCATTATAATCATTGTATTATCTTTAGTTCCTTTTGAGCTCATTTTGTTGTTAGGAGTTGTAACAATGTTGTAGCTAAATATTTTTGGGTGGACTTTTCTTGTTGCTAAGCTGTTTATTTCATTATTTTCCTGTTTGCTCTTTATCTATTAACGCTTCTCTTTTCATCTATAATCAAAATCATTTTATTGTGACTTCTGATTTTCGTCTTCTGAATGAGTGCATTTTTTATTACCTTATTATGTATAATGTTCTTATTCCTTTATGTTGTTTGGTACTAGCATATAGTTTTACTGTTTAGTATCATTTTATCTTGATGTTATCCCCTGAAAAGGGCGGGGACTGGATGTAAAAAAAGCACATGAGTGCTTATCTATTATCCTCGAATAAAAGAAATTTGTCTTGTCTTGTCTTGTCTTGTCTTGTCTCCTGTCCAACTTTTTTTTTTCAATTGGGGGGTAGGGGCGGGGGATGTTTTGGTTGTTCTTGTTAATGTTGTCTTTTCCAGTTCTGGCAGGATTTTCTGATCTTACATCTTCGCTTGCTTAACAAAGACTGTTTTTTGCCGTTAGATCTTTACTGTGCACTGATTTGGTTTGAACAAATGTGTATTCGGAAATAAAATGGAAGCACATTGCACACCCAAGCATTTCGACCAGCCACAAGCCAATACCTTACAAGTGCACCTGGTTTGTTTCGTCATGTTGCTGTTGTTTGCTTTGGTGGGGGTTTTGTTGTTGCTGCTATGGTGGTTGTCTTGTTGTTGCTGCTGCTGTTGTGGTTTTTCTTAATGCTATTGTTGCTGGCTATGGTGGTTGTTTTGTTGTGTTGCTGGTTGCTGCAATGGTGGTTGTCTTGTTTTCTGTTATTACTCTTGTTGATTGTTTATGGTTTTTGGGGTTTGCACTTGTGGTTGTTGCTGGTAACGTTTCTTTGCCATTCTTTCATTGCATTTGTGATTCGTAAACATGTATTTGTTGTATTTGTTTGTTTTGTGTTACATTGTATAGTATTGTATAGCAATATTCTGTATTATGTTGTATTTTCTTGTGTTGTATTGTATCATACTGTGTTGTTTGTATCATACTGTGTTGTATTGTATAGTATTGAATTGGTATCGTACTGTGTTGTGTGTGATTGTGTCGTATTGTATCGTTTTGTATTGTATTGCATTGTTTGTTGACGTATCGGTAATCGTATTTGTATCGTATTGTAATTATATTCGGTAAAAATCTAACTATGCTCTCTGACTTGATGCAGTGAACTAAAAATTGGATTTCAAATACAATGTCAGTCCACATTTTGCCATTACGAATTTTTAAAAAGCCAGCAAAAAGTCTTTCATCCCTGAGAAATATACAGACAATATTGCGTATCAATGACGACTTAATGCTTGGAACACAAAATACCCCCAAAATGTTAAACGCTACCTATTCCCGTTCCCTTATAGATCTATCTAGTAAAAGAACCTACTTTTTGATTGTTCTGGACTTAAAGATTTGTACACAAAGAAGGGAATAGACACCAGTTCAAAACATGGGATGTTGAAAGTATATATATGAATCTTGGCAATATATAACATCAAGTGCTGAAGTCATAATTTGTCAATCAACAGTGGGAAGTTTACTATATTTTTTCCCCCAGGACTCTGCATACTCCCATCTCTGTTTGCTGATAGTATTGTTGTAAAAGTTGCTTGTCTACATTACGTTGTAGTGAATAGGCATTAAACCTAAGAGAAAAATGTGTGTTGTGTTTTTTTTGTATTAGTGTTGTATTGTATTATAATGGTATTGTACGTGTTGTCTTGTGTTTCTTTTTGTCTTGTTTTGTTTGTATTGTATTGTACCAATTGGCAGATTTTTGTGAATAAAATCGAAGCTAGTTCTCCTGAGGAAGGACACAGCGATGATCAGCGCTATTTTTTGTTTTGGTGTTGGCTTTTTTCTTTATTTATATTTATTTTATTATCCGACAAATTGTGTGTGTGTGTTGTGTGATGTGTGTGTGTGTGTGTTGTGAGGTGTGTGGTGTGTTGTGTGTGTGTGTGTGGTGTGTGTGTTGTAAATGTTGGAACTCTATAAAAGTCACCTTTTCTCGTCATTTTACACTACATCAACACTACACTACACACACCACACACTCACACACACACACCCACACACACCACACACACACACAACACACAACACACACACACACACACACACACACAGATCAACACACATATATATTATATATATAGAGAGAGAGAAAAGAGAGAGAGGAGAGAGAGAGAGAGATAGGAGAGAGAGAGAGAGAGAAGAGGCGAAGGAGAGAGAGAGTGAGAGAGTGAGAGAGAACGAGACAGAGACAGAGACAGAACAGAGACAGAACTCTCTCTATGAATAGAGGGAACAGAGACAGTTATATATATATAGAGAAGAAGAGAGAGATAGATATATATATACTATATCTGTCTCTGTCTCCCTCTATTCAATAGAGAAAAGAGCTCCTTCCTGTCCTTTTATACTAATATCTATATCTATATATCTATATCTATATCATTACTATATTATCTATCATATCTATCTATCTATCTATCTATCATAATAAATTATATATATATATATATATATATAGATATATATATTAAATTACTATTAATAAGACGTACGTCTTTTCACCGCATCGCCTACAAAAGGAACAGGATTAAAAGTTTGGCGGGTGGTTCATTTAACCTCAAGTTCCCCTAACCCTACCCTTACCCCCACCAACCACCCCTCCTCCCCTACCCCAACCAGCCCCCTGCCCCCCCCCCCCCCCACCCCCCCTCCCCTCCCCCCTCTAGTGTCTGGTGGTACACGACAAAGAAACTGGCAAGAGGGGTGGGGGGAGGGGGGGAGGAGAACAATATAGGTGGAAGGTGGGTCGTCTGTGGTCATGTGAGTTCCACCCCCACCACCCCCTTCCCCTTCATGTTTGTACTTCCTCACCCCCTCCCTTATCCCCACCCCCCCCCCCCCCCACACCCCACCCCCATCCCCCCACCCCTCCTTCATCCTTTCTGACTTGGTGGAACTGTGCACCTTTATAGAGAAGCAGAGGTCATGAGAGAGATAGTGGAGAATCTGGCAGCTTTTGAATGTTAATGTGCTTTTGTTCCTAGTTTTCCAAGGGGGGCTGTCTGCAGCTTGGGAGGTCAGTTACTTAGTTTGTTACTTAGTTAGTAGTAGGTTTGAGGTTTTTGTTGCTGTTGTTTTGGTTTGGTTTGGTTTGGTTTTGCTTTTGTGTGATTTTGTTGTTGTTTGTTGTTGTTTTTTTTGTTGGTGGTGTTGTTTTTGTTTTGTTTGTTTTGTTTTGTTGTTTGTTGTTGGCGTGTTTTTGTTTTTGTTTTGTGTTGTTGTTGTGTTTTTTTTTGTGTGTGGTGTGTGGGGGGGGGCGGTGGATGGGGGATTGCGTGGGCTTTGTGTGTGTTGTGTGTGTGGTGTGTGTGTGTGTGTGTGGTGTGTGTGTGTGGTGTGTGTGTGTGCGTGCGTGCGTGTGTGTGCGTGCGTGCGTGCGTGTGTGTGTGTGCGTGTGCGTGGTGTGTGTGTGTGTGTGTGTGGTGTGTGTGTGTGTTGTGGTGTGGTGGTTATGATTCGCCTATGGTGGTTAGAGCGTGGTAGCCGATGACATGTGAACGACCACTGTGTGGGGGTGCACGGGTTCAAGTCTGCACTGGGATCCCTGTAAGGAAGGTTGGTCATTTTGGGGTTGTTGTTGTTGTTGTTGTGTCGTCGTCGTCGTCGTTGTGGGTGGCGGTGGTGGTTATTTCCCAGAGTTAGCTTTTTGGTACTGGTTTTACTCACCTTGAAAAATTTTTTTTAGAAGAGAGTAGAAAGGGTCATCCATTCTCCGTGCTGCTGACTCCACGCAGAATGTCTGGTATACACACACGTACAATAAAAACCCAAACCCCCTTTTGCTGAAGCTCTGACCAGCAAATCCTGACTGGTGAATGAAGGACGCCCTACATACCCAGCATGCTCCAAATTTCCAGTGAAAATGGGCTCCGCCAAAGACTTTTTAAAGGAGAGGTTAAGAAGCTGGGTTTGCATTGATAGAGTTTACACTGATAAATGGTTTACAGTGATAATAGGTTTACAGTGATAATGGTTTACACTGATACTGGTTTTACACTCATAGTGGTTAGACTGATAGTAGCTACTGTGATAATGGGTTACAGTGATAGTGAATCAGAGAGAAAATAAGGCAGAGGCTAAGGACCAACAACTAGGTGACATGTTTCTGAACTGACTGTGTTGTGTTCATTGATGGATGGATTTTAAAAAATATTTTAAAAAATAGTATTACCTTATTTTATGGTGGGTCGGTGGTTTAGAGGTAACGCGCCTGCCTTAGAAAGCGAAAAGTCCGGGTTGGAGTGTGCGATGGTTCGAATCTCGTTTGGGCCCAAAACTTTTCCCCCCATCCATTAGACCATGAGTGGTAGTCTGGTGCTTGTCTTTCGGATGAGACGATAAACCGAGGTCCCGTGTGTTTACACATCATTATTTAGCGCTGGTAAAAAAACAACAAAAAACCCACGGCAACAAGAAGTTGTCCCTGGCAAAATTTTGTGGAAAAAAAGCCTCCCGATAGGGAAACAAATACAGTTGCAGACAGAAAAAATAAAAAAAATAATTGGGTAGGCGCGCACTTGTGGCGACGCGCTCTCCCCAGGGAGAGCAGCCCGAATTTTCACGCAGAGAAATCTGCTGTACATAAAGTGGTATGAAATAAATAAAAATTAATAATGAAAAAATAAAGAAAGCGCAAAGTGAGAGGCCACTTTTTGTACAGTCAATTGGCAGTTTCGTGGAGGAGACGAAAACGTGAGGCCAAGAGAACAGAACGTTGAGGTTTTTTTAGTTTTTGTCGGGTTGGTTTTGGTTGGGTTTTTTTTTGTTGTTTGTTTTTTTTTGTTTTTTTTTTGGGGGGGGCAAATTTGTAAGGAAAGATTATTAGTGTATTGCATGGATTGGATGGTCTTTATTCCTACCTCCCAGTTTATACTTAAGGTAGGAGTTTTTGATTTTTTTTTTTGTCTGGCTTTGGGGGTGGGTGGGGTACTTTTTGTTAGGTTTTTTTTTTTTTGGGTAGGAATTTTACCTCATGTTGACATTTCGGTGCAATTTGTGAAATTTCGTTTGGTTTTTTGTTTTGTTTGTTTGTTTTCTCTCTCTCTCTCTCTCTCTCTCTCCTCTCTCTCTCTCTCCTCTCTCTCTCTCTCTCTCCTCTCTCTCTCTCTCTCCTCTCTCTCTCTCTCTCTCTCTCCTCTCTCTCCTCTCTCTTCTCTCTTATCCCCGATATAAAGAATAAATAAATAAACAAATCTCTTTAGTGAAGGCTCTCCCCCTCCCAAATATATGATTATGTAATATATATATATGTATATAAACTTTAAAAACACAGAAAGGGAGTTGTTGCAACAGTCATGATTTTCTAAAATAAATTGGGGAGAGATATAAGAAACCAGTTTTAATTAACATGTCAAAAATGAGCCATGTTCAAAAGGAGGAGGGAAAAGATAACGTCATATCCGTTGTTGGAGTAATGTTTTAGAAAAATCATTGGTGTAAAAAAACAACAACCAAAAACATGTCCAATAGTGAAGTCATGTTAATAAACATTGAGGTGGGAAAAATAGCATGTAATCAGCGAAAATGACATTTTTGTAACCCTTGACAAAATGTCTGTCCAATTCGTATCACTTCCATCCGGCGAAAATAGAAGGAAAAGAAAAAAAACTGTCGTAGACAATCATGCAAATTTTATTTTTTAATACAAAGATATGCGTCTTTGGTTCACTTTGTTTCACTTTCAGTATTGGAATAACCCGTCCCCGAAAAAAACAACAACCCACACACACATAAACAAACAAAAACAACAAGCAAACAAACAAAAGAAAACACAAAACCCAAGCAACATACAATAACAGCATGTTATTGTTGTTATTGTGTTGGATATATATACATTATATATATACATATATATGAAATATAATACTATATCACACACACATATATAAATATATATATATATATATAATAATATATATATATATATATATATATATATATATAATATATATATATATATATACACATATATATAATATATATATATATAATATCCCCCCCCCCTTCTTCCCCGTTCCTCAGCTAGAGCTATGAGGTTCACCAATGGTGAGATTTTGCACATGCGAGCGTTTTTTTGCC
>CM060332.1:15577614-15584268 GCA_030674155.1 Stramonita haemastoma
ATCATCATTATCATTATAACGACCTTTCTTTGTTTTGCACTTTTCTCTGCAATTGATACCCTCGAAGTACATAAGATGGGTACAGTTATAAGACCTGCAACATTGAAAACATGAGCTTGCATTCATTCCTCATCTTGAAAGGCTCCTGTACAGCATTTCTCTGCAAGAAACGCCTACAATACAAAATAGAGTATGTGCACTATGATGTCTTTATATGAAGTATTTTTCGTTTTCTTTTCTGTTTTCCCCTTCTTTGTCCATTTCTAGTAATTTTTTGTGTGTGTGTCTGTCTGTCAGTCTGTCTGTCTACCTGTCTGTCTGTCTGTTTTTGTCCATTTCTAGTAATTTTTGTGTGTGTGTCTGTCTGTCAGTCTGTCTGTCTGTCTACCTGTCTGTCTGTCTGTCTGTCTGTCTGTCTGTCTGTCTGTCTGTCTGTCTGTCTGTCTGTCTGTCTGTCTCTCTCTCTCTCTCTCTCTCTCTTCCTCTCTCTCTCTCTCTTCTCTTTCTCTCTCTTCTCTCTCTCTCTCTCTCTCTCTCTCTCTCTCTCTCTTCCTCTCTCTCTCCTCTCTCTCTCTCTCTCTCTCTCTCTCTCTCTCAACAATTCCGCGTTTTGGCTACCACTCGCGAAGAATCATTGATATTGTACAGAGTTCCATTTTTCTGATGTATCTTTCGATTTTGGTCCTTTTCCCCAACTATCCGTTGGTGAATGGGTTTAAAAACCTAACACAATAAATCATTGTCATTGTCGTTGTCATTGTCATTGTCATTGTCATTGTCATTGTCTCTCTCTCTCTCTCTCTCTCTCTCTCTCTCTCTCTCTCTCTCTCTCTCTCTCTCTCCTTTTCTCTCTCTCTCTCTCTCTCTCTTCTTCTTCTTCTTCTTCTTCTTCTTCTTCTTCTTCTTCTTCTTCTTCTTCTTCTTCTTCGCAATTCTTCTTCTTCTTCTTCGCAATTCTTCTTCTTCTTCTTCTTCTTCTTCTTCTTCTTCGCAATTCTTCTTCTTCTTCTTCTTCGCAATTCTTCTTCTTCTTCTTCTTCTTCTTCTTCTTCTTCTTCTTCTTCTTCTTCTTTCTTCTCTTCTTCTTCTTCTTCTTCTTTTTCGCAATTCTTCTTCTTCTTCTTCGCAATTCTTCTTCTTCTTCTTCTTCTTCTTCTTTCTTCTTCTTCTTCTTCTTCTTCTTCTTCTTTTTCGCAATTCTTCTTCTTCTTCTTCTTCTTCTTCTTCTTCTTCTTCTTCTTCTTCTTTCTTTGATAATAAGATGTATTCAACGAGCGCAGCGTCTTCTGTACGTGTAGTCTTTTTTTTTTTATTTACACAATTACTTTTTTCATTCTTTCTCAGTTTCTCTTCTTCTTTTGTTGTTGTTTGTTGAGAGAGGGGCTGGTTGTTGTTGTCGGGGTTTTTTTTGTTTGTTTTTTTAAGGAAAGCTTTCCTTTGTACATACCAAGAACCGTTTAATTTTGGGACCCAGAATTGATAGATTTTATGAATGGATAAGATAAACACATAGATATATAGTTCAGAAACTGTAAGGGAAAAAATAGAGGAATGAACGAATGATTGAATAAATAGATAAATAAATAAATAAATGAATGAATAGATAAATAAATAAATCAATAAATCAATAAATAAAGCATACTTTTGTCTTGGCCGTGAAAATAACGACCGCTGAAAATTCATATTTCATACCACATAAAACTGTAAATCTGTTTCAGACATCTACATTTTGCTTTATTCACGGCAACCTTTACACGTAGTTTGCAAGTGTTGCTTTTACAATTTTAGAGTGGTTTTTCCATCGTTCTGTGATTTTTGTTATTATTTGCGTGTCTTATGCCATGTTTTACAACTTTCTGTTTATATGATTTAAAATCAGTCTTTTTATGCACATAAATACCATCAAGCATCTCTTTTTCTTTAAGCCTCATCCATTATGCCCCCCTCCCCACTCCACCCCTTCCCTGCATCCTTCGTCTAATATCACTTTAAGTGAACAGACGTAAAATCAAAGACACACAGTTTCACACAATGACTGGAATTAGTGATATCTTGACAATAACTGCTACCACCATTTGTGTTTCTTAAGCATATGCAGGTCACTTTTTTTTTTAATACCATTTTTTTTTTAATGTGAAGGATTTTTTTCTTTTCTTTCAAACCTGCAGAGAGAGAGAGAGAGAGAGGAGAGGAGAAAGGAGAGAGAGAGGGGAGAGAGAGAGAGAGAGAGAGGAGAGAGGAAAGAGAGAAGAGAGGAGAGGAGAGGAGAGAGAGAGAGAGATGGGCAAGGCAAGAAAGGCAAGGCAAGGCAAGGCAAATTCTTTTATTCGAGGATAATGAATAAGCACTCGTGTGCTTTTTTTACATCCAGTCCCCGCCCTTATCAATGTTAACATCAAGATAAAAAAAAAAAACTCTCACTAAACAACAACAATAATAATGATCTAAATACCAAGAGCAAGAAACCATACCAAGTATCAAACAACAGGTAAGAAATAATACAGAGATACAATAATAACTGTAATGATATAAAAAGGCACTCATTCAGACACGAAAATTAAGGAGAGAGAGAGAGAGAGAGAGAGGAGAGAGAGAGAGAGGGTGAGAGAGAGAGAGAAAAGAGAGAGAGAGAAGTCGAACTCGAACTCGAACTCGAAACTCGAAAGGTTTATTCATGAAAAAAGGCCATTGGCCCATACATGAAGGGGGTTGCCGAATAACAATAACGATAATTGCTTTAAACTGACACACGACGCTACTCCAAGCCATGGAAACCACAGCATTGATTAGTAATGTACATCGAGACACAAACTCTTTACTGTCCAGATATGTTACGGCATTCCGAGCCTTTCTTTCGTCCAGTCTTTGTCACAAACACACCCTTAGGTCTAGGCTAGGCCTAGCAAGAGACTGCTGTAATAGGTCTCTAAGTGTCGCTAAGTCCCTTGAAGCACACGATAGGGTCTCCGTGTGTAGTGTGTTCTGGATACGCTTCCCATTCCGCAAACTGGCGAGTTTGACACGTTCCTCTTTTAGCATGTTTTTCTCTTGCTGTTTGACAAACCAGTACACACATACTGGCTCAGTGTTTTGGTTGGCATGCGCACTGGATCACAATGTCGTCTGACTCACACGTCACAATATCTTCACCGTCTGAATGATGTAGCACGGATTTTCTAAAGTGTGTATTTCTTTGTCTGTCTCTTAGCCTTCTCTGTACGGATCTATCAGTTAGAGTAGCCACGTAACTGTTTGACATTTCTTGTGTCGAATGCACCAACAATATTAATCATTGTTCACCTCAGGCTGCAAAACACACATATCAGCACAGTCACTACAATCAGACATACAGGGAGGTTCTAAATCAACCGATGATGGCAACCTTAACTGATGTTTTTGTGTTGATGTCCTGTGTGTGTGTTGTTGGTAGGTCTATTCCATGTGTATCTACATATGCTGTATTCCCCTGTTCTACTCCACTGTCAGGCAGACTCGAGGCACTGAGGACACAGTCACTTTCACACACAACACTTGCCTGCTTTCTTTATGCTTTAGAGACCGTTCAACATCTCGTCGTCTTTGAGAAAACGATTTTTTCCTGTAGTACTGTGCTTGTGTGCTGCGATTCACTGTTGGATCCGCCATGTTGGTTGACACTGTTGTGTCCACTGGTTTCAGTCGCAAGACAAAAACCACACTGTCCCCTTCTCTGCCACTTTCCAGCTGGAAACTGCATTGTCGGTCAGCAGGGCGCCTAAGGTCCTCTCCACAGCCGCTGGAAGTCCAGTAACTGGCATTTTTGAATGGATTTCTAGTTTTACTGCTGCTCACAGAAAATGTACGCCCTGTCCGCTTCACTTCTCGTGACCGCCCCCCCCGAGAGAGAAGAGAGAGAGAGGGGAGAGAGAGAGAGAGAGCAAGGCCATAATAATAATTATTGGTTACAGCCAGGATATATCGTGGTCTAGAGGTAACCCGCCTGCCTATAAAGCAAGAAGTCTGGGTCGGAAATGTGCGGTGGGCCCAAATCTTTTCCCACATCCATTTGACCATCTGGGTGCTAGTCTTTAGAATGAGACGATAAACCGTGTTTCCGTGTTTTTACACATAATTATTTAGCGTATGCAAAAGAACCCACGACAACAAGAGAGTTGTCCCTGGCAAAATTCAGTAGAAAAAAAGCCACTTTATAGGGAAAACAGTTTGCAGAGAGGAAAAGAAAAAAATGGGTGGCACTGCTCTTGTGGCGACACGCTCTCCCCGGGAAGAGCATCCCGAATTTTACGCAGAGAAATCTGCTGTGACTTAAAGTGGTATAAACAAATAGTTTAACTAACTAACCAACTAACCAAACCAACCAACTAACTAGCTATCAAAGCCCAAGGGAAACCACTACGTTAATACTATCTTCTAAAGAGTATGTTTAGAATTACTTTCCTTGAACGTTGAGCCGCTGTAAACTTTTCATGCAACTAACACGAGGAGAGAAGATGGGGGGGGGGGGGGGGGGGGGGGGGGGGGAGGGGGATCCTGTCGGTACAAATATCCCCCCCCCCCCCCCCCCCCCCCCCCCCCCCCCCCTTCTGAAAATTCTATTGTAGGAGTTCCCTCTTTTCTATCCCTCTCTTTGTTTCTGCCTCATTCCTTTTCTTCCGGTCACCTCCTTTTGTCTATTTTCTGCCTTCTTGGTCCATTCTCCTGTCCTTTTTGTCTAAAAGGACATAACAATTCTCCCCTGTGCCAAAATCGGATGCACTGGCCGATTTGTTAGGCACTTAATGCCTTAATTTTTCACTAATGAGCATTTGATAAAGAAGTGTTACCATATGTTGTTGTCTGGGTTTCGTTACTGTCTTTTGGATGAATCAGTAAAACAAAGTGTGCAGTTTGCACACGTGAAAGAACATAATATGTTCTTTCACGTGTGCAAACTGCACACTTGCCATATTATGGCAACAAGAAAGTAGTTTTGGGGCACAAAATCTAAAGAAAATGAGCGTCATTTATTATCACAAAAGACAATATTCTTTGCAGCTATAGCAAACGGATGAATGAGGAGTGACACTGCTATGGTACAATATATTTCTCTTTTTATGAAATTATATACAATTAAAAGGTGTGTTTCTATATATATATATAGTATATATATATATATATATATATATATATATATATATTATATATATATATATATATATATTTATATATATATATAAAGTATGAAAGAGATTACCCATGCAAATCAGGGGAAATGCAGTATACAGTAAAAATACAAAAGTACACATAATGTCCCTGGGGAGTGATCCTTCAACTGAACACGTCATAGATGGACAGTTTAATTTTATGATTTCCCCCCACCCTTCCTGTTTTTTCATATTATATGATGATTTGTGTCAGGTGTGTGAGGCAGGCAGACTGACCGCAATTGTACCTGTAATATAATGTATGGGTTTATCAGATGGTCCCTGTGTGACATTCACTGTGGGGCGGCTTGTACTGTGCTGTGCTGTGTTGTGCTGTAGTGTGCTGTACTGCACTGTGCTGTACTGCATTGTACTGTGGGTGGTGTAGTATACTGTACTGTACTGTGATGTACTGTACTGTGCTGTACTGCAGTCATGTACTGTGCTGCACTGTGCTGTAATGTACTGTGCTGCACTGTGCTGTAATGTACTGTGCTGTACTGCACTGTGCACACTGCTGTATGTACCTGTACTTCACTGAACTGTCCGCACTGTGGTGTGGTGTGGGTATACTAACTGTACTTAGGTGTACTGCACTGCACTGTGCTGTTGTGTACTGTACTGTACTGTACAGTACCTGTAGTGTTTAATACTGAAGCTTGCTGTTGTCCCTTTAATGGGTTATCGCCTTCTTGCAGCTGTGGGATTTTTGCTGATAAAGAGATAACTTGCTGATAAAGATAGCTTGCTGATAGAACATCGAACTCATGTTCTAAAAGCAGTTAGCTGTGTACATTCATGTGCGAGTTCAAGTCTCCAACAAATCGGGGGAGGGTGTTATGTAGGTAGTATATAGCCTGAGTGAGAGACTTTTTGTTGGGGATTTTTGTTGTGGTTTTCCTTGGCTAGAGCTCTGAGGTTCATCATTGGTGAGATTTTGCAATGCCCCGCCATAAAGGTAGCCCCATTCCAGCTTTGGGGGGATGTACACAGGAAGGGAATTAAAGCATAGCAGGTCTGCACTGTGAAGTTGACCTGGGAGATTGTCAAAATACCCAACACTGCCCAGATTCGGACCCATGACTTGACGGACGTATGGGATTGAAGTCAAACAGCCAAAACCCCTCCTAAGTGCTAGTTGGCCCGAGGACGAAAATAATTATAAGCTAAAGCATGACCTCAAACTGCCAGTAGAGTTGAAGTCAGTCCCCACACACACACACACACACATACACACAAAAGCACACACATACACACACACACGCAAAAGCACACCAGACACACACACACACACAGACACACACACACCAGATGCTCCTCTTCTTTAAAAAAAAAAAAAGCGGGAGGGGGGGGAGAGTGGAAGGGGGACTTGTGATCTGAAAGGATGGTTTTGGGGTTCAAACCCCCACTGACCGTCTGAGATTTTTTCCTTTGATTTAATTAGTATGATTCCGGTCCATTTTTTTGCAAG
>CM060332.1:15584368-15595074 GCA_030674155.1 Stramonita haemastoma
AGCAATTGATAATAAGTTTTGAAAGACCGAGGAAAAGTCTTCGAAACTTAAAAGCCCAACTATCACTTTTTATTTTTGCTTTTGGTTTAGTAGGCCTGCCGACATTCGTATCGTTTCCGGTATTCCGACGCAAAAATCGCGGTACCGAGTGCAGTGAGAAGTACTCACTAACAATGGTAGGCCCTACTGACAAGGCGACATGATGGGGTAAAATTACTAAATCATTGCTATGTTATTTACTTTGTTCTGTTGACTCTACATTCGTAGAGTAATTGATACAGTCGTATCAATTCATTTTCCTTTTGCTTGCATAGTCATAGTATTGAATGAGTACTAAACTACTATCAAAGTGTTTGGTTACTGTAGTGAACTGTCGTGTAGGCCTAATGTATGATCCAGATCTGCAGAACGCTTTCCTTTTGATGAAAGCTCTCCCTGCGCGGGAGAGATAAACCTCGGTCTGTAGGCAAGGCTGAAGAGCTGCCAGTAGATTGAAGAGAGGTAAAAAAAAAAAAAGTTTAGAAAAAGTTACAAAAGTTAAGTATTTTTGGAGGAAAATCAAAGGGGGGGAGGGGGGGGGGGGGGGGGCTGAAACTGACAGAGAAGCTAGTTAATGACAGGATTCCTGACTGGTATGCCTTCACAGAGCAGTTAGTATATATATATATATGCCATTTCCACTGTGATATAATGACTTACTCCATAACTGCTCAAGCAAAGAGACACAAGAACAGTAACTTAATTTTTCAGGCCATGTCATAGGTAAGTTGAACCTGGTGGTGCCTATTTATTTGTTCATTTAGTTTTATATCGAGAAAAAATGGAATAAGCTCTCATGTGCTTTTTACATCCAGTCCCCATGTGAATGCAGTTTTGTAAATCTTGTCATCTGTTCTCACCAGCACACTATGGCCTGCTCTTATGAAAAGCAGAACAGGATTTAACATGTGTGCAAGATGTTCTGCGAGTGTTTGCACATGGAGCCTCAGTTTACAGTCTTCCATGTACATCAACTCTATAAAAGGGCAATATAAAAATTGTTTAAAGAAAAAGACATTTTTTTTCTCTGTTGTAAGAAGTTTATTAACCTTTCTGAAAATTTCAGATATGTTGCCTTTTCAAGGTGTCGGATTCTAGCCCTTTGAAAAGTTTCAGTGATGATACTGAAAATTAGAGAAAATGACAAGGATGTTCTACTTTTTTTTTTCCTGATGATTGCAGCAGTAGGGGAAAGTCTTCAGTGGACATTTGTGCTAGTGATGAACATTGTTTTCTGTTCTACAGGCTCTTGACAGAGGAAACCCAGAACTTGTGATGAAACACCAAGGAGCAGAAAAGAGAGAGGACATCAGGTGGTGAGTGCGGCTTCATGAAAGACAAAGGAGAGGTAGGTGGCTGACAGATTTTTTTTTTTTTTTTTGGCTGCCTCGTCTTCTGTGAGGTCCCTGTCCTGCTGTTCCCACACTGCTCATGTCAATCTCCCTGCCACAGCCATGCCCTGATTCGTTGTGTCTCATCCCCGGGGTCAGGAGTCCACAGGGAGCCCATCAATATTAGGCCTCTATGGGGCCACCAGCTAGAGGGGCCCTGCACTTCTGCTGGATCACTTTAGTGGTATTCAGTGGTGCCTGTTCTGATCTAACATACGCAGGACACCACCTACTAAGCCCCCTACTAAAGACAGTATTAGCTCAGGCGCGGAGCCAGACTTGAGTGTCACCCACCTGAAGTGGCAACCACCACAACGTCCCTCAACGACTGTTCCCCCGGGAACCCTCTAACCCCAGAGGCTTTGACACAAACTCGCTACAGGCACAGAAGTGTATGGGGAAACGAATCTGAGGTCATTATGAGACCAGAGCAATGGAAGCCATCGAATCAGAGGCATTTTTTAAAAATTATTGTATGATGATCAATGGTGAAGAGGATGATGTAATGATGCTGCTGTGGAAGTGCATATGCTTTGAGACTACTTGAGAGGGTTCTACTCTATGCTTACTGTCATAATATATATTTGGGAGTCAACCAGGCCTGAGAGCTATAGACACCTGCAGTGTTGGTCAGGTAATTTGAGCAACACTCTCAAACTCGCATTTGTAAAGGGGATGAAGCTCAACTGTGTGGTCCCAGTCTTCCCACTGAACCCACAGCACTTTCTCTCAGGGTAGGAGCTGGCTGGAGTCCCAAAAATCCTTATGATTCTTATGGGATTCGAACCTGCGACCTTCGAATCTGAAATCAAAGGCTGTAACCACTGTGCCATGGTGGCTGATTGCTTATCAGCAGGGCTATCTTAATAATATGCAATTGCCATGATCACCAGTGATATAGAATATACATTTGTTATAACAAAAGAGATATATTTAAAAATTGATTCAGGCATTTCTGATCATGTTTGGTATATTGCTCTAAAATCCCAAGTAAAGGTGCTTCTAAAATGTTACGGCAACATTCAGTAAATTCACTCATTTATCACTTGTAAGCAGGGCCAAAATAAATGCAGCATCTTAGTGTTCAAAGGGTCAGAACAAGTAAGCATTTTCCTGTTTCAGGAAGATATTATTCAGGTGAAGTTTGTGGTTGGTCAGGGTTTTGCAAGTGTTTTGTTTTTTTTTCACCCCTGTTGCATCAGATTTAAAAACTAATAAACTATTCATATTTTTTGTGAGGAATTCCACAACAAAATCATCTTTACATTCATGCATAAACTGGTTTATTTGTAGTCAATTGTTACTGTTTTTTGTTATTCATGCTGTAGTGTTTACGACAAAACTTCTGCTCATTTTATTGACTCTTTGAATGTATAAATTTACTAAACTGCATTGCATTTTACCAGTCTCTTACCTGAGAGTGGTCAGGAGGGTGCTGAACTAATAAAAACAACTGCTTTGTCTGTTTGGGGTGGTCATGTGCCAATGTCTGGGTCTCAGCAAAGCTTTTCTTGCTTCTTATAGTTATGTCTAGCTATCCATTTCTGTCTTCTACTGCACCTGCCCTACTCCTATTTATTAAGACTGTGCCTTAGAGGATGGTCCTTAACCCTTTTGCATTGAGATTGTCTTAACACCAATTGCCTCTAGATTTCACATTCCATCATGAAATCGGGTCAGGCACACATGCTGGCTCGCCTTTTCCTCCTTCAAAGTACATACCAGCAGCTATAATTACTTCAAGACTCACAGCAGTGTCTGTGCCTCTAGCCTGATAGAGCTTCAGCATATGGTAGCGATAATAATAATAATAATAATAATAATAATAATAATAATAATGATGATGATGATGATGATAATGATAATACATGGAATTTATATAGCGCTATATCTTGCAAAACCAAATCAAAGCGCTTGCATTCGACCTATACAACACACAAGCAATCAATGACAATTAATAATTTTAGCAATTTTGAATGTACACACGCATGCACGCACACATAAGCGATCATTGGCGGTCACTGCTTGATGGAAAACTACTGTGTGTAAATCCCAGTAAATCCCTGTTTGGGATTCAGGGGAGGGGATGATTAATCCTGGCAAATACCAGTTTGGGACTAAGAGGGTTGAAAAGGCTGTGGAATCTTGTACATGACTGTAGATATACTGTAGTTTTCTTTTCTTAGGTGTTGTAAGAAGGTCGTCGTAGTGGTCTTTGACATTTTTGAGAATATTGTTCACTTAGTCTTTGGTGTTATGGTCCAGGATGGAGATGCTATGAACACTACCTGTACATGAGTCACTCATCATCACAGCACTTAGGAGAGGGTGAAATAGAGAGCTGTTATCTTGGAAAAAGAACATAAAAAGCAAAATTAAATTGAAGGATCCTTACTACTTTACCCTTTGACTGTAGTTGCTCCTTGAAAGCAGTGTAGCTACGTGTGTTATTTTGTGGTGCACTTGTGAAAAGTCACAAGCTCGCTTTGGTGTTGTGGTGACTTTTTTTTTTTTATCACATTCATAGCTTTAGTGGTGACTTTCTACATACCATTCTTGGCTTTAGTAGTGACTTTCTTTATGACATGTTTGGCTTGAGTAGGGACATACTTATAACATTTTTGGCTAAAATGGTGGCGTACTTATAATATTTTTGGCTTTAGTGACCTTCACATTTTTGTCTTTAGTGGTGACTTCCTTTATCACATTTTTGGCTTTAATGGTGACTTTGGCATTTTTGGGTGTACTGGTGACTTTCTTTATGACATTCTGGGCTGTAATGGTGACTTTCTTTATCACATTTTTGGCTTTTAGTGGTGACTTTCTTTTTGACATTCTTGACTTTTTTTTATCACATTTTTTGCTATAATGGTGACTTTCTTTATGACATTCTTGGCATTAATGGTGACTTTCTTTATCACATTCTTGGATTTAGAGGTGACTTTTCTAAAATCACATTTTTGGCTTTAGTGGTGACTTTCTTTATCACTTTCTTGGTTTTAATGGTGACTTTATTTATCACAGTCTTGGTATTTCATTGAAACAGATAAGTAAGCTTTGATTTTCATTGTTTATATTCAGTCTAGGTTTAAGAAGTTGTGGAGGGTGAGTTTCCCAACACTCCACTTCATAGCACAACTTTGTGTGTGTGTGTGTGTGTGTGTGTGTGTGTGTGTGTGTGTGTGTGTGTGTGTGTGTGTGTTGTGTGTGTGTGTGTGTGTGTGTGTGTGTGTGTGTGTGTGTGAGAGAGAGAGATATGTCTTTAGCTTCCAGTGGTTCCTGTAACCTATCTTATCATATGCTGACTCGTCTTCAAAACCTGCATTACTCCAAAGTTGTTAGGTCAGGGGTCTCAGAGATCAAGGCAATGTAGAGTTATAGTATTGGGGGGGGGGGGGGGGGGGGGGGGGGGAGGGGGGTATTTTTGTCACGGGGTACACATATGATATAATTTTTAAAATGTGGACTCTATAGGGCTGTGCGCCAATATCAAGTTTGTTTATCCAGTGATGGAGAGTAGCACACAGGGCACAAATCCAACATCACTCAGTCAAGAATTCTACATTTAGCACACTTTTTCCTTTAACCTAGTCCATGTGTGGTCAGATTTTGCTATAATTAGCACCGGCTGGCCCCAGCTGGGATGGGATGGGATGGACTAATTACCAGCTGAGAGGAGCTGAAAGTGGGGGAAAACTGACAGCTATACTAGCAGTGCATTTTCTTGAGCAGGCTAGCTGCACTGGCTGTTACTGCTGATAGCGTCTGTCTCTTTGTTGGTGTAGTGTAGTTTTGTAGTGGCCTGCTGGGAAGGTCATGACTTCCAGCAGAGCAAAAGATAGGGATTGTCTACAACCAGACTTGGCTGTAGGGGGGCTCATGTCCCAAAGATATGACTGGAGGTGTTCTGTGTACTGCTGTCTTTGTGGTGGGAAAGTTTATTATCCTGTGATGTGAGGAGGTTCCGCAGATGTATAGGTCAGTCACAGTGGTTGTTGTCTTTGCAGCAGGATTTTTGGGGGTCTGAGGTGAGGCCACTCTGTAGTGTGGTGTGTTTTGTCATGGTGTTGACCAGCTGTGCCTCAAAGGAAATCTAGTTGAGAAGCATTGAGAGGGTTAACAGATGTCACAATCATCTTCATAGCCATCATCATCATCATCGTGAGATGAAACAGATCTTGTAAATTTCAGGAAGTTATAAAGGTAATCTTTCAGTTGAGATTCAGAGAGGTTGTAAATTTATGTCAAGAAGTTATCAGGGCAGTCATTGTGCAGATTATATTAGCAGAGGTTGAACATTTCAAGAAACTTTCAGGGTGCTAACCTTTTGGATGAAAAAACCCCCAACAAACCCAAATGTTTCAGAAGCAATGTACTCCTAATGTTTGTGTAAGAATCTAGTACAGGAAGAGAATTTGCCGTAATTAGATTGTGCTAAAGAACTCTTGCATTACAAGGAAGTGTAATCCAGATTTAGAAGGGTAAAAGAAAATGTGGCACTGTGCTGTGGTGATATTATGTTGTCTGGGGCAGAGAAGCTGAATTTTCACCAGGAGAAACTGACCGTGTCGTGTAATGGTATGGCACTGCTCCCCTGTATTCTGCACTATACCACATCATACTTCCATACCATGCATAGTGTAGCGTATCATAGTGTGCCATTGCACCCCATCCTGTCCTGTCCTGTCCTGTCCCATCCCATTCAGTGCTGTACTGTCCCATCCTGTCCCATACCATCTTCTCCCACACCATATGCCATACCATTCCATTTTGTCCTGTCCCCATCCGCATCCTGTCTCATCCATCCCATCCCATCTTATCCTATCCTCTCCCCTCCACTGTGCACAACACCACACCTCTCCACCACACATCACACCAGTCACCATTCATAGCATGCATTCTCTACACTAAATACACTATGGCATTGTGCCACACCACACCACACCACACCACCCATGACCACCCCACCCCACCCCACCCATTACCACCCCATCCCACCCATTACCATCCCACCCCACCCATTACCACACCACACCACCCCATCCCACCCATTACCACCCCACACCACACCACCACCATCCCACCCATTACCACCCCACACCACACCACCCCATCCCACCCATTACCACCCCACACCACACCACCCCATCCCACCCATTACCACCCCACACCACACCACCCCATCCCACCCATTACCACCCCACACCACACCATCCCACCCCACCCATTACCACCCCACACCACGCCGCACCCCACCCCACCCCACCCATTACCACCCCACACCACACCACCCCACACCACCCATTACCACCCCACACCACACCATCCCACCCCACCCATTACCACCCCACACCACGCCGCACCCCACCCCACCCCACCCATTACCACCCCACACCACGCCGCACCCCACCCCACCCCGTTGAGAAACGGGCAACAAAACTATTCAGTTACTATCCATGAAGGGGCTGTATATGTACTGGCTTTAAAATAGCTGAACAAGCAATGCGTACTGTTGTGTATTAGTATGATTATTATGTGAATGTGCATTATGCCTTATTTGGTATTGTAAAACATATATTGCGGTGTTGGAAAGCACTTATATGAATTCTTTGTAGTTGATAACAGATTATTGTCATGTGTATTTTTTTTTTAATTTAAAACCAAAAGAAACAAATATAGGCAGTTTTAACTAATGTAAATCTGTTTAAAAACATTTTTTTTAATTTGGAGTATAATAGGAATTTGGGTGTCTATGTGTGAGACAGGGTGTGCAAAAATATCTATATTAGTGATTGTGTACATCCTCACTAGTCTTCTAAGAAAAGAGAAAACAGACTATATATACTTGTTCATTCACACATACTGTGCATACTTACATTATATTTCCTGTACATGTTATTACAATGCTACATATATATTGTTTGGGTTTTTTTCAGTTCTTCCTTTTTTTTCTGTTTTTTGTGTGGTGTGAATTAGTCATTTAACTGATTTGTGTTGAGTTGAAAATATAGTTTAATGACCATGCAGTGTTTCGATATTCTACTTTATATCTTTGAGAGAAAGTATGAAACAAAGCTGCCTGGAATTATAGAAATGTTGATTTTGACAGCTTTTGAATGTGTGTGTGTGTGTGTGTGTGTGTGTGTGTGTGTGTGTGTGTGTGTGTGTGTGTGTGTGTGTGTGTGTGTTGTGTGTGCCACTTGGAAAAATCATGCAAGTCAAACTGACATTGGTGATCAAAAGGGATCAAGTCATTACAGATTACTGAAATCTTTGGGCAGTTTTTGGAAACAGGTAATAGTGGGCTTGCATCATTTTCCAAGTTGCCAGTTATGCTTCATATTATGATCAGAGAGAGAGAGAGAAATTCTGTATTTTTTTTTCAGTTTAAGAGTAAAATACTATGACATAAGGTAAAACACATTGTCATGAATTGAAAATAGGTTGTTATATTGATGGAGATGTGAACCTATCTAAATATGTGACACCTTTGTCAGAAAGTAATGACTGAAACCATGTTGAATGATAAAAAATATATATATACAATTTCTGGGATTTCTTCTTTAAAAAAATTTTTTTTTAAGTTTTATTTTTTGGGTGTGTGTGTATTGATTGGTATGTTTTTCTTTGTGATGTGTTGGCATTATACTGTAATGTAGATTAAATGAAAAAGCACTTTTGAGGGGTGTTTTTTATGCGCTTTTTTAAAATATTTTTTTTACTTCTGGGTTTTTCCTTTTTTATTTTAGTGTGCAAATTGTGTGTGTGTGTGTTTATGTACATGTGTGTGTGTGCCTCTGTGTGTGTGTGTGTGTGTGTGTGTGTGTGTGTGTGTGTGTGTGTGTATGTGTGTGTGTGTGTGTGTGTGTGTGTGTGTGTGTGTTTTGGGGGGGGGGGTAGATTAGGTAAGTGGAGATGAGACTTCATTCCTCCTCATGTGTGTGTATGTCTTAGAGAGAGAGAGAGAGAGTTTCTCTAAAATATTTTTTCCAATACTTTGGATATTGTTTGAGTCATTGTAATACAGATTGTCTTAAATTAAAAAATAACTTGTAATATTGACGGAAATGTGCACTGTATATTTTCATAATTGACATCTTTGCCCGAAAGTAATGACCAAAACCATGTTGATTCATGGAAAGAAATGTTTTTCTGGTGGGGTTTTTTTTTGGGGGGGGGTGTTTGTTTTGATTGGGTTTTTTGTTGTTGTATTGTTTGGATTTCTGTTTGAGCTGCTTTAGTATTATGATTGAATAGAGATTCCTTAATGACCAAAACCATGTTGAATTATGGAAAGAAAAATACATGTTTCAGGGATTGCGTTCTTTTCTACTGTTTTTTTGGGGTGTGCATGCTGTTTGTGCTTTTGCTTTGTGATCTGTTGGCATCATAGTTAACTGTAGATTCAATAGAAGGCCTTTTGTTTTAATTTTTTTGGGTTAAATTTTATTTTGATTTCATATATATCATTTTTACTTTTTTTTTGGTTTGCTTTTTTAGATAGAAAGGAGAGTGGGGATTTTGTGGAGAATCTAAGTAAAGTGTATGAGTTGAGTTTGTGTGTTTTGGGGGAGGGTGTGTGTGACAGGGGAGGTGACATAATGTCTCTCTATGTGTTGTGTGTGTGTGTGTGTGTGTGTGTGTGTGTGTGTGTGTGTGTGTGTGTATGTGTTTTCCTTTTGGGAGGGGGGGGGGTAGAGTTAAGTAAGAGGAGATGTGACTTCATTCCTCCTCATGTGTGTGTTGGTGTGTGTTTGTGTGTGTTGAGTGGGGGGGGGGGGGGGGGGGGGGTATTTGTGTGTGTGTTTTGTTGGGTGGGGGGGGGGGGGGGTTAGATCAGGTAAGAGGAGACGTGACTTCATTCCTCCTCATGTCTGTGTGTGTGTGTGTGTGTTTTGTTGGGGGGGGGGGGGGGGGGGGGGGTGTTAGATTAGGTAAGAGGAGATGTGACTCCATTCCTCCTCATAAAAATTGTGTGTGTGTGTGCATCTGTGTGTGTGTGTGCATCTGTGTGTGTGTGTGTGTGTGTGTGTGTGTGTGTGTGTGTGTGCATCTGTGTGTGTGTGTGTGTGTGTGTGTGTGTGTGTGTGTGTGTGTGTGTGTGTGTGTGTGTGCATCTGTGTGAGTTTCTGTGTGTTTCTGTGTGTTTATCTGTGTGTTTATCTGTGGGCCACCCGTGAATATGATGCAAGTAAAACTGACACCAGTGACCAAAAGTGGTCAAGTCATTACAGATAACTGAAAACCTTAAGCAGTTTTTGAACAGAGGCAACAGTGGGCTTGCATCATTTTTCCAAGTTGCTAATTATGCTTCATATGATCATAGAGAGAGAGAGTTTCTTCTTTTTTTTCCATTTCTTTTATATACTGTGACTTATGGTAATACAGACTGTGTTGATTTGAAAATAAGTTGTGATATTGATGGAAATATGATATATTACATAATATGACACCTTTATCAGAAAGTAATGACCAAACATGTTTAGTGATGGAATGAATAGAAAAATGTATTCTTGGGATGATTTTTTTTTTTTTGGGGGGGGGGGGTCTGTGTTGTTTTGGTTCACTGTGTTTGTTTTGTCTTGGTTTTATTATGATTGATTCGTAATGACCAAAAGCATGTTGAATGACGGAAAGAAATAATCATTTCTTGGATTTATTTTTAAATTTTATTTTTGGGTTTAGTCTGTAGGTGATTTTGCTTTGTGATTGTTGGCATCATAGTTAATGTAGATTCATAGAAACATCTTTTTTTTTTTTTTTGCTTTTTATTTCCAATTTTATTTTGATTTTAAAAATAATCATTTTTACTTTTTTATTTTATTTTCATGTTTAGATAGAAAGGAGAGTTGGGAATTTGTAGAGAATCTAAGTAAAGTGTATGAGTTGAGTTTGTGTGTTTGGGGGAGGGTGTGTGTGACAGTGGAGGTGACATGTCTCTTGTGTGTGTGTGTGTGTGTGTTTTGTTGGGGTGGGGATGGTGGGTAGATTAAGGTAAGAGGAGACGTGACTTCATTCCTCCTCATAAGTGTGTGGTGTTGTTGCGGTGTGTGCGTGTGGTGTGTGTGTGTGTGTGTGTGTGGGTGTGTGGGTGTGTGTGTGTGTGTGTTTTGTTGGATGGGGGTAGATTAAGTAAGAGGAGACGTGACTTCATTCCTCCTCATGTGTGTGTGTGTGTGTGTGTGTTGTATGTGTGGGTGTGTGGTGTGTGTGTGTTTGTTGGGGGGTAGATTAGGTAAAGAGGAGACGTGACTTCATTCCTCCTTGTGTGTGGTG
>CM060332.1:15595174-15605174 GCA_030674155.1 Stramonita haemastoma
AACCCCTCCACCCCCCAAAATTTTTTTCCTCTGATCGGGGAGTTGCCCCCTTTCCACCCCCCCCCCAAACCCCCCCCCCCCCCCCCCCCCCCCCCTTCGGCAGGGCCCCTTTTTCCCCTTCCAAACCCCAAACCCCCCAACCCTCCACCCCCTCCCTCCACCCTCCACCCCCCTTTAAAGGGGTTTTTTACCTCTGTTAGGGGAGTTGAAACCAAACCCCCCCCCCCCCCCCCTTTTTTAAAATTTTGCCACCCCCCCCTTTTTCCCAACCCCCCCAACTCCACACCTTTAAAAATCTTTACCCCGGATAGGGATTTGGCCCCCCTTTCCCAAACCCCCCCCCCCCCCCCCCCCCCCCCCTTCTTCACTTGCCCCCCTTCCCTTCCACCCCCCCCCCAAACTAAACCCCTCCCCCACCCTCCAACCCTTTTAAAGGGGTTTTTAAATTCTCGGGTTTTGGAAAATTTGGTACCCCCCCCCCCCCCCTTCTTCACTTGCCCCCTTTCCCCCTTCCACCCCCCCCCCCCCTCACACCCCCCCCCTTTCCACCCCCAAAACCCTTCAAGTCTTTACTTGATTAGGGAGTTGTTACCCCCCCCCCCCCCTTCTTAAACTTGCCCCCCTTCCCTTCCACCCCCCCCCCAACTACACACCCCCCCCTTTCCCTCCCTCCACACCTTCAGTTTTTTTTACCTCTGATAGGGGGTTGCACCCTTCCACCCCCCCCCAAAGTGTTCACCTAACCCCCTTTGGTCAGGGTGTTGCCCCTTCCCTCCCCCCCCCTTCCCCTTTTACTCATCATGTGACCCCGGCCGGGGTTACCAGAGTATTTTTAAAAACAGGGGGTTTTTGGGGGGGGGGGGAGGGGGGGGGGTCTTTAGATCAATGGGCCCGAAAAATTTGGGGCCAAGGGGAAAAGAGAGAGAGAGCCAAACAGACTTCCCGAATGGGATAAACCAGGGGAAAAAAAGGGCATCCCGGGCGACAGAATGGGCGAATTGGGGGGGGGGGGGGGAGGCCCATTTGGTTTGAGCACGAAACTGGCGATCTGCATCCGGGGGTGTGGCAATTTTTGTATCCCTGTGTTTTGTTTTGTTTTTTTTTATTTAAGGTTTGTTCCCTCTTGGTGATAAATTAGACTTAAACAAACATTAAAAGTAGCTGAAAACAAACCCAACAAATAATTAATTCAAAACAAAACCTATGACAGAATATCAATAGCAGACCGAGAAATAACTTAAGTAAAATCAACAATTTCTGGTCTACGAGTGAGTAAACTCACAGATTCCTTTTTCAGATCTATGATACCAGACTTTTTGTATAATGATGTCAAGATAGGGCAATCCAAAAAAATTGTGTTCACAAGCTAAAGGGTTGGAACAAGCACACATACCACATTTTGGGAATACTTGGTTTTTTAGGAGTTTAAACGCAGCTTATTATTATATATTTTAAATGAGTCTTGGGCAAGACCCCAGTTATGAATTTTCTCGTAGATAGAGTTTATGCATATGATTCACTATCGTGTGTGCGTGCGTGCGTGCGTGTGTGTGTGTATGCGCGCGCGCGCGCGTGTGTGTGTGTGCATGTGTGTGTGTGTGCATGTGTATGTGTGTGTATGTATGTGTGTGTGCGTGTGTGTGCGTGCATGCGTGTGTGCGACAGAGATAATACAGAGGTTTCATCAGATTCATGTACGAGGGTAGAGTTTCTGAAGATGTTTGTAATAAGACATATTTCTTTCATCAGTCTCACGCCCCACAAGGCTGGGAAATGTTGGTCACACTGTCAGTAGTATAGGGGGGAGGGGGAGATGACACACAACCTGATCAGGGGGTATGAGAGGTCAGAAGGGTGGGGAGTGGGTACAGTGGAAAGACTTGCAAAAACAACACTGCAAGGCACTGTCCAAGGAGGAAAAAAAAAGAAGAAGCAGACCAAGGAAGAGATGGGAGGACAACATCAGCGAATGGACAGGCCTAGAGCTCAACAAAATTTTGAGAAAAGCAGAACAGAGAGAGAAAAATGGAGGGAACTGGTTGTCAAGTCTTCAGGGGTGCCCCACAGTCGCCAGACTAAGGAATAGATAGATAGATAGATAGATAGATAGATAGATAGATAGATAGATAGATAGATAGATAGATAGATAGGTAGGTAGGTAGGTAGATAGGTAGGTAGGTAGGTAGATAGATAGATAGACAGACAGATAGATAGATAGATAGATAGATAGATAGATAGATAGATAGATAGATAGATAGATAGATAGATAGATAGATAGATAGATAGATAGATAGATAAGCCCAAGTGTATTGGGCTTATTTTACTATCTGGATGTATCCCCTACAATGGTGGGGACTGGACGTAAAAAAGTGCATTATTTATTTTCCCTGGAAAAAATATTTTGATTTAAATCTCTCTCTCTCTCTCTCTCTCTCTCTCTCTCTCTCTCTCTCTCTCTCTCCTCTCTCTCTCTCTCTCTCTCTCTCTCTCTCTCTCTCTCTCTCTCTCTCTCTCTCTCTCTCTCTCTCTGTGTCTCTCTCCTCTCTCTCCTCTTCTGTTCTGTCTCTGTCTGCTGTCTGTCTCTCTTCTCTGTCCTCTGTCTGTCTTCTGTCTCTGTCTGTCTCTGTCTGTCTCTCTCTGTCTCTGTCTGTCTGTCTGTCTTCTGTCTCTCTCTCTGTCTCTCTTGTCTCTCTCTCTGTCTGTCTCTTGTCTATCTGTCTGTCTCTTTTCTCTCTCTGTTGTCTGTGCATCTGAGGTGGGAAAGAGGAGAAAGGGGTTAAGAGTAAAGACAGGATATTTCTGACCTGCTGTAATTGTATGTTAGACAAGATCAAATGGTCAGGCTAAGGTCACCTCTGTCTGTGTGTCTGTCTATGTGTGCCTCTCTCTCTCTCTCTCTCTCTCTCTCTCTCTCTCTCTCTCTTTCTCTCTCTCTCTCTCTCTCTCTCTCTCTCTCTCTCTCTCTCTCTCTCTCTCTCTCTCTCTCTCTCTCTCTCTCTCTCTCTCTCTCTCTCTCTCTCTCTCTTCCTGTCTTAGGCGCTGAAAGGAAACCAAACTCAGCAGAATTACATAGATGATTACCGCTCTTGCCATACATTCAACTAAAACTAAACTTTCTTTCAACAGTGTGGAAATTGTTTTTAAAAAGGCAATAATTACTGAATGGGAGAGAGAGAGAGAGAGAGAGAGAGAGAGAGAGAGAGAGAGAGAGAGAGAGAGAGAGAGAGAGAGAGAGAGAGAGAGAGAGAGAGAGAGAGAGAGAGAGAGAGAGAGAGAGAGAACACTGAACACTGAACACTGAAATTGTTTAATGTACATCGGCCTTAGGCCACAATACACTTTCAGGGGCAAAAATGGAAAGATGCAAAAAATGAAATATAACTTCTTGTGAGCTTTGATAAGGCTTTGCCATAGACTAATACCTTGGCGTGTACTCAACACTTTCAGGGGCAAAAACGGAAAGATGCAAAAAATGAAATATAACTTCTAAACTTTGATAAGGCTTTGCCATAACACCTTTGCCTGTACTCAACACAGTACACTGTTGAATACGTATGTTCCGAAATAATGACTAAATAATATATAAATAAAGGCTGACACTTAAACTCTCTCTCTGGACTTTTGGGGGGAGCTGAGTTGGCACTGATGTTAACTCCAGGAGAAAAATCCTCTCTCTCTTACGTGACGTAAATATATTTTGTTAAAACTTTTTGTTATTGGTTGCATGTGAAAGAATAGGTTGAATGCACGCACTTTGATCTGTTCATACAAGATACAACGCTGTATAAAGACCATATATCATTACATTATATTATATGACATATCATATATATATATATATATATATATATATATATATATATATATATATATATATATATATATATAATATATCTATACATCATATAGGACACTCGTTCACATACACCACCACTACCACCACCATAACTCAACAACAATACTCAACAGCACTCACACAACCCAACGCCTCCCAAAGGTTACATCCACACTATTATCTAACGACGATCCAAATCGACTTCCGAAATATTGCACCACGACGTGAACATCTTAACCACTCACAGTATTGCATCACACACACACACACACACACACACACACACACACACACACACACACACACACACACACACACACACACACACACACACACACACACACAGGCCTGTGTCATCTGTGTCAAGTGATGTCTGTGTGATGGCAAATGCTTTTCAGAGGAACAATGGCCCCTATAGAACGTGCCCACCCAATGCTTGCAAGAGACGTACATCCTCTCTCTCTCCTCCTCCTCCCTCCCTCCTTCCTTCCTTCCTTCCTTACGTGACGTTAAGTCCTGATGACGATAAAGGGTCTACTGTGTCCCTTTTGAGGTCCCTGGTGGCTCACAGGAAACGTTGTTTCTTCGTCGTCTTGGTCGAACGCTCAGACGGTAACTAACTAGGCCTATATATGGCCTATGTCTCTGCCATATAGGCCAAAAAGCGTTGCACTGCATTCTATTCGTTTATTTATACCACTTCCAGTCACGGCAGATTTCTCTGCGTGAAATTCGGGCTTGCTGTCAACGGGGAGGAGAGCGCGTCGCCACAAGAGCAGCGCCACCCATTTTTTTCTTTTCCTGTTTGCAACTGTATAAATTTGTTTCCCTATCAGAGTGGCTTTTTCCTGCAGAATGTTGCCAGAACAACTCTGTTGTTGTCGTGGGTTCCTTTACGTGCGCTAAATAATGAAGTGTAGCACACAAGATGTCGGTTTTTATCGTCTCATCCGAAAGACTTCCACCCAGACCATCAGTCATGGTCTAGATCTAACTGATGGGGGAAAAGTTTCAGGTCCAAACAGGGACCAAACCACCGCATACTTCCGACCCGGACTTTTCGTTTTCTAGGCAGGTGTGTTACCTTTAGACCACCTCAGGCTCAGCGCATCCTACTTCAGTATAGGAGAAAATATAATTATTGTTATTTTTGAAGTCTCTCTGAAAATAAAAGCAAGAGAATGGACCAAGAAGACAGAAAATAGACAAGAAGGAAATGACAGGAAGAAAAAAAAACAAGGCAGAAACAAAGAGAGGGACAGACAAGAGGGGATTCTAGCACAAAAGTTTAAAATGGTGGGGGGGGGGTGCTATTTATACTGACAGCCCCCCCCCCCCCCCACAGGGTCGGGTGTGAGGTGGGGGTGAGGGGTCAGGTAGGTGTGTGTGTGTGTGTGGGGGGGGTTACCGTTTGAAGTCTTGGCTCTGTGTGTGTGTGTGTGTGTGTGTGTGTGTGTGTGTGAGAGAGAGAGAGAGAGAGAGGAGATGAGAGAGAGAGAGAGAGAGAGAGAGAGAGAGAGAGAGAGGAGAGAGAGAGAGAGAGATTTGATTTGATTTGATTGATATGATTTATTCTTCTTTTATATCGAGGATAATGGAATAAGCACTCTTGTGCTTTTTTACATCCAGTCCCCGTGTGTATGCAGATTTGTAAATGTCATCTGTTCCCATCGGCACACGATGGCCTACTCTTACGAAAAGCGGAACAGGATTTAACGTGTGCGCAAGATGTTCTGCGTGCGTTCGCACACGGGGCCTCGGTTTAAAGTCTCATCCGAAGGACTTTTGGGAAGAGTGGAGTCAGCACTGATGTTAACTCCAGAAGAAAAATCTCCTCGACCGGATTCGAACCCGGGTCGTCAAATTGCCAGCGCAATGTTCTGACCACTAGGCTATCCGTCCCCAAGAGAGAGAGAGAGAGAGAGAGAGAAGAGAGAGAGAGAGAGAGAGGAGAGGGAGAGGAGAGAGAGAGAGAGAGAGAGAGAGAGAGAGAGGAGGAGAGAGGAGAGAGAGAGAGAGAGAGAGAGGAGTTCATTTTAATGTCACGTCACAATATGTGATATCAGACGAAGTTAAAAGGTAGGATGGGGATGATGAAGATGAAGCAGCATAAAAAAAAGTGATATCATCAGAGAGAAAAATTTAACAAAGCAAAAAATATATATCAATGGTTAATAACTGGAGCATTAAGCTACAGAAGTCTGTCAACTGGTGAGACTGTTGTTCTCTTTATAACGTCAACAAGGTTAGCCAGCATCATTGGTTTTCAAAATACCCGGGCATCAGTGCATGGTTTGACAAAATCAATCATTTTTCTGCCATCCTTGGGAATTAATACAAGATATTAAACAAACCCCAAAACAGGTCGAATAGAAATCACGCTAATCCTTGAAGTCGGAATGCGGCTACCTTGATGGTTCGTAAAAACAGGTGCATGGCACAATTGCACCATTTGGTAAAACTGGTAGCTTTAGTCAACCAACAAAAGAAGGGGGGGGGGGGGGGGGGTATTTTGTAGGATACACACATTGCTTTTGCAAATAGATCTATTATTTTATCATTTTAGTTTTATGGCAATTGAGCTCTCTCTCTCAAACACACACAGTGCAAGAAAACCACCCTAAATACGACCTTGACCATGACCTTTACCACCGCACGTGCTTGTATGTGATGAACTGTTCCGTGATTGGTCCATCAAAATAACAAAATATGGCTGTCGCCGGCATCAAAGGAAAAAAATGACACAGATTAAATGCTAATTCTAGCAGACACAGCTGTGAGGAGAATGGCGGTGTCAATGGCTTCAGCTTCAACATGGCGGTGAAGCTTTGCCCGTTTGGGTCGACACTATTTCCTCCTTGTTTTAAAAAAAAAAAATTATTCTTTGTTTGGGACGGGGATATGTTCATTTGATTCTTTTTATTCATATATTCAGGTGGATCGGTGGTCTAGAGGTAATGCATCTGCATAGAAAGCGAAAAGTCCAGGTTCGAAGTGTGTAGTGGTTCAATCCCATTTGGGCCAGAAACTTTTCCCCCATCTACTAAATGATGGGTGGTGGTCTGGGTGCTAGTCTTTCAGACAAGACGACAAGCCGAGGTCCCGTGTGTTACACATAACTATTTAGCGCAGGTAAAAAAAAAAACCCACAGCAACAAGAGAGTTGTCCCTGGCAAATTTAATTCTGTAGAAAAAAGCCACTCTGATAGGGAAACAAATACAGTTGCAGAGAGGAAAAGAAATGGGTGGTGCTGCTTTTGTGGCGACGCATTCTCCCTGGGGAGAGCAGCCTCAATTTTATGCAGAGAAATCTGCTGTGACTCAAAGTGATATATACAATACAATAGGATACACTACTTTTTTTTTACTTTCTTACTTTTTAATGTTTACGATCAGCCTATTGTATTCATCATTTTAATTTGATGTGATTACGTCCCAGCAGAGATTTTTTAAAATTTAGGAACACAAATTCAATGTTCTTTTACTGCTCCTCATTTCTGTTGTCTTGGAACTGTCGCCTTTTAATTCAAGCTGCAGTGTCACAGACGCTATAGCTGAGTGGTTAAACCCGTTTGACTTCAATCCCGTGGGTCAATGAAGTCGTGGGTTTGAATCTTGGCATCCGCATCTGATGAAAGTAAGGGTGAGGATTTTTACAATCTCCCGGGTCAGTTTCAAGTGCAGAGCTGCCAGTGCCTTTTTTCACTTCGTGTGTAGACACATGCATAAGATCAAACATGCACATTAAAATCCTGTAATTTATGTCAGCGTTCAGTGGGTTAGGGAAATACAGATATACCCAACATGCATCCCTGAAGTCATGAATTAATGGGGCTACCTTCATGGTGAGCAGGAACAGTCCCATACACAATATTTCACTGTTGGAGAATCTCCAAGCTCCAACTTAGGTACGAAAAAAGATCAGCTTTTGTAAAGGTCAAGGTTAGGTGTGGGCATTTTTTCTATAGTGTCATTTTTTTCCATTTTATTCTTTTATATCAAGGATAATGGAATAGGCACTCATGTGTTTTTTTTCGTCCAGTCTCCGTGTGTATGCGGTTTTGTAGATATTGTCATCTGTTCCCACCGAAACACAATGGCCTACAATGGCCTACTCTTACGAAAAGTAATTTCCTCCTCCACCCCCCACCCCCCATTCCTTCACAGTGACAGGATGTTGTCATTGAACCCTGAGGGTCAGCAGAGGTTGTTGACCTTTCTCAGCTGGACAGAAAAATCAAGGGAAGTGAAATGTAGGGATTTGTCAGGCTTGGACTACTGCCTGAGGGCCACACACTGCCGATGAGTTTTAGGCTCACATTGGGTTATTTCCCTATTACACTCTGAAATGTGTACAGTAGCGCTGTTGAAAGGGCTACACTTCACAAAATGAGTTTTGTGAATGAGTGAATGAATGAATGAATGAATGAATCTTTTATTTTACCTCTATCACCCAAGTTGGAATGTAATGTTATGCCATCTTTAACACCTTAATGGCGGGGAAAACGGTTGCATACGCAAAAATTCTCACTATTGGTAAACCTGGGAGGTCTAGCAGAGGAACAACAACAACAACAAACAAACAAACAAAAAACAAGTTTGTTTACATCTTTTCATACATGGATTGTATATGACCCCCTCCCTCTATCCCTCCACCCCCACCTCCCATGCCTACCTCAAACACACGCACACATACACACACACACACACACACACACACACACACACACACACACACACACACACACACACACACACACACACACACACATACCCACCCACAAACACATATATGCCAGATTGTTTTACTGTACTGTTTTGTTATTAAAACCAGGGATTTAAACTTCAGTGTATGCAGTGCCTCTGTGAGTGACTAATTGACTCTCCAGGGAGTTACTGGAGAAGTCAAGTCTCTAGAACATGTCCTTTGATGTCTTCTCTCTGGAGTGTGGCTAACGAGGGCAGTGACCTTACATGACCAAGAAAGTGGTGATGGAGGGGAGGGGCAATGTGACAATCTCTATGATGTGTGTTGTATTATCCAAGTCTGTGCTGTTTTGTATGTTGTCTTATCTAACTGTGGAGTGTGGCTACCAGACAGGACAGTGACCTACAGGGCCATTTATTTTAATTAAAAACAAATTTGCATTGATGTGCTCTCCATGTCCAGTTTTTTGAGTCACAGCTGGTGTTGTACATGAGTCAATTTTCAAAAACCAATAACATGTACCAATGAATTGCAATACTGACTGACTGGTAAAGCTTTTATTTTTAACAGAAATACATTTTGTTCATTGTTTTCAGCACTGCTAAAATCTTACAATAATCATAGGTTACTATATCAGTGTTTGTTGCAGCTGTTTAAACCATGATAATTATGGAATCAATGCCATGATACTAATAATTTGGACTGATGTGAATTTGTGTTGTTTTTTTCATCTTAGTTATTTCACTATATGTTTATGCCCAGTCCCCTTTCTATAGTCCCCTTGTGACTGGGCCTGAAAGCTGACCACAATTAATAGGCATCCCTCAGTCAGTCACGGAAGACTATGGAGTTGCGCTCTAGGCTGTAGAGTGCAAAGCCTGGGTAAGTCAGTATGGAAGGAAAGCTGTAACCAATGCAGCAGACCACCCTCTCTCAACGTCGCTGGAATGGTCCATTGAAAAGGCAATCACTGATACGAATGGTTCCAGTACCCTCGCAGAAGCTGCCAGAACGTTGTCATATACAGCCCCGAACCACCCTGAGGACTCCAACGCCCCTATTCTTCCTCAGGGATGATGTCTAAAACATAACAGCTGTGTGCATGTTTGTTTTTATTTTTTTATTTTGTTGTCCCCCTTTCCTACCAGCACACAATGGTCTGCTCTTCCAAAGGCTTATCACAATAAACCATTGTCATTGTCATTGTCCTACATAGTCAAGAGGTGGGAGGAGGGGAGGGGGTGGGTGAAAAACACTGCAGTGTTGTGTTGTGTTGTGCAGTCTATGTTGTCACTATATAGAAGATGCTATTTCCTCTGTCTTATCTATCTGTGGAGTGGGGCTGACAAGGGCAATGACCTACATGGCCAAAAGTTAGGGAAGAGGTGTGTGTGTGGGGGGGGTGGTGTAGTGTGTGTGTGTATGTGGGTGTGGGTGTGGGTGTGGGTGTGTGAGTA
>CM060332.1:15632674-15637674 GCA_030674155.1 Stramonita haemastoma
TACATACACAGTCATGCAGAAGATAAAATATACCTGTCAAATATCCTTACGTAATTCATGTCTTCATTTGATGGGTTATGGAAAAACGAACACACCCAACAGACATCCCCGAAGTCGGAATGCGGCTACCTTTAGGCTGGGCAACAATGGTAGCATACGCCAAATCTCATTGTTGAACCTAGGAGTTCTAGCCGAGGAACGAAAATAAAAACCTCACTCCAAAAGAGCTTACTGCAATGCTTTCAGTAATCATCATTGTTAACGTTTGGTGTGCAATACTGTATAATATTTATACATATATATTGCATTGCAATGCTTTTCAATAGTTTTGTTGAAACTAAGATTACAATTAGGTTGTACAATTTGAGCAGATGGATTGTTTCGCGGCATTTTTCAATACTTATTCAAACTCGGTATGCAATTATTGCATACTTCGTGCAAAGTGCGGGGGGGGGGGGAGAGAGGAGAGAGAGAGAGAGAGAGAGAGAGAGGAGAGGAGAGAGATGAGAGAGGAGAGAGAGAGAGAGAGAATTATAAGGACTATTACAGTGCTGATTATCGCAAGCAGTTACGTAGTGAATACCTAAGAAAAGCTAACCATACAACCGTGGCTGGCGTCATTAAAAAAAAAAAAGTGTTCTTTTCACTAAGAATGACATCACAAGTGACGTGAAAGAATGGGTAATGTCGCACTTTCCCCTTTTTAAGACATTGGGGGTTACCCAGAATGTGCTCTCTTGTCTCACTCTCCCACCCTAGGAATCACTGTGAGATTGAAACTGCAGGCTGGATGAGACGTTTGCGTGTATGACTGTTTTAAATACATCGCCTAACAGGTACCTACTCTCCGACTTCAGAGGATTTTTTTCCATTGAAAGGAGAGTGCAGGTTGTTATGTTAAGAGCTTGTCATGGCTGAAGGCAATCTCAACACAATATTTTACAACTTGACAATATTTTAATGTAGGCTTTGGAACTTATCTGATATCAAGAACTGACACGGGGGCGGTGGGATAGCCTAGTGGTAAGAACATTCCGTTCGCAATTTGACGACCCAGGTTCGATTTCCGTTCGAGGGGATTTTGCCCCTGGAATTAACACCAGTGCTGACTCCACTCTCCCCAAAAGTCCTTTGGATCAGACTATAAGCCGAGGTCCCGTTTGCGAACGCACGCAGGGCATCTTGCGCACACGTTAAATCCTGTTCCACTTTTCATAAGAGTAGGTCATTGTGTGCCGGTGGGAACAGATGACAAGATTTACAAAACTGCATTCATACGGGGACTGGATGTTAAAAAAAAGCGCGTGGGTGCTTATTCCACTATCCTCGATATGAAAAATAAAATAATGAATAAATAAATAAATAAATAATAAACACAGCTGGAGCAGGAACTGGTAGTGAAAGACAAGGCGACTGCCGGTCAGTCAGTCAGGTGGTCATTCAAGGAACGCACTGACAGACGCATCTGTGGAAGGTGTTAACTGTCGCCCACGTCATCCAGGTTTGACAGGCAGCAGGGAGCAAAGTCTGTTTCCAGGCGGAGTAACGCTCATATTATGGGGCATAGACATAGCTCAAAATACTGACCCCCTCCCCCCTTCCACTCCCAATTTATTGTATTGTGTACAAGGTCAAGTTCCTGTGGCAGCAGTCTTCCTCTCTTTCCTCATTCTCTTTCTTTGTCTTGTCTGTTTGTTTGTCTTATCAGCTATCCTGGGAAGTAAAGGCCATCCCCAACTACCCACCCCCATATTTTCACCACCACCATCATTTTCTTTATCCGGCCCTTGCCCTGAAAAGGGACTGTCAATGAAATGATCACAACTATTAATTTTAAGCAAATATAAAAACTGTTATATATCTATATCTATCTATCTATCTATCTATCTATCTATCTATCTATCTATCTATCTATCTATCTATCTATCTATCTATCTATCTATCTATCTATCTATCTATATATATATATGAGAGAGAGAGAGAGAGAGAGAGAGAGAGAGAGTGGTGTGTGTGTGTGTGTGTGTGTGTGTGTGTGTGTGTGTGTGTGTGTGCGCGCGCGCACGCGCACGCGCAAGCGAATGTTTGAGCGAGCGAGTGAGAGACAGAGACAGAGCGTGCATGTTTACGTGTGCACAGACACACGCGTGTTTTAGTGTAGATTAATGAAGGGATACTTCAGATTTTTGAACACACAGCTTTTTGTGTCAGCTTTTTTTTTCCCGTCTAAAATTACTAAATGTGAATAGACGTTAAACTTAAGATATCACACACACACACACACACACACACACACACACACACACACACACACACACACACACACACACACACACACAGAGACACACACACACACACACACACACACACAAACACGCACGCACGCACACACACATCAAATTTTGACTTTTAGACCCCTGAACAATGGCCACATGTACGATAATTAAGACTGGCATCATTTTGCACAAAAAACGATTTGCACAGGGACAGTTGCCATCATAACATTGTGTTAAGGGGGCAAAGTAACCTACCAGGCGGTTAGAACCTCGTTTGTGTGGTGTGACGTTAACTGTAGATCTATACAGGTTTCAGTCCCTGCTAAGGTGTCCACTCCAGTGGATCTTTCCTCTGCAGTTAGCATTGGTACTGACCCACGCCCTTGAAAATCCTCTTTGTTGTTGTTGTTGTTGTTGTTGTTGTTGTTGTTCTTCTTCTTCTTCTTCTTCTTCTTCTTCGCAATTCTTCTTCTTCTTCGCAATTCTTCTTCGCAATTCTTCTTCTTCGCAATTCTTCTTCGCAATTCTTCTTCTTCTTCTTCTTCTTCTTCTTCTTCTTCTTCTTCTTCTTCTTCTTCTTCTTCTTCTTCTTCACATTCTTCGCAATTCTTAGTCAAACGCTCAGACATCAACTACTGTTGTCTGTCATATGAGCGAAAATGATTTGCGCTGCTGTTAAGCGCCCGACAAATCAGGCCCAGCGTATCTGACTTCGGCGTAGGAGAACATATTGCGCATACGTTAAAATATCCATATGCCATCTTTTGTGTGGGTGTAGAAGAGCTATGGTAAGTGGGGTAGATGACACGAACATGCCCTTAGCATAAAAGGTAAAGGTGTCCCATAACCTAGGCGGTCGTTGGGGAGCGAGGCATCAGAGACCTCAGCTTCTCCAGGGGCCAGCATGTTAAGGGCGGCGCCCATCTCCTCTCCCTCGCTGCTTTACCTTCCCTGAACCTAAAGAGGGCAGGTACCCATTTACAGCTGGGTTAAGTGGAGGGACTGTACTGAAGCCAAGGCGTGCAAACGGTCACCCATCCAACTGATAACCACGCTCGACGCTGCTTAACTTGACTTGGGGAAAGCGAGCGCTCTGACCACTTGCAAATTTCAGAGGGGTGGACTTTGGTAGATTGTTCCGTTTTCCCCACGACTTACTGCCTGAAAAAACGTCAGTCCGTGCCCCAGCGACTTCTCAAGAAGTTAAGGGAGAAGTCAGGTCATGCCACGACCAACGTTGGGGAAATATTTTATGTAAAAAAGAAATGGAGCAGTCGCATAATGAAGACGAAGGAAAAAGTAACGAGAAGGGATGTAGTAGTAATATGAACCACATTATTGGAACAGATGGTGCGCACGTTTTGTGTCAAGTGCAGCAAGAAACAGGTGCCCACAATGAGGAAAAAGAAAACACTACAAACAAAACTAAAAGAAAAAAAAAAGCCCAGTTAATGTCCTGCCAGCTGTTTTAAGGATGGAGCCGGCAGGAAATGCTGAACAATCAAAATCCTTTCGCAGAGACCCAATATTTGGCACCCAACCAACAAAAATATGGGAATTTAGTGAATAACTGTTTAGTTTTTAGAAACTGATGACTCCCTTCACAAAAAAAAGAACAGCAATCTTTCATGTTGCTTTTAATTCCAGTCTGCTTTGCTGTCCATTGTTTGAACGAAATGATGATGATTGCGTTATTACCTCTTTGTTGTTGTTGTTGTTGTTGTTGTTGTTGTTGTTGTTCTTCTTCTTCTTCTTCTTCTTCTTCTTCTTCTTCTTCTTCTTCTTCTTCTTCTTCTTCTTCTTGTTCTTCTTCTTGTTCTTCTTCTTCTTCTTCTTTTCTTCTTCTTCTCCTTCGTCGTTGTCGTCGTCGTCGTCGTCGTCGCAATTCTTCTTCTTCTTTCTTCATCTCGATTCTTCTTCTTCTTCTTCTTCTTCTTCTTCTTCTTCTTCTTCTTCTTCTTCTTCTTCTTCTTCTTCTTCGCAATTCTTCGCAATTCTTCGCAATTCTTCGCAATTCTTTGCAATTCTTCTTCGCAATTCTTCTTCTTCGCAATTCTTCTTCTTCTTCTTCGCAATTCTTCTCCTTCGCAATTCTTCTTTTTCTTCATGTTCTTCTTTTTTTCGCATTGTTCTCATTCTTCTTTTGTTTCTTCTTTTTGCATTCTTCTTTGCATTCTTCTTTGCATTCTTCGTCTTCTGCTTTGCTTTCTTTTTATTCTTCGCTTTCTTTTTCTTTGTATTCTTCTCCTTTGCATTCTTCTTCTCCTTGGCATTCCTTTTCTTAGCATTCTTCTTTTTCGCAATCTTCTTCTTTTTCTTCTCTGAATTCTTCTTCTGGGCATTCTTCTTGGCATTCCTTCTCTCTTCCTCCTCCTCCTCCTCCTCCTCCTCCTCCTCCTCTCCTCCTCCTCCTCCTCTCCTCCTTCTCCTCCTCCTCCTCCTCCTCCTCCTCCTCCTCCTCCTTTATCTTCTTCTTCATGTTAATTTTTTCGTTCATCAGCTCAAACTGCAAAGTTTACCAATAGATGAGCATGAGATTTTTGCCTATGCCTATGCCTAGTTGTTTCTGCCCACCATTAAATTATTAATGTAGCTGCGCATTCCGACTCCGGGGATAATGTCTTATCACGATACCAGAGTTAAATAAACCTACAGAACTGCAAAAAAGGAGAATTGCGAAGAAGAAGAATTGCGAAGAAGAAGAATTGCGAAAAAGGAGAATTGCGA
>CM060332.1:15645174-15652674 GCA_030674155.1 Stramonita haemastoma
GTGTGTGTGTGTGTGTGTGTGTGTGTGTGGTGTGTGTGTGTGAGTGTATGGTGTGTGTGTGTGTTTTGTGTGTGTGTGTGTGTTGTGCTTGTGCTTGTGCGTGTGTGTGTGTGTGTGTGTGTGTGTGTGTGTGTGTGTGTGTGTGTGTGTGTGTGTGTGTGTGTGTGTGTGGTTTTGTGTGTGTGTGCGTGTGTGTGTGTGTGTGTGTGTTTGTGTGTGTGTATGTGTGTGAGTATGTACGTGCGTGCGTGAGCGCGCGTGTGAAAGAACGCAGCAAGGAAGCGTTTAAGGGAAGTAAACAGATGGAAACAGAACATGAGAAATACAGGACATACACACACATACACACACACACACACACACACGTGCGCGCGCGCGCGCGCACACACACATATACATACATACATACATACATACATACATACATACATACATACATACATACATACATACATACACACATGCAAGTCTTTCTGCGGAGTCTTTTTTTTCTTCTTTGTTGTGCCTTGGGAAAGCAACTATTGTTGTCTGTCGTATGAGCACAAATGGGTTGTGCTGCCGTTATTTCTTTATCAATTGATTGATTGATTGATTGATTGATTGATTGATTGATTGATTGATTCTTTTATTTCCTAATAAAGGAATAAGAACTCATATGTTATGCATTTTTTTTTACATCCAGGTCCCATGTGTATGCAGTTTTATAAATTTTGATCTCCATTCTCACCGGCACACAATGGCCTACTCTTCCGAAAAGCGGAACGAGTTTTAAATTTAATGTGTGCGCAAGATGTTCTGCGTGCGTTCGCACACGGGACTTCGGTTTATAGTCTCACCCAAAGGACTGTTGGGAGGCATAGAGTCCGCATTAATTTTAACTCCAGGGTAAAATACCCTTTTGAACGGGATTCGAACCTGGGTCAGCAGATCACGAGCTCAGTGTGCAAAACTCTAACCAACCAGGCTATCCCATCCCCATGACAAGTCAGCCCAATGCATCCGATTTCGATTTGGGAGAGAATTGTTACCTTTTAGGTCTTCCTGGGGGCGGCATAACTAAGTGGTCAGAGCACTCGCTTTCCCCAAGTCAAGTTAAAGCTTTCAGAGGACGGCCGTCCGCTATAGCGGATTTGTTGTTTGCAGATTTTTCACGCGGTGGCCGCATTGATACTATAACTTGTGCAGCTTAACACAGCTTTGTGAGCCTATCCAAGGTCGAATGCAGAGCGTTGTCGGGTGATTCCATGTGTTCCGAACTCTTTGTTCGCGGTTGCAGAGAGTAGCCTACGCAGAGTAGCTACATGGAGTACAAAATTCTGAGTATTTTTTCATGCTAGTCAAAGCTCAAATTGATATTAAAGTGAGAGCTTTAACCTTTTGATATGTACTAACCCGGCATGTTATTCATAAGTATTCGTAAGAGTAGGCCATTGTGTGCCGGTGGGAACAGATGACATTTACAAAACTGCATACATACGGGGACTGAATGTAAAAAATTACAAGAGTGCTTATCCCATTATCCTCGATATAAAGAATAGAATAAATAAAAGAATAGAATAATTACAGAAAAGTTCATTTTCTTACTAGGCATTTTGTATATTTTATGATTTGTTAACTGACCATTACAAATGGGCTGTCTGTGGAGAAAAGCAAGGGAGAGAACTGGCCGTCCCGGGTGAGTTTTAAATTAAGCAGCGTAGAACGTGGTTACCATTTGGATGGGTGACCGTTTGTGCGCCTTGGCTTTAGTACAGTCTCCCCAGTTCACCCAGCTGTAAAATTAATGGGTATCTGCCCTCTATAGTGTCAGTGAGGGAGTGGAGATGGGCGCCGCCCTCAATATGCTGGCCCCCAAAGAAGCTGGGGTCTCAGATGCCCCGCCCCCCTACGACCGCCTAGGTTACGGGACACCACCTAGGTCTTTCTGGGAATAAAAACGCAGGAGAATGGGCCAAGAAGGTAGAAAGTAGACAAGAAGGAGGAAGAAAAGGAGCAAGGTAGAAAGAAAGAAAGAGAGGGATAGAAGAGGGGGAATTCCTAGCACAGAATTTCCAGTCAGTGTTGTGTGATTGAATTTACGTCCCAGCAGAGATATCGTGTTTATGAACTGTGGGAAGGCACCATAATCTCTACAATGAAATTTCCCGTAGTCGATGATGCTATTTATACTGACAGACCCCCGGTATTCCCACGGGGGGAGAAGACTGTTCAAAACAAATAAATTGAATTATCTGAGCAAAATTAGTACGTGCTATGCATTTCTCTGTCAAAAACATAAATACGATTTATTCCTTTTAGCCTTTTGATGAATTAATAAGTGTGGGTGTATTTCTGTTAAATCTTTCATGATGTATGTATTGTTTATCTAGATATAATAGTAAAACTGAAGACAGTTATTGTTTGCATTTTTTAACAAACCCAACTATTGCCAACGGCTTCTATCTATCTATCTATCTATCTATCTATCTATCTATCTATCTATCTATCTATCTATCTATCTATCTATCTATCTATCTATCTATCTATCTATCTATCTATCTATCTGTCTGTCTGTCTGTCTATCTATCTATCTATCTGTCTGTCTGTCTATCTATCTATCTATCTATCTGTCTGTCTATCTATCTATCTATCTTAAAGTAACTGCATATATATAATTATATATATATATTTTGTAATGGTGTGTGTGTGTGCGTGTGTGCGTGTGTGTGTGTGTGTGTGTGTGTGTGTGTGTGTGTGTGTGTGTGTGTGTGTGTGTGTGTGTGTGTGTGTGTGTGTGTGTGTTGTAAAATGAAAACGTCTTTTTTTTTCATTCGCCGTGTCTGTTATGGCTTGCCAGAAGCCCTTAACAACTGCACATTGCCCAGACATTCTGTTTTGTTGTTGTTGTTGTTGTTGTTGTTAGTTTATGAGTCAGAAAATTCTCACAGACTGCTGCTTCTTAAACCCATCTTTGTGGAAATAACATCTGTATCCAGACATTAAATTTGTGTATTTATAATTCTCTGCTTTACTTTTCCGGGTTTTTTTTGTTTCGCTCCTTCGCTCGAACTCCATGGTTTACTCATAGTGAGATTCTGTGTAGGCCACCGTTTTTACTCACCATTAAAGTAACTGTATTCCGACTTCGGGTATATTTTTTTCTTAAAAATCAGAACACGCAGATAGCAGGCCACCCCTCCATAAAAAAAACAACAACCCAGCAACAACAACAAACAAACAAACGAAAAAAAACAAACAAAACCTCCAGTTCTCATTAATCAATGTCTCATCTCACTTT
Organism: Stramonita haemastoma; assembly: GCA_030674155.1. NCBI lineage: Eukaryota > Metazoa > Mollusca > Gastropoda > Neogastropoda > Muricidae > Stramonita > Stramonita haemastoma. Next base: position 15,648,452 of record CM060332.1, read on the forward strand.
GTACAGCATTTCAAACGAAATGTTTCTCCCGTTCCTCGGTTAAAGCTTCGATGTTCGCCAATGGTTAGATTTTGCGTATGCGACCTATTTTTCAACCCACAATGAAGGTAGCCGCTTTCCAGCTTCGGAGATGTATACTGGGTATGTTCATGTTTCCGTAACCTACCGAAAGCTGGCATGAGTTACGGGGTCTTTAGCGTGTAATGTGCATATTCGACCTTCTACATGTATACACACAGACACGTACACACACGCACACACACACACACACACGCACGCACACACACACATACACACACACACACACACACACACACACACACACACACACACACACACACACACACACACACACACACTCGGGTTCGAGTCCGGTCGAGGAAATTTTTCTCCTGGAGTTAACATCAGTGCTGACTCCACTCTCCCCAAAAGTTCTTCGGATGAGACTTTAAACCGAGGCCCCGTGTGCGAACGCACGCAGAACATCTTGCGCACACGTTAAATCCTGTTCCGCTTTTCGTAAGAGTAGGCCATCGTGTGCCGGTGGGAACAGATGACAATATTTACACAACTGCAATCACACGGGGACCGGATGAAAAAAAAGCACATGAGTGCTTATTCTGTTTTCCTCGATATAAAAGAATGAATTAAAAAAAAAAAAAGATAAACACACACACACACAGACAAACACACACACACACACACACACACACACACACACACACACCACACACACACACACACACACACACACACACACACACACAAGGAATGAAGCCACTAGCGGGTCTGTCACTTGAAGAGTCGGCCTGGGAAATGATAAAAATCTCTACCCTTAATTTACCAGACGCCATCGAGACTCGAATCCGAGACTTCATGGGCCCATGGGATTGAAGTCGAACGGTCTTAACCACTCTACTATAGCATACGCCTGAAGGAATATTATAACAAACAATCTATCCGAAAAAAAAGTTGTGATCCTTTAAGTTCAAGTTGGCATTAGAGTTTGTTTTTTTTAAACAAGCAGGCAAGCTGGCCTAGCCTACTTTTGCAACCTACAGCTTTCACTGATTAATACAGTTTGTTGTTTTTGTTGTTGTTTAGGTGTCTTTTTCATACAGTCAGTAGATTAATCTATCTGTGTTGTCAGCCAATGCAGACCTAAACTTATCCCAGGGTCATAAGAGAGGATCATTATGAGGAAGGGAAAATAAAGAGAGAGAGAGAGAGAGAGAGAGAGGAGAGAGAGAGAGAGAGAGAGAGAGAGAGAGAGAGATGAGAGAGAGAGAGAGAGAGAGAGAGAAAACAAATTTCGAACAAATTTTATTTTTCAGAGGGTAATAGATTAAGCGTTACAAGCTTTTTTACATCCAGCCCTCGAAAGAAAAGAAAAGAAAACAAAATAAATAAACTAAACTACAGTCCAACAGCAACAATAAAAGGAAAAATATACATAATGACATAGAAATGCATGGAAAGCAATATACACACATGCGCGCGCGCGCGCACACACGCACACACACACGCACACACACACACATAAACACACACACACACACACAAACAGGCACACGCATACACACACATCAAAAGGAAAAACCTAGAAAGAAAAGAAAAATGAGATAGAGAGAGAGAGAGAGAGAGAGAGAGAGGAGAGAGGAGAGAGGAGAGAGAGAGAGAGAGAGAGAGAGAGAGAGAGGAGAGAGATTAAATATATGTGGAAATGGTGAAAAAGAAATAATTAGGAATGCAACAGAAACTAACTGTACCCTCCGAGTAGATAGTTTATGAAATTGAGATTTCTTGTGGTTTGATCAAAACATTTGTGGTGAAAGCAATGTGACATTTTCATGAGTCATCAGAAAATCATACAACAGAATCTTAAATCTTGAAAATTTTGTTTCATCTTTCAGAACAGTAGGGAGTCTATTCCAAAACCAGCTCCCAGAGTATGTTAGACTTGATTTAAATAGAGTAATGGCTGGTAAAGGAAGGTTTATTTTATGTGAATGCCGACAGTTGTTTACGCTGAACATGCTGCTTAAGGAAGATGGGGCATTACCATGAAGAATTTTGTGCATTAGTACACCTTTATTAAAGAGCAATCTTGTTTTGAGAGGAAGAATATTTACATTTTTGTAATCTGAAAATGTCAATGAAGATGACTTATCTACTATTATTTTGATAGCTCGTTTATGAATACTGATTAATGGTTTGAATAGGTTATTACTCGCTAAGTCCCATAGTGTAGACGCATAATCCAAAATAGACTGAATAAATGAATGAAAAAATATTTTCCTTGCATTCAGATTAAGAAGGTGTTTGATCTTATTTAATTGGTAGGTTTTGGAGGCAATTTTCTTTGTTAGATTACGTATGTGTACAGACCAAGACAAACTATTATCGATGGTTACTCCCAAAATTTTGTGATTAGAAACTTCTTCAATTTTGAAGTTGTTGACATAAATAGAAGGTAAGTTCGTGTTTAGATTTTGACGTTTTTGTCTTGTTGATAATAGCATGAATTTTGTTTTACCTGGATTAAGGGCCATATGGTTCATTTGTGTCCATTCAATAATGATATTGAATGGACAGAGAGAGAGAGAGGAGAGAGAGGAGAGAGAGAGAGAGGAGAGAGAGAGAGAGAGAGAGAGAGAGAGAGAGAAAAGAGAGAGAGAGAGAGAGAGAGAGAACATCTTGTGCACACGTTAAATCCTGTTCCGCTTTTTATAAGAGTGGGCCATTGTGTGCCGGTGGGAACAGATTACATTTACAAAACTGCATGCACACGGGGACTGGATAAAAAAAAGCACAAGAGTGCTGATTCCATTATCCTCGACATAAAAGAATAAATACTACAAACTACTACTACTACTACTACTACTACTACTACTACTACTACTACTACTACTACTACTACTACCAATAATAACAATGACGATGATGATGATGATGATGATGATGATGATGATGATGATGATGATGATGATGATGATAATAATAATAATGATAATAATGATAATAATAATAATAATAATAATAATAATAATAATAATAATAATAATGATAATAATAATAATAATATATAAAAAAATAAAAGAGAGGGTGGGGGTAGCCTAAGCGGTTAGAGCGTTGAGCTTGTGAACTGACGGCGCGGAGTCCAGCCACCATACAGATGCCCGCCCGACGGGAAATTCTTTCCCCCTGGAGTTAACATCAGTACCGACTCCACTCCCATCCCGCAAAGATCTTCGGATGAGACTTTAATCCGAGGTCCCGTATGCAAAAGCACGCAGAGCATCTTGCACACACCGTAAAACCTGTTCCCACTTCTTTGAAGATCAGACCGTTGCGTGTCACTTGGAACGAATGACGAAATTTGAAAAACGCACGCGTACTGGGGTCATTTTTAGACATCATTCCCGGTAGTTGGAACGCGGCTACCTTAAAAATGAATACAAACGGTCGGATATGCAAAGTCTCACTATTTTAGTAGACCTTGAAGCTCTAGCCGAGGAAAAAGAAGAAAAAAAACCTAGAAGAAAGTGAATTGAATGTTTCTTTGTCGATGTAAGGAAATGTTGATTTCTTGTTGATCTAAAAATAAAACTAAACAAACAAACAGGCACGCACGCACGCACGCACGCACGCACGCACGCACGCACGCACGCACGCACGCACACACACACACACACACACACTCACACACATACACACACATACACACACACACACACACACACACACACACACACTCACACACACAACTTAAGTTGGCACAAGGAGGAGAAGGAGGAAGAGGAGGAGGAGGAGGAAGAGAAGGAGGAGGCGAGTAGAAAAGAAGAGAATGAATTCTCTTTATTTTTAAAGAATTTCAGAAAAGAATTTACATACTTTATTTCTTCCGGCCCTTGCCCCGATTAAAGATTAGATGATGAAATTCAAACTATGACTCCAAGAAAAGAAATCAGTACATAAATTCAACAACAAACCATAATCTTTAACTGACTCTAGCATTAATGAGAGAGAAAGAGGGGGGGGGGGGTAGAGATAGAGGAAAAGGAGAGAGAGAGAGAGAGGAGAGAGAGAGAGAGAGAGAGAGAGAGAGAGAGAGAGAGAGGGAGGGAGGGGAGGGAGGGGGGGTACATAAGTACATAAATTCAACAACAAACCATAATTCTTAACTGACTCTAGCATTAATGAGAGAGAAAGAGGGGGGGGGG
>CM060332.1:15662674-15670174 GCA_030674155.1 Stramonita haemastoma
TTTTTTATTGTTGGCCCACCATGAGGGTAGCCGCATTTCGACTTCGGGGATGCACGCTCGCTTAGTTCGTGTTTCTGTAATCCAATAAATGCTGGCATGAATTATGGGTTCTTTAACCATGCAATTTCGATCTTCTGCTCGTGTATATGCACGAAGAGAATGAAGGCACTGGCAGGTCTGCACCTGGAAGTTGACTTGGGAGATCGTAAAATTCCCCCACCCTTAATTCACCAGACATCGCTGACATGCGAATCCACGACTTCATGGACCCATGGGATTGAAATCGAACGGGCTGAACCACTCGGCTATAGCGTCCGTCTGACAGTTGTAATTGAAGGCACAGGTTCTAGTCTCGGCTAAGGTGCGCATTCGAGGGGACTTTCCCCTGCAGTAAATCTTGACGCTGACTCCACTCTCCAGAAAATTCCTAGCAGACCCACGCGCGCGTGTATGTGTGTGTGTGTGTGTGTGTGTGTGTGTGTGTGTGTGTGTGTGTGTGTGTGTGTGTGTGTGTGTGTGCGTGCGTGCGTGTGTGTATGTGTGTGTGTGCGTTTCTTTTGCATTCTTCTTCTTCGCCTGCGTTCCCCTGCTATGTGAATTAACTTTTCAATCCTGTCTGGGTGTATTCAGAGCTGAGGGAAGGCCCTGTATGCACATCTCCTCTCATGCAGGCAGCAGACGACAGTGGAAGACGCAGGCTGAAGACCTGGTAGCCATGTGACCTTTCAGACACCTTCTGGTGATGATCAGAAGGGTGAACTCCATCACTAGTAGAAGATGTCGCCTTCTTCTTCTTTTTCTCATTGGTTTAATGTCCATTCACTACAAGGTGATTTAGACAGTATGTAGATGATGTCGCCCTCAATGCAGTTCAGTTCAGTTCAATAATTCCTACACTTTCTTATCTCACACACAGAGAAATGTATGTGGCCTTGTCGAGAAACGTCGCACAGGGCGTTGTGTCAAAAAAAGAGGCATAAGGAAGAAGATATGGGAGAAAAAAACACAAAACTATTCATGATTGGTAGGCTTGACCATTGCCAATGTATATATATATATAGAAAGAGACAGAAGACAGAGAGGGATGGTGGATGTGTGGACATTACTGCTGTTCGCATTCCCTTTATCTGGAGTACCACTCGAGTACTTAAGAGATGGATGGATGGATGGAGTGATATTGATAACACAGCCTCTGCATTACGGGTCACCAGTGGGACAGATGCTGAGATGGCTTGGTGTATTAGTAGGGTCGGCTCTAGATATCTGGGATCTTAGTGATACCGCAGTCTGCATAAATTCGGTCCTACAATCTGTGACATATTGGCCGCCTGTTGGTACTGGGGTCTAGTCCAGTCTAGTCTAGAAGAATTTGAAGAAGAAGAAATTGAAAAAGAAGAATTTGAAGAATTTGAAAAAGAAGAATTTGAAGAAGAAGAATTCAAAGAAGAAGAAGAATTTAAAGAAGAAGAAGAATTTAAAGAAGAAGAATTTGAAGAAGAAGAAGAAGAATTTGAAGAAGAAGAATTTGAAGAAGAAGAATTTGAAGAAGAAGAAGAAGAAGAAGAAGAAGAAGAAGAAGAAGAAGAAGAATTTGAAAAAGAAGAATTTGAAGAAGAAGAAGAATTTGAAGAAGAAGGAGAAGAATTTGAAGAAGAAGAAGAAGAAGAAGAAGAAGAAGAAGAAGAAGAAGAAGAAGAAGAAACTTGGGGTAGTTTATTTTGTTTTTACACAATGTATATAATAGATAGGGACGGGATAGCTCAGTGGTCAGAGCACTTGCTTCCCCCCAGCCAAAGTTAAGCAGCATCGAGCGGGGTTACCAAGTGGATGGGTGACCGTTTGCGCACCTACCTTGGCTTCAGTATAGTCTTCCATTTCACCCAGCTGTAAATGGGTACTTGCCCTCTTTAGAGTCATGGAAGGTAAAGCAGCGAGGGAGAGGAGATGGGCGCCGCCCTCAATATGCTGGCCCCTGGAGAAGCTGGGGGCTCTGATGCCTCGCTCTCCTACGACCACACAGGTTATGGGATTATCCTTACTTTTTACATACAATACAGAAAGCTTCAGCCTTGACTCTGAGTTTTCTCCTTTGTTCTCTTTCAGACAGAGCCACAGCCTCAGAAACAGCGTCAATTATTCCTCCTCCACAACCACCAACCACCTACCACCAACCAACGACCAGCACCAACCAACGACCAGCACCAACCAACGACCAGCACCAACCAACGACCACCACCAATCAACGACCATCACCAACCAACGACCATCACCAACCAACGACCAGCACCAACCAAAGACCACCACCTACCAACCAACCAACCAACCAACGACCACCACCAACCCACCAAACCAACCCAACCCACCCAAACCAACCATGGTTTTCTCGGACGGAGACAGGCACCCGGTGACCATCAAGGAAGAGACAGAGAGCGAGACAGAGATGGCCAGCGGTAGTAGTAGTGGCGGCAGCAGCAGCTCCCCCTCCCCCCCTCCCCCCTCCTCCTACTCCCCCCTCCTCCACCACCAGCGCCCCTTCCCCTCCCTTCACCCACCACCGTCACCGTCACCATCACCATCACCGCCACCTGATCCTGGAAGAGGATAGCCTACAGGATCGAACCCCGCACAAGCTGCGCGGGCAGGAGGGGGGAGGTGTAAGGGGGTGGGGTGGGAGGGGGGGAGGCAGGGGCGGGGGTGGGGGCGGGGGCGGTGATCGTGGTGAGCAGAGACCGGAGAACGGGGAGGATGGGAACACGTGGTGCTGCAGAGTCTGCTCAAGACCAAGCGAGCTCCTGGCCGAGTGGAGAAACGGGTCCTCGTCAGTGCCAAGAGGTGAGTGATGTGCTGTGCAGTGCAGTGGGGGTGGGGTTGGGGGGGTGGAGGGGTTGGGGTGGTGGTGGGGTTGTGGGGGGTGGTTGGTGGGTGTGTGTGTGGGTGGGTGGTGGGTGTTGTGGGGTGTGGTGTGGGGGTGGGGGAGGTGGGGTGTGTGTGGTGGGGATGTGTGGGGTGTGTGTGTGGGGTGGTGGTGGTGGTGGGTGGTGATGGTGTTTCGTGTGTGTGTGTGTGTGTGTGTGTGTGTGTGTGTGTGTGTGTGTGTGTGTGTGTGGTGTTGTGAGTGTGTTGTTGTTGCTGTTGTTGTGTTGTGGGTATGATGGTGGTTCTGGTGGTGGTATGGTGTGTGTTGTTGTTGTGTTGTGGGTGTGGTGGTGGTGGTGGTGGTGGTAGTGCAGTGGTGGTGGTGATGGTGGTGGAGGTGGTGGTGATGGTGGTGGTGTGTGTGTGGTGTGTGTGTGTGTGTGCGCGCGCGCGCGCGCGCGCATTTATTTGGTTGTTCGTGTATTTGTTTTCTTCCTTCGTCTGCTCTCTACGTTCGCTTGTTATTTTACCTTTTTTTTTTTGGTCTGACTGCGTGGTTGGCTGCGTGTTAGCCTAGTGGTTAAGGTGCAGTGTTTCTGGTCCTATCGACGTTAGCTGAGGAAGTAAAGGCGAAGAGCTGCTGATCCTATCGGCGGGTTCCAGTCTCTGAAGGCACACACACACATACACACACACACGCACGCACGCACGCACATTCACACGCAAGCACGCACACACACACAGACACAGACATACACACACACAGACACACAGACACAGACACACACACACACACACACACACACACACACACACACAACACAACACAACACAACACAACACAACACAACACAACACAACACAACACAACACACACACACACACACACACACACAATTAAACACACACACACACACACACACACACACAACACAAACACAACACAACACAACACAACACAACACAACACAACAACAACACAACACAACACAACACAACACAACACAACACACACAACACACACACACACACACAATTAAACACTCACACACACACCTCTGCTAGTTTGTGCTGAGAGGCTACGAGGCTTTTTTGTGTTCGCTGTAAGCCGTGGGATCCTGTTCATTTTGCTATCGCGACCTACCCCGATTTTATGACCCCTCCTGTCTCCTTTTCGCTCCCTGGGGAGTCATTGAGATGTTGTACTGAAGAGCCGATCCTCACATTCCTCCATTTATGGCAGTTTCGTACCTAATTCTGAGAGTACAGTGATCAGATTAGATAAACTGCTATATGGTGTAGGTAACAAGATCTAAGATTCTAAATTTGATTGCTTTCTCCCCGTGTGGGGTGTGGATGATTGTAAAATGATATTTAATCAGAGAGTTTGTACGACGAAGAAGAAACAAATTTAACAGGCGAACGAAGGTAACAGCATGCATCACACCCCTAAACTGTTAGAACCAACAGGAACTGAGAAATAATTATGAAACGTGGAAGGAACAAACACAGTAAAATATTAAGTAAACAATACAAAGACAGGACACCTTATATAAAAGAAAAAAAAGATTTTATATCAACTTTCTTTAAAAGGTACAACCTTTATTTTTGAAAGATAACACACTACATTTTCAAGAAATACCCTGTAAATCTTATAAACATCGACCGAGACCTACACACCACTGGGTGTAAAGGATGATGATGATGATGATGATGATGATGATGATGATGATGATGATGATGATGATGATGATGATGATGAGACAGAAGAACTTTTCGAGCACGCAGTTTACACTGAACATTCAGTTTACAAAAGTTGTAATTTGACAAAAGCTAAAGAAAATGGCGAGGAACAAAATCACATCTTAGATGATTGAAGTAGAGACGTTCCCTGATAAAAGACAACATACCCCCCCCCCCACCCACCCACCCAGAACAGACATGCTGTATTTTGAACACACTCATTTTCACCAAAGAATGCTATAGACACGTCCAACCTCAATAGGAAAGCTTGTGGCAACTGCAACGTTCTGTTGGAAGTCAAATATCGAAGTGGTCATTTTCTTGTGTATGGTCAAATATTGTGGTGGATAAAGTTCATCCTAGCTGTAAGAAAGGGGTGTGGTGGGGGTGCAGAGGGTACTTAGATTTGAGCATGTTTAACTTTAGCATGTTTTTACACACATCTTTTCTCAGGGGGGGGGGGGGGGGGGACGGGGGGGGGGGGGGAGGGGGGGGGTTTGAGGGCATTTCGCTAAATACGCTAGGTGTATTTATTTTCATATTCGTATTTGTATTCTGTGTCTCTGTCTCTGTCTGTCTGCGTGTCTGTCTGTCTGTCTGTCTGTCTGTCTGTCTGTGTCTGTCTGCCTGTCTGTCTGTCTGCCTGTCTGTCTCTGTCTGTCTGTCTCTCTCTGTCTGTCTGTCTCTTGTCTGTCTGTCTGTCTGTCTGTCTGTCTGTCTGTCTGTCTGTCTCTGTCTGTCTGTCTGTCTGTCTGTCTGTCTGTCTGTCTGTCTGTCTGTCTGTCTGTCTGTCTCTCTCTCTCTCTCTCTCTCTCTCTCTCTCTCTCTCTCTCTCTCTCTCTCTCTCTCTCTCTCTCTCTCTCTCTCCCCTCTCCTCTCTCTCTCTCTCTCTCTCTCTCTCTCTCTCTCTCTCTCTCTCTCTCTCTCTCTCTCTGCCTTTCCACCCTTCCTTTCGTCTCTGTCTGTCTGTCTGTCTGTCTGTATATATGTTTTTGATATTTGTTTGTATATATATGTATGTATGTATGTATGTATGTATGTATGTATGTATGTATGTATGTATGTATGTATGTATGTATGTATGTATGTGTATATGTGTATATGTGTATAGTGTATGTATGTATGTATGTATGTATGTATGTATGTATGTATGTATGTATGTATGTATGTATGTATGTATGTGTGTATGTATGTATATATGTATGTATGTATGTATGTATGTATGTATGTATGTATGTATGTATGTATGTATGTATGTATGTATGTATGTATGTATGTATGTATAGATGTATGTGTGTATGTGAGTATGTAAGTATGGCTAGCCTTCAGCCTTTCCACATAAAATCACGGATTTTTAAAATATATTTTTTGTTTGTTTTTACTTAATTTGTCTTTACCCATATCCTTTACTTTCTAATGTTCTCTCCAAAGAAAAGAAAAAAACTCTGGCTTGCCCCTCCCCCACCCCTACAACCACCACCGCCCCACCCCCTGCTACATTTCTCCCTCTAACACCCCCCCCCTTCCACCCCCTCCCCTCAACACACACACACACACCATGTCTTTCAGCATGAGCATATGGCTAGCCTGAGTGTAATTGAAGACTAAGCATTTCTAGACTTTTCTTTTTCTTTTTTTTTCTGTCGCTTTCTGGGAAATAGATGCATTTTGAGTTCCTTCCTTCTTTCTTTAGATGCTCCGGCCTTCACCTCCACCCCACCCCTCACCCCTCCACACATGTATCGTAGGGCTCGCAATTTGACGACCCGGGTTCGATTCCCGTTCGAGAGGATTTTTCCCCTGGAGTTAACATCAGTGCTGACTCCTCTCTCCCCATAAGTCCTTCGGATGAGACTTTAAATCGAGGCCCCGTATGCGAACGCACGCAGAACATCTTGCGCACACGTTAAATCCTGTTCCGTTTTTCGTAAGAGTAGACCATTGTGTGTCGTTTGGAACAGATGACAAGATTTACAAAACTGCGTACACACGGGAGCTGGATGTTAAAACGCATGGGTGCTTATTTCATTATCCTCGATATAAAAGAATAAGTAACTAAAATAAAATAGATAAATGAAATAGCTCTCGTTATCATTAACGCGAACAGAAGTAGAAACATATGAGCAGTCATATTCATGATGATAATGATAACACTTCTAGGAAGTTTAAACGTGCCTCGTCATATAATGATTACGAAAGACTACTGGGCAACAGTGTATATATCCCATCCTGCACACGATAATTATCGACTTGAAAAGTGCACAGGTAATAATTCTGGGCGATGACATCTTTTGTGGCGTGATGTGCTATGCAAATAGACTGGTTACCCTCACTTTCTAACCTGCCTGATAAGTATGTATCCCACTTCTGACCTAAATTTTGTTGGTTCCCCCCCCCCCCCCTGTACATCTGCTAGAACTCCGAGATTCACCAATGGTAAAATTTTGCGTATGCGACCGCTTTTCGCACACATTGAAGGTAGCCGCATTCTGACTTCGGGGATGTATCTCTCTCTCTCTCTCTCTCTCTCTCTCTCTCTCTCTCTCTCTCTCTCTCTCTCTCTCTCTCTCTCTCTCTCTCTCTCTCTCTCTCTCTCTCTCTCTCTCTCTCTCTCTCTCTCTCTAGTTCCTTGGATTTCTTTCTCAATTTCTTTTCATCTTAAAGTCAACCCACATTCAGTATGATTCCTATTTGTGGGGTATGGACAATAAAGCAGTTACACAATGTGAGTCTGTCCATTTATTTGGTCTAAAAATGTTTCTAGGTGTTGCCAAGAGAACTTCAAAATTATTTAGTATATTAGGTAAGCATCGTCAGTCTCGGAAGACTATAGAGTTGCGCTCTAGAATTGTAGAGCGCAAAGCCTGGGTAAGTAAGTATGGAGGGCAAGCTGTTACCCAT
>CM060332.1:15682674-15690174 GCA_030674155.1 Stramonita haemastoma
TCAACAGCTGACCCACACACGGGACGGATAGCCTAGTGGTCAGAACATTCATGCATCTTGATCGTTCTATCCCGTTCTAGGGATATTTTCTGGTTAGCTTAGTGCTGACTCACTCTCCCAAAATCTTCGATGAACTACAAACCGAGGCCGTGTGCGATCACACGCAAGCATCTGCACATCGTTAAAACCTGTTCCGCTTTTCGTAAGAATAGCCATTGTGTAGTAGAGCAGATGACAAAATTACAAAACTGCATCCACACAGGATTGGATGTAATACAGCACAGATGTGTTTATTCCGTTCCATATGAAGAATATATATAAATAAATAATGATTAACTAACTAACTAACTAACTAATATGACTGACTACTAACTGACTGACTAACTAACTAACTAACAATAACTAACTAACTAACTAACTAACAACTAAAACGAATGAATAAATAATGAGTAATAAATAATAAATAAAATTTTAAAAGTAATCCATTCTAATGTGAAAGTTGTGCAAACTAGCGCTCTGTCACTGGCATTTTAACGATTATCTATCCCCGAAATCAGATTGCGGCTACATTAATAATGGGCATGCTGTCTCATAGCAAAATCTCACGTTGGTGGTTAAAAAAAATTGTCACCGTTTTATTATTTATTATTTATTTATTTATTTATTTATATGAAGGATAATGGAATAAGCACTCGTGTGCTTTTTTTTACATCCAGTCCCCGTGTGTGTGCAGTTTTGTAAATGTCATCTGTTCCCACCGGCACACAATGGCCTACTCTTACGAAAAGCGGAACAGGATTTAATGTGGTCGCAAGATGTTCTGCGTGCGTTCGCACACGGGGCCTCGGTTTAAAGTCTCATCCGAAGGACTTTTGGGGGAGTGGAGTCTGCACTGCAGGAGAAAATCCCCTCAAATGGGAATCGAACACGGGTCGTCAAATTGCGAGCGCAATGTTCTGACCACTAGGCTATCCCGTCCCGTTGGTGGAATTAACCTCGCAGCTGTAGCCGAGGCACAGAAGCTAAAATAAAACAATACAAGAAAACACCTCGTCTGTTGCTTGAAGCTCAGGGCTGAATAAAACAAACACAGCTTGAGGTTACCAGATATGAACAATTTTACATATATTAGAATTATCTTTGAAATTTGATTTCCGAAGGCGTTGAAGTGATGAGGACGTGAGATGCACATCACGTCACAGACAATTGTAGGAAGGTAATCTGCTCTGCTGCGGTGACACAGTAAAGGTGGGCAAGGGAGTTGGGATGGTTTAGCCAAATCTAACCTTCCCCCCCCCCCCTCCCCTTTTCTCTCACTGCAATTTCTTTCCTTCCTCTCCTCTCCAGCCCACATGCACGCGGTCATGCGCACACAGGCACTCACTCACTCACATACATACACAAACGCACAGGACACAGACACAGACACAGACACACAGACACACACGCATACACACACACGCACGCACGCACCACACACACACACACACACACACACACACAACACACACACACACACACACACACACACACACAGAACATCTTGCGCACACGTTAAATCCTGTTCCGCGTAGGCCATTGTGTGCCGGTGGGAACAGATGACAATATTTACAAAACTGCATACACACGGGGACTGGATGAAAAAAGCACATGAGTGCTTATTCCATTATCCTCGATATGAAAAAAAGAATAAAAACACACACACACACACACACACACACACACACACACACACACACACACACACACACACACACACACACACTCACACACCAGCATAAACTTTAAAAAGGATCTTATTTTTGTAATGAATAAAACCGACAACAAGTCAGAGCAGTTGTTGGTAAACAAGTGGAATCCTATCCCTGTCCATTACACACCTTACCCAACACTACTCCTCACTCCCCACTTCAATTCCACTCCCTCCACTCCATGTAACCCTCCTTCCACTCCTCTCACCCTGCACTCCACTCCATTCCACTCCACTCCACTCCATTCCTATTCAAACCCACTCCACTGCACCACCCACCAACTCAACCCCCACCCACCCCACCCACTCACTCCGACCCCCACTCCACTCCACTCACCCACTCCACCCCACCCAACTCCACTCCACCCCACCTCCATCCACTCCACCCCACTCCACTCCACCCCACCCACTTACTCCACTCCACCCCACCCCACCCCACCCCACCCCACCCCACCCCACCCACTCCACTCTACTCCACTCCACTCCCACTCCACCCCACTCCACCCACCCCACCCACTCCACCCCACCCCACCCCAGTCCACTCCACTCCACTCCACCCCACCCCAATCTACTCTCCCATCCACCCCACACCCACCCCACTCCACTCCACCCAACCAATTCCACTCCATCCCAATCCAATCCAATCCAAACCCCACTCAACACCACTCCACCTCCACTCTGCTCCAAAAGATAGAATCAAGAGAGGTAAAGCACATCGCACACACGCAAAGGGCGCGCACACAAGGCAAACCAAACAACAACAAAGTTTCAAGTCATTTTGCATTCTGCACTAATTGCTTGCTGTCAGATGGAGATGATTGTCTCCTATCGATGGGACCTCTTCTCTCTTCATATTCTCTCTCTCTTTTCATTCTCTCTCATCTCTCTCTCTCTTCTTTCTCTCTCTCTCTGTCTCTGTCTCTGTCTCTCTCTGTCTCTCTCTGTCATTCTCTCTCTCTCTCTGTCATTCTCTCTCTCTGTCATTCTCTTCTCTCTCTGTCATTCTCTCTCTCTCTGTATCTTTCTCTCTCTCGTCTCTGTCTCTGTCTCTCTCTTCATTCTCTCTCTCTCTCTGTCATTCTCTCTCTCTCTGTCATTCTCATCTCTCTCTGTCATTCTCTTCTCTCTGTACATTCTCTTCTCTCTGTCTCTCTCTCTCTCTCCTCTCTCTCTCTCTCTCTCTCTCTCTCTCCTCTCTCCCCTCACTCTCTCTCTGTCTTCTTCCTTCTTCTGTCTCTCTTCCTCTCTCTCTCTCTCTCTCTCTCTCTTCTCTCTCTCTCTCTCTTCTCTCTCTCTCTCTCTCTCCTCTCTCTCTCTCTCTCCTCTCTCCTCTCTCTCCTCCTCTCTCTCTTGCACTGTCTCTGTCTCTGCCTCTCTATCCCTCTCTCTCTCTCTCTCTGTCTCTCTCCTCTCTCTCTCTCCTCTCTCTCTCTCTCTCTCTCTCTCTCTCCTCTCTCTCTCTCTCTTTATATATATATTCAATGATTTGACCCGTGGGCCAGTACAATTCACCGATAGGGGTCATTTCTGACAGGGCGTCAGCACGTCTGTGTTTCTCGCTAGTTATGATGCTTTAAGTGCTATTACTTTGGGGTTTTTATAAATATATGTTTGTGTGTATAGACACTGCCTTCATTTCTCCCACAGTTTTTTTTCTCTGTTAATGAGGATGGGAGATAGGCAGTGGTGAGGAGGGTGAGGAGAGGAGGAGGAGGAGAAGAGGAGAAGAACGAGAGAGAGAGAGAGAGAGAGAGAGAGAGAGAGAGAGAGAGAGAGAGAGAGAGAGAGAGGGAGAGAGAGAGAGAGAGAGAGAGAGAGAGAGAGAGAGAGAGAGAGAGAGGAGAGAGAGAGAGAGAGGGGGAGAGAGAGAGAAGAAGACAGAGAGACAGAGAGACAGAGAGACGAAGAGAGAGAGGGGGAGAGGGAGAGAGAGAGGGGGAGGGAGAGAGAGAGAGAGAGAGAGGGAGAGAGAGAGAGGGAGACAGAGAGACAGAGAGAGAGAGAGAGAGACAGAGAGAGAGACACAGAGAGAGAGAGAGAGAGAGACAGACAACAGACAGACATACACAGACAGACAGACAGACAGACAGAGATAGAGAGAGAGACTAGAGAGGAGTAATAATTCATTTTTGTTGGGTGGTTGTTTTTTTTTTTTGGGGGGGGGAGGCTTTCTTCTGCCGGGCTAGAGCTCTGAGGTTCACCAATGGTGACATTTTGCGTGTACGACTTTTCGCCCACCAGGAAGATAGCTACACTCAGACTTTGGGGATATAAACATTCTCCGTCCAGCCTTCATCCAGTCTGGGAATACTGTTTTGTAACAGTGACTAGTCAGTCTCCCGTTCACAAAGTTACTCCCTCCCCCCCGCCCTCCATCGCTTCTTCTCTCCCTGTCTGTCTTTCAGTCCGTCTTCCCCCCTTTCTCCCTCTCTGTCATTGTCTGTCTGTCACTATCTGTTTGTCTGTCTCTCTGTCTCTGTCTCTGTCACTGTCTCTGTCACACACACACTGACACTCACACACACTACACTACACTACACTACACTACACTACACTACACTACACTACACTACACTACACTACACTACACTACACTTTGTCATTCCACACTAGACTACACTAGACTACACTAGACTGCACTAGATTCCACTCCACTCCACTCCACTCCACTCCACTCCACTACAGAGCAAATGTTCTACGTGCGTTTACTCACAGGACCTCAGTTTATAGTTTCATCCGAAGAACATGTAGGCAGTGGATTCAGCACTGATGTAGATGTTAACTCCAATGGAAAAAAATCCCCTTGAACGGGTGTCTCGTTGGTGGCTCGAACCCGGCCCATCAGATCGCCAATGCAACGCTCTAACCACCAGGCTAACTTCGTCCCCCCGGTCAGCCGTGTTTTGTTTACATTTCATCTTTGTTTACTTCTCGTTATTTCGTACAATGTCGTCGTCAGTCGAAACGCAGTGTTTGGGGGGAGGGGGGACATCACTTTGATTAGAAAATGATAGTAAAGCTGCTGTTGCTGCTGCTGCTGCTGCTGCTGCTACTACTACTACTACTACTACTACAACTACTACTACTTATGACAATGATTATGATAATGATTATAATAATAATGATAATAATAATAATAATAATGATAATAATAATAATAATGATAATAATATCGCTTGTATTCAACCTATTCTGACACAGTCATGCAACCAATAGCAATTAACAATTTTAACAAATTCAAACACACACAGACACACACGCGCGCGTACGCGCGCACGCTCGCACGCACACACACACGTACACACGCACGCACGCACGCGCGCGCGCGCACACACACAACACACACGCACGCACGCACGCACGCATGCACGCCACGCACGCACGCACGCATGCACACACAGGTTATCGACGGTAGGGGCAGATATGAGATGAACGAGGAGGGGAAAACCTTAGGTTTGTCATGAATCTGTCTTGAGGTATACCTGCGATAGCTGAACTGCAGTGGCGCAGTTTCTTTGAACGCGATATTGAGGGACAACGGTAGTCAGCTTGTACAGTGGCAGTTGTACAGCTGTGGCTTTCCTTTCATCCAATCACAGTAGCAGTTGTACATCTGTGGCTTTCCTTTCATCCAATCACAGTGGCAGTTGTACATCTGTGGCTTTCCTTTCATCCAATCACAGTGGCAGTTGTACATCTGTGGCTTTCCTTTCATCCAATCACAGTGGCAGTTGTACATCTGTGGCTTTCCTTTCATCCAATCACAGTGGCAGTTGTACCTCTGTGGCTTTCCTTTCATCCAATCACAGTGGCAGTTGTACAGCTGTGACTTTCCTTTCATCTAATAGTCAGCTTGCAGTTGAACAACTGTGACTTTCCTTTCATCTAATAGTCAGCTTGCAGTTGTACAACTGTGACTTTCCTTTCATCTAATAGTCAGCTTGCAGTTGTACAACTGTGACTTTCCTTTCATCCTATAGTCAGCTTGCAGTTGTACAGCTGTGACTTTCCTTTCATCTAATAGTCAGCTTGCAGTTGTACAGCTGTGACTTTCCTTTCATCTAATAGTCAGCTTGCAGTTGTACAACTGTGACTTTCCTTTCATCTAATAGTCAGCTTGCAGTTGTACAACTGTAACTTTCCTTTCATCTAATAGTCAGCTTGCAGTTGTACAACTGTGACTTTCCTTTCATCCAATAGCTTGCAGTTGTACAACTGTGACTTTTCTTTCATCCAATATTAAGCTTGCACAGTGGCAGTTGTACAACTGTGGCTTTCCTTTCATCCAATAGCTTAAAACTGTGGCTTTCCTTTTATCCAATAGCTTAAAACTGTGGCTTTCCTTTTATCCAATAGCTTAAAACTGTGGCTTTCCTTTATCCAATAGCTTAAAAACTGTGGCTTTCCTTTTATCCAATAGCTTAAAACTGTGGCTTTCCTTTCATCCAGTCGGCCCTATTCCTTTAGGGGTACCAGGAGCCTGTCAGTATAAATAGCATCCCAGCCTTCTGCAAAATCTGTGCTTGGAATTCCCTCTTTTCTATCCCTCTCTTTCTTTCTGCCTTGTTCCTTTTCTTCCTGTCACCCTACCTCTTGTCTATTTTTCTGCCTTCTTGTTCTCCTGTTGTTGTTTTTTCCAGAAAGACTTAAAATATAACAATTCTTGCCAAATTCGGATGCTCTGAACCTGACTTGTCAGGCGCTTAACGGTAGTGCAACACATTTTCGCTCATATGACAGACAACAAGAGTGGCTGGCAGAGCGTTCGTTGAAGAAGAAAGCATGCCCTAGCTCTCTCTATTGGCCGGGATGGCCTGGTGATGAGAGCGTTGTGCTTGCAATCTGACGACTGAGGTTCGTGTCCAGACTGGATCCATCACTAAGACGACTATTTTAAGGGGATCCTCGCCCACACCCCCTGGAGCAGACATCCGTGCCGACTCCACAGCTCAGAAAGTCCTTCGGATGAGAATAAAAACTGAGGTCTCGTGTGCGAGCCAACACAGGACGTCTTTGTATTTGTACACCACTGTAAGCTTACGGCAGATTTCTCTGTGTGAAATTCATGCTGCTCTCCCGAGGGGAGCAGATCCCCAGAAAAGCTGCGCCACCCATTTTTTTGTGTTCTTTTCCTGTCTGTTTGTGCATTATAATTTTGTTTCCCTCTCAGAGTGGCTTTTTGTTCTACAGAATTTTTTCTGGGACAACTCTCTTGTTGTCATGAGTTCTTTTACGTGCGCTAAATGCGTGTTGCACATAGGACCTCGGTTTATGGTCTCGTCCGAGAGACTGGCCCCCAAAACACTACTCACGGTCTAGTAGATAGGGGGAACGTTTCGAGCACAAACGAGTAGGACCGTACCGAACCTGGATCCGGATTGAACATGGACTTTCGGTTTTCTAGCCGTATTTTTGTATTTTTTGTACTTTTTTGTATTTTGTACCACTTTATGTCACGGCAGATTTCTCTGCGTGAAATTCGGGCTGCTCTCCCCGGGGAGAGCGCGTCGCCACATGTGCAGCGCCTACCCTTTTTTTTTTCTTTTTCCTGCATGCAAGTGTATTTTGTTTTCCTATCAGAGTGGCTTTTTTCTACAGAATTTTGCCAGGGACAACCCCCTTGTTGCCGTGGGTTCTTTTACGTGCGCTAAATAGTGATGTGTAACACACGGGACCTCGGTTTATCGTCTCATCCGAAAGACTAGCGGCCAGACCACCACTCATGGTCAAATGGATGGGGAAAAAGTTTG
>CM060332.1:15692674-15695174 GCA_030674155.1 Stramonita haemastoma
AAGAGAGAGAGAGGAGAGGAGAGAGAGAGAGAGAGAGAGAGAGAGAGAGAGAGAGAGAGAGCAAATATCGGGGAAGTCGGTCATCTCCATCCCTGAATCTCGGTTGAATCTCTGCCTGTTTGCCTCTGTCTCTCTCTGTCTCTCTCTGTCTCCCTCTCTCTCTTCTCTCTCTCTCTCTCTCTCTCTCTCTCTCTCTCTCTCTCTCTCTCTCTCTCTCTCTCTCTCTCTCTCTCTCTCTCTCTCTCTCTCTCTCTCTATCTATCTATCTATCTATCTATCTATCTATATATCTCTCTCTCTCTATCTCTTTATTTCTTTCTCTCTCATACTCATTACTAACGGAGGATACAGTAAAGTATGCCCCCCCACCTCCCCCCCCCCACACACTACACTACACTCCAACTCTGCTCCTGCTTGGTATTATACTAACCAAAAGAAGAAAAAGAACGTGGTCACTAACTAACTAACTAACTAACTAACTAACGAACGAACGAACAATGGAAAGAAGTCAGAAGTTTAGTTATGTCAGTCACCTCAAGTACAGTCACAGCTTAATAATAAGAAGGTCGCACTGTGTGACAAACCACTCACTCACTCACTCACTCCATTTTTTCATATCCTGAGAATTGAACCTTGTACCTGCCTGCCATCCACTTGTCTCCGCCACACCCAGCAAAATCTGTTCAGCTTAGCTACTACTAAGGAGTGGATGACGAGGCGAAAGATAGCAATGACTGTGGATGTGGATGTAGTGGATGTGGATAATTTATGGATATGGATGTCCACCGATGTGTTGAATAGATGATGATAATAATGTGTGATGTATTCATTATAGCCCGGCAGAATGAGAGAGAGTCAGAGAGAGTCAAGAGAGAGAGAGAGAGGAGAGAGAGAGAGAGAGAGAGAGAGAGAGAGAGAGAGAGAGAGAGAGAGAGAGAGAGAGAACTCGAACTCGTACTCGTACTCGAACTCGAAATTTTTAATGAGGGTAATTGGGTAAGCCAGAGGCTTCTTTACACCAGGCCCTCATGGGGACAAAATGAATGAAATATGAATAAATCAAGAGAGAGAGAGAGAGAGAGAGAGAGAGAGAGAGAGAGAGAGAGAGAGGAGAGAGAGAGAGAGAGAGAGAGAGAGAGAGAGAGAGAGAGGGGGGGGGGCAGAGAGGGGAAAAGATGGGGGAGAAAGAGAAGGGGGGAGAGAGAGGGGGGTAGATGAGGGAAGACAGAGAGAGAAATGAGGGGGGGGGGGGGGGGGGTTAGAGAGGGGAGAAAAGAAAGAATGAATGAATGAATGAATTATCTTTGAATAATCTTTATTTTTCAAGGGTTACAGAGTAAGTATTACATACTTTTTTTCATCCGGCCCTTGCACTCATAAGGGATATAGCTATGAAGAGAGAGAGATAAAGATAGAGAAAGAGAAAGACAGACACACACACACTAACACACACACACACACACACACACACACACACACACACACACACACACACACACACACACACACACACACACACACACACACAACACACACCGGTATCACTTTATGTGGAGGGACGTAAAATTGAAGACTACTACACACACAAACACACACAGAGGAGAGAGAGAGAGAGAGAGAGAGAGAGAGAGAGAGAGAGAGAGAGAGAGAGAGAGAGAGAGAGAAGAGAGAGACAGAGACAGAGACAGAGACAGAGAGACAGACAGAGAGAGACAGAGACAGAGAGAAAGACAGAGACAGAGAGAAAGAGAGAGAGAGAGAGGAGAGAAGAGAGAGAGAGAGAGAGAGAGAGAGAGAGAGAGAGAGGAGGAGAGAGAGAGAGAGAGAGAGAATGTCACTGAGCAAACGAGTAAGTCAGTCAATTAATCATTGAGTCCATTCAAATTCGAAAATCTTGTCCATTGAGGGCATTGAGATAAACAGACCCTAGGGTCCCCATGACCGGGTCATCTGCACACTATGAAGGATGGCCACACTCCCAAGGACACGGTGTACAGTGAACTGGCTGCAGGACACTGACTGTCCTTCAGGGTGTCAAGCACTGCGCTTCAAGGGTGTGTAACAAACGTGACATGGAAGCCACTGACTGACATCAACTCGGACAGCTGGGAATCACTTGCAGAACTTGACAGTGGTTGGAGCAGAGCAGAGCAGTAGTAGGCTACGTGAGGGAACCTGTAGGGGAGAAGAGAAAAGAACCTTCCCTTTCAGAACCTGTAGGGGAGAAGAGAAAAGAACCTTCCCTTTCAGAACCTGTAGGGGAGAAGAGAAAAGAACCTTCCCTTTCAGAACCTGTAGGGGAGAAGAGAAAAGAACCTTCCCTTTCAGAACCTGTAGGGGAGAAGAGAAAAGAACCTTCCCTTTCAGAACCTGTAGGGAGAAGAGAAAAGAACCTTCCCTTTCAGAACCTGTAGGGGAGAAGAGAAAAGAAACCTTCCCTTTCAGAACCTGTAGGGGAGAAGAGAAAAGAACCTTCCCTTTCAGAACCTGTAGGGAGAAG
>CM060332.1:15708274-15710774 GCA_030674155.1 Stramonita haemastoma
TATCTATCTATCTATCTATCTATCTATCTATCTATCTATCTATCTATCTATCTATCTAAAAAACACATTTTACGCGTGCACGCGCGTGCACACATAACACACACAACAACAACAACGTGAACAACAACGACAACAACCCCACCACCACCACCACCACCACCACCACCACCACCACCACCACCATCACCGCAAAATCACTATCGACACCACTATCCTATTCCCCCTTCTTCTCCCCCTACCCCCCCCCCCCCCCCCTCCCTCCCCTACCCCCCCCTCCCCCCCCCCTCCTCTAACCTCTCTCCGAACAGTTAACCAACTAACGTACTCGGTCGACACAAACAGGTCAATACCGAATACCGATGTGTCATCGTCATACGTCCAAGTGTTAGTGATGAACAGGCACGGCAAGGCATGAAGTCAAAGGAAGAGTGTGTGTGCTACACTTAACAGCCCCGATTCTATTCCGTGTGTGTGAAATCACGTTCCATTCCAAGGACAGACTGAATCTCTGTTATGAAGAATTTTGTCACGAAATTAGTTCTTGTTTAACTGCATGCAATATTGTCCGCTTGTATAGGTTTTGAAAACATTTCTTTTGGTAACTAAACTTGTGGTTTTGCTTTCGTGACAAGATCATTTTATCAGGTTTTTTTTTTTTTTTTAGGAACTGGTTTTGTTTGACAATTTTTTGCTGTTGAAACTTGAGTGGTGATTTAAAAAACAACAACAACAACAAAAACAAAATAGAAAACAATGTGAACGAGAAAGTGTGCTCTGGTGAAGGTAACGTGTGTTGAGACTAACAGTGATTTTCTGCCTGTGAATTACTTCTCGTCTTTGGCGTGAAGGCTTCAAGTATTAGTAGGACATTATATTTATTTATTTATTTATTTATTCATTCATTATTTTTTCATCACTGATTGGGTTTGGCTATCGAGTTTCCTGATTGTTTTGGTATCCTACAGAATGCTCGAATCGTGAGTACAGTGGGTTTTTTTATTAATTTTTCTGTGAAATTGTTCCGTTTTTTCATCGTTAGTGTGTGTTGAATATTATGGTCATTAATGCATAATTGGTATCGTTATTTCGTCTTTGTGTTATTATTATTATCATTATTATATATATATAGTAGTAGTAATAGTAGTGGTAGTGGTAGTAGAGTAGTAGTAGTAGTAGTAGTAGTAGTAGTAGTATAGTATGTAGTAGTAGTAGTAGTAGTAGTAGTATCATCATCATCATCATCATCAACATCATCATCATCATCATCATCATCATCATCATCATTTGTCTTTTCATCATCTCTTTCTGTCATGCCGTGTGTGCGTGTATGTATATGTTGCGTGCGTGTGTGCGTGCGTGCATGTGTGTGTATGTGCGCCACGCGTATGTGAGTGTGTGTGCGCGCGCGCATATATGTGTGCGTGTGTGCGCGCGGTGTGTGTGTGTGTCAGTGTTTTGGTGTGTGTGTGTGTGTGTGTGTGTGTGTGCGCGCGTGCGCACGCCATGCGTGTGCGTGTGAGTGTACGTGCGTGTCTGTCTGCCTGCCTTGGGTCTGTAGGTCTGTGAGTATCTCCTAGTGTCTGTGATGTATCTGTGCTATGTGTCTGTGTATATGTGCCTGTGTGTGTGTGTGTGTCGGGGGGGGGGGGGGGAGGGGGTATGAGGCTGTATAAAACTTCCTGGGAACATGACGTATATGTTCGTTCTTCATTTCCGTCCGACGGATGCTTTGGTTAAGTGGTTAAGACCGGTCGACTCCAGTCCCATGGGTCCATGAAGTCGTGGGTTCGGATCTCGGTAGCAATGTCTGGTGAATTAAGGGTGGGAATGATTGTTATAATCTCCCCAGGTCAACTCCAACCGCAGACCTGCCAGTGCCTTATTTCCCTTCGCGCATAAGCAGAAGATCAAATCTACATGTTACAGATCCTTTAAATAATGTCGGAAGGTTTCAGAGACACGAAGGTACCTAGCATACATCCCCGAAGTCGGAGTGCGGCTACCTTCATGGTGGTTAAAAATCGTCGCATGCGCAAAATCTCATCATTGGTAAACCTCGCAGCTCCAGCAAGGGAACGAAAAATGAAATCCTTTTGCTCTGCTCGATTTTTGCCGTTTTCTTTCTTCTCGTCGACATCTCTTTGTCTCTGTCTGTCTGTCTGACTGTCTGTCTGTGCTGTTCTGTCTGTGTTCTGTCCTGTCTGCCTTCTGCCTTCTGTCTATCTTCTGTCTGTCTGTATCTCTTCTTCTCCTACCCTCTCTTTTCTTCCCTTCTCTTCTATCTCTCTCTCTCTCTCTCTCTCTCTCCTCTCTCCCTCTCCTCTCTCTCTCTCCTTCCTCTCTCTCTCCTCTCTCTCCTCTCTCCTCTCTCCCCCTCCCCTCTCTCTCTCTCTTTCTTCTCTGTTATGTACACGTACATGAGTGTGCGCAGGAGTGTACGCGTAGGTACCTGAATGCACAGATGTGATTGGATATGTGTATGTAACAGATAATAACAGCA
>CM060332.1:15723274-15733274 GCA_030674155.1 Stramonita haemastoma
CCCCCCCCCCCCCCCCCCCCCACACACACACACCACACATTTTGTATTATTTTTTGTTGTCCGTCTAATATCACAATTTGTGAAGAGACTAAATGAAATCAAATCGAGCACACACGATTATACACACGCAAGCACATCCGCAGAGAGATTTGTTTGTTTATTTTATTAATTTCCATTTCGAGGATAATGGAATAAGCACTCGTGTGCATGCAGTTTTGTCAATTTGACATCCGTTTCCACTGGCATACAATGGCCTACTCTTCCGAAATGCGGAACAGGTTTTAACGTGTGCGTAAGATGTTCTGCGTGCAAACGGGACCTCAGTTTATAATCTCATCCGAAAGACTTTTTTTTTTTTTTTTTTGGGGGGGGGGGGGGGGGGGGGGGAGGGAGTCGGTACTGATGTTAACTCCAGAGGAAAAATTCTCTTGAACGAGATTCAAACCCTAGTCAGCAGATCATGAGCACAATGCGAATCACTCCAACCACCAGAGAGAGAGAGAGAGGGGGGGGGCGATCAGAAGGAGAGAGAGAGAGGAAGAGAGAGGGGGGGAGTAAGAGGAGAGAGAGAGAGAGAGAGAGAGAGAGAGAGAGAGAGAGAGAGAGAGAGAGAGAGAGAGAGAGAGAGAGAGAGAGAGAGAGAGAGAAGACAGACAGACAGACAGCAGGCAGGCAGGCAGGCAGGCAGGCAGGCAGGCAGGCAGGCAGGCAGGCAGGCAGGCAGGCAGGCAGGCAGGCAGGCAGGCAGGCAGACACAGCGAGGCAGAGAGAAGAAAAATAAGCAAAAATAGGATAGATGATGGAACAACTGGACACTAGAATTCACAAAAAAAAACTCTGAACAAATGAGCCAGCCTTACCGGAATGAACAAACAGGACTCTACATGTACAACTGATTTGGAAATACTAAAAAGAAGATCATCATCGGAAGTCAAGTTGTCGATTTTCTCTCCAGGAAAAAAAACCACAACGACAAAAAAACCCTACTAAGTAAGAAAGTTTTATGTAAGAAGGAACGAATCAATTGGCAACGGTATAAGCAATGACAAACTGAAATGTTGACCTCAGACTCAGGTCATGTGTTTGCTAAATGTTTTTTTTTTTTAAGCGTTTAGCTTTATCCGGTGGAAGACAGAACTTATTAATCTCAAGTAAATATGCAGAATGATGCAAGCATCTTCCTTTGATAACACTGCGTTTGTTTTTGTCGCAAAGACAGTCATGTTTGAAGATTCATAGAAACTGATTCAAAGATGCTGAATCCAGCAAAGTGTATGCTTCTTTCAAAGACGTAGAAGTAGTAGTAGTAGTAGTAGTAGTAGTAGTAGTAGTAGTAGTAGTAGTAGTAGTAGTAGTAGTAGTAGTAGTAGTAGTGGTAGTAGTAGTAGCAGCAGTAGTAGTAGTAGCAGTATAACTAGCAGTAGTAGTAGTAGTAGTAGTAGTAGTGGCAGTAGTAGTAGTAGTAGTAGTAGTAGTGGTAGTAGTAGTAGTAGTAGTAGTAGTAGTAGTAGTAGTAGTAGTAGTAGTAGTAGTAGTAGTAGTAGTAGTAGCAGCAGCAGCAGTAGGCACCCATCAGTCTCGGAAGACTATGGAGTTGCGCTCTTAGTCTTTAGAGCGCAAAGCCTGGGTAAGTAAGTATGGAGGGCAAACTATCAAAGACGTAATTTGATAGGAGAAAAAAAAAAGTTAATTGATTGTTCAAAACAGTGTGCATAATTCTCTTTTTGCTGCTTTATCTGCTAACTCGTTACCGCGCAGACCAGCATGGTAGGGCAGACAGCAAGAAGCTGACAGATGAACCCTTAGTCATTTTATTATTTTAATTTATTTATTTTATTTATTATTAGACAGTGTATCAGCTTTTTTTCTTCTTTTTTTGTGCGTTCCTCGGCTAGAGCTCCGAGGTTCCTCAATGGTGAGATTGTTCGTATAGGTGACCGTTTTTTCCCCCACCATGAAGGCATCTGCATTCCCACTCCGGGGATGTATGCTGGGTATGTTCATGTTTCCGTAATCCACAAAAGGCTGACATAAATTATGCTGTTGTTAACGTGCATAATTGATCTTCTTGTTGTTGTTGTTGTTGTTGTTGTTGTTGTTGTTGTTGTTGTTGTTGTTTGTTGTTGTTGTTGTTGTTGTTGTTGTTTTCTTCTTCTTCTTCTTCTTCTTCTTCTTCTTCTTCTTCTTCTTCTTCTTCTTTTCTTCTTCTTCTTCTTCTTCTCTCTCTTCCTCTCTTCTCCTCTCCTCCTCTCTCTTCTCTTCCTCCTCTGCTCCTCCTGCCTCCTCTGCTCTCTGCTCTCTGTCTCTCTGTCTGCTCTCTCTGTCTTCTTCTCTGTCTGTCTCTCTCTCTTCTCTCTTCTCTCTCTCTCTTCTCTCTCTTCTCTCTCTCTCTCCTCTCCTCTCTCTCTCTCTCTCATCTCCTCTCTCTCTTCCTCTCTCTCTCTCTGCGATTTTTTTTATCTGTTTGTCTGCTTTTTTTTGTTGTAGATTTTTGGGGTGGTGGATTGTTATGCTATGGTCACAATCTGAAGGGTTCGTGTGTCGATATAATGTCTAGGTATAATCCCTATCATGGGCGGGGACCAGATATAAAAAAGGCACACAAGTGCTAATCTACTATCCTATAAATAGTAATGCCTTGCCCCCCCCCCCCCCTTCTCTCTGTCTCTCTCTGTCTCTCTCTCTGTCTCTGTCTGTCTGTCTGTCTCTCTCTCTCTCTCTGTCTCTGTCTCTCTCTCTCTCTGTCTCTCTCTCTCTCTCTGCTCTCTCTCTCTCTCTCTCTCTCTCTCTCTCTCTCTCTCTCTCTCTCCTCTCTCTCTCTCTCTCCTCTCTCTCTCTCTCTCTCTCTCTCTCTTCTCTCTTTCTCTCCACTCTTTGTGTATCTCTGTCTCACTCTTGTCTCTCCCACACTCTATTTCTCTTTCTCTGTCTCTCTCTGTCTCTCTGTCTTCTGTGTCTGTCTGTCTTCTGTCTGTCTGTCTGTCTGCTCTCTCTCTCTCTCTCTCTCTCTCTCTCTCCTCTCTCTCTCTCTCTCTCTCTCTCTCTCTCCTCTCTCTCCTCTCTCTCTCTCTCCCCTCCCCCTCTCTACCCCCCTCTCTCCTCCCTCTCCCCCCCCCTCTCTCTCTCTCTCTTGGAGTCTTTCTCTCTGCGCGCGTTTGTGTGTGTGTGTGTGTGTGTGTGTGGCGCGTGTGCGTGTGTGCGCGCGCGCGCGTGTGTGTGTATGTGTGTAAAAGTCAAAAGTCAAAGTCGAAGTCACATTTTCAGTGTCAATTTGGTTTTGTTTTTCCTAGTTTTGGGGTGATACATTGAATAATTGATAGGGGTTTTTTCTAATCATGCGATCGAATTTTCTGAAAGTAGAAAAAGAAAGAAAGAAAGAGAGAGAGGAGAGAGAGAGAAGGAGAGAGAGAGAGAGAGAGAGAGAGAGAGAGAGAGAGAGAGAAGAGAGAGAAGAGAAAGAGAAAGAGAGAGAGAGAGAGAAAGAAACACGCAAACGCAATTTTATTTAAAGAGGGTAATAGATTAAATTACAAAGACTTTTTTCATCCAGCTTCATCAAAATGAAAAGAAAACACTGCAAGACAAACACAAGGAATTGATACAAATGAATACACACACGCAAATGGATACCAACAGATGCAGAGAGACAGACAGACAGACAGACAGACTGACGGAGAGAGAGAAGGGGGGGGGGGGGGGGGGGGGTAGTGGCAGGCAGAACAAGAGAGGGGGTTGGAGATAATGAAATGCATAACGTTGTAAGGATGATTAGAAAAGGGATAAAGTATGCGAAAAAATGTCACATATTACAAGCTACTGAAATAAGCATATACTGTAAATATCCAGATGAGAGAGAGAGAGAGAAGAGAGAGAGAGAGAGAGTAGAGAGAGAGAGAGAGAGAGAGGAGAGAGAGAAAGAGAGGGATATGGGGACAAAAGAACAATAAGGAAGGAAACAGGATATAAATGTTTATATTAATACACCTTGGGAAGGAGATGTTTTATCTTATTTTATTTCATACCACTTTATGTCACAACAGATTTCTCTGCGTGAAATTTTTCGGGCTGCTCTCCCCAGGCATGCAGAATTAAGATTTTTTAAAAAAATTATCTTACCGAGTTGGTATATCTTTGAGGCAATGTTCCTTGATAAATTTTGGATGAGGGCAGACCATAATAGGTTGTTGTCAATGGTTATTCCAAAAGTTCTTGTGATTTGAGACTTTTTCAATATTTTTCATTACCAATATAGAGAGGTGGTAGATCCATATTAAGGTTCTGTTGTGTCTGTCTCGTGGAAATAAGTTTAATGTTGGTTTTCTTTGGATGAAGGGCCATATGGTTCATGTGAGTCCATTCCAGAATTATATTTATATCTTCTTGCAAATTGCGTAAGACCTGACATGAGTTAACATGGTTAATATCAATAGTGGTGTCATTTGCAAATAAATCACAGGAAGCTTTTGTAAAGAAGGGGAGTCATTAATGTAAACAGAAAATGATAGGGGACCCAGAATAGAGCCCAGTGGGACACCAAATTTATTCATTGAGTAGAAAAGTCAGAAAGTATTTGTTAACATAAACTTTTTGTTGTCTGAAAGGAAGGAAGATAATTATGAGCTTTAAGGCATCAGAGGATAGCTTATGATAACATCAAAAGAGAGATAGAGACAGACAGACAGACAGACAGACAGAGAGGGAGAAAGAGACACGCAGAGAGACAGAGAAAGAGAGAGATAGGGAGAGGGAGACAGAGAGAGGGGGACATAGGGACAGCGAGACAGAGGGACAGCGGGACAGAGGACAGGGAAAGAGAGACAGAGACAGAGACAGACAGAGATGGAGAGAGAGAGACAGAGACAGAGAGACAGAGACAGAGAGGGAGAAAGAGACACGCAGAGAGACAGAGAAAGAGAGAGGGAGACAGACATAGGGACAGGGAGACAGAGGGACAGAGAAAGAGAGAGAGAAACAGAGACAGACAGAGAAGGAGAGGGAAATACAAAGAAACAGAGACAGACAGAGATGGGTGGAGGGGGGGGGAGGGTTAACACAGAGGAGTTAGGAGCAAAAATAACAAAACACAAAAAAAATACTAGAAAAAAACCAAATAGAAGCAAACAAGTGCTATCATGAAATCAGAAGCTGGCTTGAGGATTATGCAAAGACGCCATTTGAATGCTGATCTTTGCCCTCTTTTTTTTATGTGTCCCTGTTTTAGGGCCCTAATACAATTATGTCTCTGTCTCTGTCTGTCTTTCTGTCTCTCTCTCTCTGTCTGTCCGTCTCTCTCTCTTCTCTGTTTCTGTCTCTGCCTGTCTCCCCTGTCTGTCTGTCTGTCTGTCTGTCTCTCTTTCTCTCTCCTCCGTCCTTCTCTCTCTCTGTCTCTCTCTCTTCTCTCTCTCTCCCCCCCCCCCCTCTCTCTCTCTCTCTCTCTCTCTCTCTCTCCGTTTTGACATCAGTGTTCAGCTCATTTGGGATTTATGTGTTTGTTGAATACACATCCATCTCCTTTCTTTAAATCAGAAGATAAATTCGTTGTTGTAGTTGGGTTTTTGTGTTTGTGTGTGTGTGTGTGTGTGTGTTGTGTGTGTGTGTGTGTGTGTGTGTGTGTGTGTGTGTGTGTGTGTGTGTGTGGGGTGTGTGTTGTGGGTGGGTGGTGATAGTCCCTAATCAGGGTAAGGGAAAAATGCAAAACGTATGTGATTGCTTATTATGCAACTCGCGAAAAATGAGAAAAGAAAGAAAGAAAGAAAGAAAGAAAGAAAGAAAGAAAGAAAGAAGAAAGAAGCTCTCTCTCTCTCTCTCTCTCTCTCTCTCTCTCTCTCTCTCTCTCTCTCTCTCTCTCTCTCTCTCTCTCTCTCTCTCTCTCTCTCTTCTCTCTCTCTCTCAAACCCCTTACTCGTTCGTGTGTGTGGTGTGTGTGTGTGTGTGTGTGTGTGTGTGCTGTGTGTGTGTGTGTGTGTTGTGCACTCGCGCACGCTTGCGTGCGTGCGTTGCTTGCGTGCGTGCGTGCGTGGGTTGCTGCGTTTTCATTTCATTCAAAAAGAAGTAGCGCGCGCGTGCGTGTGTGTGTGTATGTGTACGTTGCGTGCGCGTGCGTGCGTGTGTGTGTGTGTGTGCGTGCGTGCGTGCGTGCGTGCATGTATGTAATCTCTTTATTTCTTTATGGATTTTTTATTTCAAAAAGAAATGAATGAGCGCTTGTGTGCTGTTGTTAGTTTTGTTTTTAACTCTTCCGTAAGACAGAACTGGTTTTAACCGGTGGGTAAGATATTCTACGTGCGTTCGCACACGGACCTCGGTTTATAGCTAGTCTCATCTGAAGGACTGTTTCGGAGGATAGGAGTGAGTCTAGTCGGTACTGATGTTAACTCCAGAGGAAAAATTCCTCTTGACGGGCATTTCGGTGGTGGCTTGAACCTGGGTTTGAACCCAGGACTGCTGTCAGAACCCACGGACAACACTGCAACCATCAGGCTATCCCGTCTCCTGCGGGCGCGCGCGCGCGTGTGTGATGATGTGTGTGTGTATGTGTATGTGTGTGTGTTGAGTGTGTGATGTGTGTGTGTGTGAGTGTGTGAGTGTGTTGTGTGTATGTGTGTGTGTGTGTTGTGTGTGTGTGAGTGTGTGTGTGTGTGAATGAGTGTGTATGTGTGTTAGTGTGTGTGTGTGTGTGAGTGACTGTGCACGTGTGTGTGTGTGTGTGTGTGTGTGTGGTGTGTGTGTGTGTGTGTGTGTGTGTGTGTGTGTGTGTGTGTGTGTGTCTTGTGTTCTGTGTCTGTGTCTGTCTCTGTGTGTCTGTGTGAACGGGTCGTTGTGTAAGCATTCGAACACTGGCTCAGGAAAGGGGGAAACAAAAAAACCTATAATATATAATCACACTACGGCTGCAGTTGTACTTACTTAAGTGCATATGTACTTAACTGAAAATAGATAAGCGCATATGTACTTAACTGTGTCACGAGTACTTTGGTGTGTGTGAAGTACGCTGTGTGTCTGTGAGGTGAGAAGGCAGTAACTTTTTACCCCCTCCCCTACCCCAACCCCTAACCCCCTCCCCCTCCCCCCCCCCCCATCAACACCACCATCACCCTCACCACCACCACCATCATCACCATTATTCTCAACCTCTCGGTGCCCTAATTGGAACATGGCCTGTTTTTTTAATTTTTTTTATTTTTTTATTCTTTTACATCGAGGATAATGGCATAAGCACTCTTGTGGGTTTTTTTGTATATCCAGTCCCCGTGTGTAAACAGTTTTTGTAAATGTCATCTGTTCCCACCGCATACGATAGCCTACTCTTACGAAAAGCGGAACAGGATTTAACGTGTGCGCAAAATGTTCTGCGTGCGTTCGCACACGGGCCCCGCGGTTTTTTATAGTCTCATCCGAAGGACTTTTGGGGAGAGTGGAATCAGCACTGATGTTAACTCCAGGAGAAAAATCTCCTCGAACGGATAATGGGATAAGCACTCTTGTGCTTCTTTTTTTTTTTTACTTCCAGTTCCCGTGTGTGTACAGTTTTTGTAAATGTCATCTGTTCCCACCGGTACACGATGGCCTACTCTTACGAAAAGCGGAACAGGATTTAACGGGTGCTTAAGAAGTTCTGCGTGCGTTCGCACACGGGCCTACAGTTTATAGTCTCATCGAAAGACTTTTGGGGAAGAGTGGAATCAGCACTAACGTTCACTCCAGGAGAAAAATCTCCTCGAACAGGAATCGAACCCGGGGGGTCGTCAAATTGCGAGCGCAATGTTCTGACCACCAGGCTATATCCCGTCCCTCTGTAAAGTGAGAAGGCAGTAACTTTTTACCCCCCCCCTCCCCCAACCCCCTTCCCCCCCCCCTCCTTCCCCCACCAACCCCACCACCACCACACCACCAACCACCACACCACCACCACCAACCCACCACCACCACCACCACCAAACCACCAACCACCACCACCACCACCAACCCCACCACCACCACCACCACCACCACCCCACCACCACCACCCCAACCCCACCACCACCACCACCAACCACCAACATCATCACCACCATTGATTCTCAGACCGCTTAGTGCCCTATAACTGGAACTGTGGGCCTTACCTGTAACAGTAGTAGGCCTAGACTAAGAGCCACACCAAGCAGACAGGCTAGTATAGACAAACACCTTTTGAGGGCCTGCAGCCCCTCCCTCCCTCCCCGTGTAGTAGTAGTGGACTCGGAAGGCAGATGGTTGGCGACCTAAAAGGTCATAAACCTTCATCACCTTTTTCTTTCTTGTGGAGGGTGGGTGGCTGAAAGATGAGTTTAGAAAGCCATAATGAAGACAGAAGAGAGAAGGAAATAAAAAAAAATTTTAAAAGAGAGAGAGAGAGAGAAACATTGGGGGAAAAAAGTGCGTGGGAGACTTGAACGTAGGTTGTGGGGTTTATTTTTAGGGGCTTTTTTTGTTTTTGTTTTTTTGTCTTCGTTCCTCAGTTAGAGTTTGTAGGTTCACTGATGGTGAGTTTCGGGGGGGTGTGGGTGGTGGGGTGGGGGGGGGGTGGGGTTGTGTAGTGTAGAGGACCGTTTTTTTTGCCACGCATGAAGGTAGCCGCATTCCAATTTCGGGGATGCGTGCTGGGTATGTTCGTGTTTCCGTAAATGTGATACTACTACTACTACTACTGACTACTACTACTACTACTACTCTACTCTACTACTACTCTCTACCTACTACTCTTCTACTACTATACTACTTACTACTATACTACTACTCTATACTTTATCTACTACTACTACTGACTACGACTACTACTACTACTACTACTACTTCTTACACTACACTACGACTACTTACTTCTTCTTCTTCTTCTTCTTCTATCTTCTTCTCTTCTTCTTTTCTTCTTCTTTTCTTTTATTTTATTTTTTTTATTATTATTATAATGATAATAACATGGAATTTGTCAAGCGCTATATCTTGTAAAACAAATCAAAGCGCTTGCATTCAATCCATCAAACACTGACCTGAATGACGGGATCTTTAACGTGATATTTGATCTTCTGCGTGTGATAATAACTAAACACGAAGGGAATGAAGACACTGACAGGTCTGCACTTGAACTTGACCTGGGAGATGGTAAAAATCCCCACCCTTAATTCACCAGACGTTGCCGAGATTTGAACCCACGATTCATGGACCATGGGATTGGAGTCAAAAGATCTACAATTCAAAGAGGATAAAATTAGAAAAGAAAAAAATGAACCGGGAACTATTGAATGTTTCCTTTTGAGGGACGGAAGCGTAAGCACAATTTTAATAGGCAGGTTGTGAATTTTTTGGTTGTGGGTGTGTGTTGGTGTGGTGGTGGTGGTGGTGGTGTTTTGTTGGTTTTGTTTGTTGTTGTGTTGTGTTGCTGGGGGTATGTAGGGTTTGGGTTGGTTGGTTTGTTGGCTGATTGGATGACTGACTGGTGTAAGAACACACAAAACAAATCAAAAACAAGACAAAACAGCGAAAGAAAAAACTATGCATGTATGTATGTTAAACAAAATGCTATAATCCTTTCACAACAGAAACGGACGAAAACTAGCTGGCCTACTCGTGTACAGTACAGGGTGATTTCTATCAAAGTCCCAGCGGAACTGTCCGATTTAGGCTCTGTACCATCAACCAGCCCCTTTGTCACAATGCCTGTTTATAAAAGGTGGCTGGATTTTAAATCTGGGCACAAGATGTTCTGCATGTGTTCACACTCACACACAGGACCTCTTGGTTAATAGTCCCGCCTAAAAGGTTTTGGAGAGAGTAGCGTCAATACCATTGATAACTTTAGGGGAGAAATCTCTCCACATACCTTCGGAAATTGGAAATCGGCCCACAAAGTTACTGTCAGATAACAATGACGGTGTTCAAACCACTAAGCTACTACTGCGGCCCACTCCCACATCCCAACTACCCCCCACCCACCCCCCCCCACCCCACCCCCTCACTCACACACACATATATGTAGCCTAGCTGC
>CM060332.1:15740774-15748274 GCA_030674155.1 Stramonita haemastoma
TATATATAATCCTTAGTTTGGCGACCGTGGGACTTGACAACCAGTTCCCTCCATTCCTTCTCTCTGTTCTGCCTTTCTTTCTCAGGGTTTTGTTGAGGTTCTAGGCCTGTCCATTCCTGATGTTGGATTGAATTCATCAGCGAATTAAACACATCCAGAAGAATCAAAATATGCACGTCGACGATCCCGTACTTTATGACAGTGTAATTCGGTGGGTTACGGAAACACGAAACATACTCAGCATACATCCCCGAAGTCGGAATGCGGCTACCTTCACGGTGGGGTAAAACCAAGCAAAATCACACTATTTGCACTCGAGCCGAGGAATGAGAGAGAAAAAAGAAAAAAGAAGAAGAAAGAATGAAGTGTGAGGCACACAAGGCTTAAGGTAGTGTAACTGGAGACGTTGAAAAAATACTGGAGACATGTATGTACGTAGGCTACTTTTCCCCTGAAGGTGACGAAATGAGTAGCTGCTATTGTACTCTTAAATCTGCCGCAAGGGGGGGATACATACCCCCACACAAAATAACACATCATCACGACAGTCACTCACATACCCGGGGGGGTTACCTTTCTTTGTTGGTGTGTATTCACCCGTTTGAATAACCCTAGGGTCGGTCGTTCACACTCTCTCTGTATGTGTGTTTCCGTCTCTTGTCTGTCTCTGCCTGTATCTGTCTGTATCTGTCTGTTTCTGTCTGTATCTCTCTGTCTCTCTCTTTCTGTCTCTGTCTGTCTGTCTGTCTCTGTCTGTCTGTCTGTCTGTCTGTCTGTCTGTCTGTCTGTCTGTCTGTCTGTCTCTCTCTCTCTCTCTCTCTCTCTCTCTCTCTCTCTCTCTCTCTCTCTCTCTCTCTCTCTCTCTCTCTCCTCTCTCTACTTTCTCTTCTCTCTCTCTCATACCCCACACAAACAACACACACACACACACACACAACCCACACACACACAAAACCCAGATATATTTTCCAATTTTCTTTTCTATATTGCATTGTGCCCTGGCCGATGTCCGTTAATCAGTTCATGTGTTCATGTTCTCTCTTCTCTCTCTTCTCTCTCTTCTCTCTTCTGTCTCTCTCTCTCTCTCTCCTCTTCCTTCTTCTCTCCTCTCTCTCTCTCTCTCTCTCTCTCTCTCTCTCTCTCTCTCCCTCTCTCTGAACTGACTGACAAGATGTATCTAACACACAGTGCTTATCAGTATCCACGAAAAAAAGATATTTGCTTGCCTCTCTGTTCTCTGTTCTTCTCTGTCTCTCTGCTGTCTCTCTGTGCTCGTGTCCAGTCTTCTGTTCAGTCTTCTGTCTTCGTCTTCTGTCTTCTCTCTCTCTCTCTCTCTCTCTCTCTCTCTCTCTCTCTCTCTCTCCATCTCTCTCTCTCTCTCTCTCTCACCCACACACACACACACACACACACACACACACCAACACACCACAC
This sequence comes from Stramonita haemastoma, assembly GCA_030674155.1. Taxonomy (NCBI): domain Eukaryota; kingdom Metazoa; phylum Mollusca; class Gastropoda; order Neogastropoda; family Muricidae; genus Stramonita; species Stramonita haemastoma. Next base: position 15,742,209 of record CM060332.1, read on the forward strand.
ACACACACACACACACACCCCACACGAAGATATCGATATTGATGATAAGTCTGATATGGGGGGGGGGGGGAACCCGAGTCTATGCACGCGTACCTACTCACGTACTATGTAGTTAGTTCACAAGTTGACTCTACTCTCTTTCCCATCCAGTCCGACACATAATTATACAGGCAGATGGTTTTCGGAGATTATTTCTATACACTGGTGAAGGTAAAGACTGATTGTATTCATTCAAGAATACCCAGGTTTACAAAGCAAAGGGAGTGAGAGAGAGAGAGAGAGAGAGAGAGAGAGGGGAGAGAGAGAGAGAGAGGGATGGGTGGAGAGAAAGGGGTAATAAAATTATGTGAAAATGGAAATGAGAGAGAGAGGAGAGAGAGAGAGAGAGAGAGAGAGAGAGAGAGAGAGAGAGAGAGAGAGAGAGAGAGAGAGAGAGAGAGAGAGGAGAGAGCATCTTACATGTTACATCATCATCAAAATAGACCAATCAACAAATTCTGACAAAACACCCACACAAAACCCTTCTTTAAAAGCGAAATTATCAATGAAACATACCTATACCAAGTCAATGTCTGTCAAAAGATTTCATTTCAGGCAAAACACGGTCTCATACATTCCAACTTACAGAGTGTACATGAGAGAGAGAGAGAGAGAGAGAGGAGAGAGAGAGAGAGGAGAGAGAGAGAGAGAGAGAGAGAGAGAGAGAGAGAGGAGAGAGAGTTTATTGTGTAAGCTTTTTCAACCTATTCACAACGGGAAGAAAATTAAACAATGCAGAATCAAGATTGCACCACAAACATTTCACATAGCAAACCATCGCCACTGGGAACAATATCTCAGCAATGTTGACAGCTGCAAGAAAAATCTATTTAATGCACTGCTGTTGTGGTCACTCTGACACAGAGAAGAGAGGAGAGACAGACAGACAGACAGACAGACAGACATGACAGAGACAGACAGACAGACAGACTGACACAGAAGAAGAGAGAGAGAAGAGAGAGAGAGAGAGAGAGAGAGAGAGAGAACTCAAAGAGAGAGCGCAACTTAACTGTGTAGGACACTCAAGTTTCGGAACGGATGTATATATTATGTACATCAATGTGACAGGACTACACACGCTTTCAAGTATAATATGCACATGGTTGTGTGTGTATGCGCGCGCGCGCGTGTGCTTGTGCGTGCGTGCGTGCGTTGTGTGTGTGTGAGTGTTAGCGCGTGCGCGCCCGCGTGTGTGTGTATGTGTGTGCGTGCGTGCGTGCGTCGCGCGCGCGCGTGTGTGTGCATGTGCACGCGCATACGTATGTGTGTGTGTGTGTGTGTGTAGCCGTCGGTGTTTTTACACGTGGTGTAGCTACAAAAGGAAGGAATATCAAGGCAGCTTGAAGACGAAAGGCGTCCTTTTGAGGCAATGCTATACACATATATGGCTACACTTCGTGTACATTGCCGCTTTGCCATACTGCCTACACTACATACACTAACACTAGCTATACACTACACTACATTCCTTGCTACGTACATGCTCACCCCGCACTCACTCACTGCACTCACTACACTGCACTGCACTACACTCACAACTACACTACACACACCCACCACCCCACAACACCCACACACCACACCCACTACCTAAACACTACACTACACCACTACACTACACTCACTCACTACTACACTACACACGCCATCATTTACACTACCTCACCTACACCACACCACCCCACACCTACATACCTACAACTACACTACACTACACTACACTACACTACACTACTACACTCACACTACACCTACACTACACTACACTACCTACACTACACCACACCACCACTACACTACACTACACTACACTACATACACCACACCACACCCCCACACTACACACACTACCACTACACTACACTACACTACACTACACTACACTACACTACACTACACTACACTACACTACACTACACTACACTACACTACTTTCTATTACACTACACAATCACACCACACACACACACAACCACCCCTCACACTACACTACCTACACCTCACTACCACACTACATACCACTCACTATACAAATCGCTTTTTTGTGTCATGCCTTCAGGCCAGGCCAAAAGATCTGTGTCTTTTTTTAAAATGAAAAAAATCCTAAGAAAGAAGGTGGTAAGACGGTTAAGACATTCTCCTGCCAAATAAGTAAACCATGAGGTTCTGTGTTCGATTCCCAGCCTTGCTCTTTCTTCCCAATTTGACGACAAAATTTAAACCTGGGTGTCAAAAATCTTCGGATGAGACTATAAACTGAGGCCCCGTGAGCGAATGCACGCAGAACATTTTGCGCACTCTGTAAAACTCCGTTCTGCCTTTGAAAGAGTTGGCCATTTGTGCCGGTATGAACTCATGACAAAATGTCAAAAAAAGCGTGCACACAGGTGTCGTGTTCTGCCTTTTGAAAGAGTAGGCCGTTTTGAGCCGGTTGGAACGGATGACAAAATGTCAAAAAAAACGTGCACACAGGTGTCGTGCTTAGACACCATCCCTGAAGTCGGAATGCGGCTACCTACATGATGGAAAAGCAAACGGCGGCATACGCAAAAAATCTCACCATTGGTGAACCTCGGACCTGTGGCCGAGGAAGGGAAGTAGATAGAAGAAGAAAGCCTGAACCAGCTGCCATGGCGCAGTGTTAAGCGTCGAGGGTTCCTGGCTGAAAGGTCATGGGTTCCTGGCTGAAAGGTCGAGGGTTCGTGGCTGAAAGGTTGAGGGTTCCTGGCTGAAAGGTCGAGGGTTCCTGGCTGAAAGGTTGAGGGTTCTGGCTGAAAGGTCGAGGGTTCGTGGCTGAAAGGTCGAGGGTTTCTGGATGAAAGTCGAGGGTTCGTAGCTGAAAAGTCGAAGGTTTGTGGCTGAAAGGTTGAGGGTTCGTGGCTGAAAGGTTGAGGGTTCCTAGCTGAAAGGTTGAGGGTTCCTGGCTGAAAGGTTGAGGGTTCCTAGCTGAAAGGTTAAGGGTTCCTGGCTGAAAGGTCGAGGGTTCCTAGCTGAAAGGTTGAGGGTTCGTGGCTGAAAGGTTGAGGGTTCGTGGCTGAAAGGTCGAGTGTTCCTGGCTGAAAGGTTGAGGGTTCGTGGCTGAAAGGTTGAGGGTTCGTGGCTGAAAGGTTGAGGGTTCGTGGCTGAAACTAGTGAAAGGTTGAGGGTTCGTGGCTGAAAGGTTGAGGGTTCGTGGCTGAAACTAGTGAAAGGTTGAGAGTTCGTGGCTGAAAGGTTGAGGGTTCCTGGCTGACAGGTCGTGGGTACGAAGTCCGGAAGGATTTTCTGACTCCAGTCTGCAGCTGGCTGCTACTTAGAGTGAGTTTGCCGTGAGTTCATTGAGAAGACTGGGACCACACTGTTAATTAAGCTTCATTCGTTTTCGCCGATGCGATTTTAAGAGTGTTGCTCAAACTACCAGATCAACACTGCAGGTGGCTGTATCTCTCAGGCCTTGTTGACGCTGGGGTATGTTATGATAGGAAGCGTAGAGTACAACCCTGTCAAGTAGTCTCAAAGCAGATGCACTTCCATAGCGTCTTGACAACATCATCCTCATCATCACCATTGATCATTTAAAAGGAAATTGTCTATGATTCGATAGCTCCAGTAGCTTTGGTCTCATGATGACCTCAGTATCGGGTTGTTTTTTTCCATAATACTCCTCTGCCTGTGGTGGGTTTGTGTCAAAGCCTTTGGGGTCGGAGGTTCAAGGGAGAGGGTCGCTGGGGGACGTTGTGGTGGTCACCACCCTAGGTGGGTGTCTCACTCAGTCTGGCTTCTCGACTCAGCTGTTATTGTTGTCTGTAGGGGGGCGGGGGGATTATTAGTAGATGGTGTCCTGCGTGTGTTGGCTCATAATCACACAGCACTGAACGAGACTAATATGATCCAGCTACACTGCTGGGCTCCCTCTGGCTGGTGGCCTCAAGGCGGCCTGATATTGATGGGCTCCCTGTGGACTCCTGACCCTTGGGATGAGACACGATGAATCTGACTATGGCTGTGGCGGGGAGGTTGAAATGAGCGGCTTGTGAACAGCATCAAACGAACGTCACAGAAAATGAGGCAGCAAAAATGACAAGAAAAAAGCCTAGGCTCGCTAGAGCGCAGAGACCCAAACTGGTGGTGTGTCTTCAGTCATCGTCAGCCGATCAGTTCAGCAATCTAACCACTAGGCTGCCCCCCTCCCCCCCTCTTTTTTTTCTTAAGACAGCAGACACTGGTCACCTTGTTCATTAGTCCCTACCCCCGGTGGATACTGAGGGCCTGTCAGTATAAATAGAATCCCCACCTCCTGGAAATTCTGTGCTAGCTATTCCCTCTATCCTGTCTCTCTTTTTGGTTCTGTCTTGTTCTTTTTTTTCCCTGTCACTCCCTTCTTGTCTATTTTCGGCCTTCCTGATCCATTCTCCTGCCTTTTTTCCCACCCCACAAAGACTTTAAAATATAAAATTCTCTCCACGCCGAAGTGCTGGGCCCGATTTTCCCTGGCGTTTAACGGGGAACGCAACGCATTTTTCGCACACATGACAGATGACAATAGTTGCTGTCTAAGCGTTGGACGAAGAGGAAGCTTATCAGTTGTTTATCCAGGGTGTGGACAGGGCTCATTCCACCTCCAAGCTGACAAAGCAACAAGGATAATAATTGATTGTCAACACTTTCCGTGAAAAGTTCCACTTTTGTAGTTCTCTATCGTCCGACGCTTAGCAACTATTGTCTATCATGGGCAAAAATATCCTTAAAGTCGGAATGCTGCGACTTAAACGAGGGCTGGGGGGGGGGGGGGGGGGGCGTGGGGGGGGGGGGGGGGCGGTTGCATACGCAAAAATCTTATCATTGGTGAACTACGAAGCTCTAGTCGAGGAATGGGGGTTAAAAAAATATTTTAAGGACGAAAATGCGTTGCGCTGCCGTCAAGTGCCTGATATGTCATTTCCAGCGCACCCGACTTCGGCATGGGAGAGAATTGTTATTTTTTTTAAGTCTATCTTGAAAACAAGGCACAAAAATAGAGACGAAGAAAGTCTCCAGGTGACTTTTGGACACTGATGGCAGTGACCACAGCCCAGACAATTATCATGTCCTTGTTCGTTGGTAGGGCTGTGAACAGCACCAATCAAATCAAATCAAATCAGAATGATTAAAATCCCACTGCTTTTTCCTTTCTTGGACGGTATCAGAAACAGATAAGACAGAACTCAGCTTGCTCTTCTTCCCTCATGTTGTTTGTTTGTTTTTGTTTGTGCGCTATTGGTTGTTGATTATATATCAGAGACCCAGCGGGGGAAATCCGATTGTAGGACTGTTATCACCAACCAGCCATCCACCTCTACCCGGCATTTCTCTCACCCAGCTTTCTATCAAAGATCGGCGACAGAAGCCGTTAAAAGAAGATAACCTTATAGTTACATGTAAACACGACAACTCTCTAAAAACTCAGCAACCACTTACGCGCGTAATAGATCGCTACGTTAGTTATCTTCGATTAGTTTCCTTAAGCCTTAAAGCCTGGGTTGGTCAATATTGTTTTTCCAGATGGAACACTTGACCTTAAAATGTTTCAGAGTGGAATGGGGTGAATGAACTCTGCTAGCCTACTTGGATAGTAGGAGAGGGGGAGAGGGAGGGGAGAGGATAGAGAAGCAAGGGGAGTGGGTGGGAAAAGGGGGGAGGGAGATGCGTGTAGTAGCGTACGTAATCTTGAATTGTTGACTACCGCGGGAAGTGTGTGTCTTTCTCTGTCAGTACAGGGGTTGGTCTGAGTACTGGACGAAGAAGAAGATTAATGACCAGTCAGCCAGACTGCCAGTCAGTCACTCAGTCACCCAACAGTTCATTCATTGTGTCACTTCACTTGACTTTGACTTTCTTAACTTCACAACCACAGGGAGAAAGTTTTTTCTCTTTTTCTCTGTCTCTGTCTGTCAGGGGTTGGTCCGAGTGTTCGACGAAGAGGATTAAAAAAAAAAAAAAAAAAAAAAGATTGCTGTTGAACTGACAGGTGCATCCATAGTGTCGTTTCTTCACTGCTGCTTTTGTGAC
>CM060332.1:15758274-15795774 GCA_030674155.1 Stramonita haemastoma
AGATCAGTGACATTTTCAGAGCTGAATGCTGGAAACACATTATGTCTTGTACATATGGTTGGTTGGTTGGTTTGGGTGTTTGTTTCTTCTTTTGTCTGGTTTTTGTTTTTGTTTGGGGTTTTGTCCTCGGTTAGAGCTCTGAGATTTACCAGGGGTGTGAATCTTGGATCTGACGCAAGTTAGAGAGAAGAATCCAACATTCGAGAACAAGTGCCCAGACCTCAATATCATACAAGAACACAACCTTAACTATGTGAAGAAGAAATCAAAGCGTTGGCCCAGAGCCTTTGCTCTCACCATAAGAGGAAAGCTGATGTGTTTGGTCACACCCAAGACCACACCTAGCAAAACCCCTTGCAAGGAACTTCGAGGCAAGAGAAGAAGAGGCGCAAAAAATATGGTTGAATCAAGACTTGGCTGCCAACCCGTGCAAGCCTCTATGCCACAGGATCGTGAAACATGGAAAAGATATCCTTGTCTTCTTCATGTCCCCTACGTCCTTTGGGACATGGGCGAGGAGTGGTGAAAGTGGCCACGTTCGACTTTGTGGACACCGGGTTTGTTCCGTGTGTTCCGTAACCTGCCAAACTGACATGAATTTCAGGAAGTTTAACATAATATAATTATTTTGATCTCTCGTGTGTATGATTAATTAAACAGAAGTGAATTCAGGCACTGGCGGCGCGGTGCACTTGAGTTGCCCGGACAGATGCTTCAAACACCAACGCCGCTCGATTGAACCCATGACTTCATGACCCATGATGATTGTGCCCGCCTGCCGCCTGCCTGCCCGCCCGCACACATGCGTGCGCACACACGCGCGCGCGCGCGCCACACACACACACACACACTGCATTACATTTTTGCACTGGTTGCAGTGTGTATGGCTGTAACCTACATGTTAAATCATGCACTTCGGATTTGGTTTTCTTTTTTCATGTCTTGATTTGTGTGGGTTCTTAAGATCAGTTTTACGTCATTATCATAAAATGTTCAGATTGTGAGAATTCTTCAAAACTAATGTTCGATATAAAAGCTATTGTAAACCGTAATTAAATCCACGGGACCTATTTACCACCCTTCTTTGGGCACCTTCACAAGAAAGGGACTGTACACTAATGAATGGGTTGATTTGGGCTTCAAAACGGGGTGCAAGCAATACAAGTAGAATTGTTGAGCTACTTATTCCTTTATCTGTTCAAGAAGGATAGAACTACCACGCGTTAGAACTAGCATTCTCAACCGAATTCATTGAAATACAACAACAGCAACAACAACAGCAACAGAACAGTGTGCAAAAAGGGGGTTCAAACCAGTGGTATTCATCAAAGATTTACACATTAATGTTCACAACAACAATAGCAACAAATGTTACGTTAAGATATTATCATAACAAAAAAAGGAATACTATGTTGAGATATTATCACAATAACAAAATAACAACAAAGAAATGTTATGTTGAGATGTTATCACAATAACAACAAAGACATATTATGCTGAGGCATTATCATTACAACAAATAAATGCCACGATGAGATGGTATCACAACGACAAAGAAATGGTATGTTGAGATGTGATCGCAAGAACAAAGAAATTGGTGTTATTTTTGAGATATTGTTTTCCACAACAAAGAAATAAATATTACGTTGACATGTTATCAGTAGTAGGCATCCATCAGTCTCGGAAGACTGTTGAGTCTCGCTCTTGACTCTAGCCCCTTGCAGCAGCCCCCCCCCCCCCCCCCCCCCCCCCCCCCCCCCCCCCCCCCCCCCCCCCCCCTCCCCGCTTTCCATGTCACTGGAATGGTCCATTAGAAAGGCAATCGCCCATACCAGTGCCGTCGCAGGAGCTGCCAGAACGTTGCCATAATAGGCCTACAGCCTCAAACCGCCCTGGGGACTCCAACTCCCCGATTTTTCCTCAGGGATGGTGTTTAAGCACGACACCTGTGTGCATGATTTTTTGTTATAATTTTGTTGTCATCCACTTCTTCACACACACACACACACACACACACACACACACACACACACACACACACACACACACACACACACACACACACACACACACACACATTTTTTACTGGTTCTCACACATTTCATCAATAAACTTCATTCTAAGGGAAATATATGCCTTGAATTCTGAGTAAAATCATAACGGAACACAAGAGGAATCTATCCGCTGTAAGGCACATATTTTGGGACATATATACCCTAATATCTTATCAATCTTATGAGAGAGAGAGAGAGAGAGAGAGAGAGAGAGAGAGAGGAGAGAGAGAGAGAGAGAGAGAGAGAGAGAGAGAGAGAGAGAGAGAGAGAGAGAGAGAGATTTGATTTGATTTGATTTGGATTGATTTGATTTATTCTTTTATATCGAGGATAATGGGATAAGCACTCTTGTGCTTTTTTACATCCAGTCCCCGTGTGTATGCAGTTTTGTAAATGTCATCTGTTCCCACCGGCACACGATGGCCTACTCTTACGAAAAGCGGAACAGGATTTAACGTGTGCGCAAGATGTTGTGCGTGCGTTCGCACACGGGGCCTCGGTTTAAAGTCTCATCCGAAGGACTTGTGGGGAGAGTGGAGTCAGCACTGATGTTAACTCCAGGAGAAAAATCTCCTCGACCAGATTCGAACCCGGGTCTTCAAATTGCCAGCGCAATGTTCTGACCACTAGGCTATCCGTCCCCCAAGAGAGAGAGAGAGAGAACATCCAACCGGGTAGAAGCCAACCACCAAACAAACAAAAATTGGGCGGGGGGAGGTGAGAGTATACCTTTAATTTAAAGTGCACCCACCCCACCTGTCAGTCATCATGATCCTCCTTTACACCCAGTGGGGTGTAGGGCGACAGCCCCGATAGGCCTATGGCCTGTGCGGTCGGCGGGGCTCTAAGCAACATCATTAGATTGGATTGGTGTAGGGCAGCAACAAAGTCTTTTCACCCCTGCCTATCCTGGGCCAGCCTGGTCAATGAACTCCAAGAGTGCTGCATGGCTTCCATCTCACATTCCACTGTCCTCCTCCATGTTGTTCTTGGTCTTCCCCTCTTTCTCTTGCCCTCTGGGGTCCAGTGCAGTGCTGTTCTTGCGATCTCCATCTTCGTTTGATAATGATGGTGCCCATATCAGTTTGGTTGCATTTCCTCAGTAGATCTTCATTGGAAATCTTTTCTGGCCAAAAGATTCGGAGGATTCTCCGGAGGCAGGTGGTGTGGAAGGATGTAAGTAAAGCAAGATCCGTCTCCGTCATCCTCCAGCATTCAGATCCATACAGGAGTGTGTACACAACACAGCTCTGGTACAACTTCAGCTTGGTGTTGGTGCTGTACTGTGGAGATCTCCAGATCTTGTTCATCTCCCTAAACATATTCCTGGTTTCCTTTCCCAGTCTGCTGTGGATGTCTTCTTTGGTGCCACCCTCAGGTCTGATGCTGCTGCCCAGATACGTGAATCTGTCCGCCTGGCATAAGTCTGCTCCGTTTACTTTCACAGGGGCTGGTGGTTTTACATTTTGGCGTCATTGTCTCTGTCTGCCTAAAACCTGTTGACCTCTACCGGCAAGCCATTGCTGGGCAGTAACCTACTGAGCACCTGCTGTCCTGGTTTGGGGGGAGGTGGTCAAGTTAAGCCCCTTCCCCAGCCCCCCAACCCCTCGCCCCCCCCCCCCCCCCCCCCCCCCCTACTATTGCGGTCAGTGAGTTGGGAAAATCGTTACAAACACTACAATTTGTTCTTGCTTTTTTTTTTCTTTTTTTTTTTAATCCCCTTTTCTTTTATTGTTGGGGATTTCCCCCTCCTAATCTCTCTCTCTCTCTCTCTCTCTCTCTCTCTCTCTCTCTCTCTCTCTCTCTCTCTCTCTCTCTCTCTCTCTCTCTCTCTCACACTCACACACACACACACACCACACACACCACACACACACACACACACATACACACACACACACACAACACACACACACACACACACACACACACCACACACAAACAGCATGTTACTTTTTTTTCTTCTTCTTTTATACTTCCCCCCAGCAGGTTATGTTTTTCTTGTGCTGGTTTGCTTCATTGGGTGTTGTGATAGAAGCTGGGAAAAGTTTGTATTGGTGTGAATGTTATTACAGCGCACTGATGCTGCACGTTTTGTTTGAACTGTGCCGATCATTTCAACCACAGGTTGTCAGTGATAATTATCAATAACACCTTCACACTAGCAACGCAGATTCTCTTATAATCAGTTTGGTTGACACTTCTATTCAGGGTGGGTTTCTTAGCTTTCATTTTCTGTTGTTATTGGTTTTTTTCTTCATAATATCATAGTTACATTCCTATTACTGACTTGTTCGTGTTTATGATCACTCTGCTGCATCCAATGCTGCATCCAACCTCTGTTTAGCCTACTATTTTGTCGAAATTTGCTCATCTAGTGATTTTAGGTTTAAAAAACAAATCAACGTGTAAGAGATTTCTTCCAACCACTAATCAAATTGTCTGAGTATATAGGAAAACTGCATCAGTTTTAAAGAATTTACAGTGCATTCATCGTGCAATCGTTGTTTATCTTTAGCGCTAAGAGTAAAAGACTGAACGCTTGCTGTTGGTTAATATTCCCTTATGAGAGAATACTTCTGAGCAGTGATAGGATGAAGAAAGAGCAGCCATACCATGCCGTCTATGCTACCAGCTGAGTGACGCACGATCCAACAAAAAGCATTACATTTTTCTTTGATGATATATCAGAGCCCCAGTGAGGTTTTCCGATTTAGGGACTGTATCAACGTACCAACACTACTACCAAGCGCTTTAGCGGCTCTCTGGGAGACCGCTCCTGAATAACTAACCATCAGCAGCAATTCACGGTGTTTGATAACATTAAGCAGCTACAGATCGCAACCAGTGGAGAAATGATGTCCAGGCCTTATGTGCCTTCTGGCACAGAGAGAATTAAGGTTAAGGTAAGGATAACATTATGAGAGCGGAGGAGGGAAGCGCCCGGTTTGCGGACTATTAGGCTTAGGCCTACATAAAACCAATATGCAAAAAAGCAGTGAATAAGCATCGGCGGTTCGCGTTAAAGGCTTTATCAGTATATAATTAGTACTCCTCATGGATAACATTAATTATTGTCCTTCAGTTTGGTGGATTCTAAACTATCGGTAAATCTTCCTTAATCATGTATTTTTGGCAGCGATCATAGTAGGCCTATAATCACAACAAAAATCGGTTATTTCTCATAGGGCTATCTTCATATAATGATGGGTAAAATCGGTTGCAGTCGCAAAATCTTACCATTGATAATTTTTATTTAAAGTTTTCTTGGAATGTTTAAACCAGTCTGAAACGTAGCTTTCTTGTGTCTTCCGAGATTATGATCGATATCAGTATGCCTGTCAGTATTGTGATTGCCCTTCATGGGATTATTAGAGCATTTTTAACTTTGACTTTGTCTTGACTTTGACTTTGGTGAATCTTAAAGTACTATCCGCAGTACAGAGGAAAAAATGGAGCTGCCATTTAGGCATGGCAGCAACGATTGGATCCACTGACCTTGGTCTGTCGGTCCTATTATCACTGCAAGAACGAAATCACTATTGTAAGTCTGCTGTTTATTGCATTTTTCAGGATTTTTGTGTCAATTATATCGTGTACACACACACAGATTAAGTTAGCATTTTTTTCTCATGGTTAGATCTGTTTTCTTCCTGGAATCATTAAACACACGAACAAACACACTTATGTTCACTTCTATCTCCTCCTCCCCATGTTCTGCCTAAAACCTAGTGGATAGACGTTAAAACAAAACAAACAAAAACACACACACAAAAGATCAAAATATGCACGCTTAAGATCCTGTAATTCAAGTCAGCGTTCAGAAGGTTACGTAAAAAGAACATAGCCTATTAGACAGGAGTATCAAACGAACTGCTCTGAAATCGGAATGTGTCGGCTGATGCTACCGGGCAGATCTCTTGCAAAAGTGCAAGTACATGTATAGGAGAAGACCAGGCACTACGAACCCCACCCGGAAAGGTAACACATAAAAGAAGAAGAGAAGATATCCATAAAAAAAGTACTCCGTGTGAATGTGAACATGCCGCTACTTTTATGTTAACAACAGAGCCTTTATGTGGTCACTTGCAGAAGGAATAGGCCTAGTTCTATCAAAAGTTCATGCAGTAAGTTGAAAACGCGATCCTTTGTTGTAAAGTCAAGGTAATTTCTCGGCGAAAACACACGAAACTTTATATAGCCATAGGCCCAATGAGTGCGGATGTTCCCATATAGCCTAGGCCTACACGGGGTTTCCCCTTCAGCTGATGTCATAGACAGTGACTCAGAATTTCAACCAATCAACGACAAGAAAGGAAACCATGCCATGACGCTATCGTCCAATGAAAAAGTGTCGCTGTTGACAGTGCGAAACTGGTATGCTAGGCTAGGCTAAGGAAAGGCCATCTTGTTAGCTAGATTACTACACGGTGGAGAACCCAGCCTAGTAAACCACAGTTAGGGCTTAGGCTAGTCTTCTGGATTCAGATTTCTGTTTAGTTCATCTAGAAAATCTACGAACTTCAAATGACTGACGGAAAGATTGATTCAGGTATTGTACTGGATTATGATTTCGCCAACCTTTTGAGTGGTGGCGATGTCACTGAAGTCCAACTTGAAACGGTTACAGCGTCGATGGTACAGACAGAACCAGCGCCGCAGTATCATGAATTGAAGAGCCGTGTTGTGGTTGGAAGGTGGGTGGATATGTTGTTCTTTGTGCACGTTGGCTAGCCTAGTGAACGCCCCACATGTGGTATTTTGGGGCTAATCTCGCTATCCCGCTTACTACGATTATATCTTGAATACAAGTATCCTCAACTGACCGTCACGTGTACTTTGTCAAAGGCAAGGGGCACTTTACTTTGTTGATTAGAAACTTAAATGTGTCAGCTGGCAAATCAGGAGCTTGCGGATGTTATTTACCAGGCTTAGGCCTAGTACTAATACTATTGGTATCATTTGATCTGTCGTTCTGTATGTAAGAGGGGGAAAATGGACTGGAGAGTTTTCGAATGCTCTTTTATGCAACCGTAGCAGCCAGTCATTTCGAACGCACTTGTCAGGTAGGCCTATATTATAGTATTTGTACCATGTCACAAAAATTAATATCAACGATGGTCACTGGGTGTACCGCAGGGTACATGTGTATGACAAGAAGTTGAAAATTCAGCATCATGATTGTTTTAGATTCGCTCCAGCAACAAACTTTAGTTATGATGTTAGTTTTTGATGCTTGTGCAATTGATATAGGCCGGAAATGCCCACTTTTAAAAATAATTTTCTTGTGGTTCTTGATGTTTTGTTAGATTTTAAAATCCTGAAGAGAGAGAGAGAGAGAGAGAGAGAGAGAGAGAGGAGAGAGAGAGAGAGAGAGAGAGAGAGAGAGAGAGAGAGAGTCATTGAATCCAGACTATTTCAGTATTTGATTTTTAACTTTTTGAGATCTTAATACAGTACTAGTACTAGTATATTATTGGGACTGGAACTAGAAGACATAAAATTTGACATAGATCAAGTAGATTAACTCAGGATTGATATACTACAACTAATACAGTACTAAGGAAAATGAAACTTAGGGCTACATTTGATGTGTTGTGGTTATGCAGTTTCAAGGTCTACATTTGATAATATAACTTAAATGTTGTGTTTATATCTATAGACAAAACTGCTAAAGAATGTTAGCAGAAAGAATGGCACAAAACATGTACTGATGCAGGTTTGATAATAATAAATAATGTGAAACGGTGAATAAATGAGCAGTAATTCACTGTTAGTATTTGACATAGATTGATTTCTTTGGTGTAATAACAAATGGCATAGGGGTTTGAAGATATTCACATACATCAGTGTGGGATAGTCCTAAGCAAAATTTAAGTAAAAGAGAAAGATCCCTACATTGTGAACTTTGAGTTTGATCATGACATCAGTTTCACTTTCCTCAGTTTCATCCAATGTGCCAATGGCCCTATCAAAGTATCAAAGTATCATGCCTATGTTAAATAGGATTTTAATTTTTATCACATTGTTATGAATATGAACTATTTTTTATTGTCTTAACTTACGATGTAAGGTGGGACATAAGAGTCAATATTGATGAAATTTTGTTTACAAGCTGATGTTAAAAGTAATGCCATAATTAAAATAATAATTATATATTGAAAGAGAATCACTTGTAAAGCAAAAAAATCCAAGAATTACTCAGTTTTTCGCTCTGTTGCCATGGAAATAATCCAACATGGCCGCCAAAATTAAATGTTTCAAACTCCTAAACTTAAATATCAAGTGGAAGTACCTGTTTCTACAAACATGTTTAAATAAAATATTGTTTAGCAACCTGGATTCTTTTTATCTAGAGGATAATGGGTTAAGCTTTATGTGCTTTTAAAAAAAAAAAATTAAAATCTAGTCCCTGTATGTATTAACTATTATGTAGTTTTGTAAATTTTGTTGTTCCACCAGTACACAGCGACTTCCTCTTTCGAATTGAAAAAGCAGAACAGGGTTTAACATGTGCACAAGATGTTCTGCGTGCGTTTGTACATGGGGCCTCGGTTTATAGTCTCATCCAAAGGACTTATCTTATGTCTTAAGGGAAGAGTGGAGCCTGCACTGGTGTTAACTCTGGGGGAAAAATCGCCTTGAACAGGATTTGAACTGGAGTCATCAGATTGTGAGCGCAATGTTCTAACCACTAGGTTATCTTGTCCTGTCTCAGTTTCTGTTTCAGTTGAAGTGTCAGACATTACCCAGTATCAGTATTCCATAGCTCCCCCCTATGGTTACGGGTAATTCAATACCCCTATGGTTACGGGTAATTCAATACCCCTTATGGTTACGGGTAATTCAACTTATTGGCTCAGCCAGAAAGAAATAACAGAATGCACTCTCACACTCACACAGCCATCACTTATTTCAAGTTATTTGTTATCGCAGTCATTGTGAATGTCACATTAGTACACTATCAAAAAATGCAAGAGTTGCTTCCCCTGGGATTTTTTTTTTTATAGTGGTCACGGCAGTGGTAGTATAATAATGTGCTATGTGAAATAGTGGAATAAGGGTTAAAATTGAAAACCTTGGCATATATATAATATGATACTTGGTATGTACTCATGTTGTGATAATCATAATGTGATATTTTATAGGCAGTCAAACCTTAGATTAAGGTTGCAGTTTGATTCTTGCCCACACATTAAGATGCATTCCGCCTTCTGGAAGAGTAGGCGATTGTGTTGGTAGTCCTGAATGAATGGCAAGCCCTCAAGGTTTTTAAAGAATGCATGCACACTAGTGTCATTTTTAGACATTGCTAAAGTCAGAGTGTGGCCACCTTAAATTAATGAAATAATGCAATTAATGGTGGACAGTAGCGGCAAATGATGTCATTAATGGTTGTAATGTCACTCGCGCAAGATTATGTGTGTAATGTAAGCAGTCATTATGTCGCTCACACAATATGTAATGTATCATTGTATGTAACTTGTAAGTTGTAATTTATATATAAATGTGTGTGTGCGCGCATGGGCATATATGAACAGTGAGTATGCACTATAGTATACTATATTATATAGTATAGACTATAGTATAGTGCATACTCACTGTTCGTGTATGCGTGCGCACGTGCCAGCGCGCGCACACACATACACACACACACACACACACACACAAACACACACACACACACACACACACACACACACACACACACACACACACACACACACACACACACACACAGGGCCCAAAAGAACACATTTAAGAAAGACAATTTTAAAAACTTTTCTTTCCCCAAAAGTGTACAGAACCAAAAATGCCCGGCTCATTCTTGAGCACATAAGTAAAACTAAAACTTACTATTTAGGTACATAAATTGGACTCGCAGTTGTTTATTAAGCCTTAAGAAGAGTTGAAGGTCTGTTGAAGACTTTTTTTTTTTTTTTTTAAAGCAGCCAGCAGGTTGTGGAGAAAGAACAAGAAACTGAAGTGGAGGGAAAAGGGAATGGTTGACTGACAAGGCGAACGGGTGCTGGGGATAGCATGCCCTAAGCTTACTGGTGTGGATAAATGTCCTACTTACACTGCACTACTTAAGTTCCCACCTACAGTGTGTGTGTGTGTGTGTGTGTGTGTGTGTGTGTGTACTGTATGCGTGTGTGTGTAAGTGTGAATGTGTTTATGTACATCAGTATTTAATAAATAAATAAATACTATTTATGTGCCGGAATAGGCCCACACTACTAAACAGCAAGTTCAAAGCTCTGTGGACAGAATGGATTGTGTAGTTTAGTACTGAGTAGTGACCCAATTACACAAACACTTACTAGTTTCACCCTTACGGTCCCTAGTGACCCGAGTACACAAACACTTACTAGTTTTACCCTTACACTAGAGACCCGAGTACACAAACACTTACTAGTTTTACCCTTAGTTACTCTAGTGACCTGAGAACATGAACACTTACTAGTTTTACCCTTACCCTTGTGACCCGAGTACACAAACACTTGTACTATTCTTAAAAGTCATTGTATACATGTATAATACACAACTTGTTGTTTAAAGTACAATACTCATTGCATTGTAAGTGGTTTGCCAGCTAAAATATAACTTATAATTCATGATAAAATCTATCTTGAAAAATATCTTCTTGAATAAATGCTGAGCTTTTTGTAAACACACCAGGAAGAAGTTTGAAATATATATATAGATTCCATGTCCGGTTTGAATCTGATCTTTTGCAAAGTTGTGTGTGTGCATATATATGCAGCATAGAGCTCTTTGTACTGCACATAGTTAATTTTATTAATTTTGTTCTGCTGAAACATTTAAGTTATCAAACATGATTAAGTGAACATTAATTAATTAGCCAGACACATTAGCAGTGTTGTGAATATCTCAAAACAATTTCCGGTTTTTTCTAAAAGAATTTTCAATGATGGTGGGAAAAAAATAAAAAATAAACTACAAACTGTACAAACTTCATAATCATGTTTGACAGAAGCTTATGTTTTAAAGAACCTATATTGCAGCAATGAAAACATAAAATCAAGAATAAAATATTTTTAATATTAAGTCTAAAGCCCATAAGTTTCAACAGCATAATTATCATCAGACAATAGAAATGCTGCTTAAAAATAAGTGTGTAAATTTTGAAAGGCCTATTTAAAACAGACATCTTTCATGGTTTTATAGTTTTTATACTATTACTGTTTAAGTATACTTGTACTAGTTGTACTTGTAGGTTTGTTCTGCTCAGTAAGAATAGAACTAGAACACTACATGATCATGCAGACATTACACACTCACACGCACGCACACGCACCACACACACACACACACACACACACACACACACACACACACATACATTTTATACAGTCAGTGACAACAAAATGATGCCCTATTGATTACGTGACGTGGCAAAAGCCAGCATGTTTTTCTATCCATTATTCTTCCACCAAAGTAATTGATAAAAAAAATTCTATAAAAATGGCAAGAAGCCTGTTTTACTGCATACACTAGAGCAGTTGTGATTTCAGTTCTAATTGGGACCAGTATAAGAGGACAGGAGAGCCCATGGCCGATCAGCAAGCGCTGCAAATGACAGTGCATGTTCCACTATTGATCCAGAGACAAAAGACTGTTCAAAGAGCAAAGTTCAGGCGCCTACACTTGTTGCCTCTTGTTGTGTACACGTGGAACATCCCCACCCAGGGCCGGATGAAAGTGGTTATTGATAGCTCACGTTCCTTGCCTTTGAAGTTGGAAGAAGGAATATAATTAGTTATTACCAACAAGCAGGATAGTGTTCTTTTTATGCTTCTTTCTTGACTTCTCCCCTCACTCCTTGTATTATCAGGGTGCTGAGCACTGCGGTCCCTGAATTTTGCAGGCAGTTTGTGACTAACTTTGTCTGGTAAAAACTTTTGCAGACTGCATCCCTCTCCATGGCACAGGGCACATACTGGACATACTTGTCCATTTCATATGCCATCCTGATCCATCCCACCTGGGCCATAATATTTATTAATTATAAGCCTTATTCCAGTTCTAAATTTTTGAGTGGAACAGGTTTAAACGCATGTGTGCACAGGATGCTCTACTACATGCTTTTTTACACAGTGCACACACAGGTCTTTGTTTTTAATGCTAAGTAATAATGCTAGTTAGTCTTACCTTGTAAAAGTGGTATGAACTCCATGTCAAACAATGGTCTTTGGACAGACTTCAGCAGAGACTTTTGAATCAGTAGGTACCCTGATCAACAACTCCCGAGTGAGTGATGTACTAAGTTCTACTACTGTGCTACTGAGCACTACTACTACTGTACTACTACTGTACTAGTACTACTAGGCTAGAGCTATATTCCACTCCCTTAACTACTAGTTCTAGTAATTCTTGTAATAGTAGAACTTAAGTTTGCTGCTGCTTCTGGGTTCTCATGCTAAGGTGAAAAAAATTATAGATCTATATAAACTAAAAGGGTGACCTTTATTGGCTTTACATTTACACGAATTCGTGATTGTCAGGCTTTTTATTTATTATGAATGTGGGTGGGGTATTTTTGGATTTTGGTTTTGGAAGGCAGACCTTATATAGGTGTGTGTGTGTGTGTGTGTGTGTGTGTGTGTGTGTGTGTGTGTGTGTGTGTGTGTGTGTGTGTGTGTGTGTGTGTGTTATTAATTTTGAAGATAATGGAATAAGCACTCGCGTGTTTTTTAAAAAATCCAGTCCCCATGTGTATGCAGTTTTGTAAATTTTGTCATCCATTCCCACCGGCACACAATGGCCTACTCTTCTGAAAAGCAGAACAGGTTGTAACATGTGTGCAAGATGTTCTGTGTGTGTGTGTGTGTGTGTGTGTGTGTGTGTGTGTGAAATTGCTTACCCTTGATGGCTTGATAGACTAGAGAGACTGAACGCATGGTTTTTGATGGGTTTTAATTTTTTTTTTTTAACCATTAAGAAAAAGTATAACTATTCGCAGTGTATAACTATTCGCAACATGTAATGATATGGACTGATTTTTTTTCTTTTTCAAAGCAAAAGACTTAAGACTAATCAAAGAAAAAAAAATTGTGACTGCAATATTTACACCAGTTCGCTAGGACTAACATCATTGTTCCTTTAGTTAGGAAATGAAATAACATTTGCAGGTATTATATTTTCTTGTCCTTTCATCATATAATATGATTCATATGCATGTTTCAAAATAAGCCTTATGTTTCATTTTCACCATTGATCCCTAGTACAGGAATTTGGAAAGGGCAGAAATTCCACTAGTTAAAAATTGTACTGTTCTAATATTTTGCTAAGGTACACTGAATTGACAGTTGAACCAAAGCAAACACACAACCCCACCCAAATCATACATTCACACAGTTTCATAAAGAATCGTACACAGTTCTCTGACTTGTCTAAGGCACATGTTTTAAAAAATACACACACACACACTCGCATGCATGCACGTGCGCATGCGTGCACACAGTATAATGCACACACACATACTCATGATACTGACACAGTCACACACATATGATATACTATATAGTCACACACAGTATAGTCTCACACACACAACACACACACACACACACACACACACACACAACACACACACACACACACACACACACACACACACACACACACACACACAGAGAGTCACACAGTCACACATACACACACACGCGCGCACACACAGAGTTCCTGTAAGAGTCATAAGTTTACACCCTTCCTTAAAGAATTGTTTTCAGCTCCACTTAGGCACACATACGCACGCACGCGCACACACACACACACACAACACACACACACAGAGTTCATAGAATTGTACACAGAAAAAGACCTTCTAGTATGGCACATATATAGTCCCTGAGCTGAATTTCGATACACATTCCAGTGAGAAAATTTGGTACACATAGGTCCACGTTTAGAATGACACACATAGTTCCACTTACACGTTCCACTGAGAATTGTACACAGTTCCACTTAGAATGGCACACATAGTGCCACTTGCACATTCCACTGAGAATTGTACACATATTTCCACGAAGAATTACATACACAGTTCCACTACATATCGGACACAAAATTTCACAAGAGAAGTTGCAAGTACACAGTTTTACTCAGAATTCTGTGCAGTTCCTCTGGGATTTGTAGTGTACATACACTGTACACAATTCCTCTAAGAAATGTACATGACATACTACACAGCTCCACTATGAATTGTACACACTACACAGTTCCAGTTGTGAAGAATTGTAAACACTACACAGTTCCACTAGTTAAGAATTGTACACACTGCACAGTTCCACTAGTTAAGAATTGTACAGACAACACACTTCCACTAGTTAAGAATTGTAGTTTTGTACATTTATATACTACACAGTTCCATAAGAATTGTACTTACTACACAGTTCCATAAGAATTGTACAGACTACACAGTTCCCATAAGAATTGTTCACACTACACAGTTCCACTAGCTAAGAATTGTATGTACCACTACACAGTTCCATAAGAATTGTACACAGGGCTCTCCATAAAGGGATATTGTAGGCAGAGTTGACTAAGTTAGGTGCGCACACATTCATCTGATGCGTGAAGGACTGGCATGTGACACATTTCAAAAACATCTCTAAGCCTAAACGATGGCGGAAGAGATTGACATACTCATGATACTGACTTGTGGCACTTTTGAAGAGGTCACCGACCTACACATTTCACGTTTTCAGCTAACGTACTTCCTTAGCACAATGGTTGTTGAATTGAGTCATGAACAACTGACATGGGGTCTGTGGACTTGTAGAGGTGGCCGGTCTACACATTTCAGAATCACCGTGTATTGACTTAGTACTGGATCAGGCTTCTTCCAGCTGCAGCTGAACAGGAATCTTGTCTGGGCACATAGTGCTCAAGACCTGACTGGCATAGACCTGCATACATGTGTGTGATGATTGGTTGTGTTGTTTGGTTGCAGCCCCCGCGCAGACTTGAAGAACATCAGCATGGGGTCGCGTACGCAGCTGCGGCAGACGCTGGAGCGTCAGCAGGTCCTGGACATAGAGGAGAGGGAGAAGCAGCAGCAGCAGCAACGGCAGCAGCAACAGTCCCAGACCATCGCCATGCCAGCCATGTACCACAGTGCCGAGGTGCCACCCAAAGTCCTGCAGGTAACCCTCACTTCTGGGACATGTAGAGTTCATCTGAAAGGGAATTTTTTCAGCCAGTAAGTTGTGAGATAGATCTGTGTCTTTAAAGTCAATTTTCATAGGAAGAATTGTAAAAAAAAAAAAAAACTCAACAATTTGTGGCAGGCTCTGAAAGTTATAGGATGTCTTCCACTCTAATTTTAGAGAGACTTGTGTCCTATTTCATTTTGAAAGTTTGTACTTTCTATACAGTATACATGTGTATGTGTAAACTTATTTGAGCTGTAAAATGTTTACCATATTTTCATTTCAATTAAATGTTTGCCATACTTGTTCTTTTTTTTGTTTAGTAGAACATATTTTGATTCCCAAGATTATTATTATTTTTTTTAGAGACTTTTGTTTCTCAATGGGAGCCCTGTAAATATGATTTAACAGGTGAAATGAAATTATTTGTAGATATTTTTTTAAATGTATTTTGTTGTTTTTAATGTTTCTAAACAGTATACATAAGTTTCACATTATTTAATAATAATAATAATAATACATGGAATTTGTATAGCGCTATATCTTGCAAAAACAAATCAAAGCACTTGCATTCAACCTACACGACGCACAATCAGCAACTATTTACAGTTTTGACAAATTCGAATGTACACCCCCACACGCACGCAGCACGCGCGCGCACGCACACACACACCTACAAACGTTATGCACTTTGGTAGGTGGATGTTGAAGGCAGGGACAGGTAAGAGATGGAAGCGGAAGGAGAAAAACTTAGGTTTGAAATAAGTGTGTCTTGAGGTTGGATTTAAAAGTGTCATAAGTAGGCTTTTGTCGGAGGGAGAGAGGAAGGTCGTTCCACATCGATGGACCGGAAACAGAGAAAGAGCGGCGGCCAACGGTAGATAGGTTGAATCTGGGTGTTCTTAGGGACAAAGTATCTGCCGACGAGCGGAGGGAGCGAGAAGGTGTGTACAAGTGAAGACATTCACAGAGGTAGGAGGGTGCAGTATTGTGGAGACATTTGTAACAGAGGGTATTGATCTTGTAGTTTACTCTGTTTTTTTTACCATGTTCCTGTACCAGCCAGCTGTTTATCCTACTTCCTTGCACTCACTTCACTTTGTGTGTGTACACATTGCAGTGTGTGTGTGTACACGCTGCAGTTTGTGCTTGTCTCTGTGTATGCACATATTGCAGTGCTGTGCTTGTTTGTACAGTATATATAACACAGAGCACAAATCCAACATCACTCAAGTCAAGGGTGCTAAATTTAGTACGCCTTCCCTTTTACCTAGTCCATGTGTGGTCAGCTCCTGCTATGAATAGCACCAGTTTGCCCTACCTAGGCTGGGACGGGATGGATTAATTAGCAGCTAGGATGAGCTGAAAGTGGGGTAAACTAACAACTGTGATAATGGTGAGATGTAACGAATGCCATATGAACAGACTGTGAATCCCCGAGCGGTGTGTTTGGTGTGTGGATCAGGTGAAGACCCAGCTTCAGCACCCCACCAAATACCACATCAAGCAGAAGCAGGAGCAGGCGGTGAAGAGCTTCATCGTCAACTCCGACGAGCACCACATCCCCGCCCACTCCATGCCTAACCTCGCCATCCCGGCCACGTCGACCAGCAGTGGGTCTCGGGTTCGGCCCCCACTGAGATGGACGGGGTTCTTCCCGCCGGGCTGGAAGAGGTGAGGGGAGTGGGCTCCGTGTCAGAGAGTGAGTTGGCCAGAGAGCTGTTAAGACCCGCTATGAAGAGACCGCGGGTAGATAGGAATGCGGCGAAGAAGATACAGTGGGTAGGTAGAGCTGTGTGATGCAAAGCATAGTGCTAATCTGCTTTGTGTTGATGAATTATATGAGAGTGCCTGTAGAAAAGTGCCTGCAGCTGAGGAAGGAGGTGCTTTGTCCAGCAGGCAGAAAGCTGTCTGGCTGTGACAGGCAGAACTGAAGCTGCTCAGGTACAGGGCTTATGTATACATGTATGTATGGATGGATGGATGGATACTATGTATGTATGTATGATGTATGTATGTATGTATGTGTGTGTGTGTGTGTGTTGTGTGTGTGTGTGTGTGTGTGTGTGTGTGTGTGTGTGTGTATACAAATATATATGTAAATGTTGTCGGCTGTTGTTTACAAGCTCTGTGGACTGACAGCATGCAGGGAGGTTGGGAGTGTCAGCCTCAGCATATATATTTATATAAATATTACAACGGGAACTTCTTAAACATTGGCCAGAGTCACGGTAAAATTGGCCTGTTCATTCTGCCACGAGGCATCATGTTGGCAGTCGCTTAAAAATTCAGTATTCTTGAGCAAAATTATCAAAGCATATGCATTTTTTATAAACATACAAATTTCGTATGATTAGATAAAAAGACTAATATGTCCACTTTCATAATTTACAGGTGGGTTGCTTTTTTTTCTTGTGTGCTTCTGATTAGGTTTTGAGAATGTTCAAATTAAATCACAAAATACAGGAGAGAAAAAAATGCTGGCTGTTTTTGTGCCATCCATACCACCTGCTGTAATAAGCCTGGGTGTTTTTAGGTGGGGCTTTGGTTGCTTTTAAAAAAACATTTTTTTTATTGTGTACATGCCCTGAACATTGCACATGTATATGTCTGCATGAAAAAAAAAAAAAAAGCAATTTGTTTTGGGGGGGGGGGGGGGGGTCAACACATGCCTGAATTGCTCACCATGCATTTTGCATACAAAACTTCAGTTTATTATATAAAAAAAAAAGAAACCAACCCAACCCCAAAGCAACTGTTTCACCAATATGTTTTGCCCGATAATGAGTTGTGTTGTTTATGACACAAACGAAGAGAGGCAGGCAGAAGCCCAGCAACAGTGTGAGGCTGACTGGTCATTGCTGTGCTTGTTGTTTGGCAGTCGGACATGAATTTCCTGGACGACTTCATTCTGGAGAACACCGTGGATGTCCAACACGACAGTGACCTCCAGTCCATCACCCCCTCCCTCACCCAGATGTCGTCCACGGTAAATCCTCTGGAATGTTGTTGTTGTTGTTGTCACCACTCTGGTGCGTCTTGTCTTTTTCCAGCTTCTGTCCTCCTTGTAGTCACTTCTCAAACACCCATAGCTGATTCTGGCCTCTCCTGTTCTGTCACTTGCTGTGTTAGCGAGTCGCTGTGTTCAGTGACACTGACATGATCCTCCTTCTTCGCTTGTTACGGTCTTCACTGGCCCTGCTGACTTCATGGATTCTCATGCCACAGAATTTAGTGATGTTGCCAATGAGAGAAGCTGGTGATCTCCTTTTTCTTTTTTGCCTCTGTTTTGTAGTACACAGCTTACATTTGTCAGTTTCCTTTTATTGATGAATGATAGAAGTTTCCTTTTTGTTTCCAGTTTGTGTCCTATGCTTTCATCTGTTTTTCTATCTGTCCAACTGACCGTGAGAAGCCTCCTAAAAAAGCAGTCACCTCAGCTGCTTCATTCTTTTGCCATCTTTGTTTTTATTATCCAGGATTTACAGCCCGTTAACTGACAGGTCATACTAGCCATTTCAGTATTTCCATTTTTAGATGGTAAATGCTACAATCTTTCCAGATGCTCTTGAATCAGATCATTCTGCTTTTAAACATACCTTATCTTGTTTTTTGTCTTTAGTATATGATCCATCATTTGTTTTGACTGAGCCAAGATAGTTAAAAGACTTTTTCTGAAGGAATTTTATCAATCTTATTTTCATGCTCTTTTGGCAACTGGTTTTGGCAACATGCAGCACTTTTGTCTTTTTGGCATTGAGACCGACTCTTCTTCCTATACAATCGACTCTGTGTAATACTCTCTTCATGCTGATAATGTTATCAGCAAGTAGAGCTGTATCATCAGCATAGCACAGGTTTGTTATTCCTCTGCCACCTATCTTAAGACCCATGTCTTCAATATCAGACTCTGTCATTATACTTGCTCTCTTCTTATGAAGAAAAGCTCATAGCTCATTCTGTTGAATTAAGTACACAAAATAACCTGGTGAAAAACTGGCTGAAAAAGCACAATCCCTTGAACGATAAGAGCCTTTGCTTTTCAATGAATAAAACAAAAGGAAAAGAAACCAGTGGGATAGTAGGGAAAGTCTTAGGAAAATGGCTAAAATTGTCATGAAATTGCTGAGTAGAGTAATGTGGTGATGGACAAATCCCTATCATCATTTCTGATGTTTTTCTCTTTTTTTTTTTCTTTTGTTTTAATTAGTACCTCCAGCTTTTTAAAGAGTATTTGTGGAATGCAGATGGTGTAACAGGGTTCGTAGGGTCCTTGAAAGTCCTGAAAGTCCTTGAATTTTGGACACCCATTTTCAAGGCCTTGAAAGTCCTTGAAAATCAGGCATATGCCTCCAGGTCCTTGAAAAGTACTTGAATTTTACTTTTACCAAAGACTAAGAGGATAATAAGCGAGAGAGAGATCAACATAGTAAGGTCAGGTATGGTACTCTCTACAAATTCGTGGAAATTTGCTAAAAGAAAAATGAAGAGAAGAGAAAAAATAGAAGAATAAAGAAACCCATGAAAGCAGGGCAAGGGAAATAACTCTTCCATGCCGGTTAGTAATTACTTCCCTTCTCTGCTTTATGTCACAAGGCAATCCAAGCCTTGGTAGGCCTAGCAAGATAACTTTTTCTGTGTAAAGACCATGTGTACCAACAATGGGTGTAAAGTTTCATGATAGGGATGGACTAGCAGCTCTAATATAAGGCAGAAAGGGGGGCGGAGGGGCTTTCACTGGCTGTTCCACTTGGGGTCAGAGAGCAGTGTTTACACAAGTCAGCAGGCCACCAGCCTCCCCTTTTTCATGGAGAGACACCCTCTCTCTCTCTCTCTCATCTCCTCTCTCTCTCTCCTCTCTCTCTCTCTCTCTCTCTCTCTCTCCTCTTTTCTCTCTCACTCACTCACTCACTCCACTCTGTCTGTCTGTCTGTCTGTCAGTCTCTCTCTCTCTCACACACACACGCACGCACGCAATCACTCACTCACTCACTCACTCACCACTCACTCACCACTCACTCACTCACTCACTCACTCACTCACTCACTCACTCACTCACTCACTCACCACACACACACACACACACACACACACACACACACACACACACACACACACACACACACACACACACACACACACACACACACTGGAAGTAAATGACTGACTTGCACAAGCATGCGCGCACGCACGCACGCACACACACACACACACACACACACACACACACACACACACACACACACACACACACACACACACACACACACACACACACACTTCTATCTCTCTGTCTCTCTCTCATTTTCTCCACCTCTCCCTGTCTCTTACACACACAGACAGACACTCACACACCTCTTCCCCCCCCTCCCCCTCTCTCTCTCTGTTTCTCTGTCTATGTGTGTCTGTCCTTTCTTTCTCTTTCTTCCTCTATCTGCATTAGTACACATTTGTCTAGAAATATACTCATTTTTGCTATGTGATTACTTGGGTATAGAACCTCCTTTAGATTGAAGAAATGACAGAAAAAGTCATACTTGGAAAGCTTATTTTAGGGCAGAAATTGCTTAGTATCAAGAACTGAAATTATTTCAAGGAGAGGCCATTAAACCGGCTAGAATTGTTGAAAAACCTTCAGCTTCAGGGGGCAACGCCCCCTGACCCCCACAAGGGGCTCTGCCCCTTGACCCCGCCAAGGGGCAATGCCCCCCCTCTCCCCCCCACTTTCTACAGTTTTTTGACTGTCAATTCCCACCACTGCAACACTGAAACTTCATGGGGCATCACAGACAACATGGGAATGTGCATACAGTTATATAAGGGTGGAATTGTAGTTAAATTGCTTCAGGATTGAATTTTTTTTTCAGGATTTGGAATGTCTGGAGGACAAAAAAATTGGGGTTTCAAGATTGAGAGATTTTTTTTACTTTCACCCATGCTTAGATTGAATTTTTTTATGCTAAGTGCACACTTCAGGCCAACCATTGTTTTTGATTTAGCCCAGTTAACTTCAGTAGAAATATTCAATCTTGTTATGAAGAAAATTTGCACCAAATGGCTATAGATGGTTTTCTTTTCAGCTGTAAAGTGTATAGACATTGTTAAAATGCAAGCACTATTTGTCGATGGAAGTCCTTGAAAATTGAGAGTGAGGTCCTTGAAAGTCCTTGAAAAGTCCTTGAATTTTCTTCCCAAAGATCTGTATGAACCCTGTGTAAGTTGGTAAGAATTTTTTCCTTATTCTCTTGTCTTTTTTTAAAAAGAAAGTTGTATTTTATATACATATACATACACTTCTTAAGGAGGGAAAGGGGGGTGTGGTTGTTATCAATTTTTTTTTTTCTTTATTCCAGCCACAAGAAAATTTAGAAGAGGAGGAGGGGGAGCATTATTGGCCGTTTTGGGATGGTTTTATATCCTGAAACACACCTTTAACTTTTGTGTGCTTCAATAGGCGTTGTGTGCTTGCTTACCAGATGCCGCCCCAGCAGTCGCTGTTCAACCACCCTACACCCTGGAGGTGGAGTCAGCAGGGGCCAAGTCCTCGTCCTCCTGTCCCCCCCTCTTTCAGGGGCACATCAGCCCCCCAAGCCAGATGTCCGAGGAGGAGCAGAAACTGTGGGCTAGAGACAGGCAGAAGAAGGACAACCACAACATGAGTGAGTAGGGGACTTGCCCTTTTCTTCTTTCTTTCTTTGACTGGGGGGTGGGGGGGGACACGGAAGGTAGTAAATAAAGATATAGGGGAAAAAAGAACCAACCTTCTTTTTTTTTTTTTTTCATAAAAAAAGATGCGAGTTGCGGATAGACTAAGAAGAGAACCACGCTATGCATGAATGGTGCACCCCCCTTTTTTTCTTCTTTTTTTTTTTTTTTTTGTTTTGAGACCTCAACATGCATGAGTGAAGTCATTCTCCTTCCCTCCCTTTTTTTTTTTTTTTTTTTTTAACCCTTATCCCCTGCTGTGCCCATTAGCGCCCTTTATAACGTAACCTGTAGCGCCATTAGCACCTCAGTTTTTTGTGTATTGACTATTGAAAGATGTATGAAT
This sequence comes from Stramonita haemastoma, assembly GCA_030674155.1. Lineage (NCBI taxonomy): Eukaryota > Metazoa > Mollusca > Gastropoda > Neogastropoda > Muricidae > Stramonita > Stramonita haemastoma. Next base: position 15,780,558 of record CM060332.1, read on the forward strand.
TACTTCCCTTTGACAAAAGTTTCACAGTGAATAAACTGTGTGACCCCAGGGTATAAGTAACAGTGGTTTATGTAGTTTTTAGTGTGGTTGAAGGCAATGTCTATTTATAAAAATGGGGATAACTGCAGACAGGAATGACCGTGTATGGAGTAGAGTTGGGTGGAAATCTTGGGTGTGAGCTGCAGAGAGAAAGTGTAAAGGAAGGAAGCAAGCAGTTTCTGTTTCAAGAAAATTCATCTGGGTGCAAACCATCTCAGATGGAAGTGCAATCTCCAGTCTTCAGGAAGTGTGATCTTCAGTGGAAGCACAGTTTCTGATGGAAGTGTGATCTCAAGCTTGTGCCGGAAACTTTTCCTCCCATCCACTAGACCGTGAGTCGTAGTCTGGGTGGGTTCTTGTCTCTCAGATGAGACAACAAACCGAGGTCCAGCATGCAACACGCATTTAGCGCGTGTAAAATTATCCATGGCTATGAAAGAATTGTCCCTGGCAAAATTCTGTAGAAAAAAGCCACTCTGATAGGAAAACAAAAACACAAATGCAAACAACAAAAGAAAAAAAAAGAACTAATGGGTGGTGCTGCTCTTGGGGTAATTGAATGTGATGGAGTGAAGATTAAAATACGTGCATTATGCTTTTGATGTAGCATGTTACACTTGATCAGAGTGACTTAGTGTTTTTGTAGTGTGCATGCATGTTGGTTGACAGTTAAGGGTCCAAGTGTTTCCTGCAATCCCCTAGTGGTCTGAAGCATGCTTTAGACTGTGCCGAAAGAGAGCAACAACTGACAAGTGTGTGATGGTGTGATGGTGTGCGTGTGGTGTGTGTGTGTGGTGTGTGTGTGATTTAGATTCAGAATATTTAATTGCTATAAAAGTCTCGTAGACTAATTTGACACAACAACAACAAACATCAGTTGTAAACATCTGTTGACTTGGAATGATTGATGTACATTAAAATATGTTGCAATTTACTTCCCTTTTCCTCTTTTCTCACAATAGTCATACACAAATCTTTTTCTTCTTGAAAGACATCAGTTGTGATTATGTTGTGAAATTTATCGCTACAGTTTTTATGTTATGTGTGTTACAGTTGAGAGAAGGAGACGGTACAATATCAATGACAGAATCAAAGAATTGGGCACACTGCTGCCCAAGAACTACGATCAGTAAGTAAATTTCATCCTATTTTTTTCTTCTTTTTTTTTAACCCAATATCAACTGCCTGCCTGAAATATTCTTCATCCTTTTTTCCCCAATCAACTGCCTGCCTGAAATATATCTTCATCCTTTTTCCCCACATCAACTGCCTGCCTGAAATATAGTCTTCATCCTTTTTTCCCCACATCAACTGCCTGCCTGAAATATTCTTCATCCTTTTTTCCCCACATCAACTGCCTGCCTGAAATATTCTTCATCCTTTTTTCCCCACATCAACTGCCTGCCTGAAATATTCTTCATCCTTTTTTCCCCACATCAATCTGCCTGCCTGAAATATTCTTCATCCTTTTTACCCCACATCAACTGCCTGCCTGAAATTAGTCTTCAACCTTTTTTACCCTATATCAGCCTTCCTCAAATGTATTTCATTCTTTTTTTTTTCTTCAATACTTCATTTTTGTTTCTATTTCGTATTACATCTCGAGTGAAAGTGTATGTATATTTTTAAGGGGGGGGTTGGGGGGGGGGGGGGGGGGGATGAAATGATATGTACACTTAATTTTTAGGAAAAGCTTATTTTGTGGCATCAGTCATTTGGAAACATGTGTATTTGATATTTTCATCACTTGTTCATCCTTTGAAACAAGTGAGTGTGGGAATTATCTACCAGTAGGCAGTTCCCATACCTGACAACGGTGGTCTGCCACCTAGTGAAAGAGGATATTAGTGTGTGAATATTACTGAAAATAAAGGCACATGCTGTGACTGGGAAGATCTTTTACTGTCATGGACATGGTTGTTCGTGTCATTTTTTTATGGATCATTTTCCATACTTGCATGTAATCTTTACTTTTGTAATATTTACTCAACATTTTTATTCATATGCCTTATCTGTTCATTTGTCTGGGTGGTTTTTGTTCTGTTTTGTTTCTGAGTATGAATTTTTCGTTCATTTGGTATCTCGTTTTGTGTAAGAAAAAAATATTAATTACTTGCTCCCGGCAAACTAAGTGACAAGCCAAAAGATGGGGAACAAGGGACTGGGTGTTGGAAGCAGAATGTGACTCTGTTTGACTCCCCCCCCCCCGTAACTCACTCAGGACGGCCAGTTCTCTCCCTTGCGTTTCCCCACAGACAGCCCATTTGTAATGGTTAGTAAAAAAAAACACATAAAAAATACAAAACACATAGTAAGAAAATCTTTTTTTTTAACTTATGGATAACATGCTAGGTTAGTATATATCACAAGATTAAATCTCTCACTTAAATACTTGAGCTTTGTCTAGAATGAAGAAAATACTCAGAAGTTTGCACTCCTATTGATCACTACTTCATGTCGGCTACTCTTTGCAAACGTGAACAGAGTTCGGAAGACACGGAATTACCCAACAATGCTCTGCATTCGACCTTGAATAGGCTCACAAAGCTATGTTTTGCTGAACAAGTTATAGTATCAATGTGGCCGCTGTGTAAAAAATCTGCTAACAGCAAATCTGCTATAGCGGACAGCCGTCCTCTGAGAGTTAACTCCTTGATGTGTGGTCAGGGCACTGCAGTCACCAAAGTTTTCAGGCAGCGAATCATGGGCACCTTGAACCTGGCAAAGTCCGTTCCTTGCCATTTATCAAGGTGCATGCTAGGTATGTTGGTGATGTCCAAGTCACACAGCTGGCTGGCTTGGCTTGTTCGTGTGTGTATCAAAGGTGGAGAGGGTTTTTTTGCCTGGTGTTCTAGGTGTTGTGTGTGCATGTGCGTACTGAACCTGGGAGTTGTAGTCTTACCTGAAGAAAGGAAGAACACTCGTGTCAGCTCGGGGAATGCCCCTCAGCGGAGGCTCAAACCTGCCGTCAGTGACTGTCGTCACATCATGAAGATGACAGTGATTCATTCTAACCACCAAGCTTTCCAGCTTCCTGAAGCTGGAAGATGGGTCTCTTCTTCTCCCTGAACAGTGCTTGGGGCCCTGCAGTTAATCTTTCAGGCACTGTCTCTCGGGCAGTTTGAACCTGGCGGGGTCCATCCCTCTCCAGGGTGCATGCTGAGTCTGTGTGTGTGTGTGTTTCTGTAACTCACAGTGCCGACATGAATTGCAGGATCTTTAAGATTTGTGTTGGATCTTGTGTATGTGGATGTTCACAAAAGGAATTAACGCTAGTAGCAGGTTTGTGCTTTTAATAAGACCCAAGGAGATGGAAAAAAACAACAACACCCTCTACCCCCCCTAATTCACCAGAAGCCACAACAGAGATTCAAACCCACGACTTTGAGGATGCACATGACAGAAGTTAAAGTCTTAACCACTCAGCTATAGGATAGAACAACTTGATAATAAGACATTTGGTAAAAACCAAACAGAACAAAAACACCGGCATAGTGATATAACAGGTCAGAGAAGTGTGAAAGCTGTACCTGATGTGTTGTGTTGTGTGCAGGGAGTCGCGGCAGAACAAAGGCTCCATTCTCAAGGCCTCGGTGGACCTGATCAAGAAGTACAGGAAAGAGCTGGAAGCACGCCACGCCCAGGCTGAGGAAAACGCCCTGCTCCGCAAACAGCTGCAGAGAATGGCTCTGAAAAACACAGTCAGTGCGCTCTTTCAGTTTATACAGCAACAATACACACACACACACACACACACACACACACACACACACACACACACACACACACACACACACACACACACAGAGGCACACTTACAAACACACACGCTGACACACACAAGCACACAAACACACAGAGGCACACTTACAAACACACACGCTGACACACACAAACATACACACACATACACACACACACACACACACACACACACACACACACACACACACACACACACACACACACACACACACACACACACAGCACGGAAAGTATGTTCTAAAGAAAAAATATTCCAGTTTGTTGGCTGTGATAAAAAGTCAGTGTGCCATGACACCCCCTACCCCCCTTCGCCTTGGTTTATAGTCTGATCTGAAGGACTTTTGAGAGGAGTGGAGTTGGCACTGATGTTATCTCCAGAGAAAAAATCCTCTCAAACGAGATTCAAACTGGTGTGTATGTGTGTGTGTGATTTTGTGTGTGTGTGCATGCGGTTGTGTGTGTGTGTAGAAAAGTTCTTCTGTCTCTATCAAAATTCATAAGAACTGCAGGTATTTTTTGAAATTTGATTTGATGCCTTTAACCTGTGTAGATTGTGTCTTTTACAGAAATTTACATACCTTTAAAAAAAATGTCATGAGTCTTTAATATTGTTTGTTTATTATTTTGTGATGAATTCTTGCTTTTCAGTTCCTGTTGATATTGATAATACTTTTGGATGTTTTGCTGTGAGGTTTCTTTTCTCCTGTTGAACTTGTTTGTTATCCTCCATGCCCCAAAAGGGGTGAAAGGAATTAAATCTTGAATCTTGAATCTTGAATCTTGTATAGTGTGTGTGCGTGCATGCATGGGTGTGTGCATATGTGTGTGTGTATGTGCATGCTCTGCAAGTCATTGGCTGGCTAAAAACAGGAATGGGCAAATAATGGATAGATAATGTGTGTTGAAACAAATTATTTCAGTTGGAAAAAAAAAAGTGTGTGTGTGTGCACTCGCAGTGGAAGACATTGCCTGGCTAAAAACAGAATATGGTGCAAATGATGATGAAGAGCGTGTGTGTGTGTGAAAAATATTTGAATTGAAAAACGAAATGCACGTGTGTGTGTGTGTGTGTGTGTGTGTGTGTGTGTGTTAAAACAAATTATTTCAATTGAAAAGAAAATGCATGTATATGTGTGTGTATATGTGTGTGTGTGTTAAAGCAAATAATTTGAATTGAAAAGAAAATGCATGTATATGTGTGTGTGTGTGTTAAAGCAAATTATTTGAATTGAAAAGAAAATACATGTATATGTGTGTGTGTTAAAAAAATTATTTCAATTGAAAAGAAAATGTATGTATATGTGTGTGTGTGTGTGTGTTGAAACATTCTTTCAATTGAAAAGAAAATGCATGTATATGTGTGTATATATATATATTATATGTGTGTATATATCTATGTGTGTATATATATATCATGTATGTGTGTGTGTGTGTGCAGCAAATCGTGGCCTTGCTGAAGCAGAACGGCGTGAGCTGCGAGGGGCTGGAGGATCACAGCGTGGAGATGCTGGTGGCTCCCCCCTCCTCCATCATCAGCGTGCAGCAGCCCTCCCCCTCCCCCATCTCCCCCCTCAACCAGGCCTTCATCAAGACGGAGGAGTTGTGCCCCTCCTCTGCTGCCGCCCCCCCCTCCTTCGACTCCTTCCTCCTACCCCACCACACGTTCGTCTCCAGCCAAGTGGACTTCATGGACGACAGTTCCCCCGTCAACAATTGTGACCCCATGTTGACCTCCGCCCCTGTCAGCCCCGACGGCGACGACAACGCCGTGGTGTGATTTCAGGGTGGCGGGAGGAGGAGGAGGAGGAGTGAGGAGACTTAGAGACGGAAAACAGTGTATATATAAACATATATATATGTATGTATGTAGAGGCTATCTTTGAGCTGTGGACTATGTCGGAGCAGGCGACACAGTAGGGTGCCGTGCTTTGTCAAACGGGCGCTGCCAGAGTTACACACTGCAGTAGATTCAGGGTGGGCACACCCACACAAGGCTGCGGCACCATGGATTGATTGATGGATGGATTGATTGATTGTAAGATCCCTGTCAGCAGGAGCTGACGTTGTGGGCATGATTGTAAGATCCCAGTGAGAGGTAGGGAGCATTGTGGATATGTGTGTGTGTGTGTGTGCACAGTCAGTCAGTGCCTGCAGGCAGTAGCTGGAAGTGAGGATAGTGCCTGGACACTTTGTGAAGTTGGGCCAGAGAGAGGGAGGGAGGGTCTGGTCTTGAACCCTCTTCCCGGTGGGAGAGAGTGAGTGCCCAGTTGCATGGCTTGGAAAACTACTTTCTTGGGCAGATTGGACACGCAACTTTTTGAGAATGGTGTAGAAAAGTGAGAATTCAGGATGAGGTGGAAAGCATACAAGCAAAGAAAAACATTTTGAGAAAAGAGCTATGCATTCTCACAAAACAAATTGGATACAAACCTTTTTTCCTGAGATTTTATTTTTACGTCCTTTAAAAAAAAAAAAATTACAAAAAGAAAACCTGTTTAAGGTTTTTATCTACATTTTTTACCAATTCTAAATTGTTTTGGTTTTAACCAAAAAAAAGTATTAAAAAAAAAAAGGAAAAAATTCAAGTGATAGATCCAAATACACCAACAATAAGTAATGTACACAAACTTGTCATTTTGCTGGTAACCTTTTCAGTGGGGGGGGGGGGGGGGGGGGACAACACTTGACATGAATTACGGCATACAAGCAAACCGCCAAGGAAGTGTGAAGTTTCATGGACAATCGCTTCGTTTGTGCAGCTATGAGGCATAATTATGTTCAAACAGAGGCATTTTGCAACTTGCCTTTCTGCTTGCCTGCCCCTAAGCACTGTGAAAAAAGAGAAACAGCTTGTGACTTTTATGGGTTTGTTTTTCACTCTGCTAGTGACCGCTGTCATCCTTTATGGGAAGACAACAGTTTGGCTGATGACACCATAAGGAGAAGAATGGGGATACAAGAATACCAGTGTTCTCACCCCTGCAAAACATTCATGGCCTCGTTGGGACTGCCCCTTGAAGACGACTGCCTGAAAGCCTGTGAGATGTACTCCTCGCCAATTTTTTTTTGGGGGGGGGGGGGGGGTGGGGGTTGGGATTGTCGCCCCAAATCCAGAGAGTTGATCTCTTGGTTTTGGTCTGGAGATCAGACTTTGACTTATGACTGGGAAAAGTCATGAATGCTTTGATTGGAATTTAATTAAAATTTTTTTTTTTTATTGACCATGCAGATCATCATCATCATGATCATGGTCCAAGGGAAGCAACCTTCACCCTTGGAAGCTTACCTTGAGAGCATTCAACCAGGCTGCATCACTTATGCTTCCTCTTCTGCAACACAGGAGTGTGGAACACTTCAGGATGGCGTCATGTCACCAGCTGTTCAGTGTCCACGGCTCACACCATTGCTTTCACAACTGTGAATGTGTCACTGCTTCATTCGTACATATAAATCCAGTCGCACATGCCCTTTTTCTTTTGGGGGGGGGAGTAACTGCCATCTTGTTCAGCCCAGTGGTGAGGGATATCTCGTGCTTGACCAGCTCCTACGGAGAGCGAAGTGTCCTGTGACATGAGTGGTCAGACTTGGGGACAAGCCTGCGAGTGTCATCCACTGTGTGGATGGGAATTCAAGAGAGCTGCTCAAATCCTCTGACCAACCCTGCAGGTGGCTGCTGTATCTATCAGACTTGGCCGAGATAGATCTATATCATTAGGAAATGGAAGCATGGAGCACAGATGTGTCGAATTTAGTCTCGAGCAAGGTCAGGCCTTCACAGCTTCATCATTGTCTTCATCATCATTGATCATCAGATTTTTTTTACATTTGAAGCATTACTGTCCCCTTCATCCTGAACTGTTCTCATCTTTGTTGACCCTCGCTCTACAGGAAAGATCCTCAGTGTGTGATTTTCTGGTTCACTCCCACGTGGACATGAAGCGTGTGTGCAGGTGGGGAGGAATGGAAGGTGGGTGGGGTCTGTGACTGTCCTCAGTGGCTGGGGGTTCTCCCTCACCCTTCAGGACTTGGCTGACACAACTTTATCCTGCATCAAACAGATCAGCTCAGAATAGGCACCGCTAAACACCCCAGCCACCCAGCTGCAGTGCAGTGCAGGGCCTCTGTGGTTGGTGGCCTGACAGTGGACAGCAGCTGGAGGTCTGCTCGCTGTGCGGGCTTGGGCAGAATGCCTGGTGTGGTGGGGGTGGTGGGGAGAGCTGGGGGAGAGGCATCAGCACTAGTGCAGCATGGCAACAGCCAATCACTTTGTTTTTCTGGAAATGTGGAGAGGGGAAGGATGCAGCTTTCTCTGATAAAACGTGGAAAGCGAGTTGCATCATTAAAAAAGCGAGTTGCATCATTAAAAAAAGCATCTAATAGAGCTGAAGTGGATGTGCAGAGTCCCCCCCCCCCCCCCCCCCCCTTGTTCCAAAAATCAGATTTAAGTAAAGAAAAGAAGGGAAAAAAAGCAGAAAAATATCTTATCCACTTCCTCAAGATCTTTTTCCTCCCCTTCTGCAGGCATGTATGTGGGTGTGCCCAATGAGGGCTGTACAGAGACTTCTCGTATGTGTGCATTGTATGTTGAAAACATTGTAACACATGGTTTTTAGCTCACTATGCAAATTGAGGAAGAGGCACATGTTCAAAACATTTCAGATCGAGAAAACACAGATGAGGGTAGTATATATGAATATATATATAGTTCTAAAAAAGATGTTCTTCAGCATTAGCCCCTGGTCTATGGTGATGAAAATCTCTGAGGAAAAAAGGTGTATGTGTGTGTGTGTGTGTGTAAAGCTAATACTAAGTTATTTTCAGGGGTAAATTGCTCTGATTACAGCCACTCCTCTACCCTTTCTGAACAATGTACAAATGGTAATGGATTATTTGTTTAACCTATTTTTTGGCACTAATATCCTTTCATTGCAAAACCTTTTAAATTAGTTCTTTGAGGGGTTTTTTTGTTGTGGGGGTGGGAGGGGGTTGGTAGAAGCTTAAATTTTTTGTGGGAAAATGTTTGGTGGATCCCAAAAAAGGTTGTTTTTTTTGTTTTTTTCTCTTTTTATTAAGACCATGGTTTTCCTTTGTTTTTCATAGTAACACTTACACAACCATCACATTCCATCTGATTTTTATATGAACACAAACACAACCACTGCATTCCTGTTTAGGGTTTCTCGTTTTTGACCTTAAATTAATAGAGGTAAGCATTTTTTAAGCTGATGTTTATGTCTGAAAAATAGGTTCTACAAATAATCACTGTCTATGCATCATTCACACAGGGTAGAAGAGCATCTGTAAATTGAAGCCGTTTAGCCATGAAAATAAGTTAGTGTCAGCTTTAGACACACTTAAAAAAAAAAAAAAAAATTAAACCAGGGACTAGTTCTTCAGTGGAGAACACATGCTCCAGTTCAGAAAGTTCTATCGGCTTAAAATGGCATTTTAATTGGGTGGATTTTAGTGCGTCTTTGGCTTGAAAAATGTGTCTTCTATTCGTTGATTTTAATTGGAGAACATTTTACTGGTTTTTACAAATTGGGTCTGTAGAAAGTGGAAGTGATTTTAGTCTTGTAGTACTAGTAAACATCAGTATTTAATGAGAGGTGTCGTGTTTTTAGATGAAATCTGAACCAGAACACCCAGAGGTCATCAGAATTAATTCAGTGATATTCTTTAAAGAATACTCAGTACTGATTTTTTTTTTGGCATGGTTATTTTTTTCGGGGGGGAGCATAATTTTTGTGAGCAAAGGTACATAATTCATTTCTTTCAGCTTAGGGAATATTGGCCCATCTTTTTTGTCAACAAATGGGGTCAAAAGTTTTTGGCAAAAATTATTACCATTTCGTCAGATGCTAGATCTGACCCCCCAAAATTCTGCATTTGGGATTGTTGAAGATTATCCCAGAAAATCTGTTCTTGTTTTCCCAAAATATGGAAACGTGTTTTGAAGGGAAGAAAATACCAGATGAGTGCCTTCGCAAGACGTAGGACTGGACAATTTAATATCTGTGATGCCCTGTGGCTGTGATGGCATCACCGTACATGGACAGTGTGTGTGTGTGTGTGTCTGTGTTTTCATGAGTGCCTTGTATAGAAATAGACAAACTGTATGTATGCATGTAGTAGACACACAAAAGGGTGTGGGGTATGTGTAATGGAGCGCCAGTGACTGGTCACCTTGCGAGTGGAGTGAATGTGTTTGAACATGTATACATGTGTATATGCACATGATGCATACTGTTACTGTACTTCTGTGGCAGGTTTTGTACGAATGAATTTTCTAGGTGCTTTGTTGTGATGGCTATGATTCTTGTACCCTGCTTATGTCCCTTGTCCTCCCTTTGTAACTTCATTTGATTCTTCTTTTTTTATTTTCTTTTATATTTGGTAATTGAATTTCATTTTATTGTTGTTGGTTTTTTGGTATTTGATTTCTTTATCAATTTTTTTTTTTAATTAAGATATTTTATTCTGGGTGTAGTTAAGATTAAATAAAAATCTAGATTTTATTTTTAATGAACAGCTTTTTTTCTTTATATTAAAAAAACCCCAGCAACAACAACAGACATAAATGTAAAAGTAATGCTGATATTAAGCATGTTGTATAAAGGACATGTGTTTATTTTATTTGTTTGTTTCATTAGTTTGTTGTGTTCATGCTTTTCCTTCCTTTTTCCCCCTTCTCTGTCACAAAATATTATTTTTACAGCCTCATTATACATTCAGCTACAATGACTATTACTTTCTGTTTGAAGGACAGATGTTCAGACTACACTGAGAAAAACAAATTTTTAGAATTAAAATTTTTTATTAAAAAGTGAGTGTTCCAAATGGGAAGGTGAGATGGGGGAACATGGTCAGATTACTACATGGAGTTGCAAACTGTTTGAATTATTACAAATAACTTCTCTTTTTTTGTAACTACTAATTACTGTTCTAATACTCAACATTTGCCTTGTGGTAAAATCTTACAAATTTATTCTCAAAATATGCTTTTCGTTTTTTATTTTCCAGCCATACCCCCGCCCCCCCCCTCTCTCCATCCCCCATTTGTACATTTCTTCTCATCAGAATTCTAATAAGACAATGTGACTGACCTTCAAACTTGCCTGAGTAGGACCCATTTTCACTGCCTGTAGAGAAAGAAAATTGAATCCATTCCTATTGAGCTAGGGGGAATGAGATTTTGAAGAACCATTTTTGTGTGATTTGTTTGTGTACATTATTTCCTCATCCTTGTTTTGGACTTGATGTGGTCTTTCACTGTTTGGTTGGCATGTTTGTTTGTTGGTTTGGGGTTTATTTTCGTTGGTATAACTTGGTAGACTGAAATTTTACCCGTGTGAATAGAATGTTTTTGTTAACATGGCTAGGCAATGTGATTGTGGTGTGTGTGTGTTGTGTGATTTTTTTAATTTTAACTCAATTTTTTATTTTAACTCTTCAGACAGGAAAACTGTTAGCTTTTAGAATACATGTTACCTTTTTTTAAGGAGGGAAGGATGGAGGGATCTTTGATTTACATTAGCACTTACTACAGGAAAGAGCTATTGAGGTCCAATTCAGGTAATCCATTAAACTTTTTTTTTTGCTCAAAAGTAAACATTAAAAAAAAAAAAATTTTAAGGAGCAATGGGGTGTATGAACTGAATGTAATACTTGCCTGGTCATACCTTGTGTGTTTTCCCTGTTTGTCTTAGTGATTTTTTGTATCTTTTTAGCTCCCCATGATTTGCAGAAAACATTTTTGTGAAAATTGCTTGTGTGTGTGTGTGTGTGTGTTTGTGTGACTCTGTGTGTGTGAGTACTCTGTGTGTGACTTTTGTGTGTGTGTGTGTGTGTGTGTGTGTGGTGTGTGGGTGTTTTTTCTTTCTTTTAAGGTGAATGTGTGTGTGAGTGTGTTTGAATCATTCCATGATAATTTGAGCACCAGTTCCATAGCAAATCATCATCATCTTTTCATGTGTTACTAAAGCATTATATTAGCTTGTTTGTCTTGCTTTCTACATGCATGTATACATGGTGCATATGGAATTAAAGTCTCGATCTAATAGAAGTGAAATGAACATGTCTTTTACCTTGTGTGTGTGTGTGTGTGTGTGTGTGTGTGTGTGTGTGTGTGTGTGTGTGTGTGTGCTGGTCGTGCGTGCGTCGTGCGTGCGTGCTGCATTGCTGTTTGTGCAAACTGTTTAATCAGACTAATTAGCATGCAAACATTTTGCTTTCACAAGACCGGAACTTGATGGTGAAAAATGACCCCTCTGGATTAATTGCAGGAAATGGACCCCCTCTCTCTCTCTCTCTCTCTCTCTCTCTCTCTCTCTCTCTCTCTCTCTCTCTCTCTCTCTCTCTCTCTCTCTCTCTCTCTCTCTCTCTCCTCCACACACACACACACACACACACACACACACCCTCTTGCATGAAAATGGACCTGGAATCATACTAATATAAATCAAAGGAAAAAATCTCAACAGACAGCTCAGTAGGGGTTTGAACCCCAAACCATCACATTACTTCAGATCACAAGTCCCTCACTTACCACTCTCCCCCCCTCCCCGCTTTTTTTTTCTTAGAAGATGGATGCATCTGTTGTGATGTGTGTGTGTGCGTGTCTGTGTGTGTGTGTGTACAGTGTGTCTGTGTGTGTGTGTGTGTGTGTGTGTGTGTATGTTGTGCGTGTGTGTATTGTGTGTGTGTGGTTATGTGTGTGTGTGTGTGGTGTATGTGTGTGTGTGTCTGTGTGTGTGGTGTGTGTGTGTGTGGAGTGAACTGCTTAACTCTACTGGGCAGTTTGAGGTCATGCTTTAGCTTATAATTACTTTCAGTCACTCGGGCCAACCAGACACTATAGCTGAGTGGTTGAGACTGTTTGACTTCAATCCCGTAGTCCGTTAAGTCATGGGTTCGAATCTGGGCAGTGTTGGGTATTTTTACAATCTCCCAGGTCAACTTCACAGTGCAGACCTGCTATGCTTTAATTCCCTCCCTGTGTACATCCCCAAAGTTTGGAATGGGGCTACCTTTATGGTGGGCATTGCAAAATCTCACCAATGATGAACCTCAGAGCTCCAGCCAAGGAAACAACAACAACAAAAAACCAACAAAAAAGTCTCTCACTCAGGCTCTATACTACCTACATAACACCCTCCCTTGAGTTTGTTGGAGACTTGAACTCGCACATGAATGTACACAGCTAACTGCTTTTAGAACATGAGTTCGATGTTCTATCAGCAAGCTATCTTTATCAGCAAGTTATCTCTTTATCAGCAAATTATCCCACAGCTGCAAGAAGGCGATAACCCATTTAAGGGACAACAGCAAGCTTCAGTATTAACACTACAGATACTGTACAGTACAGTACAGCACAGTGCAGTGCAGTACACTACAGTACAGTATACTATACACACACACCACACCACAGTGCAGCACAGTTCAGTGAAGTACAGGTACATACAGCAGTGTGCACAGTGCAGTACAGCACAGTGCAGCACAGTACATTACAGCACAGTGCAGCACAGTACATTACAGCACAGTGCAGCACAGTACACGACTGCAGTACAGCACAGTACAGTACATCACAGTACAGTAATACTACACCACACCACAGTACAATGCAGTACAGCACAGTGCAGTAAGCACAGCACAGCACAGTACAGCACAGCACAGCACAGACAGCACAGTACCTACAGCCTGCCCCACAGTGAATCGTCACACAGGGACCATCTGATAACCCATTCATTAAATTACAGGTACAATGCGGTCAGTCTGCCTGCCTCACACACCTGACACAATCATCATATAATATGAAAACACAGGAAGGGGAGGGGGGAATCATAAATTAAACTGTCCATCTATGAGTGTTCAGTTGAAGGATCACTCCAGCCAGGGCATTGTGTGTACTTTTGTATTGTACTGTATACTGCAATCCCCTGATTTGCATGGGGTATCTCTTTCATATATATATATATATATATATATAATATATATATATATATATATATATATATATAGTTGATGTATTATGTATACTCTATATAATAAAATATAATAAAAATAATACTCTTATAATAAAATATAATAAAAAGATGAAATATATTGTACCATAGCAGTGTCACTGCACTCCTCATTTATCCGTTTGCTATAGCTGCAAAGAAATATTCTCTTTTGTGATAATGAATGAAAAGCTCTTTTCTTTAGATTTTGAGCCCAAAACTACTTTCTTGTTGCCATATGATGTCTTTCACACGTGTGGCAAACTGCATACTTTGTTTTACTGATTCATCCAAAAGACAGTAACGAAACCCAGACAACAACATATGGTACACTTCTTTATCGAATGCTCATTAGTGAAAAATTAAGCATTAAGTGCCTAACAAATCGGGCCCAGTGCATCCGATTTTGGCACAGGGTAGAATTGTTATGTCCTTTTAGACAAAAAGGACAGGAGAATGGACCAAGAAGGCAGAAAATAGACAAGAAGGTGACCGGAAGAAAAGGAATGAGGCAGAAACAAAGAGAGGGATAGAAAAGAGGGAACTCCTACAATAGAATTTTCAGAAGGGGGGGGGGGGGGGATTTTTGTACCGACAGGATCCTCCCCCCCCCCCTCCCCCCCCCCCCCCCCCCCCCCTATCTCTCGTGTTAGTTGCATGAAAAGTTTCAGCGGCTCAACGGTTCAAGGGAAGTAATCCTAAACATACTCTTTAGAATGATAGTATTAACGTAGTGGTTTCCCTTGGGCTTGATAGCTAGTTGGTTGGTTGGTTAGTTGGTTAGTTAGTTATCTATTTGTTTATACCACTTTAAGTCACGGCAGATTTCTCTGCGTGAAATTTGGGATGCTCTTCCCGGGAGAGCGTGTCGCCACAAGAGCAGTGCCACCCATTTTTTTTTCTTTTCCTCTCTGCAACTGTTTCCCTATAAAGTGGCTTTTTTCTACTGAATTTTGCCAGGGACAACTCTCTTGTTGTCGTGGGTTCTTTTGCATACGCTAAATAATTATGTGTAACACACGGAAACACGGTTTATCGTCTCATTCTAAAGACTAGCACCCAGATGGTCAAATGGATGTGGAAAAAGATTTGGGCCCACCGCACATTTCCGACCCAGACTTCTTGCTTTATAGGCAGGCGGGTTACCTCTAGACCACGATATATCCTGGCTGTAACCAATAATTATTATTATGGCCTTGCTCTCTCTCTCTCTCTCTCTCTCCTCTCTCCTCTCTCTCATCTCTCTCTCTCTCTCTCTCCTCTCTCTCTCTCTCTTCTTCTTCTTCTTCTTCTTCTTCTTCTTCTTCTTCTTCTTCTTCTTCTTCTTCTTCTTCTTCTTCTTTCGTTTCTGAATGAGTGCCTTTTTATATCATTACCTTATTATTATATCTCTGTATTATTTCTTACCTATT
>CM060332.1:15800774-15803274 GCA_030674155.1 Stramonita haemastoma
AAGGCGCGCAAATGGTCACCCATCCAATTGGTAACCACGCTTCAACGCTGTTTAACTTGACCTGGGGAAAGCCAGTGCTCTGACCACTGAGCTATCCCGCCCCTACTATCCCGGTCCAGGGGACTAGGGGATAATAGGTGATGGTGAAGGTGAAGTCAGTGACAAACACGAAACTTCCTTCAATTTCAGTGTACTGCCTCGTGTTTGGGTCAGTTCTCCTGATGATTCATTATAATACAAAAAGACTGACAATTCCCCTCCCCCCAAACCACACTTGAGGTCAACTGTAAGCAGACTGAAACTTGTTTCCCATGTAAGGACGCTTTTCCTTTTAGCGACACGGTCAGCGAACCGTGGAGAGGTCAATGGGGAAGGGACAAAGACAGGAATCAAGGACACCTCCGTCACTGCTTGTCCCTCTCCCTGCTCCTATCCTACCTCCCCCCCCCTCCCCCCTCTCCTTGTCACATGACCTTTGACAGACAACTTTGTCTGTCAAAAATTCAAATTCAATTCAAATTCAAAATTTTATTTCAAGAAAACCCCCCAAGGGGTACATGAAATTTGACAAAACCAATGCTTGCAGATATGGGCGTGTGAAAAAAAAACTCACAACAAAAATCCTAACACAATGGATGGCATAAAAAAGAAAAAAGAAAGAGTATTCACAATACAATAGGAGAACAACCCCCCCCACACACACACACACACACCAAAAAGAAACACCCCCCAAAAAAACAACAAACAAACAAAAAAAACAAAAAAACAAACAAACAGCATGATGTTTAGATGACTCCACAATTAATGCGTTCTCTCTCTCTCTCTCTCTCTCTCTCTCTCTCTCTCTCCTCTCTCTCTCTCTCTCTCTCTCTCTCTCTCTCTCTCTCTCTCTCTCTCTCTCTCTCCCAGCATATCCGTGCAACGCTGAGGCATCTAGAAGCACACATATACTTACACGCCCACACACACACACTAACATACACTCATGCAGAAAGGCACTCTAATGTCTGCAGGTCAACCCTTAAGGGCACACCTGCCCAAAGACCCAAGCAACACAAAAGCATTAAAAAAAAAATTACAATAAGTGCACCACAAAAACAATACAATACAGTCCAAAGAACCAATATTCATATGAAAATACCAAAGTTCTCACAGGACGGATGTATTGCACAATTATAGTTTGAACTCCTTCCGATTAATTTTAAGCACATAGCACCAAAAATCCTAACATAATGGATGGCACAAAAAAGAAAAAAGAAAGAGCATTCACAATACATTAGGAGAACAACACACACACACACACACACACACACACACACACACACACACACACACACACACACACACACACACACACACAAAATCAATAGCATGATGTTTAGATGACTCCACAATTAATGCGTTCTCTCTCTCTCTCTCTCTCTCTCTCTCTCTCTCTCTCTCTCTCTCTTCTCTCTCTCTCTCTCTCTCTCTCTCTCTCTCTCTCTCTCTCTCTCTCTGTCTGTCTGTCTGTCTGTCTGTCTGTCTGTCTGTCTGTCTGTCTGTCTCTCTCTCTCTCTCTCCTCTCCCTCTCCCTCTCCCTCTCTGTCTCCCCCTCTCCCCCAGCATATCCCTACAATGCTAAGGCATCTAGAAGCACACATATACTTACACGCACACACACACACTAACATACACTCATGCAGAAAGGCACTCTAATGTCTGCAGGTCAACCCTCAAGGGCACACCTGCCCAAAAACCCACGCTGCACTCACATAAGCATAAAAAATATACAATAAGTGCATCACAAAACAATACAATACAATCCAAAGAACCAATATTCATATGAAAATACGAAAGTTCTCACATGACGGATGTATTGCACAATTATAGTTTGAACTCCTTCCGATTAATTTTAAGCCTATACACCATACCCACACACACACACACACGCACCCAAGAGAGCTGGCACACTCACTCACTCACGCAAACACACACACACAAAGGTTCGGACAGCAAATATTGTTGTCTGTCTTATGACCTTCTTCTTCTTTTTTCTTTTTAAAATTTTTAACAATTTTATTCTTTTATATCGATGATAATGGGATAAGCACTCTTGTGCTTTTTTTGTTTTTGCATCCAGTCCCCCTGTGTATGCAGTTTCGTAAATTTCATTCTGTTCCCACCGGGCACACGATGTGCCTACTCTTACGAAAAGCGGAACAGGATTTAACGTGTGTGCGCAAGATGTTTTGCGTGCGTTCACGCACGGATATCATCGAACGTATTAACAGTTGCTATTGTTGTCTGTCTTATAAGCGAAAATTCGTTGTGCTCCTGACAAGTCAGGCCCAGCGCATCCAACTTCGGTGTGAGATAGTGTCTTGTTGTCTCTGTGGGGGAAAAGGCAGGAGAATGAACAAAGAAGACAGTGGATCGGTGGTCTAGAGGTAACGCATCTGCCTAGAAAGCGAAAAGTCCGAGTCGGATGGGTGCGGTGGTTTGATCCCCGTTTGGGCCC
>CM060332.1:15818687-15821187 GCA_030674155.1 Stramonita haemastoma
CTGGAGGGGGAAAAAAAATGTTATACCCCAAAGTCGGGATGTAGCTATTTTCCCTTTGGGGGGCGAAAAGGGTGTACACCAAAATGTCACCATTGGTGAACCCAGACCTCTAGCCCGGCAAAAGAAAGCCCCCCCCCCCCCCCCCCCCCCCCAAAAAAAAAAAAAAACCCAAAAAAATGAATTTTACCCCTTTTAGTTTTTCTCTTTCTCTGCCCGGGGCTTTTTTGTTTCGTGTTTTTGGGGGCCCGTTGTCTGTCTTTCTTTTCTTTTTCGGCTTTCCCCCCTTTTTTTTTTCCCTCTGCTTCGCCCCTTTTCCCCCCTCCCCCCTCTCTCTCTCCCTCCCCCCCCCCCCCCCCCCTCTCCCCCCCTCTCCCCCTCTCTCTCTCTCTCTCTGTCTTTTTTCCCGCTCTCTCTGTCCCCCTCCCCTTTCCCCCCTCTCTCTTTCTCCCTCCCCCCCTTTTTTCTTTTCTCTCTCCCCCTTTTCTCTCCCCCTCCTCTCTCTCTCCCCCCCTCTCCCTCCTTCTCTCCTCTCTCTCTCTTTTTCCCCCTCTCCCCCCCCCTCTCTCTCTCTCTCTCTTTCCCTCCCCTTTCCCCTTCTCCTCTCTCTTCTCCTCATCCTCACCCCTGCCTATCCCCTTTCCTTTTTTTAAAACGAGAAAAAAAAACTGGGGGAAAAAGAAATGAAGGAAAAGGTTAAAACACAAAAAATTTATATTTTTTAAAAACCCCCCAAAAAATTTAGCATTTTAAAGTTTCATAATTTAGCGAAAAAAAACACAGACGGGGCTGACGCCGTCGAACCCCCCCTTATCGGTAAATTTGGGCCCTGGCCCAGGGTCAAATCATTTTTTATATTATAAAGAGAGAGAGAGAGAGAGAGAAGAGAGAGGAGGGAGAGAGAGGAGGGAGAGGAGGGGGAAAAAGGGGGGGGAGAGAGAGAGGCCCGGACAGAGAGAGGGGGAGAGGGGGAAAAGGGAGAGGGAGGAGAGTGAAGAGAGAGAGAGAGAGAGAGAAGGGGGAAAAAGAGAGGAGGAGAGAAGGGGGAGGAGAGAGGGGGAAAAGGGAAAGGGGGAAAAGGGAGAGAGGAGAGGGGAGAGAGAGAGAGAGGAAAAAGAGACGACAGACAGACAGAAAACGACAGAGGGGGGGGGAGGGAGGGAAAGGGGAGAATGAAAAGAGGAGGGAGAGAATGGAGAGGGGAGAAAAGAGACAGAGGGGGGAAGGGATACAGAGAGAGAGAGAATGACAGAGGAGATAGAAAAAAAACAGAGAGAGAGGAATGACAAGAGAGAGGAGAAGACAAGGAGCCCGAGAGAGAAGACCCCGAACAGAGGAGAGAAAACGATACAGAGAAGAGAAAAATGCAGAGAGAGAGAACAAGAAAAAGGGGAATGACAAAGAGAGAGAAGGAAGAGAGGAGAGAGAGACAGGGAAAGGGGAGGGGGGGGAGAGAGAGGGGGAGAGGGGGAGAGAGAGAAATAGAAAAAAAAAAGGAGGGAATGGGAAAGGGAGGGAGAGGTCCCTTCGATAGGAGAAACCTTTTCCATCTGACAGCAAGAATTGTGCAGAATGAAAGATTTAAAAACTTTTGTTGTTGTTTGTTTGCCTTTGGGGTGCGCCCCGTGGTGTGCGTGTGTTTTTTTCCCCTCTTTTTAAATTTTTTTTTTTTTTTTTTGGGGCAAGTGGAGGGGGTTTTTAGTGGGGTGGATTGGTTTTGGGTTGGGTGGGGGGGAAATTTGGGGTTTGGGGGGGATGGGGTGGGGTGGGGGTGGGGGGGAGGGGAGTGATTGGGGTGGGGGGGGGTGGAGTGGAGTGGAGGGGGGGGTGGGGTGGGGGGGTTTGGGGGGGGGTGGAGTGGGGGTGGGTGGGGTAGTGGGTAAGTGGAGTGGGGGGGGGGGGGGGGGGGGGGGGTGGGGTGGGGTGGGGTTTGGAGTGGAGTAGGGTGGGGTGGGGTGGTTTGGGGTGGGTAAAAAGGAGTGGGGGGGGGCGGGTTTGGGGAGTTGGGTGGGGGGGGGGGGGGGGTGGAGTGGAGTGGAGTGGGGGGGGTTTGGGGTTTGATTTGGGGGGGGGGTGGGGTGGGGTGGAGTTTAGTTTGGGGGGGTGCAGTGGAGTGGGGTTTGAATAGGAAGGGGGGGGGGGGGGAGTGGAATGGGGTGGGGTGCAGAGTGGGAGGGGTGGAAGGGGGGGTTTCAGGGGGTTGGGGGAGGGAATTGAAGTGGGAGTGGAGGGTGGGGTAAGGTGTTTTGGGGCGGGGTGGTTCCACTTTTTTTTCCCAAAAAATTTCTCTGACTTGTTGTCGGTTTTTTTTTATTACAAAAAAAAGATCCTTTTTTTTTAGTTTATGTGGTGTGGAGTGTGTGGTGGTTGGTGGGGGGTTTTTTTGTGTGTGTGGGGTGTTGGGGTGGTGTGTTTTGTGGTGTGTTTTTTTTTTTTTTTTCATACGAGGTAATGGAATAAGCATATGTGTTTTTTCATCCAGTCCCCCCGGGGGGTATGCTTT
>CM060332.1:15826187-15828687 GCA_030674155.1 Stramonita haemastoma
TCCACTCCCGCACAACTGACAAGTCTATGGCCATCTTTCCACCACGGGGTCTGTGTCCTGATCGCCATCTATGGCCTGAACGAACACAAACTGCTTTCTGATTGGCTGACACCAAAGAAAGGGCGTTAATAAAGTTACCGTAGTTTGTAGTAGGCCTACTTGTCTCCTCTATCTTTATTACATCTGCTTGGGGGGGTGGGGGTGGGGGGTGGGGGGGTGGTGGATGTGATTGATAAAAGTCCCCAAATCGGATACCTCTGTTAGAACTTTTAATGCAATCAACAAACAAGGACAGCTGGTCTTATCTCTGTCTGTGCCCACTGGTTAACAGCCTTCCGAAAGGAAGCAAGAGAAGGAAAAGAAGGGGATCCATCAATTGGGGAGATCGTGTCGCTCACCTTTGACCTCTCTGTGGATTTCAGCCTGCCAATCGCTAAGTTCTGCTCGAAATCTCAACGTTTAACATTATAGTCCAGATTCAGGTAGTCAGAGGTCAGTACTGTTGTGTTCTATGGAGTGGGAGAGGAATGTGTTAGTTGTGTGACTAAATGCTACTCAATACCACCACAACCAAACACAGAGAGACACAGAGAGAGACACAGAGAGACACAGAGAGAACACAGAGAGAGACACAGAGAGACAGAGGAGAGACACAGAGAGACACAGAGAGGACAGAGAGAGAGAGAGAGGAGAGGGAGAGAGAGGGGGAGGGGAAGGGGGGGTCCACCATCTTTGCTGCTTCTGCCGGTGTATCTCTTAGTGCTGAAAGTTGTGAGTTGATGTGACTTTTCCCCTGACTTCTTGAGTAGTCACTGCGGCACTGCACTGACGCTGGTTCTCATCCCAGTGCCATGGAAAAGGGGAAGCTGGTGAACCCCACCCCTCTGCTGCCAGTGCAAGCATCACGTATGGCCAGCAACATGTTTTCATAGACTTACCATACTTACATTAATTCGTCTTTCGGATGAGGCAACAAACGAGGTCCCGTGTTGTTACACATGATTATTTAGCGCACGAAAACAAAGAACCCACGGCAACAAGGGGGCTGTCCTGGGAAAATTTTATAGAAAAAAAGCCACTTATGATAGGGAAACATGTACAGTTGCAGACAGGAAAAAGAAAAAAAATGGGTAGGCGCTGCACTTTGTGGCGACGTGCTCTCCCCAGGAAGGGAAGCCCAAATTTCAAGCAGAGGAATCTGCTGTGACATTAAAGTGGTATAAAATAAAATAAAAATTTTAAAAAGGATACAGATCCAGGCACTGAGGAGACTTACATGACATGGAAAACGTCCCTGATGTGCTGTGACATTAGCTTCAGAATTCGCTACAGGCCTAAAGCCAGTTTTGCCCCCAAACCTACCCCTAAATTTCAAATTTCCAAGAAAAGACACAAACTTGGAGGCGTTTTCAGATCACTGGAGTGAACCAAAAAACTCAATCACCACGACCACACCAGCAGAAAACACCCGCTATCCCCCACACACGCTGTCTCCCAAAACTCCCTCCTGCAAAAATAAGCCCATCAGAAGGAGAAAAAAAAACAGCAACAAAAAGAAAACCACAAAATTAATGTCCTGTAACTGTTTGAATGCTGGAGGGAAGTTGATGGCAATCGTCGGAACGAAGAAGACTGAATGATGACATGAATATGGATAATCAAGATGTCATAATCTGAAATAACCTGGCCCTACCTCGCCCGCATGCCCGCACGCACGCGCGACGTGCATGAAATGAGTATCAAGAGAGACGATGACACTTGTCAAGGGTTGTGCTGTACCTGTCTGCCTGCCTACCGGCCTGCCTGCCTGCTGACGATCAAGACAGCCTTGCCCAGATCCCTACAGGCCTATCTCGGAACACCAGGCCTTGGGCCCGCAAAGAGACACCGGTGTCAAACGATATCAAGCCGGTGTGTGGAAGTATGTTTTGAAGGGAGGGAGGGAGGCCCTAGCGTAACCCATTCCACACAGCCTTGATGAAGACTTCAGGCGGTTTTTGCTTTTAAATGAAACCCATTGATTTGTATATCTAGGGCGTCAGGGGGGGGGGTTAAGGGGCTGATCCACGCGCGGTGGATGGTTGTCTCTGAACCAGCAGTTGTCATACCTGTAGTATAGCTGACTTGACTGCACATATCTTCCCTAAACTCCTTGTTGGGAAATTCTCTTGTGTCGTGGAATTTTGAACCTGGCGGAGCCCATGCCTCTCCAGGTAATATCAATAATAATAGATGGAATTTATATAGCGCTATTTCTTGTAAAAAAAATCAATCAAAGCGCAAGAAATCAGCCTTTTCTTACACATAAAACCGATAACAATGAACAGTTCTGCCTATCTCAGGGTTTTGTTGAGTTCTAGGCCTGTCCATTCGCTGATGTTGTCCTCCCATCTCTTCCTTGGTCTGCCTCTTTTTTCTTCCTCCTAGGACAGTACCTTGCAGTATTGTTTTTGCTAGTCCTTTTGATCTTGTGACATGCCCATACGATTTTAAGTTTACA
>CM060332.1:15833687-15836187 GCA_030674155.1 Stramonita haemastoma
AACAGTTTCACTTTGAGATGACATTAATAAGCAGAGTCGAAAAAACGCTTAGTGGCGTTTTTTTTTTATTTTATTTATTTTATTTTATTTTTTTTTTGGGGGGGGGATAAGTTTTACAGGGAGATCAGAGAAGGTATCACACTTGAAAACAAAGTGGACCTCATCTTCACCTTGTTCTTCACACAATGGGCACAGCATATCAGCTTCACATGTATGCGGTATGCATGTTTCTTCATTTCTAAAATGTTTAAAACTAAAATGAAATTTAATTCTAATTACTGTTAAAATTAATGTCTATCCAAAGAAGGAAGGTGGCAGGATGGTTAAGACGTTCACCTGCCTAACGAGTAAACCGTTAGGTTCTGGGTTCGATTCCCAGCCTCGCCCTTTCTTCCCAGTTGGGCCAGAAAATCAAACTGAATGTCGATGTCCTTCGGATGAGACTATAAACCGAGGCCCCGTGTGTGAATGCACTCAGAATATCTTGCACGCACATAATACACCCGTTCCGCCTTTCGGAAGAGTTGGCCATTTCATGCCGGTAGGAACAGTTGATGAAATATTGAGAAAAAAAACGCATGCACACACGTGTCGTGTTAAGATTCCATCCCCAAAGTCGGAATGCGGTTACCACTATCGTAGACATGGGGGGAATAAAGTTAAAAGTTAAAGTCTGTCCCGAGCCTAAGGCTCATCAGGCCGGTGCTTATCCCGGTTTCTGTGGCGTTAAGCGACTGAGAGTCATAGACTCCCCCCTGGATAGGACGCCAGTCTATCGCCGGGTTAACCCCCAACACAAGGTGGGTACCCCTTTTACACCTGGGTGGGGTGAGAAAATAGCCGTAAAGTGCCTTTTCCAAGGGCACAACGCCATAGCCGAAAGCTGGGATCGAACCTGCAACCTTTAGATTACGAGTCCAACGCCCTAACCACTAGACTACAGCGGCAGCCAAGGGGGAGAATAAAACGGTCGCATAACTTATGCAGATATCTCACCTTTGGTGAACTTTGGAGCTCTAGCCTAAGAATAAAAAAAAAAAAGTCAATCCATGCAAGTTTAAGGGGAGATAATTTTTTTTTAGAAGATGGGAAGAACTGTAAACTCTGTATGTATTGCATGTGTCACTGGACTGAATATGACTTTCCCATTTTTGCCATCTACAGTCTATTAGTCGTTGAGGAAAACATCTGCATAAACTTTGTCTTTTCCTCTGCTACCCACTGAAATATCCATATGTAATTATACCCAAACCCAAGCTCACACGGACATGTTTGTTCATGCATACATACACAGATAAGGAAACAAATACATATGCAGACAGGAAAAGAAAAAAAGATCATGGACGTAGTGGCGCTGCTCTTGTGGCGATGCATTTTCACCGGGGAAGAAGCCCGAATTTCACGCAGGGAAATCTGCCGTGACTTAAAGTGGTATACAATACAATATAACACAATACGAAACGATACAACGCAATACAAAACAATGCAATACAATGCAATAGCCGTATATTTGAAACCGTGTTGATTTTACCCCTAGTGTCTAAATCGAGTCACATGTTATAATAATATGCTTTTCAGGGAAGTCTTTCACCATCCAGCTTTGACAATTAAGGCTAATAGCGGAAACATATAACGTCAGAATTAATGTAGATAGGATACCTATTACATTTTCCATAGATACTAATTCCTAAGAAAAAATGGGGAATGGAGTCCCCAGGGTGGTTCGGGGCTGTATATGGCAACGTTCTGGTGGCTCCTGCGACGGCACTGGAACCATTTGTATCGGCGATTGCCTTTTTAATGGACCATTCCAGCGACGTGGAGAGGGGGGGTCTGCTGCATGGGTAACAGCTTGCCCTCCATACTTACTTACCCAGGCTTTGCGCTCTAGAATTCTAGAGCGCAACTCCATAGTCTTCCGAGACTGACGATGCTTACCTAATATACTAAATAATTTTGAAGTTCTCTTGGCAACACCTAGAAACATTTTTAGACCAAATAAATAGACAGACTCATATTGTGTAACTGCTTTATTGTCCATACCCCACAAATAGGAATCATACTGAATTGTGGGTTGACTTTAAGATGAAAAGAAATTGAGCAAGAAATCCAAGGAACTGGAGAGAGAGAGAGAAGAGAGAGAGAGAGAGAGAGAGAGAGAGAGAGAGAGAGAGAGAGAGAGAGAGAGAGAGAGAGAGCAATGACAATGACAATGACAATGACAATAACAATAATTTATTCAAAAAAAAGGCCATGGCCCCATTTGAAGGGGTGTACATCACTGATATTTGTTGTACATTCCACACTAAGGTCATACACCTAAACAAAACAAAAAAAACACAAAATACATACATAACAATTTTTCAGTTTAGAGCAAAATTATGACATCATCGTTTCTCTTCGTTTGAATGACTTAGAGAGGTACAGTGCAACATTTCTTATAGTGTTTACATTGGTAGAGGACAAAAGTGTAACTAATCGAAATAGTGCTGGTCTGTTA
>CM060332.1:15841187-15853687 GCA_030674155.1 Stramonita haemastoma
CCACCCCCACCAACCCCCCCACCCCACACACACCCCCACACACCACCCCTCCCCCACCCCCCAACCACCACAAAAAAAAACCCACTGCACTGCACAGCACATCACTCACCTCTTGGCAGTGACGAGGACCCGTTTCTCCACTCGGCCAGGAGCTCGTTTGGTCTTGAGCAGACTCTGCAGGACCACGTGCTCCCTCCTCCCCGTCCTCCGGTCTCTGCTCACCACGATCACCGCCCCCGCCCCACCCCTGCCCTGCCTCCCCCCCTCCCACCACCACCCCCTTACACCTCCCCCCTCCTGCCCGCGCAGCTTGTGCGGGGGTTCGATCCTGTAGGCTATCCTCATCCAGGATCAGGTGGCGGTGATGGTGATGGTGACGGTGACGGTGGTGGGTGAAGGGAGGGGAAGGGGCGCTGGTGGTGGAGGAGGGGGGAGTAGGAGGAGGGGGAGGGGGGGAGGGGGAGCTGCTGCTGCCGCCACTACTACTACCGCTGGCCATCTCTGTCTCGCTCTCTGTCTCTTCCTTGATGGTCACCGGGTGCCGGTCCCCGTCCGAGAAAACCATGGTGGTTTGGGTGGGTTGGGTTGGTTTGGTGGGTGGTGGTCGTTGGTTGGTGGTGGTCGTTGATTGGTGGTGGTCGTTGGTTGGTGATGGTCGTTGGTTGGTGATGGTCGTTGGTTGGTGATGGTCGTTGGTTGGAGATGGTCGTTGGTTGGTTGGTTGGTTGGTCGGTTGGAATAATTGACGCTGTTTCTGAGGCTGTGGCTCTGTCTGAAAGAGAACAAAGGAGAAAACTCAGGGTCAAGGCCGAAGCTTTCTGTATTATGTAAAAAGTAAGGATAATCCCATAACCTGTGTGGTCGTAGGAGAGCGAGGCATCAGAGCCCCCAGCTTCTCCAGGGGCCAGCATATTGAGGGCGGCGCCCATCTCCTCTCTTCGGTGCTTTACCTTCCCTGACCATAATGAGGGCAAGTACCCATTTACAGCTGGGTGAAATGGAAGACTATACTGAAGCCAAGGTAGGTGCGCAAACGGTCACCCATCCACTTGGTAACCCCGCTTGATGCTGCTTAACTTTGGCTGGGGGGAAGCGAGTGCTCTGACCACTGAGCTATCCCGTCCCTAGCTGTTATATACATTGTGTAAAAACAAAACAAACTACCCAAAAAAACTTCTTCTTCTTCTTCTTCTTCTTCTTCTTCTTCTTCTTCTTTTTCTTCAAATTCTTCTTCAAATTCTTCAAATTCTTCTTCAAATTCTTCTGTTTCAAATTCTTCAAATTCTTCTTCTTCAAATTCTTCTAGACTAGACTAGACTAGACCCCAGTACCAACAGGCGGCCAATATGTCACAGATTGTAGGACCGAATTTATGCAGACTGCGGTATCACTAAGATCCCAGATATGTGAAGCCGACCCTAGTAATACACCAAGCCATCTCAGCATCTGTCCCACTGGTGACCCGTAATGCAGAGGCTGTGCTATCAATATCACTCCATCCATCCATCTCTTAAGTACTCGAGTGGTACTCTAGATAAAGGTATTGCGAACAGCAGTAATGTCAACACATCCACCATCCCTCTCTGTCTTCTTCCTTTCTATGTTTAATATACGTTAGCAATGGTCAAGCCTACCCATCATGAATAGTTTTGTGTTTTTTTTCCATATCTTCTTCCTTCTGCCTCTTTTTTTGACACAACGCTATGTGCGACGTTCTCGACAAGGCCACATACATTTCTCTGTGTGTGAGATAAGAAAGTGTAGGAATTATTAAACTGAACTGAACTGCATTGAGGGCGACATCATCTACATACTGTCTAAATCACCTTGTAGTGAATGGACATTAAACCAATGAGAAAAAGAAGAAGAAGAAGGCGACATCTTCTACTAGTGATGGAGTTCACCCTTCTTGATCATCGCCAGAAGGTGTCTAAAAGGTCACATGGCTACCAGTTCTTCAGCCAGTATTTTCCTCTGTCGTGTGCTGCCTGCAAGAGAGGAGATGTGCATGCAGGGCCTTCCTTCAGCTTTGAATACACCCAGACAGGATTGAAAAGTTAATTCACATAGCAGGGGAACGCAGGCGAAGAAGAAGAATGCAAAAGAAACACACACGCGCGCTCATGCACGCACACACACACACACATACACGCGCGCTCGGGTCTGCTAGGAATTTTCTGGAGAGTGGAGTCAGCGGCAAGATTTATTGCAGAGGAAAGTCCCCTCAAATGCGCACCTTAGCCGAGACTAGAACCTGTGCCCTCAATTACTGTCAGACGGACGCTATTGCAGAGTGGTTAATCCCGTTCGATTTCAATCCTATTGGTCCATGAAGTCGTGGTCGTCAGCGAAGTCTGGTGAATTAAGGGTCGGAATTTTACGATCTCCCAGGTCAACTTCTAAGTGCAGACCTGCCAGTGCCTTCATTCTCTTCGTGCTTATACACGAGCCGGATCAAAATTGCATGGCTAAAGAACCCATAATTGATGTCAGCATTTATTGGATTACAGAAACACGAACTAAGTGAGCGTGCATCCCCGAAGTCGAAATGCGGCTACTCTCATGGTGGGCCAAAAAACCCCGATCGCATACGCAAAAATCTTACCATTGAGGAACCTCGATGCTCTAGCCGAAGAACGAAGAACATAAAAACTGTGTGTCATATAACGAGTTGAATGACCTAACCACCCGCTATTTCTCCCCTTATCGTTTGTGCAACCAGCCATCAGGAAGCGCACACAGTTTAACAGAATCAGTCACAGTGCCCCAATAAGGTCACGTTTGAAATGCATAATTCATAGCTACCCCTCTCCCACACACACACACACACACACCCCACCCCTCCTCCCCTTCACACCCTAATCAAGTACAAATCATCCCATGATGAACGCAAAAAATAATAATGATTATCATACTGTGACCCTCCATCTCAAAATGAATTACACTGCACCTGGAGGTCATTTTTTGTTGTTGTTGAAACATGTTATTTTAAAAAAATGGGTAAGCGCTGCACATGTGGCGACGCGCTCTCCCCAGGGAGAGCAGCCCGAATTTCACGCAGAGAAATCTGCTGTGACATAAAGGGGTACAAAATACAAAATACAAAAAAAATAAAAAGGTGAAGGTGTCCCGTAACCTAGGTGGTCGGAGGTGAGCGAGGCGTCAGAGACCTCAGCTTCTCTAGGGGGCCAGCATATTGAGGGCGGCGCCCATCTCCTCTCATTCACTGCTTTACTTTCCCTGACCCTAAAGAGGGCAGGAACCCATTTACAACTGGGTGAATTGGGGGACTGTACTGAAGCCAAGGCGCGCAAACTTTCATCCATCCATCTGGTAACCACGTTCGATGCTGCTTAACACTGGCTTGGGGAAAGCGAGTGCTCTGACCACTGAGTTATCCCATCCCCTATCATGTTATTAATCTGCAATTAAAGAATAAAGGTTTTTGACACCACACACACACACACACACACACACACACACACACACACACACACACACACACACACACACACACACACACACACCAGATTAAAAATCAGACGATTCTATGAAAAGTTATTTCAAATTGAAATGCAGCACTCCAAAACATGAGAACTAGAAAACTTTTTACGTAGTAATATTTTGTCGGGGTGAAGGCTTAGGTGCTTTTAACTGCATCTTTAAAGCAAAAGGAAACACAATTACCCCTGGATACTTCGGTACAAGGCAGAAAAAAGCCTATAGTTTTATAATCCATCAAAATCTCTAATTTTAATCGACAACCTGACCCCCACCTACCTAAAATGGCTCCTAGCAGAAAAGCGGTTCAGGTGCAAATCGACTCATTTCGTGGTGGAGGTGCTGTGTCACTTTATGCTCATTTGTTTGAACCTGTTTCTATTTTGCGTTTGATCTTTATTTTGAAATTCATTAATTTTGTTTTTTACAGTTCTGGTTGAATTATCGTTATGATTTATTCATTGTATCATGTGTAAGCCAAACACAGTTTTTGCTTGTTACGGCTTAAACACCTGGTTGGGTGTAAGTAAAGCTTTGATCGAAATTGATATTCTTATCAAGATTGAATGCACGTGTGAAAATGTCATCAAGTGCCGATTCACTTTACTCACGAGGGAAGGTGGTAGGAAGGTTAAGACGTTCACCTGCCTAACAATTAAACAAAGTTCTGGTTTCGATTCCCAGCCATGCCCTTTCTTCCCAGTTTGGCACCAAAAACAAATCATACTGAACATCAAAGTCCTTCGAATGAGACTATAAACCGAGGCACTGTTTACAAATACAGGCAGAAAATCTCCCGCACATGTTAACAGCCCGTTCCGCCTTTCATAAGAGTAGGCCATCGCGTGCCGATAGGAACGGACAAGAACAC
Organism: Stramonita haemastoma; assembly: GCA_030674155.1. Classification (NCBI taxonomy): domain Eukaryota; kingdom Metazoa; phylum Mollusca; class Gastropoda; order Neogastropoda; family Muricidae; genus Stramonita; species Stramonita haemastoma. The sequence goes on from CM060332.1 coordinate 15,845,560, forward strand.
TTTAAAAAAAATACACACAGGTGTCACGTCACCATCCCCGAAGTCGGAATGCGGCTACTTAAATGGTGGGGAGAAAACAATTTCCTACGCAAAACTCTCACCACTGGTAAACCTCGGAGCTCTAGCTGAGCAACGGGGAAAATGTATTCATCTAAAGCTATTTAATAACTTTATCCTTTTTTTGTACGCATATGAAGTGTTCTTTTGACCAGGGGGCATTATGGGGCAATTAACTCCTATAGCTGACGCTGTAGTCTAGTGGTTAGGGCGTTGGACTCGTAATCTAAAGGTTGCGGGTTCGATCCCAGCTTTCGGCTATGGCGTTGTGCCCTTGGAAAAGGCACTTTACGGCTATTTTCTCACCCCACCCAGGTGTAAAAGGGGTACCAACCTTGTGTTGGGGGTTAACCCTGCGATAGACTGGCGTCTTATCCAGGGGGGGAGTCTATGACTCTCAGTCGCTTAACGCCACAGAAACCGGGATAAGCACTGGCCTGATGAGCCTTAGGCTCGGGACAGACTTTAACTTTTTTAACTTAGTGATATATATATGTTTGAATTACCTTTTTATGACTTTGAGTGAAATAGGCCTACATATGTAATTATGTATATATATATATATATATATATATATATATATATATATATATATATATATATATATATATATATATATATATATATATATAAAAACTTTATTTACGGTGACTTAGGACCTATAGGTAGACTTTTCTATAGCTACTCCCTATGGTGATAAACGCGGTGGTTATTCCAGTCACAGGCAGTTAGTTCTTAAACTATTGTCATCAAATGCTGAGAGAGAGAGAGAGAGAGAGAGAGAGAGAGAGAGAGAGAGAGAGAGAGAGAGAGAGAGAGAGAGAGAGAGAAGAGAGAGAGACAGAGAGAGAGACAGAGAGAGAGACAGAGAGAGAGAGAGAGAGAGAGAGAGAGACGCACGCGCGCGCACACACACACACACACACACACACACACACACACACACACACACACACACACACACACACACACACACACACACACACACACACACACACACACGTACACTGGGCCTCGGATTTTAGGATAACTGCAAGGGGTAAAATCCCCTCGAACGGGAGTCACGGTGGTGACTCGATACAACCCGCGCCGTCAGAGTGTGTATAATTTATATACTTGTTTATTTGCTGTTGTTTTGGATTATCTTAAGTTCGGGATGTAATAACACAAACCCTGACAAGAAAAGCTTCCTCACTTAATTAGTCAACAGCTATAGGGGAGTGGTTGGATGGTGGTACAGTCTGGACATCGGATGGCTTCGCTGGGACTCTAACAAAATCAAACCAACCCACTTTAACCATCCTAGCTTCTTATAGCAGTGTGGGGATGTCACCAGTATGATAGGAGAGATCGATTACAGTATACTTGTTCTTTGAACTTTTCTTCGGTTGCACAATTTTATCAATTCACTGATAACTGGGTTTTTCCCTTTAAGTTAAGGTTACACGATCGTCTGTAACCTTGCGTCTCAGGAGAATCGTTTGGACCTGTTGGGCATTTTTAGCTTTTGTTTTTATCTTAATTTACGTCTCTCGGCTACAGCTCCCAGATTGGTGAGATTTTGCGCATGTGGTCGTATTTTGGTTTTTTGTTAGTTTTTTGTGGTTTTTTTTTTTTTTTTGGGGGGGAGGGGGGGTTGTGCCCACCATGAACTATAATATTGTGCCCACCGTGAACGGTCGGATTAATTGAATATGCCACCCCAAGCTACACGTTGGGTAGGCTGACAGTGGTAAACAGATTGAGTTCGGTTTCCCCTTCACCGTTGCTGCTGTACAGTCCGGCAGCCCCGTCTGTCGTCAGCTTAACTCCTGCAGGAGCCATTGGCCGCTGCACGAATTATTCAGAAAGCGTGTCACGGGTCATGTAAACCTGGCGGAGCCCATCCCTAGCAGGATGCATGCTGGGTATGTCTGTGTGTCGATATAAAAGAATACATACAATTTTTTTTTAAATGTGTCATCAGTATCACTGATAATAGTTGGCCCACTCCTCTAGGAAAGGCAAATGGGTTTTTACGAGTGTACAAGATGACAGTTCTGTCTGCTTTCGAAGATAGGAGCTTGATTTGTCGCCTCACCTGAAGACTTTTGGGGGCCCGGGAGCTGAATATGAACCAGTATTAAGAAGGAAGGTGGCAGGTCGGTTAAGACGTTCACCTGCCTAACAAATAAACCGTGAGGTTCCGGGTTCGATTCTCAGCCTTGCCGTTCCTTCTCAGTTTGACTAGAAAAATCAAACTGAATGTCAAAGTCCTTTGGATGAGACTATAAACCGACGGCCTATGTACGAGCGCACGCAGAACACCTTGTACACACGTTAAAAATACGTTCCGCCTTTTGGAAAAGTAAGCCTTTTCGTGCTGGTCTGAACAGATGACATTTAAAAAAAAAAAAATGTATGCACATAGGTGTCGTGTTTATACACCGTTCCCGAAGTCGGACTGCGAATATTTAAACGGTTAAGAAATAAAACAGTCGCCATATGCAAAAATTTCACCACTGGTGAACCTAGGAGCTCCAGTCGAGGAACGACAACAAAAAGTCCATAATGGCTTCAGGGGAACATCCTCCTGCACAGTTACCTCAGCATTGACTCCAGCCTGTGGCCTCAGTGGCTGTTGATTTATCCTTATCTCTTTATCTGCAGGACAATGGAATATAAGCTACTAATGTGATTTTTACATCTAGCTCCCGTATGTATATGGTTTTGTAAATGTCATCCATTCCCACTGGCACACAAAGGCCTAATCTTCCGGAAAAAAAAGAACAGGTTTTAACCTGTGTGCAAGATGTTCTGCGTGCGCTCGCACACAGGACATCGATTTATAGTCTCATCCGGAAGACTTTTCTGAGGGAGTGGAGTCGGCACTAGTGTTAACTCCAGGGGGAAAAAAAATCCCCAGGAACAGGATTGGAACTTGGGCATGTTTGGACACACTGTCATATCCTGAGCTGGATGGAGTGTGTTACCACTGGGCCACCCCGCCCCCTTCTGGCTGATAACAGCAATGCTACCTATTTGTATACACAGAGGTAGGGTGTCTCTGGGGTAGGCTAGCCTAGGTCATCGCCGATAAGCTGTTATCTGCTCCCTGATTGGCTTACTGATTGACGATAGCGTCTGTTGGTACTTTACCTGCTTTGTTTCTCTCTTCCCCCTTTGTGTCCTAACACGCTTTTCCTGTCTGTCTGTCTATCTATCTCTATCTTGTCTGTCTGATTCTCTCTCTCTCTCTCTCTCTCTCTCTCTCTCTCTCTCTCTCTCTCTCTCTCTCTCTCTCTCTCTCTCTCTCATACAAGTAGGAAGATCTGAAACAAAACCTACTAAAATCAAACACTCCCCCTCCTCCACCAACACACACACACACACACACACACACACACACACACACACACACACACACACAACACACACACACACACACACACACACACACACACACACACACACACACACACACACACACACACACACGTCAGGGTATAAATACCCGTGTTTGTACGTAGTTCAATATGAATTTAAAATAAATATCTTGTTTTTACCATAATACAATTGAGGGAACACTTTTCCCCCTTCAGTTGAGGGACAAACATGTCATTAGACAAGCTGATAAAACCAGCAGTTTCCGCAATCAGAGGCTGCTAGTGTAACACGAGTGGGGTAGAATGGCCTAGTGGTTAGAGCTTTGAACTCTTGGTCTGTGCGTAACTGAGGGCCAGGGTTCCAGTCTCCTCTCAGCTATATTTCGTGGGGATTCTGTTTTCAAGGAGTAATCTTCAGTTAACAGTATGGGGCGGGACGGGATAGCTCAGCCGTCAGAGTACTCGCTTTCCCCAAGCTAAGGTTAAGCAGCGTTGAGAGTGGCTACCTATTGTGTGGGTAACCGTTTGCGCGCCTTGGTTACTTTCAGTAGAGTCCCCCAGTTCACCTTGCCCACTTGCAGACAACACAATACAATACAAGCTCACCCTGCCCACTTGAAGACAATATGATATAATACAATACAATGTGATACAACACACTACATTTCAAACTACAAAAACTAGCCGGCGGGATTACGTGTCCTTCAATTGTTCTGTTTGCGTTCCCAAAACGGTTTGTAGACAGAGTGGAGTAAGACTAAGAGCCAGGAAAAGTAACCCCTGTGAACTTGCCCTGGGCATGCCCGGGACCTGTCTGTATAAATAACATTCACACCTTCTGGAAATTCTGTATGTAAGGAGTGACTTTCATCTCATGACGTTGCTTCTAAAACTGTCACATTTTTGGGGTGGCCCGAGGTGCTGAAGTGGGAGAACTTGCCGAAGCGTGGGACCTCCGACTTTCTGGCTTTCTGACTACAGTCCTGATATCGGAGAAATCTGGAAAGGACTATAATTCGACTAAAATCAACGACAAACATGGAAATTCTGTGCTAGGAATTCCCTCTTTTCTTTTCCTCTCTTTGTTTCTGCTGTGTTCTTTTTCCATCTTGTCGTCTCCTTCTTGTCTAATGTCTGCCTTGGTTCATTCTCCTGCCTTTTTTTTCCCAGACTGACTTAAAACATAGCAATTCTTACCCATATCGAAGTTGGGTCAGGTGTGCTTAAAGGCAGCCCGACACATTTTTCGCTCTTATGACAGACAATAGTTGCTGTCTGGGCGTTCGAAGAAGGAGGAGGAGGAGGAGGAGGAGGAGGAGGAGGAGGAGGAGGAGAAGGAGAAGAAGAAGAAGAAGAAGAAGAAGAAGAAGAAGAAGAAGAAGAACAACAACAACAACAACAACAACAACAACAACAACTACTACTACAACTACAACTATAACTACTACTATACTACTACTACTTACTATACTACTACTACTACTACTACTACTACTACTACTACTACTACTACTACGACTTCGACTACGACTACGACTACAACTACAGTAAGAACCAGAAGAACAAGCAGAACAAGAAGAATCTCTTCGAACAGACACACAGAGGTTGGAACCCGTGCCCTCATCCCTTAGAACTCCACGCTCTAACCACTAGGCTATTACCGTAGTGCTGAACAAGATGTACTGTGAAAAAAAAGTATGACTAACATAGTAGAGAGAGAGGAGAGAGAGAGAGAAGAGAGAGAGAGAGGAGAAGAGAGAGAGAGAGAGAGAGAGAGAGAGAGAGAGAGAGAGAGAGAGAGAGAGAGAGAGGAGAGAGAGAGAGAGAGAGAGAGAGAGAGAGAGAGAGAGAGAGAGAGAGAGAGGGAGAGGAGAGAGAGAGAGAGAGAGAGAGAGAGAGAGAGAGGAGAGAGAGAGAGAGGAGAGGAGAGAGAGAGAGAGAGAGAGAGAGGGGAGGGAGGAGAGAGAGAGAGAGAGAGAGAGGGAGGGAGAGGAGAGAGAGAGAGAGAGAGAGGAGAGAGAGAGAGAGAGAGAGGAGAGAGGAGGAGAGAGAGAGAGAGAGAGAGAGAGAGGAGAAGAGAGAGAGAGAGAGGGAGAGAGAGAGAGAGAGAAAGAGACAGACATACATACATACATACAGAAAAACAGGCAGGCAGGCAAGAGATCAGACACATCATAATCCGTTGGCTTACAAACAAAACCAAACAACAACCATGTTAAAGCCATATGTTCAGACTTAACACACAGAGAGATAGAGGAGAAAAGGGAAGAATAGTATCTTATCTCACCAGTGATACAGAACGAGAGTGGTTGTTGTTGTCAGTGACAAGTCACTTTGCTGATAACTTTTTTTTTTCTAATTCCTCGGCTAGCGTTCCGAGGTTTACCAATGGTGAGATTTTGCATAATTATTATACGAGTGTTTTGTATTGTTGTTGCTTTTTGCCCACCATGAAGGTAGCCGCATTTCAACTTCAGAGATGTATGCTGGGTATGTTCGTGGTTCCATAACACATCGAACGCTGACACGAATTACCGGGATTTTTAACGTGCATATTTCAATCTTTTGCATGTGTATAAACACGATGGGATTTAAGGCACTGGCAGGTCTGCACTTGAAGTTGGCCTGGGAGATCATAAAAATCCCCACCAGACGCACCCGAGATTCAAACCTACGGCTTCATGGAACCACGGAATTAAGGCACTGGCAGGTCCGCACTTGAAGTTGGCCTGGGAGATCATAAAAATCCCCACCAGACGCCACCGAGATTCAAACCTACGGCTTCATGGATCCATGGGATTGAAATCGAAGGGTCTTAACCACTCGGCTATAGCGTCCGTCAGTTTTGCTGATATGAAACAATGGCCAGCTGTAGGGATGAGCCATCTGTGGGTTACAAGTAGGAGCGACCCCCTTATCCCTGATGACAACATCCTCGCTGTTTATCTAGGCCTGAGATTAGAGCAGCAGACAGACCATTTTTCTATATATCCCCGAAGTCGAAATACGGCTACCTAAATGGGTGGAGGGAGAGGGGTTGTTGTTGTTTTGTTTTCGCATACACGAAAAATCTCACTTTTGATGAACTTCGGAGCTGTAGCAGACGAAGGGGTAAAAACAACAGCAGAGAAATCTGCTGTGACATAAAAGTGGTATAAAATAAAATGAATTTTTTAAAAAAAATTAATAAATGTTCTCCGTTTTCTTCTGCACAGTTTTGTTTTTCAGAAAGAAAATGCATTCTACACAAAGTGATGTTAAGACCAACGAGACGCCAGCAGCTTGTACTGTATCTGATCACTTGCCTGCCTGCCTGCCTGCCCCCCCCCCCCCCCCCCCCCCCCTCTCTCTCTCTCTCTCTCTCTCTCTCTCTCTCTCTCTCTCTCTCTCTCACACACACACACACACACACTCACTCTCTCTCTCTCTCTCTCTCTCTCTCTCTCTCTATTTCTATACCCCCCCTCTTTCTCTCTCATTAATGCTAGAGTCAGTTAAGGATTATGGTTTGTTGTTGAATTTATGTACTTATGTACCACCCCCCCCTCCCTCTCTCTCTCTCTCTCTCCCCTCTATCTATCCCCCCTCCCCTCTCTCTCTCTCATTAATGCTAGAGTCAGTTAAGGATTATGGTTTGTTGTTGAATTTATGTACTGATTTCTTTTCTTGTAATCATAGGTTGAATTTCATCTTGTAGTCCTTAATCGGGGCAAAGGCCGGAAGAAATAAAGCATGTAAATTCTTTTCTGAAGCTCTTTAAAAAAAAAAAGAGAGAGAGAGAGAATTCATTCTCTTCTTTTCTACTCTCCCCCTCCTTCTCCTCCTCCTTCTTGTACCGACTTAATTTTAGATTGTAAGAGTCAGCTCTGTGTGCGTGCGTGCGTGCGTGCGTGTGTGAGTGTGTGTGTGTGTGTGTGTGTGTGTGTGTGTGTGTGTGTGTGTGTGTGTGTGTGTGTGTGTGTGTTGTGTGTGTGTGTGTGTGTGTGTGTGTGTGAGTGTGTGTGTATGTTATAAATGTTTATTTAGTTATGTTTCTAGATCCACAAGAAATCAACATTTCCTAACATCGACAAAGAAACATTCAATTCACTTTCTTCTAGGTTTTTTTTTTCTTTTTCCTCGGCTAGAGCTTCAAGGTCTACTAAAATAGTGAGACTTTGCATATCCGACCGTTTGTATTCATTTTTAAGGTAGCCGCGTTCCAACTACCGGGAATGATGTCTAAAAATGACCCCAGTACGCGTGCGTTTTTCAAATTTCGTCATTCGTTCCAAGTGACACGCAACGGTCTGATCTTCAAAGAAGTGGGAACAGGTTTTACGGTGTGTGCAAGATGCTCTGCGTGCTTTTGCATACGGGACCTCGGATTAAAGTCTCATCCGAAGATCTTTGCGGGATGGGAGCGGAGTCGGTACTGATGTTAACTCCAGGGGGAAAGAATTTCCAGTCGAGCGGGCATCTGTTTAGTGGCTGGAACTCGCGCCGTCAGTTCACAAGCTCAACGCTCTAACCACTAGGCTACCCCCCACCTCTCTCTCTCTCTTTATTTCCCTTTCCTCATAATGATCCTCTCTTATGACCCTGGGATAAGTTTAGGTCTGCGTTGGCTGACAGCGTAGATAGTTTAATCTACTGACAGTGTATCAAAAAGGACACCTAAACAACAATAACAACAAACTGTATTAATCAGTGAAAGCTGTAGGTTG
>CM060332.1:15868687-15871187 GCA_030674155.1 Stramonita haemastoma
ATGCCCCATAATATGAACTTTACTCCGCCTGGAAACAGACTTTGCTCCCTGCTGCCTGTCAAACCTGGATGACGTGGGCGACAGTTAACACCTTCCACAGATGCGTCTGTCAGTGCGTTCCTTGAATGACCACCTGACTGACTGACCGGCAGTCGCCTTGTCTTTTACTACCAGTTTCTGCCCCAGCTGTGTTTGCTATTTAGTTATGTATTCATTTATTTATTTATTGTTTTCTTTTTTATATCGAGGATAGTGGAATAAGCACCTATGTGCTTTTTTATACACCCAGTCCCCGTGTGAATGCAGTTTTGTAAATCTTGTCATCTGTTCCCACCGGCACACTATAGCCTACTCATACGAAAAGTGGAACGGAATTTAACGTGTGCGCAAATGTTCTGCGTGCGTTCGCACACAGGGCCTGGGTTTATAGTCTCATCCGAAGGACTTTTGGGGAGAGTAGAGTCAGCACACACAACACCCTAGCAAAAACCATCTTGCAAGGAACAGTCGAGGGCAAGAGAAGAAGAGGCCGCCAAAAGAAATCATGGGTTGACAACATCAAAGACTGGACTGCCCAACCCCTGCAACGCCTCCTACTAGCCACACAGGATCGTGAAGCATGGAAAAAGATCTCCGTTGCGTCTTCTCTCATGTCCCCCCTACGTCCTTTGGGACATGGGACTGAGTGAGTGAGTGAGTGAGTGAGAGTCAGCACTGGTGTTAACTCTAGGGGGAAAATTCCGTCGACCAGGAATCGAACCCAGGTCGTCAAATTGCGAGCGCATTGTTCTGACCACTAGGCTATCCCGCCGCCCCCGTGTCAGTTCTCTAATGTCATATGAGTGCCAAGGCCTACATTAAAATACTGTTATGTTAATATTTTTTTAAAATTATGTTAACATTGCCTTCAGCCATGACAAGCCTTAACATAACAACCTGCACTCTCCTTTCAATGGGAAAAAAATCCTCTGAAGTCGGAGAGTAGGTACCTGTTAGGCGATGTATTTAAAACAGTCATACACGCAAACGTCTCATCCAGCCTGCAGTTTCAATCTCACAGTGATTCCTAGGGTGGGAGGAGTGAGACAAGAGAGCACATTCTGGGTGACCCCCGCTGTCTTAAGCAGGGGAATGTGCAACATTACCCATTCTTTCACGTCACTTGTGATGTCATTCATAATGAAAAGGAACACTTTTTTTTTTAAATGACGCAGGCCACGTTTGTGTAGATATCTTTCCTTAGGTATTCACTACGTAACTGCTTGCGATATTCAGCACTATAATAGTCCTTATAATCTCCTCCCTCCCGTCCCCCTTTGCGCGAAGTATGCAATAATTGCATATCAAGTTTAAATAAGTATTGAAAAATGTTGCAAAACAATCCATCTGCTCAAACTGTACAACCTAATTGTAAACTTAGTTTTAACAAAACTATTGAAAAGCATTGCAATGGAATTTATATGTATAAATATTATACAGTATTGCACACCAAACGTAACCAATAATGGTTACTGAAAGCAATAAGGTCTTTGGGGTGTTTCTTTTTTCGTCCCTCGGCTAGAACTCCTAGGTTCACCAATGATGAGATCTGGCGTATGCTACCATTGTTGCCCAGCATAAAGGTAGCCGCATTCCGACTTCGGGAATGTCTGTTGGGTGTGTTCGTTTTTCCGTAACCCACCGAATGAAGACATGAATTACGGGATCTTTGACAGGTATGTTTTATCTTCTGCATGACTGTGTATGTACACAAAAGGAATTAAGGCACTGGCAGGTCTGCACTTGAAGCTGACCTAAGAGATGATACCTGCTCTTCGTTCAAAAGCCGCTGCAAAGATTCAACCCCCCGACTTCATGGATCAATAAAGATGGAAGACAAACCCTCTATCTTTCCAGCTAAAGGATCCGGCAACACATAACGTACCATGACACATCATAACACGTCATAACAACACACACAAGGCCTATCCTGGTCAAAATAGCCCACTCTGTCTGAATGCAGCTTTCGCGGCTCAAATTCCCGAAGAACTCTGGCCACAGATCTGTCTTGTCATCACTACTAGCATAGGGGGCCAAGTCTTACTACCGACACATTTGGGGGGACGGATAGCCTAGTGGTCAGAACATTGCGCTGGCAATTTGACGACCCGTGCTCGAGTCCGGTCGAGGAAATTTTTCTCCTGGAGTTAACATCAGTGCCGACTCCACTCTCCCCACAAGTCCGGATGAGACTTTAAACCGAGGCCCTGTGTGCGAACGCACGCAGAACATCTTGCGCACACGTTAAATCCTGTTCCGATTTTCGTAAGAGTAGGCCATCGTGTGCCGGTGGGAACAGATGACAATATTTACAAAAACTGCATACACACGGGACCGGATGAAAAAAAGCACATGATTGCTTATTCTGTTATCCTCGATATAAAAGAATAAATAAATAAATAGAACTCCATATAGCCAATAAGCACTGAACATGATCGATATCTCAGTAATAGGGGCGCGG
>CM060332.1:15886187-15888687 GCA_030674155.1 Stramonita haemastoma
GGGGGAAAGCTTCAGGCACAAACAGGGATCCAACCATCACACACTTCAAACCCCGTTCACTGATTCTGTGTGTGTGTGTGTGTGTGTGTGTGTGTGTTGTGTGTGTGTGTGTGTGTGTGTGCGTGTGTGTGTGTGTGTTGTGTGTGTGTGTGTGTGTGTGTGTGTGTGTGTGTGTGTTGTTCTTCAGTTTAATGTCTGTTCACATAAGTGATATTAGACAAAAACAAACAAACAAAAAAACAAAAACAAAAAACACCAAAAAACAATGGTAGAAACAAAAAGTAAGTAAAAACACCAAAAGTGAACATTAAACCCTGAACAATCAATCAGAACTTTTTAGAAAAATAACAAAAGAGCACGAAATCAATGTCTCTGTCTCGTAAACAAGCTACTGACATGTTCATAAGCACTATAGTAAACTGTCAATAGGACTGTTCTTCAGCGATAAGGCAAGTTCACACAGCAACACACAGTTGCTTAAAATTTTGTCCAGAGAGTTCTCACGTGTGATGGGAAGACACTGTTTTAAAACGGGACAGTCAAAAAGAATATGACTGACTGAAATCGTCCCATCACATATGCAACGCACATTTTTAGCATACTTCGTTAGGAAGGCATTTAATTTAAGTCTATTTATGAGACAAATGACCGATCTAAGACGCAATTTATCCAGTCCAAAACGTACACAGAGAATATGATTAAGGTCAGAAAAGGAAACATGATGATGAGAAAATCCGGCCTCTACTTGTTTTTGTGTGTGTGTGTGTTTACAGGTGTGTGTGTGTGTGTGTGTGTGTGTGTGTGTGTGTGTGTGTGTGTGTGTGTGTGTGTGTGTGTGTGTGTGTGTGTGTGTGTGTGTGTTGCCTCTCTCTCTCTCTTCCATTCTTCTCTCTCTCTCTCTCTCTCTCTCTCTCTCTCCTCTCTCTCTCTCTCTCTCTCTCTCTCTCTCTCTCTCTCTCTCTCTCTCTCTCTCTCTCTCTCTCTCTCTCTCTCTCTCTCCTTCTCTCATGAATCTTGAAATTGATTATTTTTCTGTACCCTTCGTATTTAGTACTTGCTTGCTCGTTAGAAATGATATTCACTATTCATTTTCATATTGTGTACATTTGGCAACTTTTCATGTATATTGTGGGGTTTTTGTTTGCTTGTTTATCTTTTGTTTTGGGCGTTGTTGTTTGTTCTGATTTTTTGTTGAAGGGTGTGTGTGTGTGGGGGGGGGGGGGGTGTGTGGGGGGGGGGGGGGGGGGGGGGGGGGGGGGGGGGGGGGGTCTCTTCTGAGGGCTGGATGTAGAAAAGCAATTGTTGCTTATTCTATTGCCCTCTTTGAATAAAAAGTTCAAAGGGTTCAAGTTCTCTCTCTGTCTCTCTCTGTCTCTCTGTCTCTCTGTCTGTCTCTCTCTTTCTCTCTCTCTCTCTCTCTCTCTCTCTCTCTCTCTCTCTCTCTCTCTCTCTCTCTCTCTCTCTCTCTCTCTCTCTCTCTCTCTCTCTCTCTCTGTCAGACACCCCCCACACACTCACAGCCACACGCACACCCTCCCCCCCTACCCCCCCCCCCCCCCCCACCACACACACACTGTAGAGTTCAGCACTCTAAAAGAAAAGGTCTACCTGTAATCAGAGATTTAAAATAAAAAAAAGAAGAAAAAAAAGGACGAATTCTAAACAATGTCACCTGTCTATATTGACCCACTGACACAAACACCGTAATTTACACCTCACACACACACACACACACACACACACACACACACACACACACACACACACACACACACACACACACACACGCACGCACGCAAGCATGCACGCACGCACGCACGCACGTGCACACACACGCACACACACTGTCCATATTCATTATAGATTGTTTACAATGTGATTTTAGTTAATTGTATATGACCCAACGTGCATGGCATAATGCATGCGTGCGTGCGCGCGCGTGCGCGCATGTGTGTGTGTGTGTGTGTGTGTGTGTGTGTGTGTGTGTGTGTGTGCGTACGTTTTCCGAGTGTGTTTAGCAAATAATAGCAGGAGTGGATGAGAGACTGGCTTATATCTATAATTATCTGTGTTTATCTGTGTATAGATGTATTGGATGTTGTGACATGATATGCTGTATTGCTTTTGCTGTAGTGTGTGTGTGTGTGTGTGTGTGTGTGTGTGTGTGTGTGTGTGTGTGTGTGTGTGTGTGTGTTTACAGGTGTGTGTTTTTACAGGTGTGTGTGTGTGTTTACAGGTGTGTATGCGTGTGTGTTTACAGAGGTGTGTGTGTGTGTTTAAAGGTGTGTGTGTAAGTGTGGTGTGTTTTACAGGTGTGTGTGTTTACAGGTGTGTATGCGTGTGTGTTTACAGAGGTGTGTGTGTGTGTGTGTGTGTGTGTGTGTGTGTGTGTGTGTGTGTGTGTGTGTGTGTTTTGTGTGTGTGTGTGTGTTTTCTGTGTTTAGCAAATAATAGCAGGAGTGGATGAGCGACAGACTTATATCTAGACTTATCTGTGTTT
>CM060332.1:15898687-15901187 GCA_030674155.1 Stramonita haemastoma
TCCAAGGTTTACCAATACTGAGAATCTTTGCGTATGCAACCGTTTTAGTCTTTAGAGCTCAAAGCCTGGGCAAGTATGCATGGAGGGCAAGCTGTTACCCATGCAGCAGACCCCCCCTCTCCACGGCACTGGAATGATCCATTGGAAAGGCAATGACCGATACGAATGGTTCCAGTACCGTCGGAGGAGCCACCAGAACGTTGCCATATAGGGCCTACCTACAGCCCCGAGCCGCTCTGGGACCCCAACTACCCGATTTTTCCTCAGGGATGGTGTCTAAACACGACACCCGTGTTCATGCTGGTTTGTTATAATTTTGTCATCCGCTCCTACCGGCACACGATGGCCTGCTCTTCCGAAAGGCGGAACGGGGTTTTAACGTGTGGCAAGATGTTCTGCGTGCATTCGCACACGGGGCCTCGGTTTCGAGTCTCATCCGAATGACTGACATTCAGTTCGATTTTTTCGTCAAACTGGGAAGAAAGGGCGAGCTGGGTACGAACCCAGAAACTCACGGTTTACATATTGGCAGGCGAACGTCTTAACCATCCTGCCACCATCCTTCCTTAACTTGGGTGATAGAGGTACAATAAAAGATTCATCATTCATTCATTCATTCATTCATTCATTCATTCATTCATTCATTCATTCACAAAACTCATTTGTGAAGTGTAGTGCCTTCAACAGCGCTACTGTACACATTTCAGAGTGTAATAGGGATATAGCCCAATGTGAGCCTAAAACTCATCGGCAGTGTGTGGCCCACATGCAGCAGTCCAAGCCAGACAAATCCCTACATTTCACTTCCCTTGATTTTTCTGTCCAGCTGAGAAAGGTCAACAACCTCTGCTGACCCTCAGGGTTCAATGACAACATCCTGTCACTGTAAAGGAAGGGGGGAGGTGGGGGGGGGGGAAGGAAATGACTTTTCGTAAGAGTAGGCCATTGTGTGCCGGTGGGAACAGATGACAATATCTACAAAACTGCATACACACGGGGACAGGACGAAAAAAAGCACATGAGTGCTTATTCCATTATCCTTGATATAAAAGAATAAAATGGGGAAAAAATGACACTATAGAAAAAATGCCCACACCTAAGCTTGACCTTTACAGAAGCTTATCTTTTTTCGTACCTAAGTTGGAGCTTGGAGGTTCACCAACAGTGAAATATTGTGTATGGGACTGTTCCTGCTCACCATGAAGGTAGCCCCATTTCGTGACTTCAGGGATGCATGCTGGGTATGCATGTTGGGTATGCAGATGTTTCCATAACCCACCCAATGCTGACATAAATTTCGGGATCTTTAATGTGCATGTTTGATCTTATGCATGTGTCTACACACAAAATGAATAAAGGCACTGGCTGGCCTGGAGTTGAAATTGACCCGGGAGATCACAAAAAATCCTCACCCTTATTTATATCAGACGCAGACACCGAGATTCAAACTCACGACTTCATGGACCCAAGGGATTGAAGTCAAACGGGTTTAACCACTCGGCTATAGCGTCTGTGACACTGCAGCTTGAATGAAACGCGACAGTTCCGAAGACAACAGAAATGAGGAGCAGTAAAAGAACATTGAATTTGTGTTCCTAAATCAAAAATCTCTGCTGGGACGTAATCACAACAAATTAAAATGATGAATAAGATAGGCTGATCATAAACGTTAAAAAGTAAGAAAATTATTATATGAAATAAGTATTGTATACCATTTTAAGTCACGGCAGATTTCTCTGCGTGAAATTAAGGCTGCTCTCCCCGTGGAGAGCACGTTGCCACAAAAGCAGCACCACCCATTTCTTTTCCTGTCTGCAAATGTATTTGTTTCCCTATCAGAGTGGCTTATGTCTACAGAATTTGGCCAGGGACAACTCTCTTCTGGCCGTGGGTTCTTTTACCTGCGCTAAATAGTTATGTGTAACACACGGGACCTCGGCTTATCGTCTTGTCTGAAAGACTAGCACCCAGACCACCACCCATGATTTAGTAGATGGGGGAAAAGTTTCTGGCCCAAATGGGATTGAACCACTACACACTTCGAACCTGGACTTTTCGCTTTCTATGCAGATGCATTACCTCTTGACCACCGATCCACCTGAATATATGAATAAAAAGAATCAAATGAATATATCCCCGTCCCAAACAAAGAAAAAAATAAAAATAAAAAAACAAGGAGGAAATAGTGTCGACCCAAACGGGCAAAGCTTCACCGCCATGTTGAAGCTGAAGCCATTGACACCGCCATTCTCCTCACAGCTGTGTCTGCTAGAATTAGCATTTAATCTGTGTCATTTTTTTCCTTTGATGCCGGGGACAGCCATATTTTGTTATTTTGATGGACCAATCAAGGAACAGTTCATCACATACAAGCACGTGCGGTGGTAAAGGTCATGGTCAAAGTCGTATATTTAGGGTGGTTTTCTTGCACTGTGTGTGTTTGAGAGAGAGAGCTCAATTGCCATAAAACTAAAAATGATAAAATAATAGATCTATTTGC
>CM060332.1:15906187-15908687 GCA_030674155.1 Stramonita haemastoma
CCTCAGAAAAATAAATACCTGAATGAATATGTGTCACAAGGGGGTGGGGGTGGGGGAGGGGGTGGGGGCTTCTTACTTTTAAAAAGTATATATATTTTTAGGACAATGTAATAAGCACTCGAAATCTTTTTTTTTCTTTTTTTTTTAAAATCATCTAGTCCCCATGTGTTTGCACTTTAGTCAATTTTGTCATCCGTTCTCACTGGCACACAATGGCCTACTCTTGCAAAAAGCAGAACAGATTTTATTGTGAGCTTGAGATGTTCTGTTGCGCATTCGCACATGGGGCAAGGTTATAATCCTAAGACACCAACTTAATTCTTTAGCATTATTTTTTTTGTGGATATTCTTGGAAGTAATAGTTAGGGGCTGAAATTTTGCACACTATATATCGTTTGTATGATATAATACAGGTCAGTTAGCAAGGGGGTCAGTCCTCAGGTACAACGTGGCAAGGGGTGAAGGCGGTCAGGTGTGTGCAGTGAAGCATGATGGCCTGAGCATGCCCCCCTCCCTTCCTCCCTTTGACCTCAGCTGGTGCTCCTAACTGCAACCATATTCTGTAGTAGTAGTAGTAGTAGTAGTAGTAGTAGTAGTAGTCTTTAAATTAACGTCCATGCACAGTTTGTGATTTGGACGGCAAACAAACAAATCAAGTACAAACAAATAACTACCTATAAACAAGCAAGATTAAAGGAATTTAAAGGAATCTACTGAACACAGAATAAAATAAACATAACGTAATCTCTAGCATTAACTCAGCATCAGGGAGAATGTGCGATAATGTTTTCTTGCCTTCAAAAGGTGGTAAAATATCTTTAAAACCTGGGCATTCAAAAAGTATGTGCTGGTTTGTAAATCTTTTGCCACAAGGGCACAAAGCATTCTTACTAAATTTTGTTTTAAAAGCGTCCAGCTTTACCCTGTAAAACAATGATGTGATGGTTCTACAAATATGTAAAGGGGTCTTATTGCGATGGAAATAGTGATATAAAACTGCTGTTGTATCTAAGAATTGTGACTTATTATGAAATTTCGTGACAGATTTATCTTTGTTTTGTGGAACTTGGTTAAAGCGATTACAAGAGATTTTTCTTAACAAGCAGTGACACTCTTGTACTGTATATGGGACATGTAACTTGATTGACCCATTAGATTGTTTAGCTCCCTGTTTTGCAGTCTGATCAGCAAGATCGTTTCCATATATACCACAATGGGATGGAATCCATAGAAAGGAAACACAAGTACCACGTAAAGTTAGGAAATGAATTAAGGCTTTGATTTCGCTAACTATTCCTACCACGTTGTCACAAAAACTTACGGACTGCAAAGCACTTAACACAGACTTAGAGTCAACACATATCAAAGCTTTGAAAACAGAAACAGGTAAATCTAAAAGGAAATTCAGTGCCATAGAAATTGCCACAAGCTCTGCAATGAAAATGGACCTATTTTTTCCTATATAGAAAGATTTTTTAATCTTGAGAGCTGGAATTGCATATCCCGCTCCTGCTTGATGATTTTCCAGCAGTGATTCATCAGTGTAAATTTGCAAATGTTCAGAATATTGCTCATAAATACGACTTTTAATGTTAGAAGCTAAGATATGTGGATGCTCACTTTTTTTTTAGATTTGTGTCATCAATGTCAAAGTCTGCATGCTGCATCTCCCATGGTGGTATGGTTGGAATCAGTGGTCGAGATGCAATATCGTTTACATCAATTTCAGCTTCATCTAGATAGTCCAAAGTGTAAGTTCTAAGAGATTCAAGAGATGATATATTTTGTGCTCTTTTCGGATAATGTATACTAGATTGTGTATCTATTTCTGCTTTATTAAAGTTTGTAACAGTTTGACTTTTCACCACATATTTTGTTACTGACAACTTCCGAAATCCATCCAAAGGTAACACACCCATTTCTTTATAAGTACCAATGTTAGAAGTGTGGAGAGGAACCCCTAGCGCCAATTTGAATGCTTTACAATCAACACTTTGTAATTTTGCGAGCATAAACTTTGGCGCACTGAAATATGCTTCTTGCCCATAAGTCAATTTACTCCTCACAAGTGATACAGCCAAATGTTTGAGAGTAAAAATATCTTGACCCCAAGGCTGTTTGCTAACAACTTTCAAAATGTTAAGGCTTTTACGAGCTTTATCAAGAACATGTTCTATGTGGCATTTCCAGTTTAGTGTTGATGTGAGAAAAACTCCCAAAAATTTAACCAGATTTGTATACTGGATCTGAACATCACCTATTCTGAATACAGGCAGATTCTCAAGACTTGTTCCTTTACTAAAAAGCATCATATTTGGTTTTTTAGGTGAGAGTGCAAGACCGTTTTCCCTCATAAAAGTATACAAACTATCTAAATCAATTTGATATGCCTTCCGTATATGATTTGTATCTCTTTTGGAAGATTTCTTTTTCATAGTAACATTAGCCGACATGCATATGTCATCTGCATACTGAACCACAGTGACATTTTTTGTCAAAG
>CM060332.1:15911187-15981187 GCA_030674155.1 Stramonita haemastoma
CATTTCTCTGCAAACAGTTGAGTGCATGCTGGGCATGACTATGTTCATATTAACCATGCAATGGATGCTATAGCCGAGGGGTGAAGACTGTTTGACTTCAATCCCAGGGTTCCATAAAGTCATGGGTTCAAATCCCAGTGGCATTTTGGTAACTCAAGGGTGGGGATTTTTACGATCCCCCACGTCAACTTCAAGTGCAGACCTGCCAGTGCTTTATTTTTATTAATTCCCTTCATGTATACATGTATAGACTGATAAAAATGCCCTCACTGACACTGCCCAAATTATAAAAAAAAAAAAAAAAAGGGTGTTGACAATCTCTGCTAACATGCCTCTCTTTAGGGAGAGCAGCCTGTATTATACACAGAAATCTTTCAACTTTCAACTATAACAAATAAAATGATGGTGCAATAATCATAACACAATGCATTTGAATGGAACAATAAATTCATACATGTTCATGCTTCATAATGACAGTACAGGTGTACAAGAATATATCACAATCTAGCATATAGTAACAGTAACACATTCAGTACAAAAAGTTCTTTCACATGCCCCCCCCCCCCCCCCAACTAAAAAATATGCTACTCCATTTGTAGAGAATGTCGTTACAGTTCACCTAAACAGGAATACAGAAGAAATGTCAGTGGACCAGCCACGTTTCTTCATACAAAAAATATTCAATACAAAAGTACCAAAACAGCACCCGTCACTTTTGTTTCAAATAATAAAAAACCACACACACACACAAAAATGCAAAGGTATGTAGCAGTCAATTACTTTGATTCACGAAGAAAAGAAATGATCAGGATGTCTCTGTTATCATCCGTTTTTTTTACAGTTCATGTAAGCAGTAATAAGTGAACATAATAATCACTGAAGTATTTGGTCCCTTTGGTAAACTTATCAGCTAGAGAAATAATGTCTTCCTCATGTTAACTTGCGTTTCAATGACATTTTGTTCTCACAAGATACAGTGCTTTATAAATTGGTGTATTGTTATCATTAATCATTAATATTGTTATTATCATCATCATCATCATCATCATCATCATTATAGTAGTAGTAGTAGTAGTAGTAGTAGTAGTAGTAGTAGTAGTAGTAGTAGTGTTGTTGTTGTTGTTGTTGTTGTTGTTGTTGTTGTTGTTGTCATCATCATCATCATCATCATCATTATTATTATTATTATCATAATTATTATATCAAACATTACCCACCATCTACTTAGCAGCAGCATCATTTACAAAAGATTTTGTTCATCAATGTTTTACAGCAAAATCCCCCTGTAACAAGGAATAAAAATGAGCAGACAAAAGAGAGGCAATAGCAGCGCATATTCCTACAGTACAGCAAAACTGCAAGCTATGCGTCAACCGATTCCTGTTTATAATCAAACACCACTGGGTTCTCCAGCTTGCAGGGCAGGGAGGTCATCACCAGGCAGGCCCCTGTTTTTGTGTACGCTGTGCTTATTTTTTTTTCTGTTTCCACACTTTCAGTTTGACCTTCTTTCTTGTTAATTACTGATGATTCTATGGAAAGATTGCATGATAGGTCTGTTATCCTGTTTGAATTGTTTGCAATCCTCACTTCATTTTTTTTTTTCTTGTTAATTACTGATGATTCTATGGAAAGATTGCATGATAGGTCTGTTATCCTGTTTGAATTGTTTGCAATCCTCACTTCATTTTTTTTTCTTGTTAATTACTGATGATTCTATGGAAAGATTGCGCGATAGGTCTGTTATCCTGTTTGAATTGTTTGCAATCCTCCAAACCCCACAAAGGGATGAAAGAAACTGACTCATGAATCTTGTTCTAGTGTTTTTAACCTCTTCCCTACAGGTAACCCGCTACAGGGTAACCAACCATCTACTGACCCTTCCCTACGAATGACCCACCACTGGGTTACTACAGAAGCACACAAATGTGCTCAGTGCACATGTGCAAGGAAAGAGGGGTTCTCTCCTTGAACGTAGGGATAAGTGTTCAAAGCTTTGCACACCTGAAGAGGTGAAGAATAGGAAAGAATCTTCAGATGAAAAAAAAAAAAGATGTCAGAAAGTGCTTTTGGTGAACAAAGCTTTACAACGTGTAGTTTATTCTTTCTAAACTATAAGATACATAAACAAGGTATAGAAAACCAACAAAAACAACAACCCCTCCAAAAATACAACACCCCTCCCCCCCCCCTCCCCCCCCCACACATACACACACATAGGCGCGCACATGCATGCGTGTGCGCACACACACACACAAGCATGCACACACATGCATGTGCAAACACACACACACACACACATACACACACACACACTCACTCACTCGCTCGCTCACTCACTCACTGTCTGTACCCCGCCACACACACACACACACACACCAAAGTAAACAAATATAAAAGTAAATAAATGAGTGACTGATAAAAAGAAGAAAAAAAAGGGGGAAAACAACCTATTCAGCAATGTTGTAAAAACCAGCATCACCACTTCAATGATCATGATAATAATCTCAAACATCACTGACCCCACGTGTCACTTTCAGACAGCCAATATTACATATCAGATCACACCACACACCAAACAATATGTCTCTCTTTCTCCCCCTCTCACAACATTCTGCTCTGCAAAGTCAAAATGCGTTCTGTTCTGTTTGGTTTGCCATGCATACATGATATGTATCATGGTGTGTGTGTGTGTGTGTGTGTGTGTGTGTGTGTGAGTGTGTGTGTGTGTGTGTGTGTGTGTGTGCGTGCGTACGTGCATGCGTGCGTGCGTGTGTGCGTGCATGCATGTGCGCAATTTTTTAAATATTATACATACTATTTTTTTGTTTGCTTTTTTCCCGGGTTTTGTTGTTGTATAAATGAATGAATGAAATATTGAAGAACTGATATTTTTGTGGTTCTGTGCACAGTTGAGCAAAATTGGGACCAACTGATGGGGAGGAATGAAGGCTCCACTCTGTTCACATCGTAGAGACAATCTCTTCTCCAATCAAATCATCATCATGATTCATCAGTCACAGTATAATTTTCATCAGCATGATACACCAGTCAAAATATATAGTTTTCATTGTCCGATAAGAATGACATGAAATAATCGATACCCCCCCCCCCCCCCATCACTTCCCCAAGAATTTTTTGTCAAAAACACTTGTCAGACAAATCATGATAGTTTTCATTATCAGCTCAACATGATATAAACAGATAAAAAAAATGGCATGGAATGATTGAAAGAAAATTAGATAACAACGCATTTTTGTCATCATTGATCAACCAATATTCAAAACAATACAACAGTTTCCATCCCATTCAAGTCAACATGAAATATGGTGTAAGTATATATATAAAAATAGGCAGGCACCTTTCCTTTGTTGTTTTTTTAAATCTCCTTCAGTTTTAGAGAAATCCTAAAGCATGAAAAACCAGCCTTCAAACCCCACTGCTGCTTCCAATTACAG
This sequence comes from Stramonita haemastoma, assembly GCA_030674155.1. Taxonomy (NCBI): domain Eukaryota; kingdom Metazoa; phylum Mollusca; class Gastropoda; order Neogastropoda; family Muricidae; genus Stramonita; species Stramonita haemastoma. The sequence continues at coordinate 15,914,646 of CM060332.1, forward strand.
TACAGTACACATTGTCTTCAGCACCTAGACATAGTTCCCCAACAGTAAAATAAATATTTAAATCCCATCCAACTGCTGCTTCCATTTACAGTACAGTGCACAATGTGTTAACACCCAGACATAGTTCCCCAACAATAAAATAAATATCTAAATCCCATCCAACTGCTGCTTCCAATTACAGAACAGTACACAGTCTGTTAACACCCAGACATAGTTCCCCAACAATAAAATAAATATCTAAATCCCATCCAACTGCTGCTTCCATTTACAGAACAGTACACAGTCTGTTAACACCTGGACATAGTTCCCCAACAATAAAATAAATATCTAAATCCCATCCAACTGCTGCTTCCAATTACAGTACAGTGAAGCACCTGGACAGACAGGCAGGCAGCAGGCAGCAGGCAGGCAGGCAGGGAGTGGTGCCATCCTGAGGACTGCAGCACAAGAGGCAGGCTGTGAAGACTGGCTGCACTAACACCTCCCCCACTATCACAAGGACGCAGCCAAGAAGACAGCCAGTGTCGCGGTCAGCAGAGGAGTGAGGGAGGAGGGGGGGCATGGGCCCTGGGCTGCTGTCCCCGTGCCCCCCCTTGGAGAGGGGGTGGTGTAGGTGGGGAGGGTGGCATCTGAAGGCGGCACGGCCAGGTCAGTGGGAAACCTGTTCTCTCTGTGCAGCAACCAGTCCACTGCACACAGGAGGGGCAGCAGAGAGTGAAGCTGGAATACGGCTACCTTCATGATGGGGGGAAAAAACCCTACCCCAAAAACGGTTGCATACACAAAAATCTTACCAGCAAGAAACAAAGGCCAAAGAAGTACCAAAGAATAAATATGCATGTTTGCAAACATGCATGTACACACACGCACGCACACGCATATACACACACGCGTATATGCGCGCACACACACACACACACACACACTCTACACACACACACACACACCATACTACTCACACACACAAACAAACACACACACACATACACACACACACACACACACACACACACACACACACACATACACACACACACACACACACACACACACACACACCCCCACACTACTCACACACACACACACACATTACCTACCCACCCACCTGCCCTCTTACACCTCCCAACCCAATAATATCTGACCTGCATTAGGCGGGCTGAGGACTAGTCTGTACCAGAAATTGACATCCGCCTCCCCACACCCACTGTCGCAGTAAAACTCCACATAGACATTGTTTCCTGGTGACTCCATACCACTGCTGTATCTTCCCTGAAACACACACCTTGTAGTGTAGTGTATGTAGAGTAGTGTATTATAGAGTAGTGTAGTGTATGTAGAGTAGTGTAGTGTATGTAGAGTAGCGTAGTGTAGAGTAGTATAGTGTATGTAGAGTAGTGTAGTGTATGTAGAGTAGCGTAGTGTAGAGTAGTATAGTGTATGTAGAGTAGTGTAGTGTATGTAGAGTAGCGTAGTGTAGAGTAGTGTAGTGTATGTAGAGTAGTGTAGTGTAGTGTAGTGTAGTGTATGTAGAGTAGCATATTGTAGAGTAGTATAGTGTATGTAGAGTAGTGTTGGATAGAGTAGTAAAGTGTATGTAGAGTAGTGTAGTGTATGTAGAGTAGCGTTTTGTAGAATAGTATAGTGTATGTAGAGTAGCGTAGTGTAGAGTAGTGTAGTGTATGTAGAGTAGCATATTGTAGAGTAGTATAGTGTATGTAGAGTAGCGTAGTGTAGAGTAGTGTAGTGTATGTAGAGTAGCATATTGTAGAGTAGTATAGTGTATGTAGAGTAGCGTAGTGTAGAGTAGTGTAGTGTATGTAGAGTAGTATAGTGTATGTAGAGTAGTATAGTGTATGTAGAGTAGTGTAGTGTAGTGTAGTGTATGTAGAGTAGCGTAGTGTAGTGTAGTGTAGTGTATGTAGAGTAGTGTAGTGTAGTGTAGTGTAGTGTATGTAGAGTAGCGTAGGATAGAGTAGTGTAGTGTAGTGTGTGTAGAGTAGCGTAGAGTAGAGTAGTGTAGTGTATGTAGAGTAGCATATTGTAGAGTAGTGTAGTGTATGTAGAGTAGCATATTGTAGAGTAGTATAGTGTATGTTGAGTGGCGTAGTGTAGAGTAGTGTAGTGTATGTAGTGTATGTAGAGTAGTGTAGTGTAGTGTATGTAGAGTAGCGTAGTGTAGAGTAGTGTAGTGTAGTGTTGTGTGTGTTGTGTTGTGTAGTGTAGTGTAGTGTAGTGTAGTGTAGTGTAGTGTAGTGTAGTGTAGTGTAGTGTAGTGTAGTGTAGAGTAGCGTAGCGTAGTGTAGAGTAGTGTAGCATATGTAGAGTAGCGTAGTGTACTGCAGAGTGGTGTAGTGTATGTAGAGTAGCGTAGTGTAGAGTAGTGTAGTGTATATAGAGTAGCGTAGTGTAGAGTAGTGTACTGTAGTGTATGTTGTGTAGAGTAGTAAAGTGTATTTAGAGTAGAGTAGTATAGAGTAGCGTAGTGTAGAGCAGTGTAGAGTAGTGTAGTGTATGTAAAGTAGCGTAGTATAGAGTAGTGTAGTGTATGTTGTGTAGAGTAGTATAGTGTATGTAGAGTAGCATAGAGTAGTGTAGTGTATGTAGAGTAGCGTAGTGTAGTGTAGTGTATGTAGAGTAGTGTAGTGTAGTGTAGTGTAGTGTAGTGTAGTGTAGTGTAGTGTAGTGTAGTGTAATGTAGAGTAGTATAGTGTATTTAGAGTAGCATAGAGTAGTGTAGTGTAGTGTAGTATAGTATAGTATAGTGTAGTGTAGTGTAGTGTAGTGTAGTGTAGTGTAGTGTAGTGTAGTGTAGTGTAGTGTAGGTAGCGTAGCGTAGTGCAGTGCAGTGTAGTGTAGTGTAGGTAGCGTAGCGTAGTGCAGTGCAGTGTAGTGTAGTGTAGGTAGTGTAGCGTAGTGTAGTGTGTACTACTTTCAGTGATGTCAGATTTCTCTGCATGAAATTCAGGCTGCTCATCCAGGGTAGAATAATAATAAGTGACGATGACGACGATGTCAACTTCGACGATGATGATGATCATGATAGCATATGATTTTTTTTGTCTTTCTTTCTTTACAAAAAATAAACCACTTGTGCAGATTAAAGCACATTGTCTATTGTTGATTACCTCAGGGTTCATTATCAACAGTCATTTTTCTTACCTGAAAACAAGTTCCTGCGTTCGACTGGGTTTTCACACTGAAAAATAAAACGCATATTTAGTAGGTTATATTGACAAACCAGTACCACTTTTGAATAAACTTTAGCAATAATAGTAAGTAAATCATCAACTAGTAGCATCTTTCTTTTGTTTTAGGTAAGTTATTCACAATAACATGATTTTAACATAAACACATCTGTATTGTTAGAGCAACAATGCAATACAATGGGGACGGAATAGCTCAGTGGTCAGAGTACTTGCTTTCTCCAAGCTGAGGTTAAGCAGCATTGAGTATGGTTACCAAGTGGATGGGTGACAGTTTGTGCACCTTGGCTTCAGTAAATTCCACCAGTTCACCCAGCTGTTAATGTGTACCTCAACCTGCCTTCTTTAGGGTCAGGGAAGGTAAAGCAATGAGGGAGAGGAGATGGGCGCCGCCCTCAAAAGGCTGGCCCCTGGAGAAGCTGAGGTCTCTGACATCTTGCTATCCTATGACCGCATAGGTTATGGGAACAGCTTCGCCCTCTAAGTTCTATGAGAACAACAACAAGCTAATATTTCACTCCTCCAAGGGAAGCCATACATAACAAAAACATCAATGACGGCAACGTAAAAACATAGCAAAAATATCAACGACAGGAACAATAACACAACAAAAATATCAATGACAGGAACAATAACACAACAAAAATATCATTGACAGGAAGGAAAATACAATACATAACAAAAACACAGGTAATCATCCAAGTAAAATTGTTCATCCAGATACCGAAAATCAAAAACTTTTTTGGGGAAAAACACACAAAAAAAGAGAAAATGGAAAAAAAAAGAAGTCTGGATGAACAGTCCTAAATGTCATTAAAACAGACTCCAGAAAATCTTTAAAAAGTGGAGAGGGATGGGCTCTACCAGGTTCAACTTGCCCACCACACACTGCCTGAATACTTCAGTGACTGCAGTGCCCCTGTGACTGACTAACTGACTCCTCAAGGAGTTAAGGGAGAAGTCACACCCAGTCACTGAAGTCGGTCTTGTGGAAAACTACTGTTGACTCGAAAGATCTCACTTACCACAGCCTTGCTGGGGGAATGGTTTCCGCCTGAAACAAAGGTGTGAACGCAGGTAAGAGTTTATGACTGGCTTAGTTAGTTAACTTAGGTATTGCTGATGCTTGGGTGATTTTTTATTTTAAATCTTGTGACATGTGTGTGGGTGTGGGTGTGTGTGTGTGGATGTACGGATCCTGTGTTGTGGTGTTTTTTTCTGTAATGTTTTCCTGTCTGCTGTTTTTATGACTGTATGGCTTTTAGCACACGTAACTTTATTTGTAAGATCATTAAGTATTTGAATCATGAACTGTGAACAAAAGTATGAACAAAGGTATGAAGGTGGATCAGTGGTCTAGAGGTAACGCGCCTGCCCAGAAAGTGGAAAGTACGAGTTTGAAGTGTATGGTGGTTCAATTCCCGTTTGGTCCTGAAACTTTTCCCCCATCCACAGTGGTGGACTGGGAGATAGTCTTTCAGAGTAGACAATAAATCAAAGGCCTGTGTGCTACACATAAATAGCATGCATAAAAGCACCGAGGGCAACCATGGAGTTGTCCCTGGCAAAATTCTGTAGAAAAAAGCCACTCTGACAGGGAAACAAATACACAAGCCGACAGAAAAAGAACCCAAAAAATGATGAGTGGCGCTGCTCTTGTGGTGACACACTCTGCCCAGAGAGAGTGTGTGTGTGTGTATGGGAGAGTGTGAGAGTGTGGTGACACACTCTCCCAAGATTTCATGCAGAGAAATGTGTTGTGACACTGAGTTCGATTCTTGGTTGTGCCTGAACACCCCCCGCCTCCCTCCATCCACTAGAACCTTGAATGTTGTTTTGGGTGTTTTTCTTTTCGAAGAGGTGATAAACCGAGGTCCTTATATACAACACGCATTCACTGTATGTAAAAAAAAAAGCCCCTAAAACCCCCACAAAAATAACCCAAACCCCACAGCAACAAGAGAGATGTCACTGGCAAAAAAATCTGTAGAAAAAAAGACACTCTGACATGGTAACGAAATACACACAGACAGGATTTTAAAAATTTTGTTTTAGAGAAATAGGTGGGGCTGCTCCTGTAGCAACATGCTCTCTCTCTCTCTAGAGAGAGAGCAGCATCCCATATTATTTTCATGTGTACAACAGGGACTGGACAGCCTAGTGGTCAGAACATTGCGCTTGCAATTTAAAGATCTGGGTTAGATTCCCGTTTAAGGGGATTTTTCCCCTGGAGTTAACATCAGTGCTGACTCCACTCCCCCCAAAAGTCCTTTGGATGAGACTACAAACCGAGATCCCGTGTGCGAATGCACGCAGAACACCTTGTGCACACGTTAAATCATGTTCCGCTTTTTGTAAGAGTAGGCCATTGTGTGCCGGTGGGAACAGATGACAATATTTACAAAACTGCATACACATGGGGACTAGATATAAAAAAAGTACATGAGTGCTTATTCCATTATCCTCGATATAAAAGAATAAATAAATAAATAAATAAATAAATAAATAAAAATAAATCTGCCAGGACTGAGAAAGGTGTACAACACCACATCCCAAAAAATCCAACATCACTCAGTCAAGAGCGCTAAATTTAGCGTGTTCCTTCCTCTTAATACCTCGTCAAAGTGTGGTCAGTTTCTGCTATAATTAGCACCAGCTGGCCTCATCTGGGCTGGGATAGGATGGATTAATTAACTAGCAGCTGAGAGGACCTGAAAGTGGGGGAAACTGAGAGCTGTGACACATGTCACAGTGATTTGTTTGTTTGTTTTAGTCGAATTATAGTCCTTTCCAGATTTCTCCGATATCAGGACTGTAGTCAGAAGCCAGAAAGTGGGAGGTCCCACGCTTCGGCAAGTTCTCCCACTTCAGCACCTCGGGCCACCCCAAAAATGTTACAATTTTAGAAGCAACGTCATGAGATGAAAGTCACTCTAAAAATGTCACAGTGAGCAAGCACGGCGCCAATAATTTACCATTATCTCCAGCATGCTGTCTTTGGCCCCTGGAGCAGAAATCTTGATGCAGGGGTTGGCCATGTTGGGCTGGTTGAAGTACCAGGTGGCTGCGTAGAATCCCAGGGGGTTTCTCCCTGAATCTATCCGGGCATAGGTTCTGCAGAGGAACAATCACAATCGTGTGGTGTGCAAAGTATATTCTATGTTGATGGTAATAAGAATGATACAGGATGTGTGTGTGTGTGTGTGTGTGTGTGTGTGTGTGTGTGTGTGTATGTGTATGTGTGTGTGTGTGTGTGTGTGTGTGTGTGTGTGCGTGTGCGCTGTTTCATTGCTTGTGTGTGTGGGAGACAAGTTTTGTGTGTGAGTGCGTATTTAAATTGAGCGCTTTGATTTGTTTTTACAAGATATAGTGCTATATAAATTCCATGTATTATCATTATCATTTTAAATCTACCACGCTCTATCATTATTATTTTAAATCTATCACACTCAAAGTGAATAGTAGTCTAATCTCTCTCTCTCTCTCTCTCTCTCTCTCTCTCTCTCTCTCTCTCTCTCTCTCTCTCACCTCACTCCTACACACACACACACACACACACACACACACACACACACACACACACACACACACACACACACACACAAAACACACACACACACACACACACACACACACACACACACACACACACACACACACACACACACACAACACACACACACACACACACACACACACACCACACACACACACACAGCAAAAATATCAGATGCAGGCATGACAAAATAAACATTATCTCAGAATTAAAAGAGGGTACCTGTCATAAAGTGATTCATTGATAGGGACGTAGGTGGACATTGTCCCATCATTAGGGTTGGCTGGTGGACAGGTACTACTGGACAGGTCTGCAAAAACATGCATAGCAAAATCAGAATACATACATTTATCCCCAAAGTCACTTAGTCAGAATGCGGCTACCTTCATGTTAAAGTTAAAGTCTGTCCCAAGCCTAAGGTTCATCAGGCCGGTGCTTATCCTGGTTTCTGTGGTGTTAAGCGACTGAGAGTCATAGACTCCCCCCTGGATAGAACGCCAGTCTATCGCAGGGTTAACCCCCAACACAAGGTTGGTACCCCTTTTACACCTGGGTGGGGTGAGAAAATAGCCATAAAGTGCCTTTTCCAAGGGCACAACGCCATAGCCGAAAGCTGGGATCGAACCCGCAACCTTTAGATTACGAGTCCAACGCCGTAACCACCAGACTACAGCGGCAGCCGGCTACCTTCATGGTGGGCTAAAACAGTCACACACGCAAAATCTCACCATTGCTAAACTGTAAACCTTGGAACACTGGCTGAGAAACAACCCCCTCCCCCCTCCTCCCCAAATTTACTTTTGCTCCCCAGCTTCAGCTCTGAAGTTCACCAATGGTGAGATTTTGTAGTGTATATTTTTGTATTCTATTTATAATATATATTATATGTGACTGTTTAGTGTTTACCTATTAAGTATTATTATTACTATATTAGTATTAAGGTGACTGCATTCTGGTGCTGGGGATCATGACTAACATTAGTATCAGAGTATGCATGATTTCTTAAAATGCTGTCATCTGTTCCAACTGGCACACAATGGCCTACTCTTCAGGGATGCAGAATGACTTTTAATGTGTCAAAAAAGATGTTTTTCATGCATTTGAGATTTGCACATGGGACAGGTCTTAGTTTATAGTCTCATCCATCATCTGAAGGACTTTCGGGAGAGTGGAGTCTGTACTGATGTTAACTCTGGGGGGAAAATTGCCTCTAAGTCTAACGTGCATAGATCTCAGTGGTGACTCAAACCCAGGCCATCAAATTGTAATGTAATGTTAGTGCTCTAACCACTCAGGTAGTCTGCCCCATACATGTATAATATGAAGAAAAAGACAATGCTGTACGTGAGGTGGAAAACACAGCTCAATCTGTACTCTGACCTTCATTAACACATAATTCACAGTCACCACTGCCAACATCATGCTTCTCAATGTTCATGACCACAAACCAGTCCTGTGTCTAGGTTACCTCTACTGTGAAACATGTGTGTAAGGTGGTCCACTAGTTTTCATCCAAGATTAAATAAGTTTACTACAGCCATACACATCTAGATACAGGGAACATTGCTGTCCTGTCTTGGGAGTTTTTCCCTTTCAGTTTCATTCAATTTAAAGTAACTTTAAAGTATCAAGAGGTATTATTGTTTTTTGTTGTTGTGTTTTTTTAAAGAAATCTATCTATCTCAGGTAATGTATTTTAGGCTTAATTTTACAATGTAATTCTGCTGTAAATTGTAATGACCTCTGGCTGATCTAGTCCCTGTGCGCATGTGGTTTTGTAAATTTTGTCATCTGTTCCCACTGGCATACAATGGCCTGCTGTGTGTGTGTGTGTGTGTGTGTGTGTGTGTGTGTGTGTGTGTGTGTGTGCGTGTGCGGTCTCAAATGTTCTAATCTTAATTAATGTGTGATGATCCTTAATAATCGATAATGTTAAACACACCATACTTTACATGTATTGTTCTGATTTTCATGTGCAACATAAAATTTCTCTGTAAGCATTTATAACTCTCAACTGAGATTATATCATAGTCTCGAGTCTTGAATGCAAAACATCTTGTAAAAGTACCACAAACAAGGAAGTAGCCTGTAGACCTTCACAATGGTACAGTTCTCAATTACACCGATACAGCTAAGTTTAAGTTCGTTGGTCACAGACTATAGACTATATAGTCTAAAATGAAATCTTAAAACAATGTTACAACTCTTCCTTGTACTTGTAACCAGCCTACTTTTAGTACTCACCACAACACAAAGCAAATAGAAGCACGACAGAGCTATAACACAGTCTATACGAAATCATTTTTGTCATGCTCTCACACAAGGATACGACACTGTTGATGACTCAGTAAATCCACCGATTGTAGAAGTTATGACTGTATTATGAGCGACGACACTCGACAGCAATCAAGTTGAATCAACGCTGTCATCGAAGCATGACTCCGTCTATTTTAAGCAGACTCTTCTTCAAACAGCCAAATATTTACAGTGGTAGAATACAAATCGATAAACTATATCAACAGCCTCATGCAGTCAATGCTTCTCAGAACGAAAGAATATGTTCAAAAAGAAAAGTTTAAAAGACCACAAAAACTTCAGCAGATTGTTTTGAAGGCATTGAGAAACAGAAGTTCTCTCCCATCTTATTGTTTTGGCGTGGGCTACTTCCGGTGGGCGTAACGCTATGTTGGGATCGATGTTGTAGGCTGGCCGAATTAAATTTGCTCATAGACCTAGTCGCTTTCGGCCAAGAAAGAGGCACAGGGATGTAACATTTTTATGATGATGTTTTAGAGTAACATTCTTCATTATAATTATCAAAACGAAGTGATTTTTAGCACCTATGTCTGCACTCCACATGATTTTAGTTTGCGCTCCAGGTGGTTGTGGTGCCTTGGTAACGAAATGCAGCTGGAACAAAAGACAAAAGCCCTCTGAGGGGCTCCTGTAACTGACAAAGGCCACCACCCATCAAACGCTCTGCAATTCCTAAAGTCGGAATGCCTCTGCTTAACGGTGGGCATATGGTCACTTACACGAAATTTAACCTTTAGAACCTCCCCCCCCCCTTTTTTTTTTCTTTTAAAGCCCTGGCCGAGGAACGGGGGAAAAAGTCGATATTTGCCACGTGGGCTTGACCAGCTTTGTAGACCAAACCGCTTCTGTCAAGTACGAGTGGAGAGAGTACTGCCCCCCCCCCCCCCCCCCCCCCCCCCCCCTTTATTTTGTATCGCTTCAACGCAAAAGAGCTCGCCAGTGCTTGTGCACAGAAACACTAAAAACAGAATATTTATATAATGTTCAGTTTCAGACAAAATAAACACAACCCCTCCCCCCCTTAAAAAATACAACAAAACAACCCCCCCAAAACAAAACCTGTGTTCAAAGTAGTCCTACTCAGCATTACCAGAAAGATCACAGTTATGTTTCGCTATGAAAGAATAATCAAGGACTATCGTGGCTGGTCTAATCAGGTGATAAACCTTTAAAAGAAGAAGAAAAAAACACTTCACGACAGAGAACATAATACCGTGCGTTGGTATGATTGTCAACACTGGCTGGCTCTAAGCTACAGAAAGTACACACAAACACACACACACACACACAACTTGGAAACTAGCAAGGACACAACTTGCCGCAACCAGCAATTAATAACAAGTTTTGAAAGACCGAGGAAAAGTCTTCGAAACTTAAAAGCCCAACTATCACTATTATTTTTGCTTTTGGTTTAGTAGGCCTGCCGACATTCGTATCGTTTCCGGTATTCCGACGCAAAAATCGCGGTAGGCCTACCCAGTGCAGTGAGAAGTACTCACTAACTATGGTAGGCCCTACTGACAAGGCGACATGATGGGGTAAAATTACTAAATCATTGCTATGTTATTTCCTCAGTTCTGTTGACTCTACATTCGTAGAGTAATTGATACAGTTGTATCAATTAATTTTCCTTTTGCTTGCATAGTCATAGTATTGAATGGGTACTAAACTACTATCAAAATGTCTAGTGAACTGTCGTGTAGGCCTAGGCCTAATGTATGATCCAGATCTGCGGAAAGCTTTCCTTTTGATGAATGCTCTCCTTGCGCGGGAGAGATAAACATTCGTCTGTAGGCAAGGCTGAAGAGTTGCCAGTAGATTGAAGAGAGGTAAAAAGAAAAAAAAAAGGACTTTCAGAAAAAGTTAAGTATTTTTGGAGGAAAATCAAAGTGGGGGTCTATTGTTGAGATTGACAGAAAAGCTATATATTGACAGGATTCCTGACTGGTATGGCTTCACAGTGCAGTTAGCATATAGACTTTGCCATTTCCACTGTGATGTAATGACTTCCACCATAACTGCTCAAGCAAAAAGACAAAAGAACAGTAACTTAATCTTTCAGGCCATGTCATAGGCAAGTTGAACCTGGTGATACCCATTTATTTATTTATTCTTTAATATCGAGGATAATGGAATAAGCACTCATGTGCTTTTTACATCCAGTCCCCGTGTGTATGCAGTTTTGTAAATCTTGTCATCTGTTCTCCCCAGCACACAATGGCCTACTCTTACAAAAGCGGAACAGGATTTAACATGAGTGCAAGATGTTCTGTGTGTGTTCGCTCAGTTTATGGTCTTCATGTAAATCAACTCTATAAAAGGGCAAAATAAAAATTGTTTAAAGAAAAAGACATTTTTTTTCTCTGTTGTAAGAACAAGAAGTTTATTAACCTTTCTGAAAATTTCAGATATGTTGCCTTTTCAAGGTGTCGGATTCTAGCCCTTTGAAAAGATTCAGTGATGACACTGAAAGAGAAAATGACAAGGATGTTGTCCTTTTTTTTTTTTTGATGATTGCAGCTTAGGGGGAAAGTCCTAGGTGGACACTTGTGCTAGTGATGAACATTGTTTTCTGTTCTACAGGCTCTTGACAGAGGAAACCCAGAACTTGTGATGAAACACCAAGGAGCAGAAAGGAGAGAGGACATCAAGTGGTGAGTGCGGCTTCATGAGAGACAATGGAGAGGTAGGTGGCTGACAAATTTTTTTTTTTTTTTGCTGCCTCGTCTTCTGAGAGGTCCCCGTCCTGCTGTTCCCACACCGCTCATGTCAATCTCCCTGCCACAGCTATACCCTGATTCATTGTGTCTCATCCCTGGGGTCGGGAGTCCACAGGGAGCCCATCAATATTAGGCCTCTGTGGGGCCACCAGCCAGAGGGGCCCTGCACTTCTGCTGGATCACTTTGGTGGTATTCAGTGGTGCCTGTTCTGATCTAACATACGCAGGACACCACCTACTAAGCCCCCCACTAACGACAGTATTAGCTCAGGCGCGGAGCCAGACTTGAGTGTCGCCCACCTGAAGTGGCAACCACCACAATGTCCCTCCAACGACTGTCCCCCGGGACCCTCTAACCCCAGAGGCTTTGACACAAACTCGCCACAGGCACAGAAGCGTATGGGGAAACCGAATCTGAGGTCATTATGAGACCAGAGCAATGGGAGCCATCGAATCAGAGGCTTTTTTTTTTTTTTAATTGAATGATGATCAGTGGTGAAGAGGATGATATAATGATGCTGCTGTGGAAGTGCATATGCTTTGAGACTACTTGAGAGGGTTCTACACTATGCTTACTGTCATAATATATATTTGGGAGTCAACCAGGCCTGAGAGCTACAGACACCTGTAGTGTTGGTGAGGTAATTTGAGCAACACTCCCAAACTCGCATTTGTGAAGGGGATGAAGCTCAACTGTGTGATCCCAGTCTTCCACTGAACCCACAGCACTTTCTCTCAGGGTAGGAGCCGGCTGGTGTCCCAAAAATCCTTATGATTCTTATGGGATTCGAACCTGCGACCTTCGAATCCGAAATCCAAGGCTCTAACCACTGTGCCATGGTGGCTGATTGCTTATCAGCAAGGCTATCTTAATAATATGCAATTGCCATGATCACCAGTGATATAGAATATACATTTGTTATAACAAAAGAGAGATATATATATATATCTAAATGCGACGCTCCACCACATAATGAGACGGAGTGCACCTGAGGTCAATTTTAAGTTATTGACATGTTAGTAATGTGCAATAAGGTGCTATCAAATACAAAAAACAGATTGAAAATCGAACAATTTTGTGCAACATTATTACAAATTGAAATGATAGACTGCAGGATGGGACAAAATGAGAAACGGGCAAGTTTATTTTAGTAACAGGTTGTCAGAATGACTGCTTTGGTATTTTCAAAACACATTTAAAAGCAAAAGGAATAAAAATTATGCCTTGATATTTCATTATAAGGTAAATAAACAGATCTAGTTTAATAATCAGTCAAAATCTCAAAATTGACAACTTGACCCCCACCTGCCTTTAAAGGCTCCTAGCACAAAATTGGGTAATGTGCTAAACGACTCATTTCGTGGTGGAGCGCCACAAATATTGATTCAGGCATTTCTGATCATGTTTGGTATATTGCTCTAAAATCCCATGTAAAGGTGCTTCTAAAATGTTACGGCAACATTCAGTAAATTCACTCATTTATTACTTGTAAGCAGGGCCAAAACAAATGCAGCATCTTAGTGTTCAAAGGGTCAGAACAAGTAAGCATTTTCGTGTTTCAGGAAGATATTATTCAGGTGAAGTTTGTGGTTGGCCAGGGTTTTGCAAGTGTTTTTTTTTTTTTTACCCCTTTTGCATCAGATTTAAAAACTAATAAACTATTCATATTTTTTGTGAGGAATTTCACAACAAAATCATCTTTACATTCATGCATAAACTGGTTGTCTTAAAATTGTTATTCATGCTTTAGTGTTTATGACAAAACTAATAATAGTTTTATTGTCTATAAAAAAATTACTAAGCTGCATTGCATTTTACCAGTCTCTTACCTGAGAGTGGTCAGGAAGGTGCTGAACTAATAAAAACATCTGCTTTGTCTGTTTGGGGTGGTCATGTGCCTATGCCTGGGTCTCAGCAAAGCTTTTCTTGCTTCTTATAGTTATGTCTAGCTATCCATTGCTGTCTTCTACTGCACCTGCCCCTATTCCTGTTTATTAAGACTGTGCCTTAGAGGATGGTCCTTAACCCTTTTGCATTCGGATTGTCTTAACACAAATTGCCTCTAGATTTCACATTCCATCATGAAATTGGGTCAGGCACACAGGCTTGCTCGTCTTTTCCTCCTTCAAAGTACATACCAGCAGCTATAATTACTTCCAGACTCTCAGCAGGGTCTATGCCTCTAGCCTGATAGAGCTTCAGCATATGGTAGCGATAATAATAATAATAATAATAATAATAGTAATAATAATAATAATAATAATAATAATGATGATGATAATACATGGAATTTATATAGTGCTATATCTTGCAAAACCAAATCAAAGTGCTTGCATTCAACCTATACAACACACAAGCAATCAATGACAATAATTTTAGCAATTTCGAATGTACACATGCACGCAAGCACGCACACATAAGCAATCATTAGTGGTCACTGCTTGATGGAAAACTACTGTAGGTCACTGCTTGATGGAAAATTACTGTGTGTAAATCCCGGCAAATCCCAGTTTGGGATTCAGGGGAGGGAATGATTAATCCTGGCAAATCCTGGTTTGGGACTAAGAGGGTTGAAAAGGCTGTGGAATCTTGTACATGACTGTAGATATTACTGTAGTTTTCTTTTCTTAGGTGTTGTAAGAAGGTCGTCATAGCGGTCTTTGACATTTTTGAGAATATTGCTCACTTAGTCATTGGTGTTATGATCCAGGATAGAGATGCAATGAACACTACCTGTACATGAATCACTCATCATCACAGCACTTAGGAGAGGGTGAAATAGAGAGCTGTTATCTTGGAAAAAGAACATAAAAGGCAAAATTAAATTGAAGGATCCTTACTACTTTACCCTTTGACTGTAGTTGCTCCTTGAAAGCAGTGTAGCCACGTGTGTTATTTTGTGGTGCACTTGTGAAAAGTCTCAAGCTTGCTTTGGTGTTGTGGTGACTTTTTTTTTTTAATCACATTCATAGCTTTAGTGGTGACTTTCTACATACCATTCTTGGCTTTAGTAGTGACTTTCTTTATGACATGTTTGGCTTGAGTAGGGACATACTTATAACATTTTTGGCTAAAATGGTGGCGTACTTATAATATTTTTGGCTTTAGTGACTTTCACATTTTTGTCTTTAGTGGTGACTTCCTTTTTCACATTTTTGGCTGTAATGGTGACTTTGGCTTTTTTGGGTGTAACGGTGACTTTCTTTATGACATTCTGGGCTGTAATGGTGACTTTCTTTATCACATTTTTGGCTTTTAATGGTGACTTTCTTTTTGACATTCTAGACTTTTTTTAATCACATTTTTTGCTATAATGGTGATATTCTTTATGACACTCTTGGCATTAATGGTGACTTTCTTTATCACATTCTTGGATTTAGAGGTGACTTTTGTAAAATCACATTTTTGGCTTTAGTGGTGACTTTCTTTATCACATTCTTGGTTTTAATGGTGACTTTATTTATCACAGTCTTGGTATTTCATTGAAACAAATAAGTAAGCTTTGAACATCATTGTTTATATTCAATCTAGGTTTAAGAAGTTGTAGTGGGTGAGTTTTCCAACACTCCACTTCATAGCATAACTTTGTGGTGTGGTGTAGGGTGGTGTGTGTGTGTGTGTGTGTGTGTGTGCTGTGCGTGTGTGCGTGCGTGCATGTTGTGGTGTGTGTGTGTGTGTGTGTGTGTGGTGTGTGTGTGTGTGTGTGTGTGTGTGTGTGTGTGGTGTGTGTGTGTGTGTGTGTGTGTGTGTGTGTGTGTGTGTGTGTGTGTGTATGTGTGTGTGCGTGCGTGCGTGCGTGCGTGCGTGCGTGCGTGCGCGCGTGCGTGCGTGCGTGCGTGTGTGTGTGCGTGTGTGCATGTGCATACGTATGTGGGATATGTCTTTAGCTTCCAGTGGTTCCTGTAACCTATTTAATCATATGCTGACTTGTCTTCAAAACCTGCATTACTCCAAAGTTGTTAGGTCAGGGGTCTCAGAGATCAAGGCAATGTAGAGTTACGAGGATTTGGGGGGGGGGGGGGGGGATATTTTTGTCATGGGGTACACATAATTATATTTTTTAAAATTTTGGACTCAATAGGGTTGTGCGCCAATATCAAGTTTGTTCATCCAGTGACGGAGAGTAGCATAGCACACAGGGCACAAATCCAACATCACTCAGTCAAGAATTCTACATTTAGCACGCTCTTTCCTTTTTAAAAAAATTTACCTAGTCCATGTGTGGTCAGTTTTTGCTATAATTAGCACTGGCTGGCCCCAGCTGGGATGGGATGGGATGGAATAATTAGCAGCTGAGAGGAGCTGAAAGTGGGGGAAAACTTGACAGCTATACTAGCAGTGCATTTGCTTGAGCAGGCTAGCTGCACTGGCTGTTACTGCTGATAGCGTCTGTCTCTTTGTTGGTGTAGTGTAGTTTTGTAGTGACCTGCTGGGAAGGTCATGACTTCCAGCAGAGCAAAAGATTGGGATTGTCTACAACCAGACTTGGCTGTAGGGGGGCTCATGTCCCAAAGATATGACTGGAGGTGTTCTGTGTACTGCAGTCTTTGTGGTGGGAAAGTTTATTATCCTGTGATGTGAGGAGGTTCCGCAGATGTATAGGTCAGTCACAGTGGTTGTTGTCTTTGCAGCAGGATTTTTTGGGGTCTGAGGTGAGGCCACTCTGTAGTGTGGTGTGTTTTGTCATGGTGTTGACCAGCTGTGCCTCAAGAAAGGAAATCTAGTTGAGAAGCATTGAGAGGGTTAACAGATGTCACAATCATCTTCATAGCCATCATCATCATCATCGTGAGATGAACAGATCTTGTAAATTTCAGGAAGTTATAAAGGTAATCTTTCAGTTCAGATTCAGAGAGGTTGTAAATTTATGTCAAGAAGTTATCAGGGCAGTCATTGTGCAGATTAGATTAGCAGAGGTTGAACATTTCAAGAAACTTTCAGGGTGCTAACCTTTTGGATGAAAACCCCCCCAACAAACCCTAATGTTTCAGAAGCAATGTACTCCTAATGTTTGTGTAAGAATCTAGTACAGCAAGAGAATTTTCCGTAATTAGATTGTGCTGAAGAACTCTTGCATTACAAGGAAGTGTAATCCAGATTTAGAAAGGTAAAAGAAAATGTGGCACTGTGCTGTGGTGATATGTTACCTGGGGTAGAGAAGCTGAATTTTCACCTGGAGAAACTGACCGTGTAGTGTAATGGTATGGCACTGCTCCCCTGTATTCTGCACTATACCACATTATACTTCCATGCCATGCATAGTGTAGCGTATCATAGTGTGCCAATGGACCCCATCCTGTCCTGTCCTGTCCTGTCCCATCCCATTCAGTGCTGTACTGTCCCATCCTGTCCCGTCCTGTCCTGTCCCATCCCATTCAGTGCTGTACTGTCCCATCCTGTCCCATACCGTCTTCTCCCACACCATATGCCATACCGTCCCATTTTGTTCCTGTCCCCATCCATGTCCTGTCTCATCCATCCCATCCCATCCGATCCTATCCTATAATCCCCTCCCATCCACTGTGCACAACACCTCACCTCTCCACCATACGTCACACTGTTGACCATTCATAGCATGCATTCTGTACACTAAATACTCCATGGCATTGTGTCAAAACCACACCACACCACACCACACCACCCCACCCCACCCCCACCCCAAACCCATCCCACCCCACCCCACCCCAAACCCACCCCACCCCACCCCACGTTGAAAAATGGGCAACAAAACTTGACAGAGGAAAAAACTATTTAGTTACTATCCATGAAGGGGCTGTATATATATATATGTACTGGCTTTTAAATAGCTTAACAAGCAATGTGTGCTGTTGTGTATTGGCATGATTATGTGAATGTGCATTATGCCTTATTTGGTGTTGTAAAACATATTGCCGTGTTGGAAGGCACTTACATGAATTCTTTGTAGTTATCAGATTATTGTCATGTGTGTATTTTTTATTTTTAAACCAAAATAGAAAGGAGCAAATAAAGGCAGTTTTAACCGGTGGAAATCTCTTTGAAAACAAAGTATTTTTATTTGCAGTATAATAAGATTTTGGGTGTCCATGTGTGAGACAGGGTGTGCAAAAATACCATCTATGTTAGTGATTGTGTATATATCCTCACTAGTCTTCTAAGAAAAGAGAAAAACAGAGCATATACTTGTTCATTCACACATATTGTGCATACTTATGTTTTATTATCTGTACATGTTATTACATTACTGCATATATATTGGTTTTTTTTTTTCAGTTATACTTAACCTCTTTTCCGGTTTTTTTGTGGTGTGAATTTGTTATATAACTGATTTGTGTTGAGTTGAAAATATAGTTTAATGACCGTGCAGTGATTAGATATTTTAGTTTATATCTTTGAGAGAAAGTATGAAACAAAGCTGACTGGAATGATAGAAAGAAATATGGATTTTGGCAGGTTTTGAATTTGTGTGTGTGTGTATATATATATGTGTGTGTGTGTGTGTGTGTGTGTGTGTGTGTGTGTGGTGTGTGTGTGTGTGTGTGTGTGTGTGTGTGTGTGCCACTTGGAAAAATCATGCAAGTCAAACTGACATCGGTGATCAAAAGGGATCAAGTCATTACAGATTACTGAAATCTTTGGGCAGTTTTTGGAAACGGGTAATAGTGGGCTTGCATCATTTTCCAAGTTGCCAGTTATGCTTCATATTATGATAAAGAGAGAGAGAGAAGAGAGAGAAAATTCTGTATTTTTTTTCAGTTTAAGAGTAAAATACTATGACATAAGGTAAAACACATTGTCATGAATTGAAAATAGGTTGTTATATTGATGGAGATGTGAACCTATCTAAATATGTGACACCTTTGTCAGAAAGTAATGATTGAAATCATGTTGAATGATAAAAAATATATATATACAATTTCTGGGATTTCTTCTTTTTAAAATTTTTTTTTTAAGTTTTATTTTTTGGGTGTGTGTGTATTGATTGGTATGTTTTTCTTTGTGATGTGTTGGCATTATACTTTAATGTAGATTAAATGAAAAAGCACTTTTGAGGGGTGTTTTTTATGCGCTTTTTATAAATATTTTTTTTACTTCTGGGTTTTTCCTTTTTATTTTAGTGTGCAAATTGGTGTGTTTATGTGCATGTGTGTGTGTGTGTGTGTGTGTGTGTGTGTGTGTGTGTGTGTGTGTGTGTGTGTGTGTGTGTGTGTGTGTGTGTTGTTGTGTTTTGGGGGGGGGTAGATTAGGTAAGTGGAGATGAGACTTCATTCCTCCTCATTTGTGTGTATGTCTTTGTTAGAGAGAGAGAGAGAGAGTTTCTCTTAAATATCTTTTCCAATACTTTGGATATTGTTTGAGTTATTGTAATACAGATTGTCTTAAATTAAAAATAACTTGTAATATTGACGGAAATGTGCACTGTATATTTTCATAATTGACATCTTTGCCCGAAAGTAATGACCAAAACCATGTTGATTGATGGAAAGAAATGTTTTTCTGGTGGGGTTTTTTGGGGGGGTGTTTGTTTTGATTGGGTTTTTTGTTGTTGTATTGTTTGGATTTCTGTTTGAGCTGCTTTAGTATTATGATTGAATAGAGATCCCTTAATGACCAAAACCATGTTAAATTACGGAAAGAAATACGTATTTCTGGGATTGCTTTCTTTTCTACTGTTTTTTTGGGTGTGCGTGCTGTTTGTGTTTTTGCATTGTGATCTGTTGGCATCATAGTTAACTGTAGATTCAATG
The DNA here is from genome assembly GCA_030674155.1 of Stramonita haemastoma. Lineage (NCBI taxonomy): Eukaryota > Metazoa > Mollusca > Gastropoda > Neogastropoda > Muricidae > Stramonita > Stramonita haemastoma. The sequence continues at coordinate 15,934,169 of CM060332.1, forward strand.
AAAAAGCCTTTCGTTTCGGTTTTCTTTGGTTAAATTTTATTTTGATTTCATATATCATTTTTACTTTTTTGTTTTGTTTTGCTTTTTTAGACAGAAAGGAGAGTGGGGATTTTGTGGAGAATCTAAGTAAAGTGTATGAGTTAAGTTGTGTGTGTTTTGGGGGAGGGGGGCGTGTGACAGGAGAGGTGACATAATGCCTCCTGTGGTGTGTGTGTGTGTGTGTGTGTGTGTAGTGTATGTGTTTCCTTTTGGGAGGGGGGGGGGGTAGAGTTAAGTAAGAGGAGATGTGACTTCATTCCTCCTCATGTGTGTGTTGGTATGTGTTTTGTGTGTGTTGAGTGGGGGGGGGGGGGGGGGGGGATGGGGGTATTTGTTGTGTGTGTGTGTTTGTTGGGTTGGGCGGGGGGGGGGGTAGATAAGGTAAGAGGAGACGCGACTTCATTCCTCCTCATAAGTGTGTGTGTGTGTGTTTTGTTGCGGTGGGGAGGGGTGTGTTAGATTAGGTAAGAGGAGATGTGACTCCATTCCTTCTCATATTGTGTGTGTGTGTGTCTGTGTGTGTGTGTGTGTGTTTTGTGGGTGGGGTTGGGGGTAGAAGTTGGGTAGAGGGATGTGCTCCATCTGCCTCATAAATTTGTGGTGTATGGTTATGTGCGCATGCATGTTGTTTGTGTGTGTGTATGTGTGTGAGTTCTGTGTGTGTGTTCTGTGTGTGTGTTGTGTGTTTGTCTGTGGGCCACCTGTGAATATGATGCAAGTCAAACTGACATCAGTGACCAAAAGTGGTCAAGTCATTACACATACTGAAAACTTAGGCAGTTTTTGAAGCAGGCAGCATTGGGCTTGCGTCATTTTTCCAAGTTACCAATTATGCTTCATTATGATCAGAGAGAGAGAGTTTCTTTTTTTTTTTCCATTCTTTTATATACTGCAACCTTATGGTAATGCAGACTGTCTTGATTTGAAAATAAGTTGTGATATTGATGGAAATAATGATATATCTACTTATGTGACACCTTTATCAGAACTGAGAAAGTAATGACCCAAACCATGTTTAATGATGGAATGAAAATAGTATTTGGGATTTTTTTTTTTTTGGGGGGGGGGGGGGGGGGGGCGGTTCTGTGTGTTTGGTTTACTGTTTGTGTTGTGATTGATTCAAAAGACAAAAAACATGTTGATGATGAAGAATACATTTTCTTGGTTTTTTTTTTTTTTTTTGGTTTACGTTCTGTGGGTGATTTTGCTTTGTGAATGTGTTGGCATCATAAGTAATGTAGATTCAATGAAAGAAAGTTTGTTTTTTTTTCTTTTTTTCAATTTTATTTTGATTTTATATATCATTTTTATGTTTTGTTTGTGTTTTTTAGATAGAAAGGGGTGGGAAATTGTGGAGAATCTAAGTAAAGTGTATGAGTTGAGTGTGTGTGTTTAAGGGGGTGTTGTGTACAGGGGATGGTGATTATGTTCTTTGTGTGTGTTGTGTGTGTGTGTGTGTGTGTTGTGTGTTTTGTTGGGGGGGTAGATTAGGTAAGAGGAGATTGGGACTTATTCGTCTTGTGTGTGTTGTGTGTGTGTGTGTGTGTGTGTTTTCCTTTGGGGGGGGGGGGGGTAGATTAGGGAAGGGGACATGTTCATTCTCCTCATGTGTGTGTGTGTGTGTTTTTGGGTGTGTGTATGTGTGGTGTCAATCAATATCAATCATCAATAAATTTTATTTCCAGATGGTACATGAGTAAGGCGATTGCTTTTTCCATCAAGCATCTATCTGAAAAAAAAATCAACAATAGCAAATCAAATCAAAAACAAAACAACAAAAAAGTAGAATCCCTAGAAACAAACAAAAAAAAACACAAAGAAGAAAGGGAAAGCAACAAAATTAAAACACAACAAAACATTTCACAACTACTGTGTGTGTGTGTGTGTGTGTGTGTGTGTGTGTGTGTGTGTGTGTGTGTGTGTGTGTGTGTTTTGTTGGTGGGGGTAGATTAGGTAAGAGGAGACGTGACTTCATTCCCCTTGTGTGTGTGTGTGTGTGTGTGTGTGTGTGTGTGTGTGTGTGTGTGTGTGTGTGTGTGTGTGTGTGTGTGGGGTGTGTGTTGTGTGTGTGTGCGTGTTTTTGCTGTGTGTGTGTGTGTGTGTGTATGTGTGCGTGTGTGTGTGTGTGTGTGGTGTGTGTGTGTGTGTGGTTGTGTGTGTTTTGTTTGGGGGGGTGGGTAGATTATGTAAGAGGAGACGTGACTTCATTCCTCCTTGTGTGTGTGTGTGTTTGGGGAGGCGGGGAGGGGGTATTTGTGTCTGTGTGTTTTGTTTGGGGGGGGGGGGGGGGGGGGGGAGATTAGGTAAGAGGAGAGTGACTTAATTCCTCCTCATAAGTGTGTGTGTGTGTTTTTGTTGGGGGGGGGGGGGGGGGGGGGTAGATTAGGTAAGAGGAGATGTGACTCATTCCTCCTATGTGTGAGTGTGTGTGTGTGGGGGGGGGGGGGGGGGGGGGTCTGTGTGTGGGGGGGGGGGGGGACCTGGAAAAATCATTCAAGTCAAACTGACATTAGTGACCAAAAGTGGTCAAGTTACTACAGATGACTGAAAACCTTGGGCCATTTTTGAAGACAGGCAGCAGTGGGCTTGCATCATTTTTCCACGTTGCCAAATATGTTTCATGGGATCAGAGAGAGAGGGAATTTCTTTTCTTTTTTTTCTGTTTTTTTTCCCCCCATTTTTTATGTACTGTGGCTTATTGTAATACAGATTGTCTTGATTTGAATATAAGTTGTGATATTGATAGAAATGTTAGTTGTGATATTGATGGAAATGTGAACATGTCTCCATATGTGACATCTTTGCCTGAAAGTAATAAGAAAAACCAGTTGAATGATAGAAAGAAATTTGTATTCTTCGGATTTTTTTTTTGGTGTGTCTGTGCTGTTTAGTTTTCAGTTTGTGTTGTTTTGGTATTATGATTGCATAGAGATTCCGTAATGACTAAAACCATATTGAATGATGTAAGGAAACGCATATTTCTGGGTGTGTATGCTGAAGGTGTTTTTGCTTTGTGATGTGTTGGTATTATAGTTTAATGTAGAATCAATCAATAAGGGATTTTTTTTTGGCTCGTTTTTTCAAATTTAAATTTGATTTTGAATATTGCTGGGTTTTTTTTTCATTTGAATTAATTTTTTTAGACAGAGAGGAGATTGGGGGAAGGGGTGTGTGGAGAATATAAGTGTGTGAGTTGAGTGTGTGTGCGATTGGGGATGGGGGGTGGGAGAGGAGAAGTGACATAATTCCTCCTCATTTGTGTGTGTGTGTGTGTGTTTTGCTGGTTGGGGGGGGGGGGGTAGATTAGGATTAGGTAAGAGGAGATGTGACTTCATTCCTCCTCGTGTGTGTGTGTGTGTGTTTTGTTTGGGGGGTGGGGTAGATTAGGTAAGAGGAGATGTGACTTCATTCCTCCTCGTGTGTGTGTGTGTGTTTTGTTTGGTGGGTGGGAAGCAGGCAGCAGTATGCTTGCATTATTTTTCCGAGTTGTCATTCTGCTTTGTATTATGATCAGAGAGTGAGAGGGAGATTTTTTTTTGCATTTTTTATGTGACTTATTGTAATACAGATTGTCTTGATTTGAAAAAAAGTGTGATATTGATGGAAATGTTTACATATCTGCATTATTATGCGATACATTTGCCCCAAAGTACTAACCAGAACCATGTTGAATGATAGAAAGAAGTGTATTTTTCTGGGGGGAGGGGGGGGGGGTGTCTGTGTTGATTGTTTTTTTTGTTTGATTTGTTCTGGTATAATGATTGAATAGAGATTCAGTAATGACCAAAAGCATGTTGAATGATGGAAAGAAATACGTATCTCTGGGGTTGCTTTTTTTTTAACTTGGAATTTTTGTGTCTGCTGTTGATGGTTTTGCTTTGTGAAGTGGTGTCATCATAGTTTAATGTGCATTCAATGAGAAATTTTTTTTTGGTTAGTTTTTCTTTCAAATTCAATTTTTATTTTAAATATTACTTTTTCTTCCATTTGATTGTATTTAGACAGAGAGGAAGGAGATGGGGTTTTTTTTGGTAGAGAATCTAAGTGAGTGTGTGTGTGTGTTTGTTTTGGGGGGTAGGGGGTGGGAGAGGAGAAGTGACATAATGCCTCCTCGCTTGTGTGTTACCATGTGTGTGTGTGTGTGTGTGTGTGTGTGTGTGTGTGTGTGTGTGTTGCTGGGAGGGGGGGGGAGTAGATTAGGTAAGAGGAGATGTGACTTATTCCTCGTCATGTGTGTGTGTGTGTGTGGTTTTTTTTTTTTGGGGGGTAGATTAGGTAAAAGATGTGACTTCATTCCTCCTCGTGTGTGTGTGTGTGTGTGTGTGTGTGTGTGTGTGTGTGTGTGTGTTGTGTGTGTGTGTGTGTGTGTGTGTGTGTGTGTGTGTGTGTGTGTGTGTGTGTGTGTGTGAGAGAGAGAGAGAGAGAGAGAGAGAGAGAGAGAGAGAGAGAGAGTGTGTGTGTGTGTGTGTGTGTGTGTTTTGTGTGTGTGGTGTGTGTGTGTGTGTGTGTGTGTGTGTGTGTGTGTGTGTGTGTGTGTGATCTGTATGATGGGCCAGCTGGAAAAATGATGCAAGTCAAACTGACATCAGTGACCAAAAGTGGCCAAGTCATTACAGATTACTGAAAAACTTAAGCAGTTTTTGAAGTCAAGCAGCAGTGGGCTTGCATCATTTTTCCACGTTGCCAAATATGTTTCATAGGGTCAGACACAGAAAGAGCTCTTTTAAAAAAAAATTTAGGTTTTTCTTTTTTCAAATATTTTTTTAATATGGTGTGAGTTATCGTAATACAGAATGTATTGAATTGAAAATAAGTTGTGATATATAGAAATTTTAAGATACCTACAAATGTGATGCCTTTCTCAGAAAGTAGTGACCAAAAGCTGTGTTGATTCTGTGATGGAAAGAAATGGGTGTTTCTTTATCTTTTGTTCAGGATTTTTTGCTTGTGTGTGGTTTTTGTTTGGTTGGGTTTTTTTTTTGGTTTTTTTTTTTTTTTGGGGGGGGGGTACATCGTGGTTTTTCTATGTGTTGTATTGGGATCATAAATAGTTCAATGAAGATTTAATATGAAAGTATTTTTTGCTTGTTTTTTTTCATTCATGTATTTATTTGTTTGTTTTTACTTTCATGTGGGTTATTTTTTATGGATTTCAATTTCAACATAAAGGAGAAAGGGTAACATAAAGAGAACTTAAGAAAAGTGTGCAAGTGTATGGTGTGGGTGGGGGGGCGTGTTTGGGGGGAGGGGGTTGTGGGGATGTGGGGGCAGATTAGGTAAGAGGAGATGAGACTTCATTCCTCCTTGTGTGTGTGTGTGTGTGTGTGTTGTGGGTGGGGGTAGATTAGGTAAGAAGAGATGAGACTTCATTCCTCCTCGTGTGTGTGTGTGTGTGTGTGTGTGTGTGTGTGTGTGTGTGTGTGTGTGTGTGTTGTGGGTGGGGGTAGATTAGGTAAGAAGAGATGAGACTTCATTCCTCTTTGTGTGTGTGTGTGTGTGTGTGTGTGTGTGTGTGTGTGTGTGTGTGTGTGTTGTGGGTGGGGGTAGATTAGGTAAGAGGAGATGAGACTTCATTCCTCCTCATGTGTGTGTGTGTGTGTGTGTGTGTGTGTGTGTGTGTGTGTGTGTGTGTGTGTGTGTGTGTGTGTGTGTGTGTTGTGGGTGGGGGTAGATTAGGTAAGAGGAGATGAGACTTCATTCCTCCTCCTCTGTGTGTGTTGTGTGTGTGTGTGTGTGTGTGTGTGTTGTGGGTGGCGGGTAGATTAGGTAAGAGGAGATGAGACTTCATTCCTCCTCATGTGTGTGTGTGTGTGTGTGTGTGTGTGTGTGTGTGTGTGTGTGTGTGTGTGTGTGTGTGTGTGTGTGTGTGTGTGTGTGTGTGGTTTGGTTTTATTATTTATACTGTATGCACTTCATAGTTTTAAAGGCATTGTGTGAAAGAAGAGTTTAATTTTTTATCCGAGTACTTATTTGTGGGAAATGTGCACATTGTCAGTTAATTTTTTTTTATTATTTAGCTTTTACATACTTTGAGGACTGGCAAGATATGTGCTTAGTTAGTTAAAATTGTAAATTGATTTTTTTGTATGTGTTTTTTTTATGAAAGTAAGTGGCATGAAAATAACAGAAATGGGATAGATCACACACCAGTTTAATGAAGCAATTTTAGTATTAAGAACAAAAAAATGTACATCTGGTGAGTAGTTAAACCATTTCAGTTGTTTAAGTTTGGGTTTTGAATGACTGTGATTGTTGAAACACACATGATAGAAATTGGCATAAATTCTGCATTGATCAGAAAAAAAAGTTTGCTGGTTTTGTTGGATTGTGTGTTTTGTTGTTGGGGTTTTTGTTGTTGTTGTTGTTTTTCATCTGTCAAATGGAGAGTTCTGTTTCTCTTAACTGTATGAAGTGATTTGAACTGTAAGTTTGGGATATGGTGCTGACAGAAGTGTTTTTTTGTTTTTTTTTCTCCTGGGGAAAGCAAACACTGTTTAGCAGAGAAGATGAATGAAAGAGAATGATGTATACATGTGTCAGATTCATTGTGCAACAACTCCTCCTCTCTCCTCTCAAAAAACAAAAAGAAAAAAGAACTCAGAAAAAAAGAGAAAGAAAAAGAGAGGAAAAATATTGGAAAGAAAAAAAGAAACAAAAGAAATGAAAAAAAAAAACCAAGAGCAAAAAAAAAAAAGAAAGAAAGGAAAAAATGAACCCTTTCACAAAAGAAAAAAAGTGTTGATTGAACAAGTGGATGAAATTATATCATGGTTTGTGTTTTTATGATTGTAAGTGCAGAGAGTATTGTTGTTTTTTTAAAATCTTAAATTGTACTGGTATTAACATGAATCTGTTAAGGGTTGGGGGGGATTTTTTGTTTGGATTTGCCCAGATAAGAAGACAAAAAAGCTCAAATGAAGCTTGTTTTGTGTTTTTATGGCAACAGACTGCCAGGGCATTGATGATGATAAAAATAAGGAGAAATCCAATCCAATCCAGTATTGTTGTTAATAGCCCCACCATCCATATAGGCCTGATCGGGGCTATCACCTTGTGAATTTTTTAATCTCTGAATAAAACTGTGCAATAACTATATACAGGTTAAAACATGGTGTAGAATCAACTCTAATGTCCTACCTGCCCTTTTAAGAAGAACAATGATGATAGTAGTATTAGTACTTCAATCAGTGATAGTTACTGAATAATGACAATAATATGATGATAATGAGATGATGATGATAGATGATGATGATTATGATGACGATGACGATGATGATGATGATGATGATGTCATCATCATCATCATCATCATCATCATCCATCATCATCATCATCATCATCATCATCAACCTTATGGTTGTTGGAGCACTAAGCTGTTGCATCACACCTCAGTACCATAGATTTTCCTTCTAGAAAATCTGACTTCTATCCCAAAGGAGAGCATTATCACCACAGTACAGTGCCACTAGTGTTCCCGGCATGTGTGCACAGATATTGTTTGCCCTTGAAAGTAGGTTTTTACCACAGTTGCACCATGGAAGAAACATTTGCAGTGCACAGTAATTTCTTATGTTACCACATTTTTAAAACTGTAAAATTTGTGAAGAAAAACCAAAAGGGATACATTTGTTTAAAATAGATTTAGACATATTTAGAAAAGATTGATTTAGAAATATGAGCTGAATCAGCTGAAATTTGGCCAGAAGAAAACGTTGGGAGGGTTTAGTGCTTAAAGGAAATTGGTCAGAAAAGTGTTATGCAGTAGGTGTAGCAGTATCTATCAGACTGCATTCCTTTGAGAGTACATAGTCTGCAGTGTCCATGATTCACAATGTTCAGGATTCGGGTAGGATGGTCATAGTCATGTTATGTTTGTGGAGTTGTATAGATTACAGACAGGTTCATGTTCAGGATACAGGGATGTGGTGGAATAAGGAAAGTGACTGTTGGTCATGTTGAATCGTATCAACTCAGGGGTACATCTGCGCTGGTGTCAGTGTATGGACAGTTAGAGTCATGTGAGGTCTTCCAAAGCACAGAATCATGTCAAGTCTTCTTAAACACTGTAGCTGGTAAGCTGTGGCTGTTAGACCACAAACCGGAGCGTAATGGCAACATCACATGTTGACTTCAAAATTGGACATGGATATGGGAAGCTTCTCTCTGTCAGTCTTGTTCTGGCGGTCAGCTTGCAGAGTGATAGCTGTGGGCAAGATGAAAGATTGGGGGGTAATGTGTACCTGGACTTACTCCCTATCTAGAAGGGGACATGTCCCTACAGAGGGGTTTTTGTGTGCAGTCTTTGTTGCAAGATGAAAGATTGGGGGGTGATCTGTTCCTGACTGACTCCCTATCTAGAAGGGGACATGCCCCTACAGAGGGTTTTTCTGTGTAGTCTTTGTCTCTGTAAGGCAGCTAGCTATGCAGTGTGCAATGTCACAGTACTAGTTTTTATAACAAGCAGGGACTAAATTGTTATTTAAAAAAATTATATAGATAGTTTGTGAGCATGTTGATGATTGATGTTTGTTGTGGGTGTGGGGGGGATGAGTGTGTGTGGTGTGTGTGGATGGTGTGTGTGTAAGGGGGGGGGGGGGGGGGGCAGGGGGGATGAGTGTGTGTATCTGTCTGTCTGTCTGTCGTTTTGTTTGTTTGTTTGTGTGTGTTTGTGTGTCCCACAAGCTTTTGGTCTTTATTCCAAGCAGTGTATTTGAAAGTTTCTTTCTCTTCAAAGAGTCTGCAAGCCATTTTCTGCCTCAGTGTGTTACTGAATAGCTGGTTTGGCTACTCTGTCCTGCCAAGCATATCTGTGGTTTACTGAGAATGTTGAAGTTATTCTATTCTACATAGCTGCATTAGCATGTCGGCGGTTTTCTGAGAATGTTGAGTTATTCCACTCTACATAGCATGTTGGGGTTTTCTGAGAATGTTGAGTTATTCCACTCTACTTTAGCATGTCGGCGGTTTTTGAGAATGTTGAGTTATTCCACTCTACATAGCATGTTGGGGTTTTCTGAGAATGTTGAGTTATTCCACTCTACATAGCATGTCGGCGGTTTTCTGAGAATGTTGAGTTATTCCACTCTACATAGCATGTTGGGGTTTTCTGGGGAATGTTCATGGCATTGCGCTTTGATTTGTCTTTGCAAGATATAGTGCTATATAAAGTCCATTATTATTATTATTATTATTATTATTATTATTATTATTATTATTATTATATTATTTATTATTATCACCATTATCATTATTATTTATTATCATTATTATATTATTATATTATTATTTATCAGGATAGTTGTTCACCTCACTCTGTTCATCACGCCTTCTTTTTTCTGTGTGCTTCAGTCTGGTCTGGACAGATAATAATAGGCAGTAGGTTAGTTAGTCCTTGGTTTTATACCGCATGGCCTACACATCTCTAGTTTTCTTTCATAAATAATTGATATCAGATTTTTTTTGCTGTTCCCTATTTATCTAGTACCTTTAATCTATTCTTCTGTCTGTCCAACTGACCTGAGCAGCCTCTGAAAAGAAACCCAAACCAGACCCGTCTGCCTTATTCTTTTGTTGTCATCTTTTCTGTGCGTTCAGAATTCACAGCCATAGTTGTAACATGAGGGGTCACACCAGGCATTTTGCTACTGTCTTGTTCATCAGTGGCACTTTAGGAAGGACTATTTGCTCACTCCCTTTGAACATTGAGAGCTCTGGCCTAACATAGGGATCCAGTACTTCTCAGCACCGTGTCTGGAATGGCTAGGTTCTGTGCTCTGCTTTTCTGGTCATTTGTCTTGGTGTTTAGACATTGGCAATGATGGGGGGGGGGGGGGGGGGGAGGTGTCTGCTGCATAGGTAACAGCTTTGCCCTCCATACTAACTTACCCAGGCTTTGCATTCTAGAGCCTAGAGCGCAACTTCATAGTCTTCCAAGACTGACAGATACCTGTCTAGACACCCGTGCCCAGATTCTTTCTAGAAAGAGGGGTGGGTGTACAGAATAAAAGAAAGAAAAAAATATATATAAAATTAGGAAGAAAAGGAAGATCAATTCTATTAAAAATTTATGGAAAGGGAGGAGTGGTGGGGGGGGGGGGGGGGGGGGGGGGACACAAAAATTAAAATGAAACAAAAAAATTCAGTGTTTTTTTTTTTTGGGGGGGGGGGAACCCCATCATGTGCATTTCTTAGTACAATGGGAATTTCAAATGACCAGACATAAGAATGAAAAATGCAGGGATAGAAAAAATATCCCTTAAAAAAAACAAACAGCAAAACCACCAAGGGATGTGTCATATCAATCTATAGCATCTGGTTCTTTATGCAACAGGGGTTATAAAAAACAGAAACAGAAACTTTAAAGGGAATAATGTCCATAATATCCATTCTTTACGCAATAGGGGTATTAAAATCCAAGCAAAAACAATGAAAGAAAAAAATTAATGCTGCCCTTTTTTTTGCTGATGATACAATAGAAGAAGTGTTAGGAAGAAAAAGCCAAACCAAAGAATGAAAACGAAAGAGAAAATCCAAAGTGCCCGCTTCTTGATGCGGTAGGTGTATTGAAAACTTTTTTTTTTTAAACCAGAGTGAGAAATAAAGTGTTGATTTCTTGGTGCAGTAGTGCTATAATAAAACCAAACAAATGAAAATAGATTTTTTTTTTTAAAAGATGAAATCTGCTGAAAGATGAAGACAGAAGGGGATGGAGACAGTTGATGGGACATGCACCAGTGGCTACTATCTTGAATGGTATTGCCGACAGGTAACAGGTGAACAGGTGTGATGGTGAGCAGCAAACAGGCTACTACCTTGAATGCTGTTGCTGACAGGTGACTAGGTGAAGAAGTGTGATGGTGAGCAGCAAACAGACTGCTACCTTGAATGAATGCTGTTGCCGACAGGTGACAGGTGAACAGGTGTGATGGTGAGCAGTACACAGAGTGCAGGAGAGAAGGGTGTGAGGTGTGGTGTGAAAGTCAGCTGAGGATATTTGTGTCAGGGTGTGACTTAACATGAACTGTGTGATTTCTTGTTTCAGATCAGACATGGTGGTGACCACATGTGGACGATGTGAATCGAAGCATCCAAAGAGCACTTGTTTGTTGTTGTTGGTCTTTGTTACATTTTTATCTGTGAGTGTCCTGGGCCAGAGCTTGCATTGAGGACAGACAGGCTTGCCCTGATGCTTTGTTTACCATTTACAGCCAGCCCTCTGCTCTGTTCTGTTGGCCAGAACTACTGTAGTGTAGTGTAGTGTACCTGGCTGCCTATTCATTTATTTATTTTATTTAGTTATTTATTCTTTTATATTGAGGATAATGGAATAAGCACTCATGTGCTTTTTTACATCCAGTGCATGTGTGCATGCAGTATTGTAAATCTTGTCATCTGTTCCCACTCGCACACAATGGCCTACTCTTACAAAAAGCAGAACAGGATTTAACATGTGCGCAAGATTTCTGCGTGCGTTCGCAAACAGGGCCTTGGTTTTTAGTCTCATCTGAAGGACTTTTAGGGAGAGTGGAGTCAGCACTGATGTTAACTCTGCCATCACCGTGAGAATAAGCAAGCTCCTTATAGTGTAGCACTCTATGCACTCCCTGTTCCTGTGACACGGCTTTGTAGGGGACATAGGTTTGACACAGCATGCCAGAGAACTGGTGTCCACATGGCATTTCCCGAGTTTGGATGTTCCTCTCCTGCTCTGTAGTAGAAACCCCCGCCCTTGTGTCCCCTTTCAGGCTGTTGATAGTGACCTACCTGTGTGTGCCCAGTGAGTGAGTACGCATAAGGTTTTAACATGTGTAGCATTTCAAGTTTAAAACTGGTGCATAGGTGTTGGTTAGTATGTCAATATTTGGCATCAGTCAGTGTTGGCAAAATTTTTTTAATGCTTGCACACTGGTGTCGTGTTTGGACATCACTGAAGTTGGAATGCAGCTGCCTTAATCTAAACGGTGGGTTTAACAGTCATGTATGTTAAAAATCTCACCATTGATGAACCTCAGAGCTTGTATAGTATAGTATAGTAGTAAATGTACATAGTGTCATCTCAGGGGAAAAAAGTGGTTTTGCAAGGAATGCTGGATACAGTGAAAAGCTGAGAACATCAGAAAGGGGGATCTTGTGGCGATTGAAACATGAAGGACTGGGACAGGCGTATTTATGGGGAGGGGAGAAGTAAGATACCCAGGTGGATCAGTGATCTAGAGGTAATGCACCTGCCTAGAAAGCAAACAGAGGGGATCAGAAGTGAGTGGTGGTTCGATCCCCATTTGGACCTGAAACTTTTCATCTCCCCATCCATTAGACCATGAGTGGTGGTCTGGGTGCTAGCCATTTGGATGAGACAATAAACCAAGGTACCGTGTGTTACACATAGTTATTTAGCACATGTTAAAGAACCCACGGCAACAAGGGAGTTGTCCCTGGCAAAATTCTGTAGAAAAAAGCCACTCTGATAGGGAAACAAATGTAGTTGCAGACAGATAAAGAAAAGGGGAAAGCAGCCCGAATATTACGCAGAGAAATTTGCCGTGACTTAAAGTGGTATCATTTTGTTTTTTAATTTAAATAAATATCCGGAGTAGGGGGTGAGGGGGAGGGGGGGGACTAGAGGAGGGGAGAAAGAAGATGATCAATTGGAGAGGGGGAAGGGCTAGGCTAGGAGGTAGCTGTTGTTTTGCAAGCATGACTGTCGACATGTGTTTTACATGTTCCATTCTCTGTGTTCCAGTGGGGTGTGTGGAGATTGCTGAGGACTTCTGGATGATGGCAGTTGGGACTCTGGCTTATGTAAGTAGTCTGTGTGTATTTTGTTGTGTGTGTGTGTTCTGTTTGTTTATGTCATAATGGTTGTGTGTGTGTACATGTGTCCTCTGTGTGTGTGTGCCAGTTGTGTTTGTATATATGTCAAACTGTTTTTTTTTTGTTTTTTTTTTTGTTGTTGCTGTGTTAAAGTCGAAAGTCAAAATTTTATTTCCAGATGGTACATTGCGTAAGCAATAAATTTGCTTTTTTTCATCAAGCCATCTATCTAAATATTTGTTAAAAACACCAAAAACAAACAACAACAAAAACCACCAAAATCACTTAAAAAAAACAAACTAAGAAAAATGAAGCAGCAAGCAAAACAAGCAAAATGCAACCAAAAAAACCCCCACCCAAAATATATTTAGCAACAACATTATTACAACTCGTAACAACAAAAAGAACTCAAAAGGAACGAAAGAGAATATAATGATAATAATAACAATAACACCAACAATAGTAATGATAATAATGAAAATGCACTGTAAGACTCACTTTTTCATATAGGCTAACACACACACACACACACACACACCACACACACACACACACACACACACACACACACGCGCGCGCACGTGTGCGCTCGCTCGCAATTTAATGACCTGAGTTCGATTCCTGTTGGAGAGGATTTTTTCCCGTGGAGTTTACATCAGTGCTGACTCCACTCTCCCAAAAGTCTTTCGGATGAGACTGTAAACCGAGGCCCATGTGCGAACGCATGCAGAACATCTTGCGTACATGTTAAATCCTGTTCCGCCTTTTGTAAGAGTAGGCCATTGTGTGCCGGTGGGAACAGATAATATTGACAAAACTGCATACACATGGGGACGGAATGAAAAAAAGCACATGAATGCTTAACCCGTTATCCTCGATATAAAAGAATAAATAAATATAAAAGAATGAATAAATAAATAAAATAAAATACACACACACACATGCACGCATGTGCATACACACACACACAACATACACTCACACACACACACACACACACACACACAACACACACACACACACACACACACACACAACACACACACACACACAATTAAACTGCATTCACCAAACATTGTAGATGTTCATGAGTTATTTATTGCCAAATGAAACAGTGTAGTGGCACACGCCTGTCCAACAACACATTGGATGATAAGACGAGGCTGCTAGTAGTAGTACAATCATCTGTGAGTAGATTTGAACACACACACACACACACCCCACACACATGCACGCACATGCATGCACACACACACATGCATGCATGCATGCACACGCACACACACACACACACACACACACACACACACACACACACACACACACACACACACACACACACACACACACACACACGCGCATGCTTGCACGCACGCACACGTGTGCGCACACACGCACACACACACACAACACACACACACACACACACACCACACACACACACACACACACACACACACACACAGATATTGTAGCATTTATCTTACTCAAGTTTACTTGCTTCTATTTGTTCTTTTTTTGTATGTATAGTTCAAGCAGTTTTCTGATAGTTAGACCTGTTTTTTGGGGTGTTTTTTTCTGTTTTTTTTGGGGGGGGGGGTTGTTTGTTTTTTTGTGGGTTTTTTTGTGGGTTTTTTTCTATTATCCTCCATTCACTTGTCCACACAAACACACTGACATTCACTTTTTTTATATATATTTTTTTATAATCTTTTTCCCTTCCCAATCATTTGTCTAAAATCACTTTTTAGTGGATAGATGTTAAAAGGAAGACACACACACACAAACTCTCCCCAAAAGTCTTTTGGATGAGACTGTAAACTGAGAACCTGTGTGCGAATGCACGCAGAACATCTTGCGCACACGTTCTGTTCTGCTTTTCGTAAGAGTAGGCCATTGTGGGCCGATGGGAACAGATGAAAATATTTACACAACTGCATACACACAGGGACTGGATGAAAAAAAGCACATGAGTGCTTGTCCCATTATCCTCGATATAAATAAAAGAATAAAACAAACAAATAAAAATAAATAAGATAAAATAATATGCATAAATGTATTGCCAATTCTATTTTGTGTGGCAATCAATGATATTACTTAACAAACATAATACTACATAAACCACACACATGAATTTCTTAAAAGGCTGATTAAAAATACTTTAGAAAACATGGAATTTTAAACTGAGATGTCTCGATGCATATAGATCTACAAACATAAATATCTTTTGGGAAAAAGTCTTCAGGCCTAGGCCCATGTTCACAATCCACACATTTTGAAAGACTTCCCATTCAGGATCACACAGCAATGCTGCCGACACTTTTTTAAATTATTATTATTACTGTGGTTTTTAGACAGTAAGGAGAGATTAGATATGTTCACAAATGATAGCTTTTCATTTAAGGAGAATGTTTGTCTACATTTATTTAAAAAAAAAAAAAAAAAAGTTTCAGCTCCAGGGGGCTATGTCCTCTGACAACTACCTTTTGGAAAAGGATGGGGGGGGGGGGGGGGTCACACCACTTCTTAATCTCATCCATTGTAATATTCCTCATTTTCACTCATAAAAAGGTTGGCTGCTTTACTGTGATATTCGTGTAGTTAGTATCTTAGGTGTTCATTTACAGCTAACACACCTGTGTTTGCTATGATCATTTGATACAGACATAAACATTTCTACATTTCAAGCGCTGGCTGTACAGTATTCAAATTTTTTTTTAAAAATCACACACACTTACATTTGTAATCATATAATTTGTCGCAAACCAGAATGGTTTACGGTTTACCCAGTAACATGAATTTTCAAAACAACATGAATAATTTCAACAAAATTGACATTTATCTCTTTCATTCACAAAGGTTTTTATAGAACTGAATCTTGTAAAAAAGTCTATATTCTTGTTCCACTATTCAGCATGTAATGATGGATATGTAAACAACAAATGATGAATGGAATTGTCAGCAAATTTGAAAACATGCACTCTGTGTCTGTCCATGTGTGTGTATTGGAAGTTGGGGGGGAGGGTAGGAAAAGTTGGATATTAATTAAGATATTGATTTAAAAAATGATTGCTGTTGTGTGTTTCCAAAGGTGGGTTGTACCAGGACAGAGAGGACTGTGGAGCTGTTTAGGAGCGCCATCTTCAACTCTGTAGGTGTGAGTGCATGTGTGTGTGTGTGTGTGTGTGTGTGTGAGAGAGAGAGAGAGAGAGAGAGAGGAGGAGAGAGAGAGAGAGAGAGAGAGGAAAGTCAAAGTCATGTCAAATTTTTATTTCCAGATGGTACATTGAATAAGCATTGATTTGCTTTTTTTCATCAAGCCATCTGCCTAAGGAAAAAACAACAACAAAAGAAGAAAAAAAAACATTTCACCAATATTATTTAAGTAACATGATGTCAACAGCCTTAAAAAATAAACAAGCCAAAAAAAAAAGCACTCAAAAGTCACACGCACGCACGCACGCACGCACGCACACCACACACACACACACACACACACACACACAACACACACATACAGGGGGACAGGCTAGATTAGTGGTCAGAACATTGCGCTTGCAATCTAACAACCTGGGTTTGATTCCTGTTCGAAGGGATTTTTCCCCTGGGGTTAACATTAGTGCTGACTCCACTCTCCCCAAAAGTCCTTCGGATGAGACTTTAAACCGAGGCCCTGTGTGCGAGCGCACGCAGAACATCTTGTGCACACTTTAAATCCTGTTCAGCTTTTCGTAAGAGTAGGCCATTGTGTGTCGGTGGGAACAGATGACAAGACTTACAAAACTGCATACACACGGGGACTGGATGTAAAAAAAACCCACATGAGTGCTTATTCCATTATCCTCGATATAAAAGAATAAATAAATGAATAATAACACACACACACACACACACACGCGCGCTTGTGAGCATGCTCACACTCTCGCCCACACGAGCACGTATGTAGATATGAACGTGCACATGTAGAGTTTAAAATATCATAAACTGTCAAACAAATTATATCATTTACAATATCAATACCATTATTCATGAGTTAAAAAAACACCCATGAAATGTCAATCAAACAAATTATATCAGGGTACAATATCTCCATATTTCATTGTTCAATTTATATTTTAAGTATTTAGAAAAAGGAAGAAAAATATCTGGAGTCAAAACAATAACAAAGAAAAAACAAAAAACTGAAAAAAAACCCAAGCACAATAATGATACAATATGATAATACCCATCACAACTGAGAGAAAAAAACCCACAACACTAACCCCCCCTCCCCCCCCCAAAAAAAAAGGGGGTATCAATAAATGTGTGGGCATATAATGTATCAAAAGAGATGGTAACAAATAGCAATCTTTGTAATTTGTGTAACTCAGAAAGAGATAGTGTTACACATGCACACACACAAACACGCACCCACGCGCGCAACGCAACGCACGCACCACTGACACGCCCCTTCAAGAGGATTTTTCCCAAGGAATTATCAGTTCTGACTCCACTCTCCTGAAAGTCTTTCAGATGAGAGTATAAACAGAGGTCCCGTATGCAAATGCATGCAAAACACCTTGTACCCATATTAAAACGTGTATTGCCTTCTAGAAGAGTAGGCCATTCGCACCAGCAAGAATGGATGACCCCCCCCCCCCCCCTCCCCCGACCCCATAAAAGAAAATAAACAGAAGTGCATACATATTAGTGTCTTGTTTAAATAGCATCCCTACAGTCAGAATACAGCGACCATTAAGGTGGGCAAAAATGGTTGCATACACAGGAATCGCACCATTGGTGAACCTCGGAGCTCTAGCAAAGAACAAAAAAGAAAAAGAAAAAAAATCTGTACTGTAACTGCACCTGCACACAGGAAGTCTCTCTCTGTCTCTTGCTCTCTGTCTCTGTCTGTCTGTCTCTGTCTGTCTGTCTGTTTCTGTCTCTGTCTGTCTGTCTGTCTGTCTGTCTCTGTCTGTCTGTCTGTTTCTGTCTCTGTCTGTCTGTCTCTGTCTGTCTGTCTGTCTGTCTGTCTGTTTCTGTCTCTGTCTGTTTCTGTCTCTGTCTGTCTGTCTCTGTCTCTCTGTCTGTCTGTCTCTGTCTGTCTGTCTGTCTGTCTGTCTGTCTGTTTGTCTCTGTCTGTCTGTCTGTCTGTCTGTCGGTTTGTGTTTTTCTTTGTTTTTTTCATTCTTTTATATCAAGGCTAATAGAGTAAGCACTCATGCGCTTTTTTACATCTAGTCCCTGTGTGTATGCAGTTTTGTAAATCTTGTCCTCTCTTGCCACTGGCACACAATGGCCTACTCTTAAGAAAAGCTGAACAGGATTTAACGCACGCAAGATGTTCTGCATGTGTTCGCACACTGGTCTCGGTTTGTAGTCTCGTCCAAAGGACTTAACTGAACAGGATTTAACGTATGCAAGATGTTCTGCATGTGTTCGCACACTGGTCTCGGTTTGTAGTCTCGTCCAAAGGACTTTTTTTTTTTGGTGGAGGGGGGGGGCTCATAAGGTTAAGCTTGCATGTCCTGCACTGACTTGTTGTTGTGTTTGGTGTTATTGTTACTCGGCTAGAGCTGAGGTTTACCAGTGTGAGATTTTGTGTATACGATTGTTTGCCCGGCAGTGATGAATTCAGCCAGCTGCTTTCAGGCCTGATCATGTCACTTGCTGACTGATGCCTCACTGATGACCCTGCTTTATGGGGTAACTGATGTGTTTCACTGATGACCCTGCTTTATGGGGTAACTGATGTGTTTCACTGATGACCCTGCATTATGGGGTAACTGATGTGTTTCACTGATGACCCTGCATTATGGGGTAACTGATGTGTCTTGGTGGTCTAGGTGGTAACATGCCTTGCCTAGAAAGCAAAAAGTCCGGGTCGGAGTATGCAGTGGTTCGTACCCCGTTTGGGCCCAAAAGTTTTCCCCCATCCATTAGACCCTGAGGAGTGGTCTGGGCGCTAGTTTTTTTGATGAGACGATAAACTGAGGTCCCATGTATTACACATCACTATTCAGCGCACATAAAAGAACCCACGGCAACAAGGGGGTTGACCCTGGCAAAATTCTGTAGAAAAAAGCCACTCTGATAGGGAAACAAATACAGTTGCATGCAGGAAAATGAAAAAAAAAAGGGTAGGTGCTGCACTTGTGGCGACGCGCTTTCCCCGGGGAGAGCAGCCCGAATTTCACATAGAGAAATCTGCTTTGACATAAAGTGGTACAAAATACAAATGATGACACTAAAGTTATGGGGTAACTAGTGTGTGTCACTGATGACAGTGTTATGTGGTAACTGATGTGCATAAATGAGGTGATGTGGTAACTGATGTGTATAAATGATGTGATGTGGTAACTGATGTGTATAAATGATGTGATGTGTTAACTGATGTGCATAAATGATAATACTGTGTGCAGATGGTGACCACGATGAAAGAGGCAGCAGCTGAAGACTATCACACCTACACACAGGAAGATCCTATCCAGAGTGCTGAGCAAGTCATTGTTGTGGGGGAGGGTGGTGGTGGAAATCATATGAATAAGTATTTTGGATGGCTTTAATCTTTATACTTCGGGTAGGGGAGGGGGGTGGGGTGTTAGATTAAATGAAGAAGTATTTGGGATGATGTTAGTTTCAATCCTGGATAAGATAGGGTTAGTGTTTTAGTGACAGTGGGTAGTATTGTAAGGGAGTATTATAGATGGTTGTTCTGTAGTCCTTCAGATGAGACTATAAACCGAGGCCCCATGTACAAACGCACGTAGAACATCTTGCACACACGTTAAAACCCTGTTCCGCCTTTCAGAAGAGCAGGCCATTGTCTGCCGGTAGGAGCGGATGTTTTAAGGAAATTTAGTATACAGATAGAGAATGATACTCAAGCCACGTACCCAAAAGCTCTAGAACTTATCTATTCACAGGCAAAGTTATCGAAACTATACTACGATATTCTTGTCAGAGATAAAACTGTACCCAAACATTGTCAAAATGGAACCCAAAATCTAATAGCGAAATTAACTGGCAAATTGTCTTCATAAAAGACTCAAAGCTTATGAGAAATTAAATTAAAATGGTTTCAAGTAGGAATAATACATAGAATTGTAGCAACTAATGGTAGTGCTATCAGCCATGGAGAGTGCAACCAGATGACAGATGTAGCTTCTGTCACCTTGAAAAAGATAGTATAGATCCTATGTTTTGGAAATGTACGTCTGTGAAAGTTTTTGGGAATGATGTTAACTCTCAGAGGATGGCCGTCTGCTATAGCGGATTTGCTGTTTGCAGATTTTTCACTCCGAGGCGACATTGATACTATGACTAGTGCAGCTTAACATAGCTTCATGAGCCTGTCCAAGGTTGAATGCAGAGCATTGTTAGTTGATTCAGTGTGTTCTGAACTGTTTGTTTGCAGTTGTAGACAGTAGCTGACATGGAGTAGCAACACGGAGTACAAATTCAGGGTATTTTCTTCATGCAAGTCAAAGCTCAAATATAAAAGTGACAGCTTCAATCTTTTGGTATGTACAAACCCAGCATGATATTCTGAAGTTCAGAAAATTTCATTTTCTTTCTTTGTGTTTTGTATTTTTTATGATTTTATTTTTGTTACTAAGCATTACAAATGGGCCGTCTGTGGGGAAAAGCAAGGGAGAGAACTGGCCGTCCCAAGTGAGTTAATGCAATGACCACTGCTTGTACACATAAAATTATTACTTCTTTATCCCTTAGTGAACAGCTAATTATCTTTGGAAATAACTTTAGATCAGATGAAATATTTGACTGTATTATGTTAAATGCAAAACTCTTTATATACAAATGTAAAATGGAGGAACATATACCTCGCTTCAATGTTTTTAAAAGAATTCTAAGAGCAAGATGAAGCCAAAAAATATATTGCGTTTTTTAACCTCTTTACAGCATGGTATTCTTATAAAAATTTCATTTCAATAGATTAAAATTACAAAAAGGTAGAGGTATTGGAGCAGCTGTCAATGATGACACAATATGATAGGAGACATCCCCGTGGAAGAATAAGAAAAGCACAAAAAGTCACTTGCCTTGGAAGACACTCTACACAAGTTTCTCTGGCTTTAAGAACATCCCTTGCATATTAATTTTCTGTTTTTAGTGAGCTTTTTTTTTGGGGGGGGGGGGTCAAACTCTCTGTCTGGATCTCTCTCTGGATTCTGGAAGGTTGGTGGCAATGCATATGTTTTGCTACTGGGGCTTTTTTTGGGGGGGAGGGGGGGGGGATTTTTTTGGTATTGCTACTGTTATTTGGGCTGGCAGTCAGTGGTAGATCCTAGCCAGTGTCCTTTACAAATATAATACTGCGTGAATCATTGCATCCTTGAATTTTTTGTTTTTGAAAGCTCCTTGAAAAGTCTTTGAATATCATACAGAGAAATTTGCATATGAATCCTGCAGGTGGCTGTAGTTTTAGTGGTGAGGAGTAAGAAGTAATATTTCAGGTGGCTATAGTTTCAGTGGTGAAGAGTAAGAAGTAATATTTCAGGTGGCTGTAGTTTCAGTGGTGAAGAGTAAGAAGTAATATTTCAGGTGGCTGTAGTTTCAGTGGTGAAGAGTAAGAAGTAATATTTCAGGTGTCTGTAGTTTCAGTGGTGAAGAGTAAGAAGTAATATTTCAGGTGTCTGTAGTTCTAGTGGTGGGGAGTGATATTAAAATTTCAGGTGGCTGTAGTTTCAGTGGTGGGGAGTGATATTAAAATTTCAGGTGGCTGTAGTTTCAGTGGTGGGGAATTATAAAGTGATCTTTTCTTTTTTAGTACCAACTTTGGAGCCATCCAGAATACTACATCATAGAAAATATCATTTTTTCCGCCTGTGAAATAAAGATCCCAAAATGACTACAACTATTACCCATCCACCCCATTTGCAGCAAAGTGAACAAAGAAATCCTAAATGCAGCACTATTACAGGGTTCGCGCTAGGATTTTTTAAAACCGGTACTGCGAGTTGCCATTTCAGAGATATCTTGACCAACTCCCCCAAAATCGGTCCCCAGAAAATAAAATCCAGTACGTACTGTGAACAAAACGAAACTATTCAGTGAGGGGGTGGGGGAGGGGGGGATTGTTCGGCAGCAAAACTAAATCTAAATTGAACGCAAATCTCTCAGACTTTGACTGCCGTGCTGCTGCCACTCGCTTCTTGGGCACGAAGCCACGCAGGAAATAGGATTTTTTTTCTAGCGCCTGTGCCACTGTCCGTGTCAGTCTGTTGTTTTGCATGGCATCATTCGTGAGACTTATATTCTTCTTTCTTGTTTCTATGCTTAGCGCTCATCAAGATCTTTCGTTCAATTTAGATTTAGTTTTCGACTCTTCTCTCTCAAAGCAACGCGCAAATTCATAGTCAAAGACTTTTCGCTTTTCGTAAGAGCAGGCCATCCTGTGCCGTGGGAACAGATGACATTTACAAAACTGCATACACATGGGGACTGGATGTAAAAAAGCATAGGAGTGCTTATTCCATTATCCTCGATATAAAAGATTAAAAGAATAAAGATTAAATAAATCTAGGCCCCATTTACTCATTGTGAATGGAAGTTACTGTCATGCCGAGAAGAGCGCGAAGCTCTATTCTTTCACAGTAAAGCTTGCTGTTCTGCATGCTTGGCTAATCATGCTGGCGCCAAAGATGTTCGTCCGAAGGGGTGGTGGTAGGAAGGGGTAGGTGCGTAAGCACAGTACAGGCGCATGACAGACTGTCAGAAAATGTCACTTCAGACTTTTGTTTGAGACGGAAATCTAATCGGTCACAGGCAAACAGAATCGGTACGCGCGGTACCGGCTGCTTCGAAAATTTCCGGTATTCCCTGTTTACAATCGGTAAAATACCGACAATTACCGGTTATCGCGAACCCTGTATTACAATAATCCCCCTCTCTCCCCCTACCCTTGTTTGAAAAATGTTTGCTTCCAAATTTGCTGCAGAGGGGGAGGGGGTTCATGCATGCCTGTGTTTCTGGCGTTCTTTGTGTGTGTGTGTGTGTGTGTGTGTGTGTGTGTGTGTGTGTGTGCATGCTTTGATCTGTGTAAAGTATGTTCATTCACAGTTAGCCTTGACTGGAAGGAAATCTACCTCATACTTACACAATTGAACAGTCACAAAACAACAGCTGTGCCCCTTCTCTTCTGATTTGCCAAAATTGAACCATCGTCAGAGCGTTGTTCAAACTGCCTGACCTGATGCCTGATGGTATCTGTATCTCCTGGGGCTTGGTTGATGTCAGGATATATTATGAAAATAGAAAATGTAAAAGTACAGCCCTGTCAAGGAGTCTAAAGTGCATGCACTTCCACAGCAGCATCATTACATCATTCTCGTTATCATTGATCATCATGCAATGGAAAAAATACACCCATCCCGCTTGCCAAAGTACAACCATGACTATGAACACACTCGCCAAGTGTGAAATAAAGTTGCCTGAAATGAAACGGTCACAATAAACCCAAAGCACATGAAATAAAACTACTTGAAACATAACCATTATAATACACCCTACCACAATGACGTGTGAAATAAAATGTCCGAAAATAAATGTCATAGTAAACCACTACCACATGTTAAACGGCCAACTGAAATAAATGTTTAACTGTCGCAATAAAGTACTACCACAGTCGTGTGAAATAAAACCATCTAAAACGACCATCATATTCCACAATACGTGAAATAAAAAGGACTTATAATAAACCCCTACCACACCTATCGAGTCTTGCCAAAATACAACCATCCTAATAAATACATGCCACATCTAAACTAAAGCCACCTAAAATAAAAGTGCAACTGTCGTAACAAATTAAAACCCCTGAAAGCAAATGTGAAACAAATTATAAATCGCTCGCTGTGGATTGAAACCATCTAAAACACAACCCTCCTAATTTCATAACATGGGGAACAAAACCACCTAAAATACCAAGTATAATAAACCTCTACGTTATGATGTAAAAACACCACCATCTTAATAATTTCCACATAATGTGAAATAAAACTACCAAATATACAACCATGGTAATGAAATCCTACCACATGAGATGTAAAACATACTTGTAATAATTCCACACCAGTGAAATAAAACCACCAAAAGTAAATGTGCAACTTTAAGTAAACCTCTACCACATGATGTAAAACTACCTAAAATACAACTGTTGTAATAAAACGACACCATGTGATGTAAAATCACCTAAAATACAACTTGTAGTAAAACCACACTGTGTAGTGTTGAGCCACCTAAATTGTAATAAACCACCTAAAATAAATGTGGAACTGTCGTGATAACTCCTTGTCTCGCCACATGCGGAATAAAACCACCCACAATACAAACGTGATAAACCCACACCATGTGATGTAAAACCTCGCAAAATGCAATTGTGGCAATAAACCCTTACCACATGTGATGTGAATCTACCCAAAATACAATCGTGAACACGCACTACATGTGGAATAGAACAACCTAAAATAAAACTGGCATAATAAACGCACCTCCCCATGTGAAATAAAACCACCTAAAATACAACTGTCATAATAAACCCCTATTGCATGTAAAATGAAACCACCTGAAATGTGCAACTGTCGTTAAAAAACAACTACAACACCTGGAATAAAAACTACACAACACAAACATAATCCATCTAAAATACAAACATTGTAATAGTTTCACAAGACGTGTGAAATAAAACCATCTAAAATACAACTGCCATGATAAACCCTTGCCAATTGTAAAGTGTGTAAAATGGAACCGCCACAATAAACCCTTACCACATGTAAAATACAACCGCCATAATAAACCTTTGCCATATGTAGAATAAAACTACCTAAAATACAACCGTTGTAATGATAATAACAACAGATGCAAAATAAAACCCACCTAAAATAAATGTGCAACTGTTGTAATAAACACCTGCCACATAGTATGTAAAACCACCTAAAATACTACCGTCCTAATGCACCCCTACCACAATGTTGAAGAATACCCACCTAAAACACAACTGTCTTAATAATTCTACACCAAAATGTGAAATAAAACCATTTGAAATAAATGTGCAACTGTCTTAATAAACCCCTACAACATGCAAATAAAACCATCTAAAATACGAATATGATAAATCAACACCATGTGATGTAACACCATCTAAAATACAACAGTCTTAATAGGCCTGGACCACATGTGATGTAAAACTACCTAAAGTACAATCATAATCTACAATCATCATAATCTACCATATGTGATGCAAAACCACCTAAAGTACAATCATAATCTACCATATGTGATGCAAAACCACCTAAAGTACAATCATAATCTACCATATGTGATGCAAAACCACCTAAAGTACAGTCAATCTACCGTATGTGATGCAAAACCACCTAAAGTACAATCATAATCTACCATATGTGATGCAAAACCACCTAAAGTACAATCATAATCTACCATATGTGATGCAAAACCACCTAAAGTACAATCATAATCTACCATATGTGATGCAAAACCACCTAAAGTACAGTCATAATCTACCATATGTGATGCAAAACCACCTAAAGTACAGTCATAATCTACCATATGTGATGCAAAACCACCTAAAGTACAATCATAATCTACCATATGTGATGCAAAACCACCTAAAGTACAGTCATAATCTACCATATGTGATGCAAAACCACCTAAAGTACAGTCATAATCTACCATATGTGATGCAAAACCACCTAAAGTACAATCATAATCTACCATATGTGATGCAAAACCACCTAAAGTACAGTCATAATCTACCATATGTGATGCAAAACCACCTAAAGTACAGTCATAATCTATCATATGTGGTGCAAAACCACCTACAGTACAATCATAATCTACCATATGTTGTGCAAAACCACCTAAAGTACAATCATAATCTACCATATGTGATGCAAAACCACCTAAAGTACAGTCATAATCTACCATATGTGATGCAAAACCACCTAAAGTACAGTCATAATCTATCATATGTGGTGCAAAACCACCTACAGTACAATCATAATCTACCATATGTTGTGCAAAACCACCTAAAGTACAATCATAATCTACCATATGTGATGCAAAACCACCTACAGTACAGTCATAATCTACCATATGTGATGCAAAACCACCTACAGTACAATCATAATCTATCATATGTGATGCAAAACCACCTAAAGTACAGTCATAATCTACCATATGTGATGCAAAACCACCTAAAGTACAGTCATAATCTATCATATGTGGTGCAAAACCACCTACAGTACAATCATAATCTACCATATGTTGTGCAAAACCACCTACAGTACAATCATAATCTACCATATGTTGTGCAAAACCACCTACAGTACAATCATAATCTACCATATGTTGTGCAAAACCACCTACAGTACAATCATAATCTACCATATGTGATGTAAAACCACCTAAAATACAAACATAAACCCATACCACATGTGGAACAAAACCACCTAAAATACAAACATAAACCCATACCACATGTGGAACAAAACCACCTAAAATACAAACATAAACCCATACCACATGTGGAACAAAACCACCTAAAATGCAAGTATTTAAAAAAAAAATTTAACCACAAAAAACATACCAGTGAGAAAAAAAAAACGCCTACAATACAATCGTTATAATTCCACACCACGTGAAAAAAACGCACCTAAATTAATGTGCAACTGTTGTTATAAACTCCTGCCACATATGATGTAAAACGACCCAAATACAACCGTCATAATACACCCCTGCCATATGTGGAATAAACCACCTCGGACACAACAGTCGTAATAAACGCACGTCTGCATGTGAAAAACCTACCTAATATACAACCGTCAAAGTTAACAGCCCCACACAAAATAAAACCACCTAAAATACAACTGTTTATGTAACGTTTATGTATGGAAGACTTTTGTCCCGAAAATCTGTTAATTGCAGTTGTTTGTGGTGCACAAACTTTTTTTACCTCATAATTTGTATTGGAATCTATTTAGAAATAATATATCGATATTTAAAAGAAACGACACATTGGTTTTTATGTGACTAATTTGCAGACATAAAACAAAACTTTGCAAGCAGTTCCATTAAGTCAACGAATTTTTGTTTTTGTCATTATGTCAGTGTCAAATAAAACAACTCCAGCACAACACTGAAGTACATTTTTGTCAGGGTGATGGCAGTAGGGTTTTCAAGTCACTTCAGGTTCTCTAAAAGAACGCAGCACATAGGGCCTACTACTGTCAATCCGAAACAAAATTAATGATGGTTAGTATAGTGTCTCTTTTCCTTGTCGTTAGAATTGCAGCTGTTTCTACTGGAGAATAGTTCACAAACCAAGTCAAGTCAATCGAAGTCAAAATGATGCTGATTGAGGGTAAAAGATTACACATTTTTTTTTTCATTCTGCCCTCGCTAACAAAGGTATAATGATATCACAAGAGACAGAAAAAAAACCCCACCACAACCTGTATGAAAACTTTTTTAAAACTTAAAACTTGATCTGTAAAACTAAAAACGAAGTCTTTACTGACCTTAAAAAGCAAAACAAAACGCGCTAGTGATATATCCACAAAGCTGACGTATGCATACAAACATAGTAATTCTGTATTATCATAACAGACCATAGGTACTGCTCGCTCACGGTCAAAGGGGAAATACCGCTACTCATTCAAAAGTAGTAAAACTGATGGGTTGTTTCCCTTACACCAATATACGCGTTACACATGGGTGTTGGTTGGGCTGGCTGTCTGCAGTGCTGTCTGTCTGTCTGATAGGTACTGTGTGTGACATTACATGGACAGAAGCTTGGGTGTGGTGTGTAGGACTGACTGCCACTTACTGGTCCTCACATTATGTGGGCATTGTGTGTGTGTGTGTGTGTGTGTGTGTGTGTGTGTGTGTGTGTGTGTGTGTGTGTGTGTGTGTGTGTGGTTGCAGAATCTTCAGTTGTAAGGGACTACGGGACAGATGAAGGTGAAGGTGAAGTGTGTGTGTGTGTGTGTGTGTGTGAGAGAGAGAGAGAGAGAGAGAGAGAGGAGAGAGAGAGAGAGAGAGAGAGAGAGAGAGAGAGAGAGAGAGAGAGAGAGAGAGAGAGAGGAGATGAGAGGAGAGAGAGAGAGAGAGAGAGAGAGAGAGAGAGGATAATGATTAAAAAAAAAGACAATGACAGCAACAACAACAATATAAAAAAAACTCAAGGATAATGGAATAAGCACTCATGAGCACTTTTACATCCTGTGCATACAGTTTTTTCTTTTTTTAAACTTTGTCATCCGTTCCCACCGACACACAATGGCCTACTCTTTGGAAAAAAAAAACGGAACAGGTTTTAACACGCGCACAAGATGTTCTGCATGGGGTAATGTATTGTTCATACTAGATTTCAGACATTGCCCTGTGTTGTTTTGCATTATACTTTTTGTGGTCATTTTCCGACTAGAGCTTCAAGGTTCACTAATGGTAAGAGCGTGCCTATGCGACCGTTTTTTTGCCCATTTATTATTATTTTTTTTTATCTATCTAATCTATCTATTTATTTACTTATCTTATCGATCGATTTATTTCTTTTATATCGAGAATAATGGAATAAGCACTCTTGTGCTTTTTTACATCCAGTCCCCGTGTGTATGCGTTTTTGTAAATGTCATCTGTTCCCACCGGCACACGATGGCCTACTCTTACGAAAAATGGAACAGGATTTAACGTGTGCGCAAGATGTTCTGCGTGCGTTCGCACGCGGGGCCTCGGTTTAAAGTCTCATCCGAAGGACATTGGGGGAGAGTGGAGTCAGCACTGATGTTAACTCCAGGAGAAAAATCTCCTCGACCGGACTCGAACCCGGGGTCGTCAAATTGCTAGCGCAATGTTCTGACCACTGGACTATCCGTCCCCCTATGAAGGTAGCCACATTCCGACTTCGGGGATGTAATGTATCGTTTTGTAATGGGCTGTAGAGGGCTCTGGAGAGAAGTGACATCTTCACAGCCTGGCTGCTGCTTCATGATCCTGATTAGGAGGGGGAGGGGGGGTGGGGTGGGGGGTGCTCACCGGCCCTCCTTCACCTTCCCCTTCTCTTTCTCTCACTGTGGCTCCAAGCGCCATACCTCGGACCTGGCTTCAACTGTGGCAGAAAAAAAAAACGTGTGTGTGTGTGTGTGTGTGTGTGTGTGTGTGTGTGTGTGTGTGTGTGTGTGTGTGTGTGTGTGTGTGTGTGTGTGTGTGTGTGCAGGTATTGTGTTGTGTTGTATTGTGTTGTGTTGTGTTGTATTTGTTGTGTTGTGTTGTATTGCTTTGTAATGTATTGTGTTGTAATGCGTTGTATTGTGTTGTGTTGTATTGTATTATTGTATTGTGTTGTGTTGCATTGTATTGTATTTGTTGTATTGTGTTGTATTTTACCGAATTTATTGTATAGCTGTGTTGTATTGTATTATATTGCATTGCATTGTATTGCATTGAATAAAAGAAGAAAAGCAGCATGCACACAGGTTTCGTGTTTAGACACTATTCCTGAGGAAAAATCGGGGAGTTGGAGTTCTCAGGGCGGCTCGGGGCTGTAGGTATATGGCAACGTTCTGGCGGCTCCTGTGACAGCACTGGTACCATTCGTATTGGTGATTGCCTTTCCAATGGATCATTCCAGCTATATGGAGAGAGGAGAGAGAGAGAGAGAGAGAGAGGGGGGGAGGGGGCTCTACTGCATGGGTAACAGCTTGCCCTCCATACTTACTCAGGCTTTGCTCTCTAGAGCCTAGAGCGCAACTCTAGTCTTCCGAGACTGACGGATGCCTGTCTGTATTGTATTGTATTATGTTGTATTTTATATTATTGTATTGTATTGTACTGGTGTATTGTATTGTATTGTATTGTACTGGTGTAGTGTATTTTAATGATCTGAAATGTATTGCGCTGTATTTTAAAAAAATGTATTCTTGTATTTTATTGTATTCTAGCAGTGTATTGTTTTGTTGTATTATCTTGTTGTATTGTATCGTACTGTATTATATAGCTGCCTTGAAGTCGGAACATGTAGGCTGATCTGAGGCTAGGCCAGTGGGCAGACTCCTGCAGAGTGACAAGCACAGGAGAAAACCTGGCACTGTGCATTCCACCTAATAATTATAAGAGAATGCGGAGAAGAAGAGAAGAAGAAGAAGAAGAAGAAGAAGAAGAAGAAGAAGAAGAAGAAGAAGAAGAAGAAGAAGAAGAAGAAGAAGAAGAAGAAGAAGAAGAAGAAGAAAAAGTTATTGTAATGTATTGTATTGTATTGAGCGCTCGCTTTTCCCCAGTCAAGTTAAGCAGCGTCGAGCGTGGTTACCAGTTGGATGGGTAACCGTTTGCGTGCCTTGGCTTCAGTACAGTCCCCCCCAGTTCACCCAGCTGTAAATGGGTGCCCTCTTTAGGGTCAGGGAAGGTAAAGCAGCGAGGGAGAGGAGATGGGCGCCGCCCTCAATATGCTGGCCCCTAGAGAAGCTGAGGTCTCTGACGCCTCGCTCCCCTACGACCACACAGGTTATGGGACACCTTTACCTTTATTGTATTGTATTGCGTTGTACTGTATTGTATTGTATTGTATTGTACTGTACTACATTCTATTGCATTGCATTGTATTGTGTTGTATGGTATCGTATGGTATTGCGTTGGATTGTGTTGTGTTGTTGTATTGTGTTGTATTGTATTGCAGTGTGTTGTGTTACATTGCGTTATGTTGTATTGTGGATGTGTTGCATTGTGTTGTGTTACATTGCTTTATATTGTATTATATTGTATTACGTTGTATTGTGCTGTGGACCACTTTCAGAACATTCCTCTGCAGGAGGTGTGGTCAACTCATCTTCGGCTCCTTACGTCGCGTCACGTCGCCACAGTTCAGCGCCACTGTTCCCCCTGTACATAAACGTTTTTCTTTCCTTGTCCTGACAGCTTTGCACAGACTGTGGGTCTTTTCTCTTCAGAAGTTTCCAGGCGATATTTTTTCTTGTTGCCTTGGGGTCTTTTACTGCACGAGAAGCGTGTTTCACACGGAGCCTCAGTTTATTGTCTAATCCAAAAGGCTAGCACTCAGACCACTGCTCATGTTCCTGGTATTGGATGGCGAGGGGGGGAGGGTTGTGGCTTCAGTGGCACAGCAAATGAACATGTGACCTTTTGTTTTGTCAGTAGTCTGTTTTTTTGTTTTGTTTTGTTAACTGTTCTCTTTATCGGAGGTGCCTTGCTTTAGATGTCACAGTCTTTCTTCAGGGGCAAGATCAGTACACTTAACTGCATTCACAAAAAAAAGAAGAAGAAAAGAGTTACCACCACCAACCTTATGCCGAAGTCGAATGCGCGGGGACTGACTTGTCAGGCGCTTAACGGCAGCGCAACGCATTTTTGCTCATAATAATTTTGACAGACAACAATACTTGCTGTCTGAGCGTTCGACACAGAGGAAGAAGAATCACTAACTTGTTTAAAGTCGGTTTTTAGCTGCCTTTCTTTCTGTAGGTTCATTAGGTTTAAAGAGAAGATGATTCAGAAAAAGCATGGCTATAATGAACAGATACATGGGGAGCAACATGCCAGCAGTTTATGGCGCGCTCCAAAACAAAACAAAACAAAAACAAAACAAAATGGCACAATTTCACTAGGCAGCTGATATGTAAAATTCAGTTACTTTGAAAATAGGATAGGTAAAAAAAAAAGGTAAAGGTATCCCATAACTTTTGTGGTCGTAGGGGAGCGAAGTGTCAGAGACCTCAGCTTCTCTAGGGGTCCAGCATGTTGAGGGCGGCGCCCATCTCCTCTCCCTCGCTGCTTTACCTTCCCTGACCCTAAAGAGGGCAGGTACCCATTTACAGCTGGGTGAACTGGGGGACTGAAGCCAAGGCGCACAAACGGTCACCCATTCAACTGGTAATCACGCTCGACGCTGCTTGACGTATAACTTCACTGGGGGGGAAGCGAGAGCTCTGACCACTGAGCTATCCAGGATAGCGATTTCAAAGTCAGTTTCACTTTGTTTTATTTTCTTTTTAAAAGAATAAAGGTAAAAACATCCTTAAGGGTTCCAGTTATGTTACAACACAGGGTGATTATTTCGGGGTTGCTGTGGTTCTGGCTGTTCGTGCTGCAGATCTGAGCTGTGGAAGCAGCTGCAGCTGGAAGTGACTCTGTGCAACTGCCTCTTTTCAGAGGTCCTCTGAAAGTCAGTGAAAAAAAGCGCGCGCGCGCGTGTGTGTTTGTGTATGTGTGTGTTCGGTTTACAGTCTCATCTGAAGGACTTTTGGGAAGAGTGAAGTCGGCGCTGATGTTAACTCCAGGGGAAAAATCTCCTTGAATGCGTGTGTCAGTGGGGGCTTCAACTTGGGCTCGAACCCGGGTGGTCAGATGGCGGGCGCAATGTTCTAACCACGAGGCTGGCTATCCCATCGATGAAGCCTATGTGTGCAGTGTAGCCTCCCGTACACCTGCTTACTAAAGTGTCAAAAGATTCATCTGTTTATTTTCTGCATTTTCTGTAGGCATCTAACACGTTGTGTGTGTGTGTGTGTGTGTGTGTGTGTGTGTGTGTGTGTGTGTGTGTGTGTGTGTGTGTGTGTGTGTGCATGTGTGTGTGAGTGTGCGTGCTCGTACATGCGCGTGTGTGTGTGTGAATGAGTGAGTGATAGCGAGAGCGAGAGCGAGCGAGCGAGCGAGCGAGCGAGCGAGCGAGAGAGAGAGAGAGAGAGAGAGAGAGAGAGAGAGAGAGAGAGAGAGAGAGAGAGAGGAGAGAGAGAGAGAGAGAGAGAGAGAGAGAGAGAGAGAGAGAGAGAATAGCATAGGAACATAGTTATGCAAAGAGCTAGACTGTTAGATTTGCAGGAAGAAAAAAGATGTGATACACACTAGCTACAGCCTCACACACACACACACACACACACACACACACACACACACACACACACACACCAAATACAGACTGACACATGTGTCACAAATCTGCACGCACAACACACACACACACACACACACACACAACACACAACACACACACACACACACACACACACACACACACTTTTTCATTTTATCTCAAACTTTTTTTTTCATAATAATTTTTATTATGATAACCAATTCACAGAATCAAAAGAGTGGTTGTCTGTTCGAAAAAAGACAAAAAAAATCCAAAACAAAACCAAAACAAAACACCAGCCACACCAATTCGCGGCGGAACAGGCGACAGGAGGCTAAAAATAAACTCAGGGGGAAAGTTGGGGAGTATGGCCACAAAAAACAAGATGCGGAGAGGAAGATCATAAATTAATAACTCCGGAAACAGGAAGTACACTGTCCACAAAAGAGGGTTTTTTTTGTGTTTTGTTTGTTTTTTTACATCAATTCAGAGGTCAGGTTGTGTGTCACTTGAGTTTCTCTGCTGTATTGAAAAAACAACAACAACAACAACAACAAACAAACAAACAAACGAACAAACGAACACACAAGCGGAGAAATCTGCGTGATATACAATTCTAATCATAATACATGCTTTTACACGAGGGTACAAAACTTGGAAAACAAAAACAAAAACAAAACAAAAAAATCAGTGAATTCTTTCTTTTTTTTTTTTTTTTTTTTTAAAATCAAAAATTTAATTGTTTTTTAAATAAGACACAGTTTTGACTAAGTACATGAACAATTTTGGAAAACAAAAAAAAATAAATCAATCAATGAATGGATGGAAGGACAAAACCCAAAAAGGATTAATAAAGGTGGATAAAATCATTAAAAAGGACAGGCAGGCAGAAGGAAGGGACAAAGGGGGAGAGGACTTCAAGGACAAGAAAAACCCCAAGGAAAGGGCCCAAGGGTTTTTGGATAAAAGGATGGAGGGTTGGGGATGGACTGTTTGTTTGTTTGGTGAAAAAAAAAAGAAAAGAAAAAAAAAAAAAAAAAAAAAAAAAAAAGAAAAAAAAAGAAAAAAAAAAAAAAGGGGAAAAAAAAAAAAAAAAGAAAAAAAAAAAAGGGAAAAAAAAAAAAAAAAAAAAGGGAAAAAAAAGGAAAAAAAAAAGAAAAAAAAAAAAAAAAAAAAAAAAAAAAAAAAAACGCAAAAAAAAAAGAAAAAAAGAAAAAAAAAAAAAAAAAAAAAAAAGAAAAAAAAAAAAAAAAAAACCAAAAAAAAAGAAAAAAAAAAAAAGGGGGAAAAATTAAAAAAAAAAAAAAAAAAAAAAAAAAATTTAAAAAAAAAAAGAAAAAAAGGGAAGGGGAAAAAAAAAAAAAAAAAAAAAAAAAAGAAATAGAAAGAAAATCAAATGAAAAAAAAAAAGAAAAAAAAAGACAAAAAAAGAAAAGAAAAGACACATGAGAAAAGGAAAAAAAAAGACAGAAAAGGAGTGGGGAAAAAAAAGAAAAAAAAAAAAAGGAGAAAATCCGATGAAAAAAGAAAAGAAAAAAACAGCGAGAAAAAAAGCCAAACAAAAAAAAAAAGAAATAAGAAATAAAGGAAAACAAAAAAAATTTAGAAAAAAAAAAAAAAAAAAAAAAAAAAAAAAAAGAAACAAAGGAAAGAGGGGCGAAAGAAAAAAAAAAGAGAGAGAGAGAGAAAAAACAGAAAGAAAAAAAAGCATAAAAATAAAGAACAATTGGGTAAAGAGGGGGGGGAGGGAAAAAAAAAAAGAAAGAAAGGAAATAAAAGGGGCAGGAGAGAGAGAAGAGAGAGAGAGAGAGAGAGAGAGAGAGAGAAGAGAGAGAGAGAGAAGAGAGAGAGAGAAGAGAGAGAAGAGAGAGAGAGAGAGAGAGAGAGAGAGAGAGAGAGAGAGAGAGAAGAGAAAGAAGTGTTGCAACAAGTGGCAAAAAAAACCCACAGCAGAGTGCTACAC
Organism: Stramonita haemastoma; assembly: GCA_030674155.1. Classification (NCBI taxonomy): domain Eukaryota; kingdom Metazoa; phylum Mollusca; class Gastropoda; order Neogastropoda; family Muricidae; genus Stramonita; species Stramonita haemastoma. Next base: position 15,968,857 of record CM060332.1, read on the forward strand.
ACACACACACAAAACACACACACACACACACACACACACACACACACACCAAACCCCAACACCACACACACCCACACACACACACCCACACACACCATGCTGTCACTGCTTAAATACAGGCCTGTTTCCTCCTCCTCCTCCTCCCCTTCTTCTTCTTCCTTCTTCTTTTTTTTTTTTTCTTCCTCCTCCCCCTCCTTCACACATACAGTTTCTGTCTATCTTCCCGTTGTTGTCCATTTCTCCTGAATAAAAAAAAAATCATGTGTCCATTTTTGTTTTGTACTGTATTGTACTGTATTCGCCTCCAAAACAAATTCCATCCATTATCCTCCTCCTCCTCATTACTATTATCACGTTATAATTACATAAACTATCATTAATATGATTACTACTGTATCAAAGTGTATTTTTATGTTTTGTTGGATCATGTTATATTACTTTGTTTTGGATTGTATTTTAGACTGGCAAAAAACTGTCCTACAGGGAACAGTAAGGGGGGGGAGAGAAAGGCAGACAGAGGAAGCGATGGGAAGACAACATCAGAATGGACAGGCCTTGGGTGGAACGATCCCTATGGAAAGCTGAGAACAATGAGGAGTGGAGGAAGCTGGTTGTAACATCTTCAGTGGAGTCCCTACGGTCAGCCAGATTACGGGATCGGTAACAGGTACTGTATTGTATTTTAGTGTATTGTAAAGTATTGTGTTGTATCGTATCGTTTGTATTGTACTGTAATTGTATTGTAAGTTTCGTATTTGTATTTACTGTATTGTATTGTAAAGTATCGTATTGTAAGTATGGTATGTCTACTGTATTGAAAGTATTGTTTGTAAAGTATCGTATTGTATTGTACTGTATTGTATTGTGAAGTATCGTATTCGAAGGGTATTACTGTATAATTATTGTAAAGTAATTGTATTTACTGTTGTTTGTAAGTTGTATTGATATCTATTGTATTGTACGTTTGTATTCTGTATTGTAATATTGATGTATGAATTGTATAGTATTGCATTGCATCGTATTGTACTGTGTTGTAATGTATTATATTGTATCGTATTGTACTGTGGTATATCGTATGGTTTGTATACCACATTAATTCACGACACATTTCTTCATATGAAACGCGGTCTGATCTCCTTGGCAAAAGTGTGTCGCCACAAGTGCAACGCCATCCACTCCTCTTATCAAAGATGTCCTGGCTGCAAATGTATCAAATTTGATTTCAATCAAAGCGTCTTTTTTTTTCTTTAGAGTATTTGTTAAGACAACTCTCTTGTTGTCGTGGGTTCTTTTTCGTGCACAATATGTTACACACAGGACCTTGGTTTGCTTTCTCCTCCAAAATATACCAGCAGGTATGGTCAGGGGTACGGATGATTCGCACTGAATGACCCAGCATGCACCCTGCAATCTGGAGAGGAATGGGCTCCGACAGGTTTAATTTGCCCACCACATATTGCCTGAACACTTCAGTGCCTGCAGTGCCCCAGTAACTGACTGACTAACTGACTGACTGACTGACTCCTCAAGGAGTTAAGGGAGAAGTCATGTTAAGAAGTGGAGATTTTAATATCCATGTTCCTGTACCTTCAATGTGAAAAAAGTCATGTCTAAGCTGTTAAGGTTGTAATGAAGATAACGTTTACTTTTGAGAATCCAAAACTTTGAACGTACGTGTTACTGCCCCAAACATCTCGACAATACCACCACCAACAAATAACAACTGTCCATATCACAAAATAGTATTTTCTCCCCCCCACACACACACATACGCACACACACACACACACACACACACACGCACACACACACAACACAACACACACACACACAACACAGGCCACAACACACACACACACACACAACACACACACACACACACACCCACAGCCACAACACACACACATACACACACACAACACAAACCACCACACAACACACACACACACACACACAACACAACACACAACACAACACACACAACACACACACACACACACACAACAACACACAACAACACACACACACACACACACACACACAACACACACACACACACACACACACCACACACAACACACACACACACACACACACACACACACACACACACACACCACACACACACACACACACACACACACTATAAAGAGTGTGTGGAAGAAGTTTGTGTGACATGTGAAGAGACAGACCAAGACATGATGATAACCATTTCTAATAGCATCATTGAGCGGGGATCAGACCAGGCATAGGGTACAGAAAGAAGAATGGGAAAACACCACTACAGCCAGTCGTGTCGTGTCGTGTTCGTTGTGTGTGTATGTGAGTGTGCGCAATGTCAACATCAATTTAATTCACAGTACTTTTGTGTGTTTAGGAGGGGGGGGGGGGGGGGGGTTCCTGTACATAGAAACGAAGTGCTCTCTCTCTCTCTCTGTCTCTCTCTCTGTCTCTTCTCTCTCCTCTCTCTCTCTCTCTCTCTCTCTCTCTCTCCTCCCTCCCTCTCCCCCTTCTCTCTCTCTATCTCTCTCTCACACACACACACACACAACGACACACACACACACACACACACACACACACACACACACACACACACACACCACACACACACACACACACACACACACACACGCACGCTCGTGTGCACGTAATATCGAATTTTTGTTTCTTTAAACATGTTTTTGGAGGTATGTTCCTTAAACATGGATTCGTCCAATTTCCTAAACAATTAACGAAATGAACAAACACCAAACAAAAGATACGCATTAGATGAATAATTTGATGAACAAACAAACCAAACCAAACAAAAAAGAGAAAAGAGGAGAGAACATGAGGTATGAAGGAAGAAGAGTGTTGAAGACAGGCGGTTGTGTTGTAGATAGACCAGTGCTAACCAAAGCCTAGCTAGCACCTGGCCACTTAGTCACAGCCCTTCTCTTGCCATCCGTGCTGTTTATGTAGACTATAGCCTACCAAACGCGTATCTATTGAAAACAACAACAAAAACGATACTAATGATAAGTGGAAAATAGTATATTAATGATGATAATAATAATAATAATAATAATAATAAAAATAATAAAAATAATAATAATATATAATAACAACAGCAACAATGATTAAAATAATTATAGGACGGACACTATTGCCGAATGGTTAGAACAATTTGACTTCAGCCCCGAGGGTCCATGAAGTCACGGGTTCAAATCTCGGCGGAGACGTCTGGGGAAATAAAAGGGTGGGGATTTTTTTTTTAACCCTCCCCTAGGTCAACTTCAAGTGCAGACTTGCCAATGCCTTAATTACCTTCGTACACATACACATGCAAAAGATCATGCAAGTTCAAGATCCGTAATTCATGTCAGCGTTGGGTAGGTAGGAAACATGAACGTACCCAACATACAACCAGGCAGTGAAGGGAGCTGCTTTGAAGTCGAACTGTGTCGAATGAGGCCAGCGGGCAGACCTCCAGAAAAAATCAGCACAGCTAGGAGAAGACATGTATTACCCCCCCCCCTCCTACTGAGGGAACGCGGAGAAGCGAGGAGAAGAAGATAATGATACAGATCTTGATAACCTTTTTGTAAAAAAAAAAGAAAAGAAAAAGAAAAAAAGATGAATGATGAAATCTCCCGGTGTTTTTCAGAATCTAACATCATGACACTTTTCTTATCTAACTTTTCTTGTCTATCTATCACTTATCTAACACTTTTTGAGGGTAGGTGGGGTGGGGAAAATACTGATAGTTTATATTTATTTATTGACGTACTCTGTTGAAAGCGGTCTGTTCAAAAGCAGAGGTTTGGAAAGGTCTTTCAGTTTCTCGCTTTTCTGGGGAAACAAAAGAGTCATTTGTGTTCACCTGGTACAAACTTTACACACGTATACACACCACACGTGCGCGCATGTCTCTCTCTCTCTCTCTCCACACCACACACACAACAACTACATACACACACATACAATCTACTCGTTCACACAGACACACAAACCCTTTCTCTCTTAAATAATCCATTTCAAATGTTTCACACCAACACTTTGTCCAATCAAGAAATGTGAAAAATTAACCCCCACCCTTCCACCCACACCCACACCCACAATCCCCCTCCCACACACACACCACACACACACACACACAAACACCAGCAGCCACCAGCGTTACCCGAATTCCATCCAACCAACCAACAACACGTTGACTGTTCACAGGGAGAGCGAAAATGGGCGGAGGAGAAAAGAGACAGTGGACAGGGAAAAACACACACACACACACACACAGACACACAACAGACGCACAGACACACAACATAGAGGGCAGGCAGCAGACACTGGGAGAACAAAGGCAGAGAGTGGATGAAGCCCAATGCTTTTGGTGAACAACACAACACCAGCCATGGAACACTTGTGTCAAGGAACACACACCTTGTTTATCAACACCTCACAAGTTTGGGGCCAGCACCTGGCCAGGAATTGTCTTCTTTTTCTTCTCCTCCTCCTCACTACGTCAGAATCTGGGGCCAAGGACAGCCGCCATTTTGTTCATCGTTAGGCAGAAGCGGAGTGTAGTCTGCCACACTGTACAGTACCCTACTCAGTGTACGGCTGGTGCAGTCAGCCTTTTTGGCTGCACATTTGAATGTTAGCAGGGGTGAAAGTACTTTTCTTGTGGCTCACCACAATTGGGGTGACTCACCATTAGTTCTTCGTGGCTCACCTGCAGTTGGGGTGACTCACCACTAGTTCATGGTGGCTCACCGCAGTTGGGGTGACTCACCAATAGTTCTTCGTGGCTCACCGCAGTCGAGATGACTCACCACTGATCACGCAGCGATCTGTTTGACCTCTCGGAACAGGGCCACCTTCACTGGAATGACCTTTGTCATGTCATGTCATGTCATGTCAGCCTGCCCACAAAGCTGTCAGGACTGTCACCTTCCAAGCTGTCGGCACTGTCACATTCATCCTTCCAAGCTGTCAGGACTGTCACGCTTCCAAGCTGTCGCATGTAACATTTCATCCTTCCAAGCTGTCAGGACTGTAGCTATGTCAGCATGTAACATTCATCCTTCCAAGCTGTCAGACTGTCACGCTCCCGCTGTGCACTGCACATTTCATCCTTCAAGTGTGTGTCAGGACTGTCGCACACATTTCGAGCTGTCGAGCTCGACTGTCAACTGCATTTCATCCTTCTAAGTTGTCAGGACTGTCACTCCCTTCTATCAGCATTCACCAAGCTGTCAGGACTGTCACCCTTTCCAAGCTGTCAGAGCCACTCGCCACACTCACTTCATCCTTCCAAGCTGTCAGCACTGTCACACTTCCAAGCTGTACAGACACACTAGGCCACTCCACTTCATCCTTCCAAGCTGTCAGCACTTGCCCACTCCTTCATCCTTCCAAGCTGTCAGCACTGTCACCCTTCATCTTTCCAAGCTGTCAGATCCAAAACTGTGGAGAAAACCTCCCCCTCTTCCTTCAGTTTCTGTGGTTTGCCTGCTGGGTCCCCTCTCTGCCAAGATTGTTCCAACATTTGGGTTTTTTCTTTTCAGCTGTATCAGGCTGTTTTGATACGCCATGCCTGTGTCTTTGATCTGCTCTTCTCAACAATGGTGAGTACACATTGTTTTCTTGAATTTTCGTTTGTGTGTGTGTAGTGTGTGTGTGTGTTTGTTTGTGTAGTGTTAGTGTTAGTGTGTGTGTGTGTGTTGTTTGTCATGTGCTGTCTGTGTGTTTGTTTTGTTACAGGTTTTGTATACTATGATATTATACTAAATTTTTAGTGTCAATCAGGTGTTTGGACAAAAGGAATCCAGGTTCATGGCTCATCCTTATTTTCTTTTTAATACCCATCACTGACATTTTTCTGATATCATTGATGTGATTAAATCTTCTCTCTACCATAGTAGACACACATGTACTCTAAATTGTTTTTTTATTCTTCACTGCTGTCAGTTCAAATTCACACACCTGTTTTCTTTTCTTGTCAAGTATGTCAGAGTAGCTCTACATCTATGTTTACTGACCAATGATGTGCCCGGTCTGTAGTTCCTTGTGTCTGGTTTCCACCCTATACCCTTTTTCTCCCTGCTACCTTGTTCAGGTATTTTCAAGATGGATCCACTTCCATGTTCACCTTGTAGACGTGTGGGTGTTTTAACGGTCACTGGTGGTTAACCTGGTTTTACACATGAGCAGGTCCATGACCACAGTTTACTCCACAGTCTTCAGGGGGATTTCTGGTGAGGACCCAACTGCTTTGCAGAAGATTCTGTCGACACTGTTGATGCTGTTGTTGTTGTTGATGATGCTGATGCTGATGTGGAATTCCTTTCCTAGAAAGTATTCGGTTGCAAGCATAACCGTTAGAGCTTGCCTTAGGTAAAAAAAAAGAAAGAAAAGTCCTCTGAAGGTCTTCTTCAGCAAGTGACCCCACCAGCCCATTTCGGGGAAAGAAGTCAGCACATGAGGGGGCAAGAAAAACGTTGTCAGCAACCCCTCCCCTGAACATCAGTGCAGAGAGTGGTTCATCCACACTCTTTAAGCCTGCACCACACCATTGTCCAGGACCTGTGCTGAAGACCTGGGGACTCCACTATCCACACGCAAAGTGACCATCCTGTCTGCTGTCTGTCATGGCGGCATGCCATTTCTTCATTACGTCCTTGCCTGTAGTCATGTTTTCCTGATATTTTTGATGCACATGACCAAGCTCTGTACCCATCCTAAGTGTAGTTATGTTGAGTTGTTGAAAAGTCAGAAAAAAAAGGAAAATTGCTGACATGTTCAGAACCTTTGTTTCAAGCGCTGAATGAACTTCTTCATGCACCATATACCAATTTTCTAAGTTAAAAGACAACAACAACAATACAACATCTGCAGTTTTGATGTCACTTTGGTATATAGGGTTAGATATATTATTCATGTGTAGATATATATTTATCTCTCTCTCTCTCTCTGCTGCCATTAAGAATGCAGACTTCCTTCTATTTCTTCCGAGACAAGATGCAGACAAAACAGAAATACTTCCAGTAGTTAGTTGTCTTCCACGGTGAATGTGACATCTGTACTGTGACAACCCAAACAAAATATCAATGGTCAGTAAAGCTGCGTAGACAGAGAGAAAGAGAGCCACCCATCATCACCACCACCCTCACAACACTCACACCAGGCTGCCTCCCACACGGATGCTGAGGTTTTCCCACAGATCCCAACATCTCTTTAAAACAGCCCTCCATTTAGAACAGGAAGAAAAAACACACCAGCTTTATTCTTTCCTCCCCCCCCCCCCCTTTCTCTCTATCTCTTTTTAAGATGTGAGACTTCTTCCCAACTCTCCACAAGGTCGTGGACCATCTCCAAGAACATTGCAGGAGACAATACCCCAAAGAGACAGACCTTCCTTCCTATCCTCTCCTCTCCTCTTCCTGCCATTCCCACCTGACAGGACATCAACAACAAAACACAGCCACCACTCCCCCCCCCCCCCCCCCCTAGAAGCCACGTCATAGCACGATGAGGTCACCACCAATAACAACAACGTCATCATCGCCGACAAGTATGCTGTGACCCTTTCCTGGGGCCAAAAAACAGCAGCGCGTGACGTCACCGTTGAAGACAGCAGCTGAGGGAGGGAGGAGGGAGAGAGAGAGTGTGTATGTGTCAGTGTCTGTGTCCCTCACCCACTCATACCCTCATCAACCCTCACCCTCACCAGCAGGACAAAGAAGGTCCTGCTCCTTGTGTGTGTGAAGAACTGCACGAGGCTGCCGCTTGCAGTAGTATAGCGGGCGGGCACCTGGCTCATAACGTGGAGACCCTCACCACTCCGGACCCAGACTGCGTGGCGGGCGACAGCGTGCCGCTCGTGCTCTGCGTCTGTAAGGATTCCGTCTCCGATGTGGTGGAGGGCGTGGGCATGGTGACGATGGCGGTGGTGACGGTGAGGGTGTTGTGGGGGGAGGGGGAGGGGGGAGGGTCCTTGCTGTTGGCGCGGCGTCCCGATGTCGACGTCGTCGTCGTCTGGTGTTGTTGTTGTTGCTGCTGTTGTTGGTGGTGGTCGAGGGAGGTTCGGGATCTGGATCGGGAGAGGGAGGAGGGGAACCTGACCTGGATGTCGTTCAGCTCTTCCCGCTCCGCCTCCTGTGCCACGTTAGAGGACCGGTTCTGAGCAACACACACACACACATGCATGCACATGCACACACACGCGTGCCAGACACACAACACACACAACAGGCACACACACACACACACACCCAAACACACATACACACACATATACACACATGCACATGATATTATTATTATTATATCAACTCAGAAAAAAATCCTAAATCTACAGTCACGAAAGCTATTCTTTCACGCCCATATTCTATCTCTTATAAATTATGTTTTCTACCTTATAGGATAGTGTGAGTGAAACAAACCTAAAGCGTATAAACCGCCTACACAAAAGAGCTGTGAAACTAATCCGTTTGAATACTAATATGCTGACCACCACCAACTACAAAGAACTAGATATTCTTCCACTCAAAGACAGACTGCAGTTCAACAAGTATCTATGTATGTACAATATATTAAACGGGAAAGCCGCAAAGAATATCGTGGAAAAAATTGCTGTAAGTAAAAACAGGCCTACCCATAGACTGTTACTGCCCAGGCCCCACAATAACTTTTATAAATCAAACCTTTGTTATTCAGGAAGAACATTGTGGAATAAAGTGCCTCCCTTTCTAAAATCAGTTCTTCAAAACAACTGTTTAAGAAACTTTTGAAGAAACATCTGATGGACAAATTGTAAGTCCACCCTTATGTTCGACACATTTGGCTGCTTTGCTGTTATTCATACCCATGTTATTTTGTATTTGTATTATTTTGTCTGTATGACTTGAGTTTATGTTACTGTCTTGAGTTTGTTATCTTGTGAGATTTCGTTTGGATGAAAATCCTCATTCATTTTAATTTTCAACCAAGGTTGATATTTGTCTTTGATTGTTTCAGAAGTCAATTTTCTTGATTTTGTTGTGAGGGTAGGATGAAAAAAAGTTGTGTTAACTTAATCTTTTAGCCTCAGTAAAGATCCTTTTGACTTGATTTGACTCGCGCGAGCACACGCACACCCACCCACGCGCACGCACGCACACACATGTGCGCGTGCACACACACACACACGCACACACACACACGCACGCACACACACACACCACGCGCGCACGCACGCGTGCGCGCGCGCGCACACACACACCCACCCAAACACACACACACACACACGCATACACACATACACACACACACACACACACATACACACACACGCATACACGCATACACACACACACACACACACACACACACACACACACACACACACACACACACACACACACACACACACACACACAAGCATGGCGTTTTAAAACCCCACTATCTCCTGTAAATGCCACATCACTCAATATCAACGCAGACATCCCAATAATTTATTGAAAAAGTTAACCTATAGGAAAAATGAAACTTGCTCACTGACCTTACTGCTGGGGAATCGCCGATGCTCTGAGCAGCGTCGGGCGCAGCAGCCAACCCCCCTGCGTCTCTCGGCAGCAGAGCCCAGAGAGGGATCGGGGGAGGGGGGAGGGGTCTCTGAGGGCTTGTTGGGGGCTCCGTTAAACGTCATTTCCATCTCCACGAACTCTCGATCCTGAAACACACACAGAGAGATAAAGAAAATAGTCACTAGAAGTAGAAGAAGTTAAAGAAGAAGTCAAAGAAGAAGAAGAAGGAGAAGTCAAAGAAGAGGTATAGGAAGAAGAAGAAGAAGAAGAAGAAGAAGAAGAAGAAGAAGAAGAAGAAGAAGAATGCAAAGAAGAAGAAGAAGAAGAATGCAAAGAAGAAGAAGAAGAATGCAAAGAAGAAGAAGAAGAATGCAAAGAAGAATGCAAAGAAGAAGAATGCAAAGAAGAAGAATGCAAAGAAGAAGAATGCAAAGAAGAAGAATGCAAAGAAGAAGAAGAAGAAGAATGCAAAGAAGAAGAAGAAGAAGAAGAAGAAGAATGCAAAGAAGAAGAAGAAGAAGAAGAAAGAAGAAGAAGAAGAAGAAGAAAGAAGAAGAAGAAGAAGAAGAAGAAGAAGAAGATAGAAAAGAAGAAGAAGAAGAAGAAGAAGAAGAAGAAGAAGAAGAAGAAGAAAGAAGAGAAGAAGAAGAAAGAAGAAAGAAAGAAGAAAGAAGAAGAAGAAGAAGAAAAGAAGAAGAAGAAGAAGAAGAAGAAGAAAGAAGAAGAAGAAGAAGAAAGAAGAAGAAGAAGAAGAAGAAGAAGAAGAAGAAGAAGCAAGAAAAAAAGAAGAAAAGAAGAAGAAGAAGAAGAAGAAGAAGAAAGAAGAAGAAGAAGAGAAGAAGAAGAAGAAGAAGAAGAAGAAGAAAGAAGAGAAGAAGAAGAAGAAGAAGAAGAAAGAAGAAGAAAAGAAGAAAGAAGAAGAGAAGAAGAGAAGAAGAAGAAGAAGAAGAAAAGAAAAGAAGAAGAAGAACTTTCAGGGAATTGGATAGAGTCAATACCCAATCTCAACTCCAGGGACAAATCTCATATACCTCAATCAAGGTTTGAACCCACGTCCCCAGTTACTGTCAGATTACAAGTTCAATGCTCTCACCGCTCGACCATTCTGCTCTTGGTAGCTTCAGCCCATGCCCTTTAGCTGCCAAACCCATAGCCTCAGCCGTGCGTGCGTGCGTGTGTGTGTATGTGTGTGTGTATGTGTGCGCACGCGCGTGCTTATGTGAATGTGTGTGTGTATGTCTGTGTGAGTGTGCGGGCGCACGTGCTTGTGTGTGTGTATGTGTGTGTGCGCGCGCGTGCTTGTGCGTGCGTTGTGTGTTGTGTTGGTTTTAAAAAAATGTATTCTTTCATGTAATATTTTATACATGTATTCTTTTATATCAAGGATAATGGAATAAGCACTCATATGGTTTTTGTTTTACATCAAGTCCCCATGTTTATGCAGTTTTGGAAATCTTGTCATCCGTTCCCATCGGCACACGATGGCCTACTCTTACGAAAAGAGGAACATGATTTATCGTATGCGGACGATGTTCTGCGTGCGTTCGCACACGGGGCCTCGGTTTATAGTCTCATACGAAGGATGTTGTTGTGGTGTGTGTAAGTTTATTTTTTATTTTTATTTATTTTATTCTTTTATATCGAGGATAATGGAAAAAGCACTCTTGTGCTTTTTTACATCCAGTCCCCGTGTGTATGCACTTTTGTAAATGTCATCTGTTCACACCGGCACACGATGGCCTACTCTTACGAAAAGCGGAACAGGATTTAACGTGTGTGCAAGATGTTCTGCGTGCGTTCGCACACAGGGCCTCGGTTTAAAGTCTCATCCGAAGGACTTTTGCGGAGAGTGGAGTCAGCACTGATGTTAACTCCAGGAGAAAAAATTCCTCAACCGGACTCGAACCTGGTCGTCAAATTGCCAGCACAATGTTCTGACCACTAGGCTATCCGTCCCCCCCTTGTGTGTGTGTGTGTGTGTGTGTGTGTGTGTGTGTGTGTGTGTGTGTGTGTGTGTGTGTGCGCGCGCGTGTGTGTGTGTGTGTGTGTGGCGTGCGCGCGTGCACGTGCGTGCGCACACGCGCGCGTGCGTGCGTACGTGCGTGCGTGCGTGCATGTGTGTGTCAGTGCAGTGGCAGTAAGTGAATCAAAGCTCTCTCCCGGAGCGGGCCCAATGGTCATTGACAATGGTCAGGGCTTCTCTCTCCTCTGGTCGGTCACTGATCCCAATGACCATGGCATGGCAAGCCGCTCTCCTCTTCCTTCCCTCCTCAGTCTTCTTAGCCTGCCTTCTTAGGAGGAGGGAGGAGGACCCCTACTCCTTCTCCCCAATCTCTCTCTCTCTCTCTCTCTCTCTGTCTCTCTCTCTATCCCCCCCCCCCCCCCCCCCTCCCTCTCTCTCTCTCCCTTCGGATGAGACATTAAACCGAGGTCCCGTGTGCGAACGCACGCAGAACATCTTGCGCACGCGTTAAATCCTGTTCCGCTTTTCGTGAGTAGGCCATCGTGTGCCGGTGGGAACAGATGACATTTACAAAATCTGTATACACACGGAGACTGGATGTAAAAAAGCACAAGAGTGCTTGTTCCATTATCCTCGATATAAAAGAATAAATCAAAATTACTCTCTCTCTCTCTCTCTCTCTCTCTCTCTCTCTCTCTCTCTCTCTCTCTCTCTCTCTCCTTCTGGGGGTTGTTGGGGGGCTTTTTGTTGGCTTTTTTTTTGGGGGGGGAGGGGGGATTGTTTGTTTGATGTTGGGGTTTGGTCTTTTGTTTGCTTTTAG
>CM060332.1:15983687-15988687 GCA_030674155.1 Stramonita haemastoma
TGATGTCAAAACATGACACCAGCCTGCATACGGTATGGTAAATTTTATCATCCGTTCCCACTGCGAAACAATGGCCTATACTTTCCAAAAAGGGAACGGGCTTTAACGCGTGTGCAAGATATTCTGTGTGCGTTGGCACACAGGGCCTTAGTTTAGAGTCTCATCCAAAGGACGGGGAGAAAAATCAGAATCTGAATCTCTACTGTAACCATGTTAGGGACTCTTTGCTAGGATGACTATTTGGGCTGTAACTGATTCAACTCTTCGTATATGATATGATGTGCTTTCTTTTGTGCTCAGCTCCTCTCACACTGTCCCCCCGTGAACAGGCATCTCGCTTATCACAAGAAACCTTTGTCATTGTTATTGACTTTCGGTATTGATGTTAACTCCACTGGAAAATTAATACCCTGGAACAGACATCTCTGTGGTGGCTAGATCCCGGGCTATCAGATCCCGGGTTCAAGATTCTATCCACCTGGCTATTCCGCTCCCCAAACACTTGAAATATAGGGACTACCTCTCTTATTGCCGTGGGTTCTTTTACATGCCCGTTAAAAATAATGATAACACACGAGTGCTTTATTCATTATCCTCGAAATAAAAGAGTTTGTTTTGATTTGATTTTCACAGGGGATCTTGATTCATTGTCTCATCCCAAAGATTAGGCTATACCGCCCCATGAAAACATATGAAATATATACAGTGTGGCTTTTGTTTCCCTCTCTGTCTCTCTCTCTCTCCATCTCTATCTCTCTATCTGTATCTGTCCCACCCCCCGACACACACACACAACACACACATAACACACACAACAACACACACACACACACCCCACACCACACACACACACACACACACACGCAAAGGCACACACGCAGCCCCCCCACAACACCCCCCCACCCCCCCCACACACACGCACACCCCCCCCCCACATTCACCACACACACACAAAACAACACAACCCCCCCCCCCCCACACACACACACAGAGGGAGACAGAGAGAGAGAGAGACAGACAGAAAAACAGAGACAGACAGACAGACAGACAGACAGACAGACAGACAGAGAAAGACAGAGACAGAGACAGACAGAGACAGACACACACAACACCCCCCCCCACAACCCCCCGCCACACACACACTCCCCACAACACCCCCCCCACACACACACAAGCAACAGCCCCCCCCACACACACACCCCCACCCCACCCCCACAACCACCCACACCCCACCCCCACCCCACTCCCCCCCACCCCCCACACCACCCAACCAACCCCCACCCCCACCACCCTCCCATCCCCACAACTCCAACCCCCACCCACCCCTACCCCCCACCCCCACACAGCCTACTAACGGTGGTTTTCTCCAGGCAGGAGAGAAGGTGGTGATGCTGCAGGGCAAAGATGCCTTCCTGCACGTCAGGCTCCAGCTCCAGCCCGCTCTCCTGGGCCAGCACCGCCTCCTCCAGTCTCTTCTTGGACTTCATGAACTCCGCGCCGCTCGCGTTCTTCGCCATGCGTATCCGCGCCTGGCGGGCCTTCTGCATATCACACAGAGAGCGATACGGGATGGTATAGTAGAGTATAGTATAGTATAGTATAGTATAGTATAGTATAGTATAGTATAGTATAGTATAGTATAGTAGAGTAGAGTAGAGTAGAGTAGAGTAGAGTAGAGTAGAGTAGAGTAGAGTAGAGTAGAGTAGAGTAGAGTGGGGTGGGGTGGGGTGGGGTGGGGTGGAGAGGAGTGCAGTGCAGTGCAGTAGAGTGTAGTGTAGTGTAGTGTAGTGTAGTGTAGTGCAGTGCAGTGTAGTGTAGTGTAGTGTAGTGTAGTGTAGTGTAGTGTAGTGTAGTGTAGTGTAGTGTAGTGTAGTGTAGTGTGGTGTGGTACGGTACGGTACAGTAGAGTAGAGTACAGTGCAGTGCAGTGCAGTACAGTGCAGTGCAGTGCAGTACAGTGCAGTACAGTGCAGTGCAGTACAGTACGGTGCAGTACAGTACAGTACAGTGCAGTACAGTACAGTGCAGTGCAGTACAGTACAGTGCAGTGCAGTAGAGTAGAGTAGAGTAGAGTAGAGTAGAGTACAGTGCCGTGCAGTGCAGTCCAGTACAGTACAGTACAGTGTAGTACAGTACAGTACAATCCGGTACAGTACAGTACAACACAGTACAGTACAGTGCGGTACAGTACAGTACAGTGTAGTACAGTACAGTGTAGTACAGTACAGTACAGGTAGTACAGTACAGTGTAGTACAATCCAGTACAGTACAACACAGTACAGTACAGTGCAGTACAGTGCAGTGCAGTACAATACAGTGCAGTGCAGTACACTACAGTACAATACAGTGCAGTACAGTGCAGTGCAGTACAATACAGTACAGTCCAGTACAGTACAATATAATACAGTACAGTGCAGTACAGCACAGCACAGCACAGCAAGACAGACAGACAGACAGACGGACAGACAGGCAGGCAGGCAGACAGACAGACAGTTCCACTTTTCGTAAGAGTAGGCCATTGTGTGCCGGTGGGAACGGATGACATTGATTTACAAAACTGCACACACATAGGGACTGGATAAAAAAAAAAAAACACCACATGAGTGCTTATTCCATTATCCTCGAGCGGATGACAAAATTATATTTTTAAAAAAGCAGCATGCACACAGGTGTTGTGTTAAGACACCATCCCTGAGAAATTAAAAAAAAAATAATGGGTAGGCGCTACACATGTGGCGCGACGCACTCTCTCCCGGCCCGGGGAGAGAGAGAGGGAGCAGCCTGAATTTCACGCAGAGAAATCTGCTGTGTAACATAAAGTGGTATAAAATAAAATAAATGAACAAAATAAAATAAAAAAGATATAAGGGAAAAAATAAAATAAAATAAATAAATAGATAAATAAATAAATGAATAAATAAATGAATAAATAAATAAATAAACAGCGAACCTTCTGCGCTTTACGCTTGTCGGCCCTCTGGTTCTGGTGGTAGATGCGCGAGAAGTTGGACACGATGACCGGCACGGGCAGCGCGATCACCAGCACTCCCGACAGCGAACACACACCCCCCACCACCTTCCCTGTGATGGTTTTGGGCACCATGTCCCCGTACCTGCCCACACACAGAGATACAAGCGTCATCATTATCGTCAAGTGTGTGGTTTTGAGAAAACACTGAACACTGAAAAGTTGGTTTAAAATGGTACCTTGGCCTTGGACCACAATACACCAGGTGATGGGGGCAGGGGTGTGAGTGTAATGCAAAATGGAAGCATTGATGAATTTATCACTTACTATGGCAATGAAAAATGATAGCATGGGTAAATTTCGTAAGTGTGGTTTTGAGAGAGAGAGAGAGAGAGGGGAGAGAGAGAGAGAGAGAGAGAGAGAGAGAGAGAGAGAGAGAGAGAGAGAGAGGAGAGAGAGAGAGAGAGGAGAGAGAGAGAGAGGTTGTGTGTGTGTGTGTTTTTTGTGTGTGTGTGTGTGTGTGTGTGTGTGTGTGTGTGTGTATGTGTGTGTGTGTGTGTGTGTGTGTGTGTGTGTGTGTGTGTGTGTGTGTGTGTGTGTGTGTGTGTGTGTGGTGTGTGTGTGTGTGTGTTCATTTCCTGATAGTGCCTTGAACAACCAACGCATCTACTTATTTTCACAAGGCTGTTTGTCTAGGCAGAACATCTTCAATAAGCACATCGACAACAAAGTTAAGAATCATGTGTATATGTGTGTGTGTGCGCGCTCGCATACATGCGTTTGTGCGTGCGCGCGCACGCGTTTATGTATGCGTATTAAGTGATTACGTTGCTGTCTACTTATTAATCAAATCTCTTCCTCCTCCTTCATTCCCTTTCACTTTCTTTATTTCGCCATCCGTTCTTCTCTTCCAGATGTTGAGATGTTCACGCCATCTATCAACCCCATGCCTTATGTGTCAGTATCGCTGCCGCTTGGATAACAACAAGATAACAACGGTGACGAAGAAAATGAAGAATCGTCATCAATGCCTTCGTTATAACCGTCATTCTTGTCAAAATCACCGTCATTCTTGTCGTCATCATCACCATCATTCTTATCCTCATCATCGTCATTCGTCATACAACACAGATACCAACAAGGAGATGCCAAGTATATGGGTTTGGGTTTTTTGTGGTGTTTCATAATTACAAAACTGACAGCCTTGATGCGGCCTTTGTGGTTGGGGAGCTAACGATAGGATTGAGTTGCACGGGATTGGTTTGCAATGGGTGCATCCTTTCCGGACAATGCCATGACTGAGGAAGTGTGGACCATCTTCAGATAGACTATAGATCGCTATGAAGGCCTCCCGTGTATATAAAAAAGGTAAAGGTAAAGGTTGTCCCATAACCTGTGTGGTCCTAGGGAAGTGAGGCGTCAAGAGACCTCAGCTTATCTAGGGGCCAGCATATTGAGGGCGGCGCCCATCTCCTCTCCCTTGTTGCTTTACCTTCCCTGACTCTAAAGAGGGCAGGTACCCATTTACAGCTGGGTGGACTGGGGGACCGTACTGAAGCCAAGGTGCGTAAATTGCCACCCATCCAATTGGTAACTACGCTCGATGTTGCTAAACATAAGCTTGGGGAAAGTGAGTGCTCTGACCACTGAGCTATCCCTCCCCGTGTATATATAGTCCAGAAAAGAAGACTGATAGATGTGGATATGTCACAAGAAGGGACAGCCTTTCATAGAACATCCTGCAAGGCACAGTGTAGGGAGGTACACACAGAGACAGACAGAGAAAGACATGGAGGGACAGACAACGTCACTGAAAACAGACAGACAGACAGAGAAAGACATGGAGGGACAGACAACGTCATTGAAAACAGAAAAGAAAGACAGACAGAGAAAGGCATGAACAGACAAAGTCACTGAAAACAGAAAGAGACAGAGAAAGACATGGAGGGACAACATCACTGAAAACAGAAAAAAGAGACAGAGAAAGACATAAAGGGACAGACAACATCACTGAACACAGAAAGAGACAGAC
>CM060332.1:15996187-15998687 GCA_030674155.1 Stramonita haemastoma
GACAGGCAGGCAGACAGGCAGGCAGACAGACAGACAGGCAGACAGACAAACAGACAGGAAGATGGATAGACAAACATGGTAGGCATACGCCAAGTGCGCGGGCTAAGCTTTCACAGCAGAGTGACAAAAATCAATGGAGAAAAACGGAAAAAGAGGACACAAAAATCAATGTACTAACACATTAGACATGGCTGTCGCCTAGTTACCGGAATCCAGACAAACACGCCATCTCCTTTTCGCCCGTCAGAAGGGAAGCTTCAAAGACGTTTTTTCCTTCTTCTTCTCCTTCTTCCTGTTCTTGTTCTTCTTGTTCTTGTTCTTCTTCTTGTTCTTCTTCTTCTTCTTCTTCTCATTTTTCTTCTTCTTAGCATTCTTCTTCTTCTTTGCATTCTTCTTCGCATTCTTCTTCCTCCTCCTCTTCTTGTTTTTCTTGTTCTTGGTTTTGTTCTTTTTCTTCTTCTTATTTTCCTTCTAGTTTTTCTTTGAATTCTTGTTCTTTTTTTTTTTTTTTAGTCTTATTTTCCTTTTTCTTCCTCTTCTGGTTCTTCTTGTTTTCTTCTTCTTCTTCATCATCGTCATCGTCATCGTCGTCATCATCATCATCATCATCATCATCATCATCATCATCATCATCATCATCATCATCATCATCATCATGTACTTCTTTGCATTCTTCTTCTTCTTTACATTTTTTTTCTTGTTCTTGTTGTTGTTGTTGTTGTTGTTGTTGTTGTTGTTGTTGTTGTTGTTGTTGTTGTTCTTCTTCTTCTTCTTCTTCTTCTTCTTCTTCTTCTTCTTCTTCTTCATTTCGAACTTTTTTTTCTACTAAACGGAAAATAAAAATTTTGATTGATGTATATGTTATGAATTTGTCTCTCTCTCTTTGTGTGTGTGTGTGTGTGTGTGTGTGTGTGTGTGTGTGTGTGTGTGTGTGTGTGTGTGTGTGTGTGTGTGCATGTGTGTGTGTGTGTGCATGTGTGTGTGCATGTGTGTGTGTGTGTGCGTGCGTGTGTGTGTGGCTGGCACTGTATGACCAGAGCTCTCTGCACTTCTCCCTTAACTTCTAGAGGAGTCTGTCAGTCAGTCAGCCCTTAGCGTACTGTATGCACCGAAGTCTTCAGGCAGCGTCACCTAAGCCAGCTGAGCCTAGCGGAGCCCACCCCTCTAAAGGTAGCAGGATGCATGCTGGGCATGTTCGTGTCATCCATCTCACCTGCTATAGCTGGTCTACTCTTCTACAAAACGTGGATGGGGTTTTTAATGTGCGCATAAGGTTCGCGTTTATAGTATCGGCTTATCAGTTCATCTGAAGGACTGCTGCGGGAATTGGAAGTCAGTACTAAAGTTGAACCCAAAGGAAAAACAAACACCTCATCCCCTCAAATAGATACCTCAGTGGAGAATGGAACCTGTGTCTTCAGCCATGTACAGGTAATTAGGTCCACGCTCTAACCACTAAGGTATTCCGTACGCCCCTTACAGTCAAGTGAAGTCAACGTTACGTTGACAACGCACGCATGCACACACACACACATACACATACACGCACGCACCCACGCACGCACGCACGCACACACACACACACACACACACACACACACCACGTCACGTCACGTCACGTCACGTCACGTTGGAAACCCTGAAGATGAAAGTAGCGATGGAAGGAAGGATGGAAGGGAGAAAGGAAAGAAAGAACAAGAAAAGGATGGACAAAGGAAGGAAGGAAGGAAAGAAGGCAGGAAGAAGAAAAGAAAGTAAGTAAGAAGGAAGGAAGGCAAGAATGGACATTTAAAAAAAAAGAAAAAGAAGAAAGAATGGATGAAGTAAGAGAGAACAAAAGAATATAGTAAAAAATAAAAAAAAAATAAAAAAAAAAAAAAGAAAGGGGGGGGGGGGGAATTGAAGGAATGATTGAAGGGAGGAAAAATGGAAGAAAGAAGGAAGGAAAGAAGAACGGAGGACGACAGAACAAAAGATGGAAGGGAGAATGGAAAAAGGACGACACAAAGAAAGCAAAAAGAAAATGCAGAACGGAAGGAAGGAAGGAAAAAAGAAAGGCAGGAAGGAATGGAGGAAAGAAGGCAGAAAATGACGTTGACAGTTGGTTCCCCACTTTGCGGTGAGGTGACGTCAGCTAGGGCTGTGGAGGGAGGGAGGGAGAGAGGGAGGGAGAGAGGGAGGGAGAGAGGGAGGGAGAGGGGGAGGGAGAGAGGGAGACAGGGGGGAGAGAGGGAGGGAGGGAGAGAGGGAGGGAGCTCTGACATCTAGTGCTCCTTGTCTTCCAAAGTGGATGTGGGCCTGACTTGACCTCACTGTTTGTCTGTCTGTCTGTCTGTTTGTCTGTCTGTCTCTCTGCCTGCTTGCCTGCCTGTCTGTCTGTCTGTATGCATGTGTTTTTGTCTGTTTGTCTGTCTTTCTGCCTGCTTGCTTTTCTGTCTGTTTATCTGTCTGTGTGCCTGTCTGTCTGTGTGCCTGTATGTCTGTATGCATGTGCTTTTGT
>CM060332.1:16003687-16006187 GCA_030674155.1 Stramonita haemastoma
TATTATTATTATTATTATTATTATTATTATTATTATTATTATATTATTATTATTATTATCACTATTGTTATAATTGTTACCTTCATTATTATTATCATCAAATCAAGTCGCTGTTGAATGGTTGAAGAAAAGGGGAGTGCAGTGCCTTAATGATAACACTAGGAGTTAAGAGAAGAGAACAGTTAAAGCAAGGCAGTGATGAAGTAAGAACATCGGTACAGTTGTCGGGGACGGGTTGGTGAGCAATTTTTATTTTTATAGCAGTGCAAACATGATCCCAACAGCATTACAACAACAAGAAGAATGCGAATAATGAGAAGAAGAATGCAAAGAAGAAAAAAAGAAGAAAAAGAATGCAAAGAAGAGGAAGAAGAAAAAGAAGAAGAAAATGCAAAGAAGAAGAAGAAGAAGAAGAAGAAGAAGAAGAAAGAAGAAGAAGAAGAAAAGAAAAAAAAAAGAAGAAGAAAATGCGAAGAATGCAAAGACGGATGCTTAATAAGACCAAATCACATTGTTTCTTAACACTTCCGCCAAGCAAGTTCTTAGCGGAAGAAAAACACCTTGAAGAAAAAATTGAACCCTAACCCCCAAATTCCCCCCCCCCCCCCCCCAAAAAAAAAAAAAGAAAACCCCAAACCCAACATCCTCCCCCAACCCCCACCCTCCCCAAGGAACCCAAAACAAAACCAAAATACAAAACAAACAAAACAAACCCCAAAACTTCCGCGAAGAAGTTGCCAAAAGAAACCCAGACCAGTTTTAAAACTCTTGGTAGGAGGTTGCCGAACGTGTGCCAAACAGAGCATAAAAGTGCGTAGTTTTCTTCTCCTCTTTAGTGTAACCCCTCTTCCCCACCCACCCCTAACCACCCCTCCCTCCCCTTCCGCATCCTTCCAGGAATAGCCCAGTGCTTAAAACAGCCAGCCTGTCCATGATCTTCAGGAAGGAGGGAGGGCCTAGTGGCTAGATCAGAGTGTTGCGCTCGTGACCTCTCAGTCAGGGATCGAGCCATCACGGATGCACCCGTTTTAAGGACTTTTTTTTTCCGTTTTAGGGACTTTTTTCCCGTTTTAGGGACTTTTTTCCGTTTTATGGACTTTTTTTCCGTTTTAGGGACTTTTTTTCTCCGTTTTAGGGACTTTTTTTCCCCGTTTTATGGACTTTTTTTTCCCGTTTTAGGGACTTTTTTCCGTTTTAGGGACTTTTTTCCGTTTTAGGGACGTTTATCCCTTTTAGGGACTTATATCCGTTTTAGGGACTTTTATCCGTTTTAGGGACTTTTTCCGTTTTAAGGGACTTTTATTCCGTTTTAGGGACTTTTTTCCGTTTTAGGAACTTTTTTCCGTTTTAGGGACTTTTTTCCGTTTTAGGGACTTTTATCCGTTTTAGGGACTTTCACCTGAAATTAACATCAGTGCCGACTCCACTCCTCTAAACGTCCGTCGGATGACAGCACTGTAAGGCGAAGTCCCGTGCGCAAACACAAGCAAAACATGTTGTGCAGTCGTGCTAAACCTGTTCCGCCTTTCGGAAGAGTAGGCCATTACATGCCAGTACAAATGGAGGATGTACACCCTCCCCACACCCTATATGCACGCACGTGCGGTGTGCAGACAACCTCTTCCTCCAAGTCAAAACGCGGATACCTTGATGCGGGCTAAAACGGTCGTATAGGCAAAATCTCACCACTGGGGAACCTTGAAGCCCTAGCTGGGAAACAGGAAGAAAAGAAAACCCATGGTCTGAGTCTTTGAGGTCACGGGTTCCAATCTCCATTGAGGTCCTTTTGAGGAGACATTCCCCCCTCCCCCCTCCCCCACTACAGTCAACAGCAGCACTGACTCCACTCCCCTGAAAGATGAGCCGACAAACCGAGGTCCTGTGTATGAACACACTCAGAACTTCTTGCACACACGTGCTTTTTTGCCACACGGGCGAGCCAGCTGTGGCTGGTGGCGTGGATGACATGAACATACCCAGCATGCATCCTTTCCTGGTGAGAGGTTCTGTCGGGATCAACTTAGCCATAACAGTAGTAGCAGTGCACATCTGTCAGTCTCGGAAGACAATGAAGTTTCGCTTTAGGCTCTACAGTGCAAAGTCTGAGTAAGTGTGGAGGGCAAGCTGTTACCCATGCAGCAGACCCCCCCCCCTCTCCACGTCGCTGGAATGATCCATTGGAAAGGCAATTACCGATACGAATGGTTCCAGTGCCGTCGCAGGAGCCGCCAGAATGTTGCAATATAGGCCTACAGACCCGAACCGCCCTGGGGACTCCAACTCTCCGATTTTTCATCAAGGACGTGTCTAAATACAAAACTTGTGTGCATGCTGGTTTTTGTTTTGTTTTTGTTGTCATCCGCTCCTACCGGCACACAATGGCCTGCTCTTTCGAAAGGCTGAAGGGGGTTTGAACGTGTGCGCAAGATGCCCAGAAGACACTCTGCTTGCAAGAAGAAAAAATGTCAGTGCAGTGGCCCGAACAACTCCAGACGTGAAA
>CM060332.1:16013687-16016187 GCA_030674155.1 Stramonita haemastoma
GAGCAAAGACGTCGTCAGCGACAGATTCAGCGACCTCTTCATCAACATCATTCACGCCGTCCTCATCCCCGCTCTCTTTTTCATTGGCTGTCCCAGCAACATCATCAACATGGCGGTGTTCTACCAACATGGCCTGCGACAACGAATCAACCTCTGTCTCTTCTCCCTCTCCGCGGTCGACCTCACCTTGGTCACCTTCGCTTTCCTGGTGTACGTGGAGAAGCTGGGGGGCAAAGCCCTTACCGTCACCTACAGAGAGGTGGGCCTCCTGCCCGACCTGTTTGTCAAAGCACGCGTGTTCGGGCTGTACTCCGGTTCTGCCTCCTCCTCCCAGTTCGTCTCTGCCGTCATCGCGGCGGAGCGGTGCGTGTGCGTGATGTGGCCTCTGAAGGCCGGGGCCGTGCTGAAAACCAAGACCATCGCCGTGGTCCTCCTCTAGGCATCCTTCTCATCTACGCCGGACGCTTCGTGGTGGCTTTGCGGTATCACGTGCTGTGCGTGGTGGACGTGGCGACTGCGCGGTCCTCGTTCTTCGTCACCAGCAGCGCCTTCTACAGCAGGCACAGCCAGCTGGTGGACGTGCTGGAGAGCTTCGTGTACGGGCTGGGCCTGGCCGTGTCCCTGTGCGTCTTCATCGCCGTGGCCACGCTCATCACCGCCCTCAACCTCAGGAAGAGCTCCCGCTTCCAGAAGCAGTCCTCTACTTCAGCAGCTACGCTCTCTGCCCGCAACGAAGCCGTGACCCGCATGCTGGTGTATCTGTCTCTACAGTTCGTGTGCTCAGTGCGCCCAACACGCTGATCCGAGCCTCGCTCTTCTTCCTGCCCAAGCTGAGCACTACAGGGCACTGGGCCAACCTGTACTTCTGCCTGGTCACCGTCACCGAGCTGTGCAGCGTCACCAACTCCACCTTCAACTTCCTGGTCTACTACTGCTTCGGCTCCAAGTACCGCGCCAGTCTGCGCCACATGTTCTGTCCGCGAGGGAGAATTAGAAGTAGGAGGGGGGAAGCTTCGGGGAAAGACGTTGCTGAGGTTGTGGATTAGTGAAGGATTGTTTTGTCTTCTTGTCTGAAGCTGCGTCGATGACTTTGATTTATGGAAAGAGATGCTGGGAGTTGGAGAATGGGGGGAGAGGGGAAAGAACTGTGGGCGGAGAGGGGAAAGAACTCTGAGCAGAGAGGGACAAGGGCTGTGGGCGGAGAGGGGAAGGAACTCTGGGCAGAGAGGAAAGAACCTGGGTGGAGAGGGAAAGAACTCTGGTGGAGGGGGAAAGAACTCTGGGTGGAGAGGGGAAAGGACTCTGAGCGGAGAGGGGGAAAACTCTGGGTCGATAGGGGAAAGAACTCTGGGTGGAGAGGGGAAAGAAATGTGGCGGAGAGGGGAAAGAACTGTGGGCGGAGAGAGGAAAGAACTCTGGGCGGAGAGGGGAAAAAACTCTGGCGGAGAGGGAAAGAACTTCGTAAAAAAAACAACAACCCACATTTGGAAAGACAGCTGATTTCCAACATAAAGACTTCAATGACATCACTGAAGCATTCGCTTGTGTTGTGTTTTGAAGCAAAAAAGCTTATTGAAATAAACGGAAAGTTTCCAGATCAAGCCGGTTTAAAAAAAACAACAACACACGGTTATGTTTTGTTTGTTTGTTCTTTTTTGTTTGTTTCTTCTTCTGACCTTTTTCAGCATTGATTTGTGCGTGATCTGTATCTGCACGCCCTGCTCCACACGAAGCTCATTATGTGTTGAAGATAAAATCAATCTGCTGTTACCTACGATTCTTCTCCACGGCAACTGCCTCTCTCTCCTCTCTCCCTCTCTCTCTCTCTCTGTCTCTCTCTCTCTCTCTCTCCCTCTCCCTCTCTCTCTCCCTCCCCCCATCTCTCTCTCTCTCTCCTCTCTCTCTCCTTCTCTCTCTCTCTCTCTCTCTCTCTCTCTCTCTCTCTGCACGTGAATTGTTTTCTAATGAATATCTAAGACATGGCTGACGTAACTTTCTTGTTTATTATAGCTGTTACAGTATTTCACATACATATACGTTGACAGTAACATGTTTATAACACTTATGTCATATGCCCCCACACTGTTTGCCCACCATTCTTTTGTATTGTGGCCTGAGGCCGATGTACATTAAAAGTCTGAACTAACTAACTCTCTCTCTCTCTCTCTCTCTCTCTCTCTCTCTCTCTCTCTCTCTCCTCTCTCTCTCTCTCTCTCCTCTCTCTCTCTCTCTCTCTCAGAGGATTAATTTTCTTCCGGCTGATTTACTAACAAGCTCTGTGGCCACAGATTTTAACGAGTGCGCACACACGGGGCTTCGGTTTATAGTCTCGTATAAAGGACTTTTGGGGGGATTGGAGTCGGTACCGATGTTAACTCCAGGGGAAAGGTCCCCTTGAACAGGATTCGAACCCGAGTTGGCAGATCACGAGTGCAATGCGCACCGCTCTAACCACCAGGTTATTCCCCCCCCCCCTCCCCGAGGAGACCACAAAACACTT
>CM060332.1:16021187-16028687 GCA_030674155.1 Stramonita haemastoma
CGGATGAGACTGTAAACCGAGGTCCCGTGCGCGAACGCACGCAGAACATCCCGCACACACGTTAAATCCTGTTCCGCTTTTCGTAAGAGAAGGCCATTGTGTGCCGGTGGGAACAGATGACAATATTTACACAACTGCATACACACGGGGACTAAATGGAAAGAAGCACATGAGTGCTTATCCCATTATCCTCGATATAAAAAACAAAGTAAAAAATAAAGAAATGAATAAAAAGACCCCGGATGGAGCCACCACGGAAGCACCTTTTTTTTTTAGGGATTTTACTTTGGAGTTAACACTTTTTCTGACTCTACTCTCCCGAAAGTCTTTGGGATGACACTATAAACAGAGGCCCTGTGTGCAAATGCACAGTGAACATTTTGAGTACGCTTTAAAACCCCGTTCCGGCTTTTGAAAGAGTAGACCATCGTGTGCCGGTGAGAACGGACAACACAATAATACAAAACAAAAATGCATGCACACAGGTGTCGTGTTTTACACCATCACTGAAGTCGGAATGCCGCTACCTTGATGATTGTAAAAAACGGTCGCATACGCAAAATCACACCATTGGTGATATTCGGAGCTCTATAGCCAAGGAACCGGGAGAAAAGGTGGCATTAAAAAAAAATCAAGTTGCTGCTTAAAGCAGACAAACAAACCTAAGAAATAACCCAGTCAAACAACTAAATCTATGTGCCTGTGCGCGTGCGTACGTAGCACACACATACGTGCGCAAGCACACAGAGATCGGAGTACATAGCAAGAGAGAAAGGGCAACAGAAGGATGATAATAAAAGAGATAATAACCTCTTCACAATAGGAACTTTGATGAGGCTTGAGAGAGAGAGGAGAGAGAGAGGAGAGAGAGAGAGAGAGAGAGAGAGAGAGAGAGAGAGAGAGAGAGAGAGAGAGAGAGAGGAGAGAGAGAGAGGAGAGAGAGAGAGAGAGAGAGGGGGAGGAGAGAGAGAGGGAGAGGAGAGGAGAGGAGAGAAGAGTGAGAGAGGAGAGAGAGGAGAGAGAGAGAGAGAGAGATGAGAGAGAGGAGAGAGAGAGAGAGAGAGGAGGAGAGGAGAGGAGAGGAGAGAGAGGACGAGAGAGAGAGAGAGAGAGAGAGCAGAGAGAGAGAGGGGAGAGAGCAGAGAGAGAGAGACGGGGAGAGAGAGAGAGAGGGGAGAGAGAGAGAGAGAGAGAGACGAGAGAGAGAGAAAGACGAGAGAGGAGAGCGGGAAGAGAGGAGGGAAGAGGAGGAAGAGAGAGAAGAGGTGAGGAGAGACAGAACAGACAGAAGACAGACAGACAGACAGAAGACAGAAGAGAAAGACAGACAGATCCAAATAGACGTACAAGAGAGACGACGACAGAATAGAGGAGGATTTCGGGGGGGGGGTGGTGGTGGTTGCAGACAGACTGCCCATGAAGACGAACAGACGCACTTACAGACACATAAAACACATGTACAGACACAACAGACACATGTACAAACACGGACACATGTATAAACACAAAAGACACATGTACAAACACAGACACATAATACAGACACATGAATAAACACAGACACATGCACAGACACAGCAAACATATGTACAAACACAACAGGTACATGTACAAACGCAAACAAACACACGTACAAACACAACAGGTACATGTACAAACACACACAAACACAAGTACAAACACACCAGGAACATGTAGAAGCACATGTATAAACACATGTAGAGACACAAAGACAGGAAAAGGTTTAAACAAAAAAAAAACAAAAAAGAGATCCTGGTAAAAAAAAAACACAAACCAAGACAACTAAAAAACAACAACAACAAACAAAAAACAACAACAGAACCCAACAACAGCATCGACAAACAACAATATCAACAACAAGAACAACATCCCCAACAAAAGAAACAACAACAACAACAAACAAACAGGCTTTGTGATGCAATAAAGTGTTGCACTAGAGAAGAGGAGAAAGTATCTCACTGTGTCATAACGAGACACTGACGAGATCACAATCTCCGCCTGTTTCTTCTTGTTAGCTGACGTTACAACGTCCTCTACCCCCCCCCCCCCCCCCCTCACTCAATCCATCTCCTTACTCCCCCCCCCTCCCCCCCCCCCCTTGCCAGTCTTTCTCCTCTCCTCCCCCCTTCCCCTGTACTGGTGTATTTGTCTCCCAGTTTTTCTCTCCCCTATTTTCGCCATGTGATCATCATGGCCTAGCCTAGTGGTTAGAGTATTGTTTTCTTCTCTCTCTCTCTCTCTCTCTCTCTCTCTCTCTCTCTCTCTCTCTCTCTCTCTCTCTCTCTCTCTCTCTCTCTCTCTCTCTCTCTCTCTCTCTCTCTCTGTATGTATGTATGTATGTATGTATGTATGTATGTATGTATGTATGTATGTATGTATGTATGTATGTATGTATGTATGTATGTATGTATATATGTGGTCGGCGGGGCTATAAGCACCATAATTGGATTGGAATTGGAATGTTTATATATGTGTGTATATATAATATGTGTGTGTATGTATATTTATTTTATATCTTATATATTATATATATATTATTATATATTATATATATATATGTATATATATATAAATATTTATATATATATCGTGTGTGTGTGTGTGTGTCGTGATGTGGTGTGTGTGTTGTGTGTGTGTGTGTTGTGTGCTCCTTATTTATTTATTTTTTATTTTATTTTTTATATCGAGGATAATGGGATAAGCATCGTGTGCTTTCTACATCAGTCCCCGTGTGTATGCAGCTGTGTAAATATTGTCATCTGTTCCACCGGCACACAATGGCTATCTTACGAAAATGCGGAACAGGATTTAACGTGTGCGCAAGATGTTCTGATCAAAAGAAAAAGCTCATGGCACGGGTTTCAAGTTTCGGTAGCAGGATAAGGGTATTTCTCCCCTGGAGTTAACTTTTTTTTTTTTGAGGGGGGGGGGGGGGGGAGGGGGGTTTCCATGTGCAGCCACAACGCTGATCCCGGGTCTAAAACAACGACAGGCGACCATAGTAGTAGGCACCGTCAGTCTCGAAGACTACGGAGTTGCGCTCTAGTCTTTAGAGCGCAAAGCCTGGGCAAGTATGCATGGAGGGCAAGCTTGTTATCATGCAGCAGACACCCCCTCTCCACGGCACTGGAATGATCCATGGAAGGGCATTGACGTTACGAATGGTTCCAGTACCGCGCAGGAGCCACCAGAGCGTTGCCATTTACCTACAGCCCCGAGCCGCTCTGGGACTCCAACTCCCGATTTTTCCTCTGGGATGGTGTCTAAACACGACACCTGTGTGCATGCTGGTTTGTTATAATTTTGTCATCCGCTCCTACCGGCACACGATGGCCTGCTCTTCCGAAAGGCGGAACGGGGTTTTAACTTGTGCGCAAGATGTTCTGCGTGCATTCGCACACGGGGCCTCGGTTTCGAGTCTCATCCGAATGACTTTGACATTCAGTTCGAGTTTTTCGTCAAACTGGGAAGAAAGGGCGACCATACAGGGCCAACAAGAGGGGAAAATATTGTGTAATTGTTGTTATTTTTTTGGAAGCGTTTTCCTATTATTTTGCTGTTTTATGTATGGCTTGTAGTCCACGTGGGTTTCTATGAGATAATACAGTATTTGAATTGTAAGAATTGTGTGAATAAGAGCTGTGCCTTAAGTGTTTTTGCGTTCGAATGAAAAAAAAAGAAGAAAATGAACATGACCACAACGCCAATGACAATAATCATGACGACGAGGACGATGATACTACTGATAATGACGCCAATACAGAAATAAACACTAATGGAAATGGATTAATCTGCGGAGCATTGTTCCTGCCTCGTTCACTGTAATATCCCTCATCAATTCTTCATACACACCAGAGCCCCCACCCCCCCTGAAACCAGCCCCCCCCCTCAATCCCCCAGAACACCACGCCATCAATGACAATGGCTTTATGCCCAATGCCGCTCCGCCCTCAGTAGGGTGTTAGGGAAAAAACAAACCAAAAATCCCCTACCTTGATTATCATAATTGTCATTATCATTATTATCATTGTATTGCATTGCTTTTCAGTCACGGCAGACTTCTCTGCGTGAAATCTGGTCTGCTTTCTTTTTGGGGAGAGAGTATCATAGCCGTAAAAGCAGCGCCACCAATATTTTATTAAATTTTTGCGGTTGAATTTTTTTTCCTCTCTGTGTATTTTTTTGCTTTGTTTTCTCCACGTAATTTTGCTAGAGACAACTTTTGTTTCCCTGGGTTGTTTTAAGCGCTCCAGATGTGTGATGCAAGTGAAACCACGGTGCGCTATCTCGTCCAAAAGGACTAGCACCCAGACCACAACTCACGATCTTGCGGACAGGGGGAAAAAGGCCATGGTCAGATGGGACTGGAACACTCGACCTATAGATTTGACAGACATGTGCGTTACTAGTACTGCTGAACGCCTGATGGCAACATGAGGGCATTGGGGCATTGCTGCACTTAGCTGTAAGCAGTTCATACCTGTCTTACCTGTCTGTCCAGCGCTGAAGCTGACAAAACTGAAGTTTTGCATGGAAAATAAACAATTAGCCAACTAACAGCCCACCCACCCGACTAGCTGATTGACTGGCCAACAACCAACTAACCAACCAGCCACCAACCAACCGACCAACAACCAATCAGTCAACCAACCACCAGCCAACCAACCACCAACCACCAACCAACCAACCAGCCAGCCAACTAACCACCATACCAACCAACCAACCAACCACCAAACAACAACCAACACATCACTATCACCTACCTACCTACCTACCTACCTACCTGCCTAACCTACCTACCTACCTACCTAACCAACTAACTAACTAACCAACTAACCAACTAACCAACTAACTAACTAACTAACTACTACTAACTAACTAACTAAACTAACTAACTATCTACAAACTAACTAATAAACTCTATTCGAGGAGATTTTTCTCCTGGAGTTCATTGCTGACTCCACTCCCCCCAAAGTCCTTCGGATGAGACTATAAACCGAGGCCCCATTTTATATGTGAAGGCACGCAGAACATCTTGCACACACACTCAATCCTGTTCCGCTTTTCGTAAGAGTAGGCCATCGTGTGCCGGTGGAACAGATGACATTTACAAAACTGCATACACAGGGGACTGGATGTAAAAAAGCACAAGAGTGCTTATTCCCCTTATCCTCGATATAAAAGAATAAAATAAAATTAAAAAACTAAACTATACTATTCAACTTTTCTCAAACACCAAACATCCACAGCAGACAATACTTATTTTCAGCATCCCGATTCACACTGGTATAACTATTGTCACACCACACTCGTGGCACCGGTTTTAGCCAGGAGTTGACCATCACTCCCAGGCCCGTCATCCACTAAACACAACAGCTGTGGCGTGGCATAATCATGGAATGTCCTTCTGTTCAATGGGGACACCCAGGGCCGGGCTGATCCATTTTACAGGGCATCAGAATGAAATGCTGGCTTACAGCCACCTCAAAGTGCGTTGTTGGAGTGTTTTGCCTTAGCTTCATTTCGTACTAGTATTATATTATTATTATTATTATTATTATTATTATTATTATTATTTTCATATCATCATCATCATCATCATCATCATCATCATCATCATCATCATCATCATCATCATCATCATCATCATCATATATCATTATTTATTCTTTTATATCGAGGATAATGGAATAAGCAGCCATATACATTTTTATATCCAATCTCCGTGTGTATGCAGTTTTGTAAATGTCATCTGTTCCCACCGGCACACGATGGCCTACTGTTACGAAAAGCGGAACAGGATTTAACGTGTGCACAAGATGTTCTACGTGCGTACTATACTATATGTATCTGTGTTGTTGCTGTTGTTCTTGTCACGTGTGTTGCTGAGTACTCATTAAACATTTTTACTATGGGAAGCATGCGCTATAGCTGAATAACCTTTATTAAAAAAATATTCTTTCTAGAGAATTCACAACAGCCACCATCTTTGATTCTGTCAGCTACGGATCTTGTCAGCCAATTAGACAACAGAGCATGAACCAATCAGCCAATCAAACAACAGGGACATGAACCCCTCACAGGCCAATCAACACACACAAAGACATGAACCTCAGCCAATCACACAACAAAGACATGAACCCCTCAGCCAATCACACAACAAAGACATGAATCCATCAGACAACAGCAGAGCATGAACCAATCAGCCAATCCAGCAACGCAACGCAAGCATGAACCCATTAGGCTAGAGAAACATAATCCAATAAATGTTTTCTCAGTCATATAACAAAATTTTCCTCAACAGATCAATAACTGCTTTTTCTGTTGTGTACCATGGCAGATTTCTATGGTTGAAATCTGCGTTACTCTCCCACAGGGGGGAACACATTGCCACAAGACCAGTCCTACCCATTCAAAAATATTATACCTGTACTTCTTTCACTTTGAAAGTGGCTTTTCCCTACACAGTTTTACCTTTTTACTCTCCTTCATTCCATTTCACGTTGTTTATAGCCCTGCCGACTGCAAAAGCCATATTAGAGGTCTCATTTCATTCAGTTTCAGTTTCAAGTTCAGAACGCCTAATACCTTCAAATATTTAACACCGTGCTTCGCAAAAAACAACATTAAATGACACAATCGTAAATCATTTAATTCATTACGGCTAATAAACCAGGCTGTTTTGAAGACGCCAGCCATTCCGCTTTATCTACTATTCACAGATTATACAAAAAATTGTTCAAAAAGATAATAAACATATTAAAGTACAAAATATATATCAAAATACCACATGGGTAAATAACACTTCAGAATGAACGTACTATACCCATCCCAGCGTTTAGATAGCACTACCTGGTCGCCAGAGCGAAAAGATCACAAGCAAAATGTCATGTCATGAAAATATCTATCTTTATATCCCTTAGTCTGGCGACCGTGGGGGCACCCATGAAGACTTGACAACCAGTTCCCTCTATTCCTCTCTCTGTTCTGCCTTTTTCAGGGTTTTTATTGAGTTCTAAGCCTGTCCATTCGCTGATGTTGTCCTCCCATCTCTTCCTTGGTCTGCCTCTTTTTCTTCCTCCACGAAAACGCATAAACTAAAGAAAAGATTCGCCAGTAAAACAAAAGCAAGAGAATGGACTGGGAAGGCAAATATAAGCAAGGGAGGTGACAGAAAGGTATATATTAAAAAGACAGAAACAAAGAGAGAGAATGAGAGAGAGAACAACGGAAATTTCTAGCACAGAATTTCCAGAAGGTGGGGGTGTTATTATACTAAAAGAGCCCCCAACATCAAACAAAAACAAAGAGAGAGAAACAAAGAGAGAGAAACAGAGAATGGAGAGAAAGTGAACAACGGAAATTTCTAGCACAAAATTTCCAGAAGGTGGGGTGTTTATTTACTAAAATGAGCCCCCAACATCTCTACTGAGGTGAAGAGGGAATGACTGGTGGGGGGGGGGGGCGGGGGCTAACTCT
>CM060332.1:16063687-16071187 GCA_030674155.1 Stramonita haemastoma
TTACAAAAAAAAAAAAAATTAATGATTCATAATTTTTTCAACAGATTGCACTTTGCAACAGAGTACTCTAATATATGACAAGAAGGCATAAACTTCCAAGGACATTTATTTTTCAAGGTCTATGTCACAAAAACCTCACATGTTTCTGAGAATAACCCATATATATATATATATATATATATATATATATATATATATATATATATATATATATATATATATATATATATATATATATATGTGTGTGTGTGTGTGTGTGTGTGTGTGTGTGTGTGTGTGTGTGTGTGTGTGTGTGTGTGTGTGTGTGATGTGTCTGTAGGTGTAGGTGTAGGTGTAATATCTTCAGTTTAACGTCTGTTAACATCTAGTGATTTCATACAATAAAAACTCCTAACAAGAAAGAGCGAACAGTAACTTGAGAACAAGGTCAGATAACAGTTCTGAATAAAAACTAACTTTGGCATACTACAAAAACTAAATTATCGGATTTTTTTTTCAACGCTAACACAATGTCCAACAGTAATGAAGGTTCAGACAAAACCTGATCCAGTGACAAACTAGGTACAGCAGGTAAAAATGCTTTTAAATGCCCGCATTTGAAAAGAACATGACTATTTATAATCTTCTCACCACAAATACAGTTTACATCTTTCACGTGCTTTGTTCTGAAAGCACTTAGTTAACTATGTACATGAGGAATGGCACATTTCTGCGATTTTACGAACTAAAAACCTCTTGCTAGAAATTAAAGCATTTTGATTATGTGTGTGCGTGCGTGTGTGCTTATGTGCGTGCGTGCGTTCGTGAGTGTGTGTGTGTGTGTGTATGTCTGTGTGTGTGTGTCTGTGTGTGTGTGTCTGTGTCTCTCTGTCTGTCTGTCTGTCTGTCTGTCTGTCTGTCTGTCTGTCTGTCTGTATGTATGTATGTATGTATGTATGTATGTATGTATGTATGTATGTGTGTGTGTGTTTGTGTGTGTATGTGTGTATGTGTGTATGTGTGTATGTGTGTATGTGTCTGTGTGTGTTCTCAGGTCACACCAGCAGTTTTAAGAGTGAAGTGTACCCCACCTGTTGCTAAATCGTGTATCCCAGGTTTTTTTGTTCTGAATGTAGGTAACACCTGTATTATACAGGTGTTTGGTGCTTTGTTCAAACCGAAACATAAAACAAAGCAGCCCCGAGGGCCACAATAAACTGGGATCAACTTTTATTTTGTTGCTTTTTTGTGGTTGTTGGTTCTTCACCTGATACTTTACTGGTGTGTATGGATTCAATGTAGCCTTTTCAAACTGAGGAGAAAACCTTCATATATTTTTTTTTGTCCTTTGTAATTTTTTTCTGTTCTTTCTTGATCTTATACCGCAAAGGTGGTCAGTGGTTTTAGCATTGCGTTATAAAACAGACGTGTACATTTTTATACTCTGTTTCTGTCCTTTGTCTGTCTCTGTGTTTGTCTGTCTGTCTGTCTGTCTGTCTGCCTGTCTGCATGTCTGTCTGTATGTATTTATGTCTCTCTTTCTCTGTCTGTCTGTCTGTCTGTCTGTCTGTCTGTCTGTCTGTCTGTCTGTC
Source organism: Stramonita haemastoma (assembly GCA_030674155.1). NCBI lineage: Eukaryota > Metazoa > Mollusca > Gastropoda > Neogastropoda > Muricidae > Stramonita > Stramonita haemastoma. Next base: position 16,065,259 of record CM060332.1, read on the forward strand.
TGTCTGTCTGTCTGTCTGTCTGTCTGTCTGTCTGTCTGTCTGTCTGTCTCTCTCTCTCTCTCTCTCTCTCTCTCTCTCTCTCTCCTCCTTACTGAATGGGACAGATTAATTCAATTCAATTCAAACATTCTTTTATCTCAGAGACAGAAAAATTCAAGCGGGTTACAAGCCACACATAAAAACAGTAGACATGTAAACATAACTTCACTGAAAACATACCACAACACAGTGTCCGAACATCAGCACGACCCCATAACAATATAAAAAGCACCCACAAATCTGCAATACCTCAGCCAGTCATAAACTCATCCAAATAAAATCGCAAACACTCGTGTACATACCAGTACACTATGTCCACGCATTCACACGCTCACACACAGATCGCAAACACAAATACACACACGCACGCGCATGTACGCACACACGCGTGCATCAAAATCAGTGCTCCAATCCCTTAAAAATTCCGGGTCAAAAGTAAGACAAGAACTTATCACTGAAATATTACATCTTATACATTTTCTAATCCTAAGAGGCACTGATGTCACCTTTTGCTGGGTACCTTCTCATTGCAACATAGTACTCAATGAAAAGGTTGATAGAGCTGCTAAAAATGCGGCAATGCGTTTTGATTGTGCTGATACTTTGAACATACCAATGTCTGTCGATGAGAATTATACTTTGATCGAACATGCATGCTGGAAACATGTTAGAAAAAAACAAGAAGAGGCTGGATTTTCTCATCATCATGTTTCCTTTTCTGACCTTAATCATATTCTCTGTGTACGTTTTGGACTGGATAAATTGCGTCTTAGATCGGTCATTTGTCTCATAAATAGACTTAAATTAAATGCCTTCCAAACGAAGTATGCTAAAAATGTGCGTTGCATATGTGATGGGACGATTTCAGTCAGTCATATTCTTTTTGACTGTCCCGTTTTAAAACAGTGTCTTCCCATCACACGTGAGAACTCTCTGGACAAAATTTTAAGCAACTGTGTGTTGCTGTGTGAACTTGCCTTATCGCTGAAGAACAGTCCTATTGACAGTTTACTATAGTGCTTATGAACATGTCAGTAGCTTGTTTACGAGACAGAGACATTGATTTCGTGCTCTTTTGTTATTTTTCTAAAAAGTTCTGATTGATTGTTTAGCGTTTAATGTTTCACTTTTGGTGTTTTTACTTACTTTTTGTTTCTACCATTGTTTTTTGGGGGGGTTTTTTGGTTTTTGTTTTTTTTTGTGTGTCTAATATCACTTATGTGAACAGACATTAAATTGAAGAACAACAACGCACACACGCACGCACGCACGTGCACACACACACACACACACACACACACACACATACACACACACTGGAAACAATGCATACATGCGCACGCATTTTTATGACATAAATCAAATTGTTATAACATGTTGTAAGACAAATATTATGACACGCACACGCACACACGCACGCACGCACTCACGCACACATACACACACACTGGAAACAATGCATGCATGTGCACGCACTTTTATGACATAAATCAAATTGTTACAACATGTTGTAAGACAAATATCAATGAAACTGATACTATATCTTATTAAAAAATACTTAGGTAACATTTTCTTTAAAGTAGTCTTAAAAGAGATCGATCATTTAAATCACTTTTACAGTCTTAAAAATCTTACTCCTATCACAATAGGAAAATCAAACTAATTATATTCCTGTTAAATGTCGACTTGAAATGTGATAATTCAAGTGTAAACAGCAGGTGTAATGACTAATTTTTGAAAAAGTTCTTTTCGCGACAAAATTGAAACTGAAATCCATTTTCTCTTTGAATTCACAAAACATACAGACTTGTGAGAGAAATAGCGGTTGAAGTTCTTTACAAAATTCAAATGACCAATCCCTCTAAAGTTTTTTTTTGTACAGAGTGAAAACCTCTGCCAACAAAGACGTTTGGCTGTGTGCATATTTTCCTCTTTGAAAGCCCGACAACTTTGCATGTACAGTATGAATAACTGTTTAAAAAAAAAAAAGCTGAAGTTGTCCTGTGAAATCTAAGTCTTGATAATGGGAAGTCTGTCTACGTCTGCTGTATTGATTTATTTGCACTTTTTGTTGTCGGTGTGTACGCCCTTGTATACAGACCGGTGGCCTTACAATTAATATCCCCGAGTCTCTTGCACAACTGCGCGTGTAAGATCACACGTTTGACATTCTAACTGTGTAACTATTCTGACCCCCTCGCCCCCTCTTCCTCCTCCTTCAAAGACAAAAACAGGAGTCAGTGAATGATCAGGGCTTGACTATGGCAGTGCTGAATAATGGAGACAGCTCTTCGAATGATTCACATAGAGCGTATGGACATCTCCTCATGATAGCTATGGTTGCCGTGTTAGAAAGAAGGTGGCAGGAATATAGGGTACGGGGGTGGTGTGTGTGGCCTGGGGGGGGGGGGGGGAGTAGGGATAGGAGATAGGAACTACTAACTCACAAAATAGAAATAACAGCACACTTACTTCCAAACATTGCATCTCTCTCTCTCTCTCTCTCTCTCTCTCTCTCTCTCCTCTCTCTCTCTCTCTCTCCTCTCTCTCTCTCTCTCTCTCTCTCTCTCTCTCGCATCTGTTTATGTGAACTCGGTTTTGGATTTGTTTGGCTCAATCAAGGTGTTGGAAATTGTAGAGAATTTATAAACGCTTTCAGGCAAAGACTGATTGACTGCCGAGGGCAGCAATGGAATGATCATATACAAACCAGTGAAAGATATCAAATGTATAGACAAATTATAAGTACACATGATATCAAACCGTATCTAAAGCTTGATATAGACATTCTTTTGAAAAGAATTATGTCTAAGTTTAGATTTGGTGTATCAGATATAAATGTTCATAAATTTAGATACAGAGAATATGATGTTGATGACCTCAGGTTACTGTGCCCATTATGTAAGCAAGCACTTGAGGATGAAGTACATTTTGTGTTATGCTGTCCGGTGTTAGAAGATATTAGGCAGAGTTACATCCCTGTAAAATATAGTAGGCAGCATAATTCATTTAGGCTCTGTTTACTCATGGCGTCAAGTCAGCCTGAAGTTGTGCGCAGCCTCATTCTATATTTGTGTAAAGCTTTTAGAATAAGAGAGATATTTTGTTAGTCATATTTTTGTTACTGATTTTGTTGCTATACAATAATTTTGTTGTTATTATTGCTGTTGTTCAAACTGTCAATGGTTTTTAAAACACCTTTGATAACATACATCAGTTCAAATCATCCCTTTAAAAGTCACTATATAGATATTTTGTAATGGAAAGGTAAGGGAATTAACCCTGGAGTTAACATCAGTACTAACTCCACTCCACCAAAAGTCCTTCAGATTTATTTATTTATTTATTCTTTTATATCGAGGATAACAGAATAAGCACTCTTGATGAGATGACAGATGAGACCTTTAGAGGTCCCGCAGAACAACTTGTGCCCAAGTTAAAAATCTGTTCTGCCTTTTGGAATAGTAGGCCATTTCGTGCTGGTAGGAAGAGGTGACCATTTAAAAAAAACAAAAAACCTCATACACACAGGTTTCGAAGTCCGAATGCGGATACCTTCACAGTGGATAGAAACCGGCACATACAAAATCTCACCACTGGTGAGCCTCAGAGCTATTGTGTATTTTGTACCACTTTATGTCACATCAGATTTCTCTGCGTGAAATTCGGGCTGCTCTCCCCGGGGAGAGCGCGTCGCCACAAGTCAACCCCCTTATTGCCGTGGGTTCTTTTACGTGCGCTAAATAGTGATGTGTAACTCACGGGACCTCAGTTTATCGTCTCATCCGAAAGGCTAGCGCCCATACCACCACTCAATGTCTAATGGATGGGGGAAAAGTTTTGGGCCAAAACGGGGTACGAACCACCGCACACTCCGACCCAGACTTTTTGCTCTCTAGGCAAGGCGCGTTACCACCTAGACCACCAATCCACCAGAGCTCTAGCCGAGGAAGGAAAACAAAAGAAATAGAAGTGTCATATGAAGCACACAGAGAAACGGCACTACAAGTGTGACACATGACAATGTCATCCTGTCTTCTGGCAATGTGTCAGCTTGCCTTTTACAGCCCATTTACACTGCTGTGACCTTGATGGTGGCACCGGCAGTGTAAACTGATACCGCTGTAGCCGTGGCATTCCGCATCGCTCACTAAAGATTGCATCTGTGTGTGTGTGTGTGTGTGTGTGTGTGTGTGTGTGTGTGTGTGTGTGTGTGTGTGTGTGTGTGTGTGTGTGTGTTGTGTGTGTATGTGTGTGTGTTGTGTGTGTTGTGTGTGTGTGTGTGTGTGTGTGTGTGTGTGTGTGTGTTTGTGTGTGTGTGTGTGTGCTGTGTGTGTGTGTGTTTTTGTGGTGTGTGTGTGTGTTGTGTTGTGTTGTGTTGTGTTGTGTTGTGTTGTGTATGTGTGTTGTGTTGTGTGTGTGTTTTGTGTGTGTGTGTGCGTGTGTGCATGGATGCATGCACGCGTATGTATGTATGCATTTGTAAGTATGTTTGGGGAGGTAATGTAGTTTAAACTTCTCCTTCTATAATTATTCTCCTAACAGCATAAAAGGTAAAGGTAAAGGCGTCCCATAACCTGTGTGGTCGTAGGGGAGCCAGGCGTCAGAGACCTCAGCTTCTCTAGGGGCCAGCATGTTGAGGGCGGCGCCCATCTCATCTCTCCCTTGCTGCTTTACCCTCCCTGACCCTAAAGAGGGCAGGTACCCATTTACACCTGGGGGAACTGTACTGAAGCCAAGCGCGCAAACGGTCACCCATCCAACTGGCAACACCGGCTCGACGCTGCTTAATTTAACCTTGGCTGGGGGAGGGCGAGCGCTCTGACCACTGAGCTATCCCGTCCCCTGGATATTAACTAAAAACATGCAGTGTTTCATTTTTTCGATGGGTGGGTTCAGGGGGGGGGGGGGGGGGGGTTGTTAATGCCTTTCTTTTCTAGATTTATACTTCTCTGTCTCGCCTCCCAGCCTGTGCACCCACCCACCCCCCACCCCCCGTCAATGTGCACACACATACACACACAAATACACACACACACAACAACACACACAACACACACACTTGTCCTAACCACACCCAACTGCTATGTTTCCATATGCATAGCAGACGTTCAATGAAATGCAGTGTCTATTTTCAAACAGCCAAATGCAGTGTCTATTTTCAAACAGCCACCACAAGACATTGCCCCACATCATCAACCCTCAATTCAGCAAAAACACCAAACCTCAACAATCTTTGGGAGAAGGGGGAGAGAGGGAGGGGGAACAAAGAAACAAAATTGCCCTTTGGCAGCAGACAAAGCACTGCAGGAAAATTAACTGTACAAAACATAACTCCGCCACCCAAAGGTTGACAGACAAAATCGTTAGGGCAGGCAGGCAGGCAGGCAGACCAGTCCACTCATCTTCTCATCATATAGTTTCGTCTACCACAAAATCAACTGCAAGATATGTCTGTTATGTTTCAGTGACGCGCTCTGTATAATTATTGTTGTTATGATTGTTGTTGTTGTGTTTTGTGCTGAGTTGTGAGCGGAGCTGTGATTGGCTGGCTCTGCTGACCTTGTGCCTGTGGGGCTTTTCCTTCAAGTACAGGGGAAAACGCCTTCACTGCCTCATCAAGCAAGCAAGGAAGCTGTTCTTTCTTTTTTCGCTCTGTCTTCTTTCTTTCTTTTCGTTCTGTCTTCTTTCTGTCTGGTGTGTCTGCTGCAGTCTCAGTCAGGGCACAGAGGAGGACGGCCCATCTTGAGGAAAGGTCTACCTCTGCCCCAGACCACAGGATCAATAGACCAGAAAGGTGCAGCGATACCATACCTTGTTTGTGTCATGTTCGGTATCAGTAAATAATGTTTTTATATCCAGTTTAGCTTGCTGATTTGAATTATATATT
>CM060332.1:16088687-16091187 GCA_030674155.1 Stramonita haemastoma
GAGAGCAAGCAAAGACACAAGAAGCAACGGAGATGGAGACCAGCAACAGAGAGAGGAAAGACAGCAACAGAACAACAGACAGGAAGAAAGGGGGAAAGACAGACAACAGAACAGCAACAGAACCAGAAGAAGAAGGAAGGAGACAGCAACAGAACAACAGACAGGAAGAGGAAGACAGAGCACAGAAGACAGAGGACAGGAACACAGACGAGAGGAAGACAGACATCAACAGACAACGACAGAAGGAAGACAGCAGCACAGAACAACAGACAGGAAAAGGAGACAGACAGAACAATGCAGACAGACAGAGAAGACAAGGAAAGGACAGCAAAGAAAAGAGAAGAGACAACAGAACAACAGACAGGAAAGGGAAGACAGACAGCAACAGACAGCAGACGGAAGAGGAAAGACAGCAACAGAACAACAGACAAGGGAAGAAGAGACAGCAACAGACAAAACAGAGGAAGAGGAAGAGACAGCAACAGACAGACAGGAAGAGGAAGACAGCAACAGAACAACAGACAGGAAGAGGAAAGACAGACAGAACAGAACAACAGACAGGAAGAGAAGAAGACAGCAACAGAACAACAGACAGGAAGAGGAGACAGACAGCAACAGAACAACAGACAGGAAGAGGAAGACAGACAGCAACAGAACAACAGACAGGAAGAGGAAGACAGACAGCAACAGACAGAAGAAGGAAGACAGAACAGAACAACAGACAGGAAGAAGGAAGACAGCAACAGAGCAACAGACAGGAGAGGGAAGACAGACATCAACAGACAGGAAGAAGGAAGACAGCAACAGAGCAACAGACAGGAAGAAGGAAGACAGACATCAACAGACAGGAAGAAGGAAGACAGCAACAGACAACAGACAGGAGAGGAAGACAGAGAGGCATCAACAGACAGGAAGAAGGAAGACAGACATCAACAGAAGGAAGAGGAAGACAGCAACAGAACAACAGACAGGGAGAAGGAAGACACAGAACAGAGAGCAACAGACAGAAGGAAGGACAGACAGCAACAGACAAAGACAAGAAGAGGGACAGAACAGACAGCACAGACAGGAGAAGGGAAGACAGCAACAGAACAACAGACAGGAGAGGAAAGACAGACAGCGACAGACAACAGACAGGAAGAAGGGAAGACAGACAGCGACAGAACAAACAGACAGAAGAGGAGAAGGACAGCAACAGCAACCAAACAAAGAGGTAGAGGAAGACAGACAGCAACAGAGAACATCCAACGAAGGAAGAGGATTAGACACTAACAAATCTGAAGCAACAAGCTGTTGCACCCGCCATCTGCAGCGTCTTTGTGAGGAAAAGAAACATCCTTTACACCGTTTCTGCCTCACTACTGTGTCAGTGTTGTTTCTCATCTCCTTTCTTTTCTTCTGTTCTTTGCTTTGCTTTCCTTTTTCTTTCGTTTCTTTCTTTACTTTGCTTTCTTTCCTTCTGGCTGCTTCTCTGTCTTTCCATCTTTTCTTTCTGTTTGTTTTTTTTTCTTTCTTTTTTTTGTCTTTTCTTTATTTTCTTTGTTTCTTTCTTTTTTTTTCTTTCTTTCTTTCTTCCTTTTTTTCTTTCTTTCACGCTTTCTTCCTATCTGTCTTTCTGCCTTCCTTTCTGTCTGTCCATCTGTCTTTTCTTTCTTTCTTTCTTTCACTCTAGCTGCCTGTATATTTCTTTCCGTATAGTCTTTCTTTAGCTCTGTATGCATTTTCGTTTTTCTGTCCTTTCTTTTCTTTCTTTCTTCTTTTTCTTTCTTTTTGTCTGCCCCTCTGTGTGTCTTTCTTTCTTTCTATCCGTGTCTGGGTTTTTTTCCTGTCTTTCTCTTGTTTTTGATATATATTCGTAGTGCACATGCACAAACCCGAGCACCTATGGCTACAGCTTAAAACCATATGCTTTTTTTTTTTACATCCAGTCCCGTGTGCTTGCAATTTTGTCATTTGTTCTCACTGGTACACAATGACCTACTCTTACGAAAAGCGGAACAGTTTTTAACACCTGCATAAAATGTTTTGCATGCGTTAACACACAGAATCTCGGTTTATACCGCTTTTCTTTGCGTTTTCTCTTTTTCTCTTGTTTATAAGTTTGTTGATTTTGAGGGAAAGGGTGGATGCAAACCAGAGACTGGGTGAAAAAAAAAAGAATATGGAATAAAAGAACTGACGTATGATTTAAAGAAGAAAAAAGCGAAGAAGAATGCAGAGAAGAATGCGAAGACGAAGAAGAATGCGAAGACAAAGAAGAATGCGAAGACAAAGAAGAATGCGAGGACGAAGAAAGAAGAAGAAGAAGAAGAAGAAGAAGAAGAAGAAGAAGAAGAAGAAGAAGAAGAAGAAGAAGGAGAGGAGGAGGAGGAGGAGGAGGAGGAGGAGGAGGAGGAGGAGGAGGAGGAGGAGGAGGAGGAGAGAGGAGGAAGAGGAGGAGGAGGAGAGAGAAGAAGAAGAAGAAGAGAGAAGGAAGAAGAAGAAGAAGAAGAAGAAGAAG
>CM060332.1:16101187-16103687 GCA_030674155.1 Stramonita haemastoma
ACTCCCATAAAAGGATTGTTAATAATACATGTATACGGCGCTATGTAAACTAGGGTTACACGACGTTTATAATGACAATAATAACATCAGTGACACCATCTCTCCTTCCAACGCACACATGCTACATGCAACATTATATTGATTTCAGTTACAACAATAATCCACAATATAAACATGTTCATGAGAAACACGAAAGGCTGATGCGTCATGTAGATGTAAATGCCCAAGTTTACAAGTCGTGTTCTAAACACTTCTTCATACAATATTTTTCTTATAAGTGTTTGAAACTGATCTTATTTTTTGATACATTAAAAATTTGGGGAGGTTATTCAATAAGTCACTGCCTGTATACAGGAAGCTCGATTTATCTAGGTTATTCCTGGGTCTTTGAAATGTTAGCATATGGTTGTGTTTATGCTGGTTAATTTTGAAAGTTTTAGTAATCTCCAGAGGTCATTTTGATTAACAAGGTTTTGTATAAACACAGTTGTATTGAATTAAAGTCTATTTTTTAAAAATCAGGACATTTATTTGCTTATAACCGTCAGTTGTCAAGGAGCTTGCACTAAACAATACAAGTATCACTACTCTTTTATATAAACGATGAATGAATTTCAACTTCGTTTCATTGCAGGTATCCCAAATAGCAGACGGATAGTCAATGATAGGTAAAACATTTCCACAAAAATAGTTTTCGAGAATGATTATTGAAAAAGTGTTTTATTATGGACAACTGAAGTAGTCTGTAAGCAAGGCCTTTTCCTAATGACATTACGTGACCAGTCCGAGTCATATTTTTGTCAATGGTGACATCTAATATTTTATGTGAGTCAACTTCCTCAGCGATTCTGTTATCCAATAACAAAGGTTGAAAAGTTTCCTTCATGGGTTTTTTTGGTCTTTTTTGTCTTGCTGATATATACTTACATTTTGGGTTTTTTGTGCATATAAGGACATATGGTTTATTTGAATCAAAATAACCTGTCGATACTACATCGCACGGTAATCTACAGGGGTATGAATCACTATATAAAAAAAAAAAAAAAAAAAGATAGGGGTATCGCAAGCAAACATTTCAAAGCTACTTTCATTAAAACAGGGCAAAGCATTTACACAGACTGAAAACAAGAGTGGTCCCAATACTGACCCTTGCGGTACCCCATATCTAATGGGTAGTAGCTCTGGTGGTTTATTATTTACACATACGAACTTCTGCCTGTTTAACAGAAAATATTCTGGTAGTTAAATAACTTCTGGTGTCAGTTTGCACAATTCTAATTTGCGCAATAACAAAGGATAATTAATCACATTAAATGCCTTTTCAAAGTTAACAAAAGAGAGACCATCACACTTATGGTCATTTACATCTCCCTACCTTACCCCCTCTTTTCTCTCTTTCTTTCTCCCTCTCTCTCCCTCCCTCCCCCTCTCACCCCCCCCCCCCCCCCCCCCCCACTCTCTGTGCGTGCAGGAAGGCGGGAGAAAATGGCCCTGTCATTATTGCCATTATTCACACCGCCAGTGCCACTGCTGTCACCGACGCTGTCAACACCATCACAGCAGAAAAACACAACACTGCCGCCTGCTTGCTTGCTTGCTACCTCAACAATACGCTCGCCAGTCCATTCAGAAGTACTTACACACACACGCGCGCGCACACACACACACACACACAATTATATAATATAATATGTATATATATATATATAGAGAGAGAGGAGAGAGAGAGATATCTATATATATATATCTATATATATGTATATATATATATATATATTATATGTGTGTGTGTGTGTGTGTGTGTGTGTGTGTGTGTGTGTGTGTGTGTGTGTGTGTGTGTGTATGTATGTATACTATGTATACACACATACACATACACATATATATATTATATACACGCATGCATATATACACACACTCTCTCTCTCTCTCTCTCTCTCTCTCTCTTCTCTCTCCTCTCTCTCTCTCTCTCTCTCTCTCTCTCTCTCTCTCTCTCCATCTCTCTTCCTCTTCTCACCCACACACACACACACACATACACACACACACTCACACACACACTCTCATACACACACACACACAACACACACACACACACACACACACACACACACACACACACACACACACACACACACACACACACACACACACTTCGTTGGATTATTCCAAACGTAAGGGTCGATAGAGCTGACGATGAAGGAGCACGCAATGTTGAAGGATCACTTTCAGCAAATGTCCCGTTACACTTGCCAGAGAGCTAGCAACTTTCACAGCGGGATGTCCTAAGACAAGGCGATTAAAAGAATGGGATATCCCAACTTATATTACACACAAAACTGCTGGAACATCGCCGAAATACAAAATATTAAATTGTTTGCAAAGGTTCCTGTATCTGTTTCCAGAAAAATCTCAAATTGATGTACAGATTCCGTTTATATGCTCTTAGCACAAAATTTTGATCCCCTCCTCCCCCCCCCCCCCCCCACTCCAGCCTAAA
>CM060332.1:16111187-16113687 GCA_030674155.1 Stramonita haemastoma
TTGTTCTTTTTGCGTTTCTTTGCCTTTTTTTGCTTCTTACCGTTTATATTTTTTTTTAATCAGTAGTTTGATTCACACTTTTTTTTAATACCAACACACATCTTACTTTTCACCCTCATCTCTCATCACACATACCCCCCCCCCCCTCTCCATGCTCGGCTTATATCACATTAAGTGAACAGACGTAAATTGAACACACACACAAAACACACACACAACACACACACACACACACACACACACACACACACACACACACACACACACACACACACACACGCACAATTCAATTCAATGCAGTTCAATTCTTTTATTGTCCAGTGTTAAAGGAAATCTCTTTTGCAGTGATTAAAAACAGCGTTGAGACAAGATCGCTAAAAACCCAGCCCCATAGTGTGAAAATAGAATCCTCAATAAAAGCTGGAAAAGAAAAAAAACCGACAATACAAAAAAAAAACAACTATCTGTCGCAGGTCAAATGAGCAAAGCCCGTAAGCAAAAAACGAATCTGTTAATGTGTAACATTTCTACTCTGCGCTTGCGAAAGTCCTTCAGCTGGCTGCAACGTAATATTGATTATTGACGTCATCTTTCTCAGCAGTCAGTTTGTTAAGCTGCTGTAGGAGCCTTCTACTCTCTCCTGGCAAAGCACATTTAGCTTCGCGTTTAACGTTTCAACAGTGTTTAGAGGGGGGGGGGATGCCCATTTTTTTTCTCTCAGATTTCAAAATAGGTTTTGCAAAATGTTGAACTGTGTCAGCTATCTTGAATACACAGGACTTAAAGTAAACGTTAGGTTTTGTTTTGAATCAGAGGAGTTAACAGACAGGTAAGGATGTTGTCTATCGGAGCTTTGGCTGAAGAGTTACCGTGTTTTGCTATACAAGGCAGAAGTGCATGCCTGCTTTGATTTTGTTTGTTTGTTTGTTTTTTCGTTGGTTGGTTGGTTTTGTTTTGTTTGTTTTTGTTTGTTTTTTTAAGTTCTAAAAGCTCACAAGAACGTGCGTGAAGAAATTGCCCTTGACTTCCTTAAAGTAAATGAGGATGCAGACTTAACATCAGCTTGACTTCCACTGAACTTCCCTTTGACTCCCCGAGAAGTCTTGAGTGTCCTGCACAGAATTTTTTTCAAGCAGCTTGTCTGTAGGCAAGTTCAACCCCGCTAAAGAAGCACCTGCCTCGCCAGATAGACCACCTGATAACAAGTGGAGGAAAAAAAGTAGTGCACACACCTAGTTCAACAGAAGCTGGGCATTTCAATTCCATGGGTTTTGTTTTCATATAAATATGCTCCTTCATTCTTGAAGAACAGATGGCTATGCACAATAATAACAGTAGATCTAAACAAGGTTTCTGACACACAATAATAACAGTAGATCAAGACAGGTTTCTGACAGCCAAGAATACATAGACTAGTTATAATATTCCAAATACTGGCTTTTTCTCTTTTTTCTCTTCTTCCGAAACTTTTTCTCTACAGCTGTGTATGCAACTCATATGAATCGTCGTGTATAGTTATCGTGGGGTTGTCTTGTTTTAGGGGGGGTTGTTTGTTTTTGTGTTTGGAGTTTGTTTACATGAGCTGTGTAGAAAAAAATAGACACGTCAGCGTCTTTATCTTCTGTGACAGAGACCTTGAAAAATGTTGGTTTAATAGGCTTTGGGATCAATTAACCTCATCATCATATTTCACAGACATGGTTAAAAATAAGGAAGTTCAGTCTTTAAAATGTGAGAGCTGGTTAACCGAAATTGAAGGAAAATAACTGCGTAACACTGACACACTACACAAGGATAAATTCATCTTAAAAGATATGTCTCAGTTTAGCAAGTAATCTCGCCCAAGCACTTGTAAGGATTTGGGTGTTGAGCCACCAACGTAGTTCAGACAGGAAGATTGCTGAACACTCCCTATGAAAAGAGACTTTGTTCAAAGTGTGATCTTTGTGAAATAGGGGCTGGCTTTTATTGTAACCTAACTTTATTGAAGACAAAAAAATATTTACCCAAGTTTACTTATAAATGTGTTGCAACTCTTCTCTTAATTGCAAAAAATAAACTCCTGCTTACTCATGAAGTTTGTTTTCTCACACTGAACTTAAATGCATTTTGAGTTTGCTTAACACGAAGTCTGCTTAAAAATATCTGTCTTTGGTTCTCAATACTACGTATTGTTATTGCGTTCATGTGTATCCAAATGCTAATGACCAGTTAATATAGTAACCATATTGATTTCTTGACAGCTTCAGTGATTGTTGCTTGATCGTTCCCAACGGTCATGCATACCGCATGCATTCTACAGTTTGAGCTCGTTAGGTACACGCAACAATTATATAACACTTTTATGTACCTCTAATACGACCGCCTGGGTTATGGGACACCTTTACCTTTTTAATAGGTTATTGAAATAAACTTTGCCTTGCCTTGCCTCGTAAATATGCTCTGAAAAAAAACCGAAACGTGTTCCTTTATTTCACTTTTCTCTTTTCGCACGAACATC
>CM060332.1:16123687-16141187 GCA_030674155.1 Stramonita haemastoma
AAAGACAGAAAAGGACAAGAGAAAACAGAGACAGAAAAAACAGAGAAAGAGAGACTTAGAAAAAAAGATAACAGAGAAAAAGACCAAAAAAAAAAAGACTTCCTGCACACTCACCCTAGCGTGGTCATGGTGACGATGGTGTACCAGAAAGCGTTGGGGATGGAGGTGAAGGTGGTGCCGGGCACGTTCTTCTCGGCGTAGAACATGACGGTGGCGAAGATGATGATGGCCATGGTGAGGGAGAAGAGCAGGAAGCCCAGCTCGCTGGCGCAGGACTTGAGTGTGTATCCCAGGATCCTCAGCCCTTGCGAATGGCGGGAAAACTTGAAGATGCGGAACACGCGGAAGACTCGGAGCGTGACGAAAGCGCCGCTGACGTCATCGTTGTCGGTGATGACGAGGCCGATGTAGTAAGGGAGGATGGCCACCACGTCGATGATGGACATGACGGAGCGCATGAACTTGCAGCGCTCGGGGGCGGCGTAGAGACGGAGGAGGTATTCGGCGGTGAAGATCATGACGCAGGCCGTGTCCAGGCAGAAGAAAGCCACCACGAAACGCTCGCCGCAGGACGGCTCCACTCTTAAGCCCGGCACTTTCCCGCACTTGACTGTCTCCACCACGTTGGCCAGCACCGACACGGCGATGAAGAACCCTGTGACGTATAGAAGACCAGGGCCGTGGTGCCGATGTGCGGGTTCTCGAACGCGCGCCACATCTTCTCTCTCAGCGACACGCCGGGTCGAACTCCGCGGTTTCTGACGCCTTGTCGTCCATGAGGCGTTCCGAGTTCTCGCGCTTGCGGTCCCTGTAGTCCTCGTAGCAGCAGTCCCCGATGATCTCCGGCATGATGCCGAAGAAGGCCAGCTCCTCGTCATAGGCGGAGATGCACTCGTGCTTGGGGTAGTGCAAGCGTCCTGTGCGGTAGTAGTTGAGGATGTGGCGGAAGAGATCGGGGTCTCTGTCGAAGAAGTACTCCTTGGACTCCTCGTCGAAGAAGAACTCCTTCTCGTTGGAGCCCAGCAGCGTGTCTGGGTACTTCTCCAGGGTCGTTCTCCAGGTCTCGAACTTGCGACCGCTGACGTTGATTCTCAGCTTGTCGTCCCCGCTCTTGGAGTCCTCCCGGAGGCGGGAGGTGGGGAGGGGGTTCTGGGCGATGGGCACCCAGCCGATGGCGGAGGCCCGCGCGAAGGGCAGCCAGGCCGCGACGGACGCCATGCTGCCACCGTCAGAGTCGTTTCCCTTGGCAGAGAAAAACTCAAGGTCCTTTATGAAGACAATTTTGAACCGTTAGGTGAGAACCACGGCCACACGGGAAAAGGAGGGTGGACAGACACACCGTTCCTGAAGACAGGGCGAGGCTTGAACCCAGAGAACGTGCAGCAGCTACGGAGCAAGCATGAGACTTGGAGGCAGCCAGTCAGCAAGGCGTGAGGGTGATGCGGGTGCCTGTGGTGAGGAGGGAGCAGGCGTGTGGTGTGGCTGAAGGCAGGCAGCCACAAGGACCCAGGACCCAGGCCCGGCCAGCAGACCGTGATAGTCACCGGACAGACCGGGAAGTCACAGAAGAGGAGGAGACACAGACCGCTGAAGACTGGCACTGTACCAACCGATACCTTTTCGTTGACTAAGAGTTCTTCTTTTCCCTTGTTGACCAGCAACCCACTGTGTACGTACGATTTGTGCTACCAGAAAAAACATACAGGGTATATACGCTGTGACGTTTTAATTTTTCAATAACAGGTGCAAGCACATTTCTTTTTTGCTAAGGGGTGACCCCCTGAAGAAATTCAATGCCAACAACCAGCCTGCTGAAATACTGTACCCACAGACAAGAACAGTCACAACTGCTGCAATATTTATAGCATGGCTTTGCAGGGCAGAAAACTTATCAAAGAAAAATAGGGATAAATGTGGTAAGATGTTATCCTTAGTGCAGACTTGCAAATGCCCTAGTCATCCCTGAATTATGTCACACGTTGATTTAATCATTAACCTGATCTGAACGAATACAGAGGGGTTTCTAGTTTTAACAAAGTCAGTATGTTTTTCGAGGGATGAATACTAGATTAATACATATTGGTTGAAGTGTTAGGTGTATGTGTGTCAGATAGGCCAGTTAAGCCAGCAGAAGTGCTGTGACAGACAGCATCAGCACTGAAGGCCTGTCAGGAAAAGATGACACAGGGGGTCATTTCTGCACAGCTCCAGGGGTGAACGGCCATCGCCGCCACAAGTAAGGACGTGGGAGTGTGGGCAGAGGAAGGGTGGCCGGCTACTCTTGAGTGACCCCACCCCTGTGCAGGCTGAAGTCTTTGGGGTCAGTGTGTCACATCACACCACACTGTGCACACACACACACGCACACAGCTGGTGAGTGAAGACAGGGAAGGAGACAGAAAGAGAGAGAGGTAGCCTAGAGCTGGCAATGACTAGGCCAGATGTTACGAGGGCTGACTGACAGCTCGCATTGTGTGTCCCTTAATCACCTACAGCAACACCAACCTACACATCCCCCCACCACCTCCACCACCACCACCACCAGCAGCTGCCACAACAACAACAATAACAGCAGTAGCCTGCCTTGATCCTTGCAGCATGACAATCACATGGGGAGGTACATAGCTGTGGTGGTTGTGTAGTACACACGGTGAACTAACATCGACAATAATAGCGAACACACGGTGCGCGGTCCTGGACTATACCTGGCTAGTCTCCGTGTCGACATGGATTTCCAACAAGGAACGACGTGAGGCCGGGGCCGGCATGGTAGGAAGGAAGGAAGAAGGCAGGTAGGTAGGTAGGTAGGTAGGTGAAAGGAGAGGCACCTCAGCACACAGTGGCCAGCATGGTAAGTAGGTGATAGGTGGGGAGGCCCTCAGCACACAGGCAGAGAGCCTAGTGTAGCACCTTTCTCTGCCACTACCCAGCGCCTACGACGCCGAAGACGAGGAGCAGCTAAGACCGTGTACATATGGAACACGCACCAGCACAAGGCTCCTTGTCTCTGCCCTCACAGCACAGTCGCCCACTTCCATAGCGCGTGTAGGATCACAGCCGTGCGTCTGTGCTGGCTACATCCAAGCAGAAGAAGAAGACACCAACACACGTAAAGATCTACACACACACACACGAGACACAGGGACACGTACACACCTAGCAGTGTCTACACAGCACACTCCATCATCATCATCACCACTACTACCACCAACAAGAGCTCGGCGTCTGGCAATCACAGCAGCAGACCACACAGATCACAGCCCTGACACACTACCGTTGTTGTTACTGCTGCTGCTGCTGCCGCTAGCTGTCATGCTGCTGCTGTAGTAGTAGTAGTAGTCGTCGTAGTACCGATGTGTGGCGCTGTGCAGCGGCGAGGAGAGGCAGGAAGGCAGACCACAGACAGCAGCAGAACCCCCTGACGGGCAGAGGGAACAGACAGCAGGCTCAGGAAGCAAATCCTCTCTCTCTTCACTCACTCACGTCCAGGCGACCAATTCTGCTGACGGCAATCAAATCAGCAGCAGCACCACCACCACCATCACTACCACCACCACCACCACCACCTCCACCCTTACTACACCAGCGACGCAACAACCACCGACTTAGGGCGGCGGCGGGCGGGACAGGGAGAGGAGAGTGGCGGGTTAGGTAGGTGGGTGGTCAGAATTAGAGAGTGCCGAGAGAGGAGGGAGGGTGGGAAAGATGGATGGATGAGGGAGGGGGGTGGTCAGGGCTTACACGGTGACACGTTCCACGGGGTGATGGTCACGGGCAGAGGAAGGGCTAGGGCCAGTAGCCTGCCTGCCTGCCTGCCTGCCTCCCGGGGTTCCAGCTCTCTCTCTCTCTCTCGCTCTCTCTCCGGCGGCTGGCATCAGTGCCCGATGCTGCTGCTGCTGCTGCCGCCGTTCTCTCTCTGGCAGTCAGTCAGTCAGCTAGCTCTGTCCTCAACCCTCCCTCCTCACCCGCCCTCCTCTCTCTCCTCCTCCTCCAGCCACGGCTGCACGCACTGACAAACACACACACCACCACCACCACCACTACTACTACTACCACGACAACGACCACTACTACTACTACTCCTGGACACTGCAGGCAGACGACAAGAGCGGTTGAATTGAGGGGAAGGAGCCGAGACCCCCCCTGGCTGTCTCACCTGTCTGCTAGGCTAGCTCAATCCCCGCTGTCGTGACAGACTGGCACTGATCTACCAGGCCACAGGTGACACCGTGGGACGGACAGCTGCGAGGGAGGGATTCGACCTCACTCGCTCCCCGCTGCAATCGATACTAGGCGAACAGCCCACCCCGCCACGCTGTCACACGCACCGACACCGGGAGGGCAGAGGGCCCTAGAAAGAGACAAGGTGTGGGCCATGGCTTGTCATCAACACACAACTGTCGGAATCCAACCGTATGGTGTCTGTGTTCTCCGCTGGGTTTGTTTTTTTTACTCTCTCTCTCGCTTATTTTCTCAGCAGCAGAGGAAGCTGCCAGCAGTAGCACTGTGTAGAGACACAGAGAGAGGGAGAAAGAAAGACAGCGCAGTAGTAGAAGCAGCAGCAGCAGCAGCAGCAGCAGCAAACAAGGCGAGAGACTTGGCGATGCGCGGCACGAAATGTTGGCAACACCAACGCGGCAGACACTGGCGAAGAGAGAGAGGCTCACTGACGTTGTTGTTGTTGCTGCTGCTGCAGCGACGTTGATGTGTTGTGTGTGTGTGTGTGTGTGTGTGTGTGTGTGTGTGTGTGTGTGTGTGTGTGGTGTGTGTGGTGTGGTGTGGTGTGTGTGTGTGTGTGCTGTATTGTGTTGTGCTTGTGTGTGTGTGTGTGTGTGTGTGTGTGTGTGTGTGTGTGTGTGTGTGTGTGTGTGTGTGTGTGTGTGTGATGTGACATGTGTGTGTTGTGTTGTGGTGTTGTGCTGAGTTGTGTCGTGTGTGTTATGTGTGTTGTGTGTGTGTGTGTGTGTGTGTGTGTGCACGCGCGCGCGCATGCGATGGTGATATTGTTGCTGTAGTAGTAGCAACAGCAGCAGCATTTGTAGTAATAGCGGTATTAGAAGGAGTATGATTGTACTAGTAGTTGTAGTGGTTGTAGTAGTAGTAGTAGTAGAAGTAGTATAGTAGTAGTAGTATAGTAGTAGTAGTAGTAGTAGTAGTAGTAGTAGTAGTAGTAGTAGTAGTAGTAGGTGTGGTAAAAGTAGCAGTAGAAGTAGTAGTAGCAGTACTACTAGTAGAAAGTCTTTTTGTCCCTTGGATTGCGGGTTATATTCACTCGTAAAGCATGTACATCTCCATCAATTCAAACTGTTCAATAGATATGCAGTATGTAGCATGATGACACTGTGATTAAACTATGTTTTAATTATTTTGCAGGGATTTTTAAGAGTTAAAAAGGATGTATACATTAACACAGTTATCTTAAGCATTTTTATGTCTTTAATATGTCTCCTCTCTTACGTATTAATACCAGAACAAAAGCAACAGAATAACAATAACAACAACAAAAGCCAATTTTTAACAGGTAAAACGTTTCAAAATAAAGAAACAACCCACTGCGTTAAACAAAGATGTATTCAACAAAATATATTGTGAATGTGTACAGCTTTAATTCAATTCAATTCAATCACTTTATATTATCTCATATACAGAGAAATTCAAGGGGGTTAACAAGCCATACATAAAAACAGTAAACATGTAAACATAATATCACGGATATATATCACAACGCAGTATCCGACATCAGCTACTTGAATGCTTTATGGGGGGGGGGGGGGGGCTGCCAATTTACAACGAATAGCAGCAAAGCATACACAAGCCCGGCCAGAGAGAAGGGAGAGGAAGCCAGCATAACCATGGTAAGAGAAAAGTCACAACCGAATTGTGTTTCTTTACCGCGAACTTCTTTTGACAGAGTTGCTTGCTGTCCTTCTTTTCTCCCCTCCCTCCCTCCCTCCCCTCTTTCTTTCTCTGTGTAATCAGCACGCAGATTTACATATTGATGATGATAATAATAACAACAACAACAACAAAACAACAACAACAACAATAATAAAATAATAATAATAATAATAATAATAATAATAATAATAATAATAATAATAATAATAATAATACATGGAATTTACATAGGGCTATATATTGTGAAAAACAAAAAACTAATCAAATCTCCATATGTCATGTGTACCTGTTTTTATAATATTTTTTTTATTTTATACCACTTTATGTCACAGCAGATTTTTGCAACCCATTATTTTTTTCTTTTTCCTGTCTGCAACTGTATTTGTTTTCCTATCAGAGTGGCTTTTTTCTGCAGAATTTTACCAGTGACAACCATCTTGTTGCCGTATGTTCTTTTACGTGCGCTAAATAATAATGTGTAACACACGGGACTTCGGTTTATCATCTCATCCGAAAGACTAGCACACAGACCACCACTCATGGCCTAATGGATGGGGGAAAAGTTTGGGGCCCAAACGGGATTTGAACCACCGCACACTTCGACCCGGACTTTTCGCTTTCTAGGCAGGCGCGTTACCTCTAGACCACCGATCCACCGAAGCAGATTCACCAGCTTTATGGTAAGACCAGACGAGGACTGAGACAAGCAGATATCAATAAAGCGTGTTATACGTAAGACCCACCAGTCACACTTCTAGATTATCCATTTTCTCAATGAATGGCAGTGTTCCCATTTTCAACAAGATTTGTGTATGGAAAGCATTTCATTTCGAATGCAGTCGGTTTCATTTTATGACTTTATATATATATATATATATATATATATATATATATATATATATATATCTATATCTATTATATATATATATATATATATATATATATATATATATATAACATAAGTGCTTTGATTTGTTTTTTACAAGATATAGCGCTATATAAGTTCCATGTATTATTATCATCATTATTATTATTATTATTTATTATTATTATTATTATTATTATTATTATTATACACACACACACACATATATATATGTGTGTGTGTGTGTGTGTGTGTGTGTGTGTGTGTGTGTGTGTGTGTGTGTGTGTGTACACATATATACACATATTTCTAACTTGTATCTGCATTTCAGTTCCTGCATGCCACTATCGATGGCAGGGTTTATTTTGGGTTGTAGTGGTTTTAGTCCCCAGGCAGTGTGCCACTTAAGAGTTCTAGTAAAAGATTTTTGTGTCTGATGTATAAGTGCGCGCGCGCGCGTGCATGTGTATGTGTGTGTGTGTGCGTGCGTGCGTGCGTGCGTGTTTGCGTGTGTGTGTATGTTTGTGTGTGCTTGTGTGTGTGTGTGTGTGAGTGCGTGCGTGCGTGCGTGCGTGCGTGTGTGGTGTGTGTGTGTGTGTGTGTGTGTGTGTGTGTGTGTGTGTGCGCGCGTGCGTGTGTGTGTGTGTGTGTGTGTTTGTGTGTGTGTGTGTGTGTGTGTGTGTGTGTGTGTGTGTGTGTGTGTGTGTGTGTGAGAGAGAGAGAGAGAGAGAGAGAGAGAGAGAGAGAGAGAGGCAGGGAGGAGTAAACCAAATAACAAGACCAAGACAACAAAGACAGTAATAAACAGAAGACAAGATGTAAGGACAGAAGATAATAATAGAATAACAAATGCGCAAATACAGGGAACTAAACTTAATGATAAACAAATCAAATGATCATTATAAATAGAAAACAAAAAACAAAATTAAATCAGAAAAACCAATAATAAGTAAGTAGTAGATAAAACAAAAACAAACAAACAAAAAGTAGTTAATAAAACATAACAAGTTAGCTACTGGGTACACTATCCAACCATCATCTGTCAAAATTATTCATAGGCCTAGAGATCATAATATTTTGGTAATAGAGAGGGAAAAAACAAAACACAAAAAAACTTAACCAATATCCTCATTATGGGGAAGTACTACCAATGACAAATCACATAAAGATATGTCCCAGATTTTTTTAAAAAGCATTTGATTCACACATAAAAAAGCATATGATTCACACACACACACACACACACACACACACACACACACACACACACACACACACACACACCACACACACACAACTCACTCACAGAGAGAGAGAGAGAGAGAGAGAGAGAGAGAGAGAGAGAGAGAGAGAGAGAGAGAGAGAGAGAGAGAGAGAGAGAGAGAGAGAGAGAGAGAGAGAATGACAAATACAGTAACAATAACATATCATAGTAAGCTTTCAAGCATATTCACAAGGTGACAGTAGAGAGGGACTGGGCACAAAATAGATAGACTATGCCAAGACTATCCTACAGGGGACCCTTGAGGGAGAGAGGACTCAGGAGCGGACAGATGAACAACTTGACATGGCGCTGTTGCTGCCACAGGCTGAAGACAGATCAGTAAGTTATCGATCAACGCGTCTTTTTCCCCCATTGACTACACCGCGTGTGGCGATCTGGGTGCTAGTCCTTCGAATGTCTTAACCTACATCCCGTATGCAATACGCATTTAGCGCGCGTAAAAGGACCCATGGCAGTAAAAGAGTTGTTTCAGGCAAAATTCTCTCGAAATATTTACGCTGATAGGGCAACAAAATACAAATGCAGACAGGGGAAAAAAATTGATGGCGTTGCACTTGTGGCGACGCGCTCTCCCGGGAAGAGCATGCAGCCCGAGCTTCACGCAAAGAAATCTGCCGTGACTGAAAATAGTAAAGAATGAGTGTGTGTGAGTGGGATAGTCCTGAATAAGGCAGGGTGGCGAAGAACAAATGGAAAGGCTGATGGGTCGGTGTTTGTGAATGGATGGTAGGATGGTGAAGAGAGGTTATTCAGGGTAGATGGCTTTCTGGTGATGTAGAATGGGGTGGAGTGGGCAAGAGCAGAATGGGGTGGGATGGTGTCATGGTGGGTTGGTGTAGGGGCATGTGGAAGTGGTGCCTGTATCGGCATGGACAGAATATTACTGGGACAGGCTGGTGGTGTGCAGCAGCAAAAAAAAAAAAGTTCTTGATACACACACACGTTAAACCCTATTTACCAGTCATACACCAGATATGGCCAGTGGGATGGATGACAAACATGTACCAAGCATGCACCTTGCTACGGGTGTCGATTGCACTCCATTAGGCTAACTTAGTCACGGACGCACTGCTGAAAGAAGTCATGCGCTGTACCTCAACGACGTCCTCCAGGAGTTAAGGCAGAAGTCCTTCTGACAGGCAGGGGTTAAGGAAGAAGTCCTTCTTACAAGCTGGGGTTAAGACAGAAGTCCTTCTGACAGCGGGGTTAAGGCAGAATCCTTCTTACAAGCTGGGGTTAAGGCAGAAGTCCTTCTTACAAGCTGGGGTTGAAGGCAGAAGTCCTTCTTACAAGCTGGGGTTAAGGCAGAAGTCCTTCTTACAAGCTGGGGTTAAGGCAGAAGTCCTTCTGACAAGCTGGGTTAAGACAGAAGTCCTTCTGACAAGCTGGGGTTAAGGCAGAAGTCCTTCTGACAAGCTGGGGTTAAGGCAGAAGTCCTTCTTACAAGCTGGGGTTAAGACAGAAGTCCTTCTACAAGCTGGGGTTAAGACAGAAGTCCTTCTGACAAGCTGGGGTTAAGGCAGAAGTCCTTCTTACAAACTGGGGTTAAGGCAGAAGTCCTTCTTACAAGCTGGGGTTAAGACAGAAGTCCTTCTGACAAGCGTGGTTAAGGCAGAAGTCCTTCTGACAAGCTGGGGTTAAGACAGAAGTCCTTCTGACAAGCTGGGTTAAGACAGAAGTCCTTCTACAAACTGGGGTTAAGGCAGAAGTCCTGACAAGCTGGTCGTATGACCCTGTGGCTGTAGACTGGGTGAGATCCATTGGTGTTCGTCCGTCGGTGTTCGACGATGACCTCCAAAACAGCAGAGGAGGCAGCTGCTGTTTCAGAAATTGGGAGGCAATTTGATTTTAGTGGAGATTGCCTTGCCCACAGTACATTCCCACTTTCTCGACCAAGAGGGCATAAAGGACAGTCAGTGTTGGAGATGTTCTCCGAAAGCCAACTAGCCCCCTGGGCTGAAGCACATAAGGACAGTGCAAGTCAAGCCTCTTCATCAGAGAGTCATAGTCGATCACTGAAGACTAAGCTGTAAAGTGGAATTCCATGAGTGGGAAAGCCACAGATCATTCAGCCTCTCACTTTGCTGTTGCCTTAGCTCAGAGTCAATGGTTTCATTAAGAACTGTGACATAGCCCAGGCATGACCGTGGTTGTCGCGGGTCAGGGGTGGATAGGCGGTCAGGGGGTGGTCAGGGGTGGATAGGCAGGTCAGGGGTGGATAGGCGGGTCAGGGGTGGATAGGCGGGTCAGGGGTGGATAGGCGGGTCAGGGCTGGATAGGCGGGTCAGGGTTGGATAGGCGGGTCAGGGCTGGATAGGCGGGTCAGGGGTGGATAGGCGGGTCAGGGTGGATAGGAGGGTCAGGGGTGGTAGGCGGGTCAGGAGTGGATAGGTCAGGTTAGGATCAGGGGTGGACAGGCAGGGTCAGGGGTGGATAGGCGGGTTTATGGTCCTAACCAGAGGTGGACCTTGATGTGCAGTGGCTGTGATGGGGTTGGTGTGATGAATGTCCCATGGATCAAATCTTTGGTGGTGCGGATCAAGGTGTTTGGAGCTGTTGTATGAAGAAAGGTATGTTGCGGGGTTTTTGCTATGTATAACTTCTTCTTCACCTTCACCCATCCCGTGTTCTAATCATCCGTTGGGGTACAACTGAATAGTTTACAACCAGCTACCTCCACTCCCTCGAGGTTCTAAACTTTCTGTAGCATGTTCCGCTCAAGACCAGTCCACTTTCTGATGTTACCTTCCCATCGTTTCCTCTGTTTTCCTCTTCGACTCCTCCTTGAACTGTTCCTTGTAAGACAGACATAGGAAGTCCAGATGTTCCCTTGATGTGCCCGTACCACTTCAGTTTGCGTTTTGTTTTGCACTACAGTCGGGAGCTCTTGGTATGGCGTGATAGCGTTTTTAACTCTAGTTCCCACTTCCTTGTTGATTATGACTGTGATCTCTGTACGAAATTACCTAGAAGATTGTACACCTGCCTTCCTCCTTCAATGGTTTCGTTGTGTTCACTCCTCACACTCACTGTACAGTCTTTGGTTTCTGTCTCCATGAACTTTGTTTGTTTTGATTTTGATCTTTTCGATCGATCCCTGGACAGTTTGGGTTTTGTTTGTTTTGGTTTTGTTTTTTCTGATCCAGAATGTTTGATTTCTGCGTGTGTGTTTTTGTTTCATGTTTTGATTATTTCTGTTCCCAGATTAGAAACCCCCTTCCAACACCACACACACACACACACACACACACACACACACACACACACACCACACACACACACACACACACACACACACACCTCGCCTAATGACTCACTGCTATCTTCCGTGTAAAAAAAAAAAAAAAAAGATAGTTTGGAGACCGGGAATTCACAGTCATTTTCAATGATGCAGCATCGATTACTGCTACTACAGTCAGCTTCTGTCTTTTTTCCTTCGTCTGTCTTGCCGTTTTTGTCATTTGCTGTATGTTTGTTTTTACTCCATGGGTACAGAAGTAGATCTCGTAGCGAGTGCTAGCACAACCCACGCGCCGGCAAAATTGCCCGGCACACGAGCAAGCCTCTGGCTCCGTCGTTCAAACCAGACTTCGTGCCGGTGTAAAAGGACATGCAAACCTTCCCCTGTCAAAAAAATTTCCCCCTGGTTGGGTTGATTTTTTAAAATTCTTTGTAGGTTGGTTTGGCTGTAGCTGTATTGTTGGTATTGTTGTTGTTGGTAGTGGTAGTGGTGAGGATGTGAGGCTGTGGTTTTTTTTTTGTTTTTGTGTTCAATTAATGAGGATGTTGGGGTTATTTTGCTTTATTTTTTGTTTGCTTGTTGTTGCTTATTTTGCCGGTAGCCAACAATAACTGAAATGAAAAATAACTGGCCAACAATAACTGCCTAAAATGCTGCCACTGAAAGACACTATTCCCTAGAATTATTTTCATTTTTTTTTTTTTTGAATCTTTAATAAGTCATTTTCAAAATGATTGAGAAGTTGGTGCCTGCACTTGTTTATCCTCCACTACTTTTTCCTCAATAACTGACATCAGTGAAACATTTGCTACATTGTGCATGCTAAAAAAGTCTTAAAGATCATCACCTACTGATTCAAGTCCTGATCCAGGCTGCACCTAATCAGACAGGTGGTTAGTTTGATGATCCAGAGGTAGGTAGTGCAGGTGACGAAAAGGCCAAGCCGGAATCCAATCCATGTGGACCGATTTTCCCTATCCACAGACCATTGATGATGGCTTGGGTGTCAGTTTTGAAGCACATAATAAACACAGGTCCTGTGCACATCACGCAATAACTACTATACTATAATAATGATAATAATAATAATAATAATAATAATAATAATAATAATAATAATAATAATAATATAATAAAATGAGATTTAATAGCGTGATCTTGTAGACTACACAAATCAAAGCGCTAAGTGTAATAATCACTTTGAAAATAATAATAAAAAAACACACAAAATGGCAACAAGGTATGACCATGATAAATCTGTATTAAAAAAACATGTTGTAGGTAAACTTATCTGCACACGAGGGGCGGAAGGGGGGGGGGGGGGGGGGGGTGGTTGGCTGTGCTATAGCAAGCAGTCATACACTGTTTGAGGGGAAACAGTCCACATTTGGCATGAGAAGCAGAGCACTGAGAGTCACGGTTCTACGCTTTCATGTCCTTGTGTCTGCTGTCTCCTGCAGCGAGCAATTTCTTACTTCCCCTTCCTGCTTCTGAATATTCGCTGAGTCTGCGTATTTCTTCTACACTTTTCATGACGACTACATACCGATAGTGTACTGATTCATACAATTTATGGCGTCCACTTGTCAATATGTACTGCTTCACATTATTCCATGACGTCCACTTGTCAATTTACTGCTCCATTTATAACGTCCTTGTAAATGTGTACTGCTTCACACATTTTATAACGTCCATTTGTAAATGTGTACTGCTTTACAAATTTTATAGTGTAACTTGTAAGTACGCTTACAAATTTTATTGTACACTGTAATGTGTACTGCTTAACATTTTATAACGTCACTGTCATGTGTACTGCTTTACATATTATACGTCCACTTGTCAATGTGTACTGCTTCACACATTTTATACGTAACTGTCAATGTACTGCATCACATATTTGTGACTCCACTTGTCATGTGTACTGCTTCACACATTTTATAACGTCCACTGTCAAGTGTAGGTTCACACATTATAACGTCCATGTCAATGTGACTGCTTCACACATTATAACGTCACCTATCAAAGTGTACTGCTCACACAATTTAAAATGTCATATCAATGTGTACTGCTTCACACAATTTATAAGTACACTTGTAAATATATACTGCTTCACATATTTCATGACGTCAAAATGTTGCTGTGTATTCCATCGCACATTTTATGACGTTCACTTCACTGCTTGAAGCCAAAGTTTATTTCCCTTGTCACTTCTAGGCAACATTTATTTCTGTTATTTCTTTTGGTGAATTTTATGTTATTGGCTGCTTTCTGATCACATTGATACCTGTGGTTTTGGGTGATTTTATTTTCTTTTGTTGCTTATGCACAGTTTTCATTTCTGTTTGCTGCTTCTTGTCAACTCGCTGCTTCTGGCTAATTTCCATGTGTTGGTTTCTGATCAGTTTTTTTAAAATTTATTTGTTTCTTTAGGCCTATTTTTTGTTTCACTCGCTCTAATTTTCCCATGCAATTCTAAAATCTACTTGCTTTTTGAAAATGTTTAATAGCAATAATTTTGTTACTTTTGACTAATTTTTAGTTTCATTTCTTATTTTGGCCAGTTTTCAGTTTCATTTGTTGCACTTCGGCAAATTTCTGGTTTTCATTCACGGCTGATTTGTATTTCTGTTTGTTGCTTCTCAACATTTTTCCATTTCATTTTCAATTTTGCTTTTGGCTATTTTTTTTCTTTGGCTGCTTCTGGCCAATTGTTGCTTTCACTTGCCGCTTTTGGCTAATTCTTTAGTCACTTGCTGCTTTTAGTAATCTTTAGTCACTTGCTGCTTTTGGCTAATTCTTTCGTAATTGTTGCTTTTGGCTAATTCTTTCGTTAATTGTTGCTTTTGGCTAATTCTATCGTCACTTGTTGCTTTTGGCTAATTCTTTCGTCACTTGTTGCTTTTGGTTAATTCTTTCGTCACTTGTTGCTTTTGGTTAATTCTTTCGTCACTTGTTGCTTTTGGCTAATTCTTTCGTCACTTCTTGCTTTTGGCTAATTCTTTCGTCACTTCTTGCTTTTGGCTCCTTGCAACCTCTGACCCACAGTATCTGACACTGGCACCACTGGTGCTGTGTACGGCTGACTTCACTTGACTTCACTTGACTTCACTTCACTTGACTGGCTTCACAACTTCTTCAGGAGTCGTTGGGTTACTGCACTTCATTTTTCCAGTTAGTCTGTCTAAATGGCAGAGCCCATTCTTCACGTGGCAGGGTGCATGCTGAGCATCATAAACTCACCCAGCCCGCTGGTTATAACTAGCATACATTTTTACAAAAGGCAGATAGCTCTTTTTTCTGCTTAAATTTTCATCTCTTGGCTACAGCTCCGAGGTTCACCACAGGTGAGGCTTTTGTGTTTGCGACCGTTTTAGCCCACGATTGAGGTAGCCGCATTCCTTCTTCGGGAATGGTTCTTAACACAACGTCAGGTGTGCGGGCGGTTTTTATCAAAATATTTGTTGCCGTCAGTTCTTACCAGCAAGAATGGCGTACTTTTCCGAAATGCAGAACGGGTTTTAAACATTAGTGCAAGATGCTCGGCGTGCGTTCGCACACAGGACCTTGGTCTATAGCTTTATCCTAAGGATTCTTAGGAGAGTGGGCCAGTACTGATGTTAACTTCAGGGCGGAAATCCCCTTGAACGGGCGTAGTCTCGGTGGTGGCTGGAACCCGGGCCGTCAAATAGTAAGCGCAACGCTCTGACCACTAGGCTATACATCCCCCTCACTCCCCCGCTCAAGAAAGGTTTCACCATGCGCAATATATTGTACAAGTGTTGACACACGGGACCTTGGCATATTGTTTCCTGTGAAGGGCTTTCAGAGAGCGGAGTCAGAGCCAGGTTCACTGTAAAGACGAAAATCCTTATAGGGGATACCTCAATGCTGCAGGGATTTTAACCTTAGCCTTCAGATTCAAGACATCAGGAGTTCCACCTCTAACGGTGGCACAACATATTTCCAGTCTTAAGGTAAAGCTAAAGGTGTCCCTTAACCAATATGGTCGTAGGGGAGCAAGGCATTGGAGACCTCAGCTTCTCTAGGACCAGCATATTGAGGGCGGCACCCATCTCCTCTCCCTCGCTGCTTTATCTTCCCTGTCCCTAAAGAGGGCAGGTATCCACTGACAGCTGGGTGAACTGAAGCCAAAGCGCGCAGACGGTCACCCATCCAACTGGAAACCACGCTCGATGCTGATTAACCTTAGCTTGGGGAAAGCGCGTCAGCACTGAGCTCATATGGCAGACCAAAAAAACCAAAACTGTCTGAGCGTTCGACGAAGAAAAAAAGTTATATTCGCTACACTTTAAAAAAAAAAACACTTGAAAATAAGAAAAGAAATTGTGAGACTAACCTTTATTCAATTTGCCTGAAACGATATTCATACACATTAATTAGCTGACAAAAAAGTCATTAAAAATAAATTTTAATTAAAGAAAGGATTACATAGATAGGTTGAAAATCAAGACAGCATTTCTTTTTTTGGCTTTTTCGTTGGGTTTTTTTCGGGGGGGGGGGGGGGGGGGGTTGCTAGGATTTTTTAGTTGTTTATGTATTTTGCTGGTATTTTGGGGGAAGTGGGGGTGAGGTGGGGGGTGCATACAGAGAATGAAGTGGTCATTGTGGTTTGTTTCATTTTCAGAGATACTGTTTGTTGATGCTGAGTGTCTGTCCCTTTAAGGCCTGGCCTTTAGCTCTGTCTCTTTGATATTCCCTCTTTACCATGAAAGTGATCAGCTGAGATGTGGTTTTCTAGAAGGCTGCTCCGAGTCAATTGGACACATAAAAGAACAAATAAAAGTATGTTACACGAACTGAGAGCAACAAGAAAACTTCTTACTTTAATGAATGAAAAGAGACTTAAGACGTGCAGGAAACGCACTACCGTACTAAGATAAGACCTCATAAAAATTCTTTCAAGGCAAGACCGAGGGGAAAAGGGGAAAATTGCAGACCACCAGCTTCTCTTTTATATTAACATTTTGTACACATCAACAGACGATCATTTCATTGAAGAAAATCAATCAGTGAAAATCATCAACAGAACGAAATTCTCCTATCATCCTTTTTCAAATTATGTTTTGTCCCTGGACTAGTTTCTTTTTGTTTTGCTGTTAACCCCTCAGCTACAGCCCTGAGAAGAACCAATGGTGATATTTCGCGAAATGTTCAAGGAGTGTTATGGAACATGCTAACCCTCACAGTGTGCATGCGGTTTTTGTTTGTTTTACTTTTGCCATCGTTCCTACAAGCATGCGATGTCCTACCCATCCGAAAGACAGAATGAGTTTTTAATGTATGCACAAGATGTTCTATGTTCATTCGTACATGAAACCTCGGTTTATAGTCTCATTCGAAGGACTTTCGGGGAAGTGGAGTCTGTACTAATATTAACTCCAGGAAGAAAAATCTATCGAACGGGCTCGAACGCGAAAATTCAACTCTCTAATCCCTTGACCACGCCTCTCTCTGTCTCTCTGTCTCTCTGTCTCTGTCTCTGTCTCTCTCTTGGATTGGCCACATTATGAGCTTATAGATAATTGATGATAATTATTTTTTACAGAAGTGAGAGTGTTTTGAAATATTGACTAGTTTGTTTTGCTGTAATTTGAAGATGCTCTCTCTCTCTCTCTCTCTCTCTCTCTCTCTCTCTCTCTCTCTCTCTCTCTCTCTCTCTCTCTCTCTCTCTCTCTCTCTCTCTCTCTCTCTCTCTCTCTCTCTCTCTTGCTTCCTTCCTTCCCTTCCATTCCCCTCCAACTTCCACCTTCACATAAATAATTCTATCCTAGACGTATTATGGAGAGGAGTGTTTTGGTTGTTATGTTGGATTCAAAATGTATTCTTACCATTTGAATATAGAAATGTTTTCATGTATCTCTTGTGTTTAAAGGGTTTTTATGTTTGTTTGTTTTTTTTATCTGGTTTTTCCCCTTTTATGCCTACTTTGCTTGTTTTCCCGCTTACACACACACACACACACACACACACACACACACACACACACACACACACACACACACTTACACACACACACTTACACACACACACACACACACACACACACACACACACACACACACACACACACACACACACACACAGTTTGTTTAAATAATTATCAGTGTATCCAGTTAGGATGACGCGTTTTGTTGAATGTATTCTGTTTTCTTCTTTTAAAATATTGGTTGAACTGCTTCTGGTGGTGATG
>CM060332.1:16146187-16158687 GCA_030674155.1 Stramonita haemastoma
CCCCCCTTGTCTTCTCGCTTCAAGCTCTGTCAACTTGACATTCTTATTCCTTGAAGTCTGACAGGCTGAAGACTGGGTTGTGCCTCTGTAGCTGGGAAGTGACCAGAATTTTGTCATTGATTTTTGCCCAGTTCAGGAGTGCTAGAGCAAGAGGAGGTTGGGGTGTGTGTGGGGTGTTTTTTGTATGTGTGTGTGCCCGCTGCAAATGCAACCGGAATCTTCAATCCCTTTAAAGAGGGAAAGGGGAGGAATCGTTTTCGATTTGCCCGAGATCGTAAGCGCTCTGTCTCTTTCTCTCGATTTGTCTGTCTTTATGTCAGCGCTCTTTCTGTCTCTCTGTCTGTCTGTCTGTCTCTCTGTTTCTGTCTCTCTCTCTGTCTATCTCTATCTATCTCTGTCTATCTCGTCTGTCTGTCTGTCTGTCTGTCTGTGTGTGTGCGTGTGTGTGTGTGTGTGTGTGTGTGGTGTGTGTGTGTGTGTGTGTGTGTGGTGTGTGTGTGTGTGTGTGTGTTTTCCTTTCATTTCCTTTTTACTGATTTTTTTTGTGAGAGCATGGTGTAAAGAAGCTTCGTGCTTATCCATTTACTCTCAATAAACATTTCAAGAGTCTCTCTCTCTCTCTCTCTCTCTCTCTCTCTCTCTCTCTCTCTCTCTCTCTCTCTCTCTCTCTCTCTCTCTCTCTCTCTCTCTCTCTCTCTCTCTCTCTCTCTCAGCAAAGATTATCAAAACGAAGCTGTCATGACGGTATGCAGTGACACTCCTGCAATATCACCCACGACACTGACACAGCACAACTTTGCAGAAGATGTGACGGAGAACAACAGCAAGACTATGAAACCATTCAATACAAATACAGTGTGAATGCAATCACGGAAGCAAGAAACAGCACCACTGTGTCCAGCGAGGATTGCAGGATGTTGATGGAACACATACAAAAACTTGACAGAGAACTGAGCAGACTGCAGATGGACATCATAGCCCTTCAAGAAACCAGGCTCCCAGAAACAGGATCTGTGAGGGAGGGAGATTTCGCCCTGTTCTGGCACGGCAAACCATTTGATCCAAAACTTTCCTCTCCATCCCCTAGATCTTGAGTGTTTGTCTAGGTGCTAGTCTATATAGTGAGACGATGAATCGATGTCCCGTGTGCAGCATGCTTTCAGCGCAATTAAAAGAACCCACGGCATCAAAGAGTTGTCCCTGTCAAAAATACTAATGATAAAAGTCCCTCTGATAAAGGAAATAAACACAGATGCAAACAGGAAAAGAAAAAAGGAGTGACGCTGCTCTTGTGACATTGCACTATTTACAGGGGGAGAACAGCCCGAATTTTAAACAGAGAAAATCTGCAGTGATTTGAAGCGGTATGTAATCCAATTTAATTTGATTGGGTTCAATTCTTGCCAGACTCCACGTCCTACTGAAGTAGCACACGCCACAGAAGCATGAAAGTCATCACACTCTCTAGAAATTCTTAGATTTCACATCGCAAGCCCTAGAACGTTGCAGTTGATTGCTTTGAGAAAATAGTTAATGGAAAGTGAAAATACCTGCTTGCATTAAAGAAATGAGGAATTATAAATAAACCAAAAAAAAGGGGGGGGGGAAGAAAAACAACACGAAAAGTTTGCGAAATTTCTTCTGTTTTCTGGCCATGGAGAAAGTGTCATGAACATCACTACCACAGCCCCCTCCCCCTCCAAAATAATACCCCCCACCCCCCACCCCAAAAAAAAGAAAACCTAAACAAAACAAAAAAACAACAATTAAAAAACAGTTGTATAATGTATGATTGCATAATCTGTGCGAAACGTAAGAAATACACGATTTCTTGTACATGGAGAGTGGAGAGAATGAAGAGGGGAGAGTGGAGGAAGCTGGTTGCAAAATCTTCATGGTTCCCCCCGCGGTTCGAAGGACTACGGGATAGTTAAAGGAATATTTGGAAAGAACTAAATTGTTCTATAATTCGAGGCGGCACATAAACTGCAAAACAAATACGAAACAAACGGATCTTGTACAATTTGCATAACGATTTGGGAGGGGGGGAGCATAACCTAGTGGTTAGAGTGATGCGCCTGTGATCTGTCAGCCCGGAATTGAGCCAGCACCGACGCACCTGTTTAAGGGGATTTTACTCCCTTACAGTTCACATCAGTACCGACTCCATTCCCTGAAATTCCTGCAAATGCGACTATAAACTGAAGTCCCATGACTGTGTAAACACGCGCAGAACATTTTAGCACACATGTTAAAAACCGTTACGCCAAATCATCTGAAACAAATCTTTTTCTGTTGTGTGCCGGTAAATACAGATGACAATATTTGATAAAAAGAAACACGCATGCACACTAGTGTCTTGTCTAAACATCATCTCCGAAGGCAGAATGTGGCTTCCTTCATGGTCGCCAAAAACGGTCGCATACCCAAAATCCCATGATTGGTGAACTTTGGAGCTCTAGCCGAGGAACGAAAAACACTAAAAGGCCAACCACAAACAAGGCTTTCCAAAACAACATATGGAAGACATTCGTATTACGTGTCTGTACAACACAAACACGCTCGTTATGTTTCGTTTGTTCTGTGGTAAATAATGGAAACATCGATGGGGACCCGGTTATGTTTAGTTCTTATGCATTAGAACAATGAAGACAGTGATAGCTGCCTCGTAACGATTACAGAACTTCTTTCCGTTAGGGGCCGCATAAATAAAAGGTATGTCAACGATTATGTGTTTACTTTTGAAAATAAAGATCGTCGTCGTCATCATCGTCATCATACTCATCGTCATCATCATCATCATCATCATCACCATCATCTTTTTTCTTGTTCTTCTTCTTCTTCTTCTTCTTCTTCTTCTTCTTCTTCTTCTTCTTCTTCTTCTTCTTCTTCTTCTTCTGTATGGCAAGCACTTTGATCAGTATTTTGCAAGACATATGTAACTTACTACTATACTATTACTACTACTACTACTACTACTACTACTATTACTACTACTACTACTACTACTACTACTACTACACTACTACTACTACTACTATACTACTACTTCTACTACTACTACTACTACTACAACTGCTACTGCTGCTGCTACTGCTACTACTACTACTACTACTACTACTACTACTATACTACTACTACTCTGCTGCTGCTGCTGCTGCTGCTGCTGCTGCTGCTACTACTATCATTACTACTACTATGTTATTATTACTGCTGCTGCTGCTATGCTGATATTACTGCT
Organism: Stramonita haemastoma; assembly: GCA_030674155.1. Taxonomy (NCBI): domain Eukaryota; kingdom Metazoa; phylum Mollusca; class Gastropoda; order Neogastropoda; family Muricidae; genus Stramonita; species Stramonita haemastoma. The sequence goes on from CM060332.1 coordinate 16,149,429, forward strand.
ACTATTATCTGTATTATCATAGCAGAGGTAATAGTATTTTATTCGCAGTTGTTGTTCTTACACAATGGCCCTTTTCTTAATAAAGTCTCTCTCTCTCTCTCTCTCTCTCTCTCTCTCTCTCTCTCTCTCTCTCTCTCTCTCTCTCTCTCTCTCTCTCTCTCTCTCTCTCAGAATTGTGATAGGCTGTGGCAGAATTGTGGCTTGTGCGCAGATGAAGCTAAACGAGTTGTATGACTGTCGTGCGAAGACAGAGCAAAGGAAATCGTGAGTGGTGGTGCGCATGCGTTTGCTAAATATTTTGAACTCCTTCCGTCTCAAAAGCGCTGTAGATACTCAAACTCAAAACCCTCCGAAGTAAAAAAACTTTATCCCCACTTCTATTCTGATACTGAACATGGATTTCACAGTTTCAAAAATACCATGACTGACTGGATGAGAGAGAGAGAGAAGAAGAGAGAGAGAGAGAGAGAAAGAGAGAGAGAGAGAGAAGAGAGAGAGAGAGAGAGAGAGAGAGACAGAGAGAGACAGAGAGAAACAGAGAGAAAAGAGAGTTGATAGGGCGCTTAGAAGATAAGAAGAGAGCATCCCTTTCCTCCCTCCATTCTTTAAAAGCCTTTCTCTTCAGTTTATTTCATTTTTTAACATTTTATTTCTACTGTAAAATTTTATTCATCTTTTATTTTGATGTGCTATCTTGTAAATTTTATGGTACAAAATGCCATGATAACTTTGGTGAATGCGTGTGTGTGGTGTGTGTGTGTGTGTGTGTGTGTGTGTGTGTGTGTGTGTGTGTGTGTGCGTGCGTGCGTGCGTGCGTGTGTGTGTGTGTGGTGTGTGTGTGTGTGTGTTGTGTGCGTGCGTGCGTGCGTGCGTGCGTGCGTGCGCACAAGTAGGGTCTGTGTGTATGTGTGTGTGTGTGTGCGTGCGTGCGAGAGTGCGTGTATGCATGTGTTTGTCGTGTGTGTGCGTGCGCGTGCGCGCGCGTGTGTGTATGTATGCGCACGCATGCGCCCATGATTGCGTTTTTTTATGGGGATGAAAATTGTTAAGGTTTGGGAAATGTTGTCTGTGTCTGTGATATCGATTTACGCTATTTTCTTTATATGTGACTGTTTTTAACCATGCTTGCTTGTAACCCACATGAATTTCTCGCCCCTTTGGAAACATTAAATCGTATTCGTAAAGAAAAATGTTTTGATGCTTGTATGTTTGCAAAGACAAAATATTATTGTAATGATAGACTTGGTCTATAATCTTTATCTTTGTGTGTTAAATATCATTCATTGATTGGTCATGCATCGAATCATTTATTCAGTGTTTTGAAGCATATATGTTTAAAACGACAGATTGTAAGAGAAGGCTTGACCTAGCATTTCTATTCTTGCGTATTGAATATCATGAATTCACTGAACTTTCCATGGTTCATTCATTAATTCAATCATTTTATTCATTTATTTATTATTCATTTTTTTCTGATCCATTCATTCACTGATTCATTCATTAATTCGTTCATTCATTCATTCATTCTTTCGACCTCTATCATTATTTATTTATTTACTTATTCATTCATTCTTCTAATGATTCATTCATTGCTGATTCATTTCATTCATTCATTCAATTCACTCATCACTATTTCATCATTCTGTGATTCATTTAGTCATTTATTCCTTTTACAGGTTCATTCATTCACTGATCATTATTTATTCTATCATTCATTATTCTCTCATTCGTTTATTTATTCATTCTTTTACCGATGAATTCATTCATTCGCCGATTCATTCACTGATTTTTCTTTGTTTTTCCTTCTTTTTTTTTTCTTCTTTATTCTTTTATATCGAGAATAAGGAATAAGCACTCATGTGCTTTTTACACCCAGTCCCGTGTATATGCAGTTTTGTAAATGTCATTAATTTTGTTCCCACCGGCACACAATGGCTTACTCTTACAAAAAGCGAAACAGGATTTAACGTGTGCGCATTCATTCATTCATTTATTATTTTACTGATTCATTCTTTTTTTTTTTTTTACTGATTCATTCATCACTAATGATTATTTATTCATTCGTTCATTCAGTTATTTATTCTTTGATTGATTTATTCATTCATTCACCGATTCATTCGTTTATTCACTGATTCATTTATTTATTCACTAGTTCATTCATTATTTCATTCATTCATTCACGGATTCATCGACTCATTCATTCATTCATTCAATCGCTCTCTTCCTTTTTCTAGATTCAAGATTTTCGGTTTTACCCAAAAGAAGAGGGAGGGAAACCACTTCAGATATAAAGAAGGGGAACAACAGCGGAGGGAGGGAGGGAGGGGGGAGAAGGTGAAGGAGGAAGCGGAGACCACTTCAGAGCTGTCTGTCAGCCCCCAGAAGATCGATCCAACCGCCCTCCTCACCCCCCCCCCCTCCCCTATGCCTCCTCGTCTTTTGATGTTCCTTCTCCAATGACAGCTAGCCCACTTCGCTTGCTACCACCACCTCAACATGCTCACGCGCGCGCGCGCACACAACACACACACTACACACACATACAGAAGAACATGTAAGGGCTGCATGCACACATGTATAACACACATGCACAAACACATGTACGCACACACGTATGCGCGTACAAACATGCACACGCATACACTCTCGCTCGCGCGGATACACACACGCGCGTGCGTGCGCGCGCGCACACTCACACACACACGCGCACGCACGCTACGCTCGCACGCTCGCATGCACGCACGCACGCACGCACGCACGCACGCACGCACGCACGCACGCACACACACACACACAACACACACACACACACACACACACACACACACACACAAATGCACACACCGCGGCTATGGAGTTATCAAACAAATTTCAATTTTCAAATTCTTTCTTTCCTGTTATCCCTTTAGGGATATGGAGGACTTTACATGACAGCAATAAACAAAATCAAACTGAACAACATGCCTGCACCATGTAACTGAATATTATTTGAACAAATTACTATAGAAAAAAAAACCAAAACAATGTCTGTTTACACATATCAAACTCACAACATTTACATGTTATTTCTGATAATATCAATCATTCCAACAGCATTGAGCAGAGACTTCATATTAATTGGTGAAGAAAAGAGTTGTTCATACTTCAAAGTGTTTGGATGTTTGGCGTAATATTTTGGTAAACAAACAAAACAAAAAAAGAACAAAGCATTCATTTTTTTTCTTTCTTTGTTTCTTGGCGAGAGCTCCGAGGTTCACCGATGTTGAGATTTGGTGTATGGGGCCATTTGCCCACCATGAATGTAGCTGCATTTGCACTTTGGGAATGACGGTTTAACAAACCATCAGTGGGCATACACACACTTCTTACCACAGATGGCTTGATGAAAAAAAGCAAATCGATGCTTACTCAGTGTACCATCTGAAAATAAAATTTTGACTTCACTTGACTTGACTTGATTTACCAAAACAATGTTGTCATCCGTTGCCTCCAGCACGCAAAAGTTTACTTTTCGAAAGGCGGAAAAGGTTTTGACGTGTGCGCAAGATGTTCTGCGTGCGTTTGTACTCGGGACCTCGGTTTACAGTCTCATCCAAAGGACTTTCGGGGATTGGAGTCGGTGCTGATGTTAACTCCAGGGGAAAATCCTCTTGAAAAGGCATCTCAGCGGTGGCTCAAAGCTACGCCGTCAGACCGCCAATTAAACTAACGCCGTAACCACTAGGCTACCCCCTGTCCCTTAGAATAGGAATGACTCTTAGAGCAGCTGAAACACTTTGCTGCTTTTTGATGACGCATACACACTTCTCACTTACACTGTCGTTGGCTTACAGAGGAACTAGATAGACTGTTCCAGAACGTGAATTTGGAACAAAAAGTACGGAGGAATCAAACAGACTCTTCTGGAATGTGAATTTGGAGAAAACTATAGATAGTCAGTGGTCAGGACACTCGCTTTCCCCTAGCTGATATAAACCAGCATCTAGCGTGGTTACCAAGTGGATATGTGGCTGTTTGTGCGCCTTAGTTTCAGTACAGTCCCCCATTTCACCCAGCTGTAAATGGGTACCTGCCTCTTTAGGGCCAGGGAAGGTAAAACAGCTAGGAGAGGAGATGGGTGCCACCCTTAATATGCTGGCCCCTAGATAAGCTGAGGTCTCTGACGCCTCGCTCCCCTACGACCACATAGGTTATAGGACACCTTAACCCTTTTTTATAACTTTTTATTGTGGTAATCAGATAGACTATTCCGGAAGGTGACTTTCGACCCCCAAAGTTTAGAATAGTCAGATAGACTATTCCGAAATGGAAACAAGGAAACAAAATTATTGAGGATTGAGATAGACTATTCCGAAATGGGAAGTTGGACAAAAAAAATACAGAGGAATCAAGAAGACTTTTTCAGAATATGATTTTAGACCCAATCTACAGAGGAGTCAGATAGACTGCTTTGGAATCCGAATTTGGGGGGTGGGGGAAACCTACAGAGGAATCAGACTTCCGGAATGTGACTTTGGACAAAACTAATATTCACCTTAGCACACATGCAAAATGGTTTTATAGAGGTGTAGAAGTCAATGAATGATTAAAAACTAAATGCAATTTAAACACTGCTTGTACAGAAGCTTTTCAGCAAAGGAGGAAAGCAGTAGTTGGAGTTCTCAGAGCAATGGGAAAATAAAATTCCATCAATTTCTTTTGTGCTGGACACTGTTGAATGCAGGAATCGAGCCAATGTTCGGATAGGCAGCAACACATGGGAAATCTTTGGAAGAAAAAAGATTTAAATGTACAAAAATTTGCGATAAAACGCTTTTTTTAATGTGCCCTTCACTCGTCTGATAAAACTGGATACGGAGAGACTGCTAGATATCCATTTCAAATCCAAACATGAAGAGTATTAAATATTGGTCTGTATAAAGAGGTTTGGGCTTCAGTGCAAAAACGCTGTCTGAAGTGGTACGGGTACGTCACACGAACATCTGGACTGGCCAGGGCTGTCCTACAGGGAACAGTACAAGGAGGGAGACGAAGAGGCAGACAGGAAACGATGGGAAGACAACATCAGAGAGTGGACTGGTCTTGAGCGGAACGACTAGCCGAGAACTGCGAGGAGTGTAAGAAACTAGTTGCAAAATCTTCGGTAGTCAATAAAGGCATACATTGCATAGCACATTTTCTATTAGAAAACAGAAAACTTATGGCATATGAACAGTTCAAAATAAAACATAATGTTAATATTGACTTTGTTACTTTTTATGGATATAAAATAGCATTGGCGGAATATATACAGAAAACAAGTATAACAGTCAATGATAACGAATGCTTAAGTATGCCGCTTTGTCAAGAAAGGATAAGGTCAGTACCAAAGGGATCAAAACTTTCTATGATGTTTTTATTTGTGATGATATTTTCCCAAAATGTTGTACGAAGTAGAATGAAAAGCTGAAGATTGAGAATGACTGGAAAAAATGTTTTTTGAATGTTCATAAGATCTCCGATATCAAAATGAAATGGTTTCAACTGAGGATTATTCATAGATGTCTGGGTACCAATGTTATATTAAAAGAGATGGGAGTAACAGATAGCAATCTTTGTAATTTTTGCAACTTAGAAATAGATAGTATTCGACACATGTTTCGGCAATGTACAGTTATTCTATTCTAGATTTTTTATTGTGATGGAAGCAGTGAGTGAAAGATGTATGAATGCGTATAATTTGCACATAACACAGCCTTTAGCAAACTTGGATTTGACAAAAATATATACGCATTGATCGTATCTTTTATTTTATTATTCTGTTTGCTAAACAATACATATACCATAGTAAATTAAATAGAAGTAGACCTGTATTGCAGGTGTTCATAAAAAAGTTGAAAGGAAGATATTTGATGGAGGATACATAGCACGAAAAAAGTTTACCCATAACACTTTTGCTCATTGAATGGACTCCATATAAGGCCTTGGTTAGTACTGAAAATTAAGTCTTTGAATATATGTTGAATGCTTTTATTTACTGTGATCATGGTTTATGTTACTTAAATGACAGAAAAATTTATACTAACCCATATAAAACATACTATCTATATTGTGACCTCTGTCGATATGCTTGTCTGTGTCTTCTGTTTTTCTGTTTGTTTCTCCGTCTAGCTATCTCATCTTCCTTCTCGCTCTAACTTTAACATATTTGTGTGAGTATGTGTGTGTATGGTTTTTTTCTATCTTCTTTTGTTTCTTTCCTAATTTCTCTGATACTTTATTATACTTTACTATCCTTTGTGTGGATATTTTGCTTGCTTTTTATATGTATGTGAAAAACCGCATTTCGTGATATGCAACAATGTACAACATGATAAAACTGAATTTAAAAAAAATTTTCAGTGGTGACCCCACTGTCTCCTGGACTACGGGATAGGTGAAAGTGAAGGTGAAGAAACATGACCAAGTTACCTATGACAAGAGTATGTAACAGACATATGTAATATTATCGCAACATTAGGATGGATGGCACAAATGAATAGCGTAAAAAAGATCGTAATCAAAAATGGATTCGGGATTATTAGGACAAGCCAGGGACATGGCATGCAGTGAGGCTTCCTTTTTCTATCCGAATTCCAACAACATCTGATCAGCTCATTTCAGCAAAACTGGCATTCTGACTCCGGGGACAACATTGAGCATTGCTGGCATCTGTCATGTAGAATCAGTTTTCAAACCCCAAAATAATGGGTCATTAGTGTCAGGATAATGCCTAGATCCCTTCTGGAATTGTTTGTAACACGAACTCTTGGGACTTTGTGATAATCACAAAAGGGTTCAGAACCGATGTCGAAACTGACAGTCTCTGTAAATTCTGCTGTGAAAGATAGAAGACGAGAGTCATTTCATTTTTAGTTGCAAAGAAGACAATTCTGTTCGAAATAAGTTTGATGTATTGTGATATTCCTGCTACATTGAGATTTGACTGAGTAAGTAATTATTGTCGGAGAAAAAAAGAATGGAGCTAGAATAATGCCTTTTGTGGAGTGCATTGTAAAGGTAGCTACCGTTTGAAAGATACAACTGTAGTCACGACAGGGAAGGTGTTTACATAAAGCAAACCCAATGATACACTTTCTTTATTTTTTCTTGTTACTTTTTCTTTGTAGAACGATCAGACCGCAACTACTGCTGTTTGTCATATGAGTGAAAATGCATTGCACCGCCGTTAAGTGCCTGACAAGTCTGGCCCTGCACATCCCTCTTTGGCGTGGTTTCTTCTCTCTAAAAAGTGCGTTTCTGTTAACACAATTTGAAAAATCTTATCTTTGGATATTTCATGGCTCGTTACATCTTAATGTACTTCATTTTTTAAATGATGTTTGTTTGATGTTAGTTTTTTTAGAATTCATGGTATTGTTTTAAAGTAAGAAATGTTTGTGAAAATGTTTTTATATACATCACTTTTTTGTTTGTGTTCCTCTCTTCTCTGTTGTATCCTCTCTATTTTAATCTGTCTGATTTGCTTAATTTTAACAAGTGTATTTGTCTTAACATTAGTGTCCGGTTCATTTGCGTAATATGTGTTTATTGAATACAAATATCTATCTCGTTTGTTTGAATAACTATCAATGCATCCAGTTGGGGGGTTTGTGGCTAACTATATATCTGTTTCCTTTCTTTAAATCATAGCTTGAACTTCTGTGGTGGTGGTGGTAGTTTTTGTGGGGGAGGAAGGGTCCTATTATTTTTTGGTTTGGGGTTTTGTTTGCTTTGTTTTTGTTTTTCTTTTTTTTTCTTTTTGGATAGCCCCTAATCATGGCAAGGAACGAATAAAACTAAATGTGAATTTTCTTATCTGTAACCCTCAAAAAATACAAATTATTCATTCGTTCGTTCGTTCGTTCGTTCGTTAGTTCGTTCATTCTCTCCTCTCTCTCTCTCTCTCTCTCTCTCTCTCTCTCTCTCTCTCTCTCTCTCTCTCTCTCTCTCTCTCTCTTCTCTCCCTCCATCTCCCTCTCTCTCTCCCTCCCGCCCTCTCTCTCCCTCCCTCCCTCCCTGCTCCCTCTCTTTCCCTCCCTACCCCCTACTCCGCTGCCCTATGCAGGTGTTGGTTGGGGTCGTATCGACCTGCAGGAGGATCAGGTTCATTCCTCCTCAGATGTGGGAGATCCCAGCCATCGATTCGGCCATCAGATCAGCGCAACACCCTCATGCCTTCACCCTGTCTAAAGATGAAACGGAGGGGGAGGGAGGGGGGGACGTGACCGGGGATGGGATGGGGGCGTAGGGATGGGGGGGGGGTGTCAGAGGACTGAGTGACAAAAGACGGAGGGAGGGGGGGTGGAGGAGGGGACGATGGTAGGTGTATGTGCGTGCTTGTGCATGATGTGTGTGCGTGTGTGCGAGTGTGCGTGCGTGTGTGTGTGTGTGTGTGTGTGTGTGTGTGTGTGTGTGTGTTGTGTGTGTGTGTGTGTACGTGCGTGCGTGCGTGGTGTAGTGTAGTGTAGTGTAGTGTAGTGTAGTGTAGTGTAGTGTAGTGTAGTGTAGTGTAGTGTAGTGTAGTGTAGTGTAGTGTAGTGTGTGCGTGCGTGCGTGCGTGCGTGCGTGCGTGCGCGCGCGCGCGCGCGCGCGTGTGTGTGTAAAATAAAAATGAATGTAGCATGCAATCAAGAAAAAATGATACACAAGAGAAACATGAAGGCAGCAGATGCTCATTCACAAGAGGAGGAGGGAACCAAGACCCAAGCCCTCAAGTCTTCAGCTAGGGGGGAGTTAGAGAGGACAGTGCTGCAAGATATTCTGAAACGAATATATCGATTGAGTGTGCCATGCCCAACACTGAAAAGAAGCCAGGTCTATGTAGAATGTGCTTGACACGAAACAAAAAATGCGTTGATCGCTCGTTTTGAGATAACAGTTTGGAATTCTAAGAATCTGAGAGTCATCAGCAGAAGGGGATCACGACCTGATGTTCATTTATTGATTTCTTTGTTTATTCATTTCTTCATCTATTATTTTCTTTGTTTATTTGTCTACTTATTTCTTTATCTATTTCTTTATTTCATTTCTTCTTTTATTTCGAGGATAATAGAACTAGCACTCGTGTGTCTTTTACATCCAGTCCACGTGCGCATGCAGTTTTGTACGCTTTGTCATCCGTTCCCACCGACGCACAGTATCCTACTCATCCAAATGTGTAAAGAAGATCAACTAGGTAAGATGGAGAATCATTGAAAACATAGCACAGCAGGGACGGTTTGTAACCGATTCTTTTGTC
>CM060332.1:16163687-16176187 GCA_030674155.1 Stramonita haemastoma
AAGAAGAAAAAAGAAGAAGAAGAGAAGAAGAAAAAAAGACAAGAAGAAGAAGAAGAAGAAGAAGAAGAAGAAGAAGAAGAAGAAGAAGAAGAAGAAGAAGAAGAAGAAGAAGAAGCAGAAGAAGAAGAACAACACAACAAGCAACAAGAAGAACAAGAAGAAGAAGAAGAAGAAAGAAGAAGAAGAAGAAGAAGAAGAAGAAGAAGAGAAGAAGAAGAAGAAGAACAACAACAACAACACAACAACAACAAGAAGACAGAACAAAAGACAAGAAGAAAGAAACAACAATACAACAACAACAAGACAAAAATAAACAAGAATGCAAAATGTATAAAAGAAAAGACAAGAGAAGAGGAAGAAAAATGAAGAAAAGACAGAACAGGAACAAGATAAGAACAAAATACCACGAATGAAAATAAAAGTTATTACAATTCAGAAGGGTGTAGGCTTCACACTGCTGTGTCTTGAAGTCAAGAACATTGAAGAATCCTCAAGTCTTACAGTACTCTGAGCAGATTTTTGCACACTACCGTTTGCGCGCCTTGGCTTCAGTACAGTCTCCCAGTCACCTAGCTGTCAATGGGTACCTGCCCTCTTGAGGTCAGGAAGATAAAGCAGCGAGAGAGAGGAGATGGCCCGCCTTCAATATGCTGGCTCCTGGAGAAGTTGAGGTATCTGACGCCTCGCTCCCTTACGACCACATTGGTTATGGGACACCTTTACTTTTTACCTTTTTACACAGCCATACCTAGGACGGGATAGGCTCCGCCAGGTTCAACTTGTTAACGATGCACTGCTTCAAAAAAAAACCAGTGCAGTACCCTACCCACTTCTTTGAGTGAGTTTAGCGTCTGTCAGTTCTTTCCTTCGACTGATGATGGTTGATGGTTGTTCTTTTTTATGAAAACGATGATGATTGAAGTCTATTCTTTTTTATAAAACGATGATGATGACGTTTATCTTTTTTTGAAACGATGATGATTGAAGCTATCTTTTTTATGAAACGATGTATTGAATCCGACCTCAAATAACATGTCCAACATAGTGAACATTTGGATTTTTGTGAAAAATATTTGTTATGTCATAGGAAACAATTTAAAATCTGCCTGTCAGTCTTCACAGAATGTTGATGATATACAGAACGAAAGAACTATCACAATTTACCAGCCACATTTGTCTGATTTTCTTTAATCCGTTTACCTTCAAATCTAAATGTTGGTGATTTTGCTCTGAACTTCAACTTAAAGAATATTTCTTTTGTGTCCATGAAATAAGCACTTAAATAACACTATGCGTCGTCAAAGTGACTGCACCAACACCTATGGCATTCAACGTGTCATGACGACAGCCCTATCTAAGCTAAAAAAAAATCCCTACCTTTTTTTCTAAGTTCTGTGAAACTGACAATGTTGGCGTTTTTTTGGCCATACAATATCAAGCACACAGGACACAAGATGATCACTATGCAGTTTATGTTGGTGTTATTTTCTCGCACAATAAACTGATGTAGATAACATTATGTTGCCTTCATTTTTTTGCATTATCAGATCTGTTTATTAAAACGAATTTGTCTCCGAGCAACAACAACTGAAACGGACAATTGATTAAAACAACACAGAAGTCGAGTATTGGCTTCTATTAAATCACTTGAAGGTGACAATTCAACCGTCCATCTACTTCCATTTTTTCCCTTTTCAAATGCCGGATGAATCAATGTTCCAAACATAGTCTACCTTATGTGAAACTATACAGAATTACGTAAGCTATTCGGCTCGCTACCTATCACATTTGTGGAAGAGTGTGGTAAACAAAATAAAAGCGTTATGTGACTGTCATCCGAGTTTGTCGGGCATTTAAATACATTTTCACCATAATTTCACTGTATCTTTGTTTCATAACTCGAATGTTTCAAATCTCCTGTGATAGCAATGTCTGAAACATTTAGAAAAATGGTATATTTGTTTTTCAAGTTTCAAAGAATCAAAGACCACAGAGAAGAACTTTTGTTGATAGCTGATCGTCCTAAACTTATCGAAGTATCAGAATTTCATAGCGAGTAAGTTGAAGACGGACACCGAACGAAAATAAAACGAAATAAAAGTAAAAGTAACATTTCTCCTGCCTGATGTGACTTCATGTTTGATAATAATGTAGACGTGTTTGGTGTCAGAGCACTTCGAAGTTCAGCTGACATTGACTGGCACTGCTTAGATCTGACGTCTGCTTGTTGCAATGTCCGGGACAGTTGCGTCCCTTTTGTTGACATTTTTCAGAAGTGCTAACGAGCAGGGTGAGTGTGTTGTGTGTGTGTGTGTGTGTGTGTGTGTGTGTGTGGTGGTGTGTGTGTGTGTGTGGTGTGTGTGTGTGTGTGTGTGTGTGTGTGTGTGTGTGTGTGTGGTGTGTCCGCGCACATGAGAGTGTCTGTCCTATAAAAAAATAAACGCACTAGAAGCGATTTAATTAGTGTTTGATGGTAAAATTGAAAATTGAAAAAAAACCCCAGATCGAAACAGTCTTCGTCAGTTAAGATCTTGAAAAGGAAAAGATGCTTTACATTTTGAAGTGTGTTTTTTTTTTAATCCATCCCATTTGCATTGTAACGTGGTGTACTATCTTGCAATAAAATTGATTCCATTAATCTCAGTGCAAAAACCACACTTCACAAAACATGATGACTTAATAGTATTTAAAGGAAGTATTTTACATCCATTTCTGATGAACCCTTCAGCTCTTACAAAAGAATGTTTCTTTCCTGCTTCGCTTTTGGGCTGGGATTTTGTTGTTGTTGTTTATTTAGTTTATTTAGGGGGCGGGATAGTTGCTTTTTGTTTGCTTGTTGGCCTGTTTTTGTTTGTTGTATTCTTCACTTTTTTCTAATTATTATTTTGTCGTGTTGTTTTTACTGAAGTTCAAACACACACACACACAACACACACACACACAACCACACACACACACACACACACACACACACACACCATCCACACACAAAACATACATACATACTACAACATACAACACATACAACACGCACGCACGCACGCACGCGCACACACACACACACACACACACACATACAAACACACACAAACACACACACTTACACCACACAGACACACACACAACACATCTACCACACAACCTCACACACACACACCCACACACACACACACACACACCACACACCACACACAAGACTCCTTTCAGTAACACGCACCTTTTATCACCATCATCATATACCCAAACACGGCTACTCCCCCTCCCCCCCTCCCCCTCACCACCACCCCACCCCCTTCCCGTCACCACCCCCCCCCCCTCCCCACCCGCCAGACAAACTGACCGCTGGCACAGCAGTGATTTCACCATCATCATCCTCTCTCATCCTCATCATCCTCATCAGCTTTACACCTACTGGCCACAGACTGCGACACGTCTGTCCACACTTTCCCAATCGTAAAACACTGACCGCTTACAGTGTCACGGTCTGCAGACAAGCCACAAAGGGCAGTTTTATTGACCACCCTCCCCCGAGGTCCCCGAGTCGCCGAAGAAGCATAACGCCGTTGTCCAATCCCTAGGGGCCATTAAAGCGTTCCCGTGACGACGACGTGACGTCAATCGTGACGACACACTGATGGCAGTGCACCTGGTGAACCCTGAAGAGCATTGACTGTTTGGTGTTGATATATATATATAGAGGGATAGTGAAGGTCAGACTGATGCGTTCCCTGATCATGTCCATATTTTTGTACGCATGTGAAACATGGACCCTAACAGCAGACATTGAAAGAAGGATACAGGCAATGGAGATGAGATGCTTTCGCAAACTCCATGGCATTTCATACAGAGATCACATCACTAACGAAGAAATGAAAACTAGAATAAGGAATGCCATCGGACCATATGAAGAGTTCCTAACTTCAGTGATAAAACGCAAGCTAAAGTGGTACGGGCACGTCACATGATCATCTGGACTGGTCAAGACTGTCTTACAGGGAACAGTAAGGGTGGGATTTTTATTATCTCCAAGATCATCTTCCAAGTGCAGACCTGCCAGTGCTCTATTCCTTTCGTTTATATACACATGCAAAATATCAAATATGCATGTTAAAGATTCCATAATCTTAGGCAGTGTTTAGTGGGTTATAGAAACACAAACATGCCTAGCATACATCCCCAAGGTCCTCTCTCTCTCTCTCTCTCTCTCTCTCTCTCTCTCTCTCTCTCTCTCTCTCTCTCTCTCTCTCTCTCTCTCTCTCTCTCTCTCTCTCTCTCTCTCTCTCCTCTCTCTCTCTCTCTCAATTTAGTTTAAACTTTAGGATGATGTTGATATACAGTGAGTATGTAGGATTTTTCTTTTTGGTACTATCTCGAGTTTGTATTATTGTTGTTCGTATCAAAGGCAATGAAAAAAGTATACCAATGCTTATCTGTAACCCTTATAAATGAATATCTCCATCACCACCATCATCATCATCAATACTCCATCCCCTCCCCCATATATATATATATATATATATATATATATAATATATATATATATATATATATATATATATATATATAATTTCAACAAAAGGCGTTCTGCTTTGCAATTATCCCTGTATCAAAATAGTTAACATGTCATTCAAGTTATTTCAATACTTAATGCTATACAGTTTATACCCTCTTTCATTCTTAATCAATGTTATTGATTTATTTATTCATTCATTCATTTAGTTTTGTTTTTTTTTGTCTTGAGATGTTCCAAACAGCCCAAGAAGATGTGTGCTAATTGCATAAGTAAATGATACAACCGGCGAGCTTGAAGAGTTTTTATGTTCATTTATAGGAAGGAATGAGAGGGAGGTTGATGGGGAGGGGGATTTGAGAGGAAGTGTGTGAAATTATAATGAGTTCGGTAATCTTCTACTCATATTTCATTAGAAGTAGGACCTATACCATCAACCAACCCCCACTCGACGTTTACTGAGTGAAAATACAAAGCAGGTACTTTGTGATCGTATTATCGTCCCAGTGAAGACTTTCGATTTAGATGTAAATGACGCCAAGAACACGTTCAATAGAAACATCACTCTTTTTACCTCCGGTTTGGAGGTGTGGGAGAGATACACATGTATACTACCACTCACTCTCGCCAAACTTTTCTCACAGTGTGTGTAACAGCAATCAATTGACTTCACTAGTAAGGTCTACTATGGTCAACAGTACTGCAAAAAATATTAAGAGAACAAGAAGTGGAAATAAAATATTTACAGAACCTTTTTTCTTGTGTTTTAATCCTACGACACGCTTCACACTAATGCGCGACTGTTTTAATTATCTCCCCCTGATAAACAACACTTTTGCCTTCTTTGGAGCTACTAAAATTCATAATGGCTCGCTCTATCATGGGAGTTAATTCACACGCATGCGCAGAGCTTCTGAATTATTTCCCTTCTAAAGAACGCTGTTGCCTTCTTTGTGGCTACTAAAATTCATATAGGCTCGCTCCATCAGGGGAGATTATTAGAGAAACTCACATGACAAACTATTCCTTATCGAATTTTGTCGTCTCTAGTCTTGCGTAAAAGACACAGCTCAAGTCACAAGAAATACTATCCACACGCTGAGTACCTCACAATTATTTATTCAGACGTCTTTTAAAATATCAAACTTAAAAATCAAATGAAACGTACTAGAGTTCTGATTGACAAGAAGGTCGCTTCAGTTTATAATGGATGTTTGTATTTGTATAATTTCCAAAGCACTCTGAGGCGGGATAGCTAAGTGGTCAGAGCGCTCGCTTTCCCCCAGTCAAGTTAAGCAGCGTCGAGCGTGGTTACCAGTTGGATGGGTGACCGTTTGCGCGCCTTGGCTTCAGTACAGTCCCCCCCAGTTCACCCACCTTTAAATGGGTACCTGCCCTCTTTAAGGTCAGGGAAGGTAAAGCGGCGAGGGAGAGGAGATGGGCTCCGCCCTCAATATGCTGACCCCTAGAGAAGCTGAGGTCTCTGACGCCTTGCTCACCCTACGACCGCCAAGGTTATGGGACACCTTTACCTTATTTATCATAGCACTCTAAGTCACTGCAGATTTCTCTGCCTGAAATTCGAGCCGCTCTCTCCCCGGGATGAGCCCACGCCACGAGAGCAGCGCCACCTTTTATTTTATTTTCCTGTCTACTTGTGTTTTCGTTTCTCTATCAGTGTGGCTGTTTGTTATTGTTTCTACAATTATGATAATAATCACTTTTGATCTGTCTTTTTAAAACAATGTTCATTCCTCCCACCACCACCCCCTTTTGTCTTTCCTCTGGCTTTTTTCTTTTGCGTTGTTATTGCTTTTTTGGGGGGCGGGATGGGGGCGGGGGGGTAGGCTTTCGTGTGTTGTTTATTTTTTAGTTATTCTATTCTTTTATATCGATGATAATGCAATAAGAACTCCATGTGCTTTTTTACACCTAGTCCCCGTGTGTATGCAGTTGTGTAATTCTTCTCATCTGTTCCGACTGGCACACGATGACCTACTCTTACGAAAAGCAGAACAGGATTTAACGCGTGCACAAGATGTTCTGTGTGCGTTCGCACACGGGGCCTCGGTTTATAGTCTCATCCGAAGGACTTTTGGGGAGAGTGGAGTCAGCACTGAGGAAAAATCCCCTCGAACTAGAATCAAACCCGGGTCGCCAAATTGCGAGCGCAATGTTCTGACCACTAGTATCCCGTCCCGTGTGTGTGTGTGTGTGTGTGTGTGTGTGTGTGTGTGTGTGTGTGTGTGTGTGTGTGTGTGTGTGTGTGTGTATGTATGTGCGTGTGTGTATGTGTGTGCGTGCGTGCGTGCGTGCGTGCGTGTGTGTTTGTGTGTGTGTGTGTGTGTGTGTGTGTGTGTGTGTGTGTGTGTGTGTGTGTGTGTGTGTAAGTAAATAACAGCCTATGCAACAAACTACTAAGGAAAACGGAGGGAGAAAACAGCCCAGCTTTCAGTATGGTGCTTAGACTGTAGGAGGCAGAAGTAAAGAACACGTTTCAAAACCTACAAGCAGTCAATAATATGTTACAAGTAGAACAAAACTCTGAAATGAAAAAAAGTACTATAGCATACAGAAAAATTTAGAATCTGGATATATTTTCACATAATAATGTAGATATGTGCCTAAAGTGTGGGGGGAAAACACAAACAAAAAGCCCCACAAAATAGTTTCTTCCTGCGGCACTGCATTCTCCTCTCTGCCTTGGCCATTATGGGGTTGTGTTTTTAAAATTATTATTACCATAAACATTTACCTGTCTAAATCACATACTGGTGAATACACATAAAACCAAGGAGAAAAAAAGAACATGCACACCTCTGCGTGCATGCGTGCGTGCGTGCGTGTGCGTGTTTTTTTTTATTTTGTGGATGTGTTTGTGTGTGCTTGTCTATTTGTCTGTCTGTCTTTCTATCTGTATAGCTATCTGTCTGTCTGTCTGTCTGTCTGTCTGTCAGTCTGTCTGCCCGTATGTCTACCTACCTGCTTATCCGTCAATCACTCTGTCTGACTGGCTTGGTCTCGCCAGCAAAGCTGACCTATCTCTCTTTTCCTGCTGTTGTTTTGAGGTGGACAGACAGACAGACAGACAGACAGACAGACAGACAGACAGACAGACAGACAGACAGCCCTAAAAGTGGACAGACAGACAGACAGACAGACAGCCAGCCCTGAAAGTGGACAGACAGCCAGCCCTGAAGGTGAACAGACAGACAGACAGCCCTCAAAATGGACAGACAGCCCCAGTTGTTGCTGTGATCTGGCTGATAGAAATAACGAAGCGCACTCCTGCAGTCAGGCAGGCAAACTGGCACGGAGAGACAGACAACCCTGAGTATGGACAGACGACCCGGGTTCGATTCCAGTTGGAGGGGATTTTTCCCCTGGAGTTAACATCAGTGCTGACTCCACTCACCCCAAAAGTCTTTTGGATGAGACTGTTAACCGAGGCCCCGTGTGCGAACGCACGCAGAACATCTTGCGCACATGTTAAATCCTGTTCCGCTTTTTTGTAAGAGTAGGCCACTATGTGCCGGTGGGAACAGATGACAATATTTACAAAACCACATACACACGGGACTGGATGTAAAACAAATTTTTAAAGCACACGAGTGCTTATTCCATTATCCTCGATATAAAAGAATAAAGAAGAAAGAAAAGAAGAAGAAAGGGAAAGTAGACGATAGACAGATTTTGAAACACACACACTTCACCGTCTGTCTGTCTAGCAAAGAAGCAGACTCCAAACAGAAGGGGGAGGGGGAGGGAGAGGGGGGAGATAGCCTAGTGGTTAGAACGTTGGGCTCGCGATCTAACGTCCCCAATTTGAGCCACCCCCTGATGATGTATTGATGACTTATTGACAATGATGTATTGTCCGTTGGAGGTGGGGGGGGGGGGCTCTGGAGTTAACATCAGTTTTGATTCCACTCCCTCGAAAGTCCTTCAGATTAGATTATAAAACCGACGTCCCGTGTGAGAACGTACGCAGAACATCTTGCAGACACGTTCAAATCTGTTTGGCTTTTCGAAGAGTAGGCCATTGCTCAGCTGGAAGGAATTGATGGTAACATTCACACACAACCCCCCCCCCCCCCCAAAAAAAAAAAAAAAAAAAAAAAAAAAAAAAAAAAAAAACTTTTAAAAAACCCAAACCTGCATACACGTCGTGTTTAGACTTTATCCTTTCGTGTCGTAATGTGGCTACCTTCAAGGAACAGATGACAAAATTTACAAAACCACATACACACGGGGACTGGATGTAAAAAAAAAATCACATGAGTGCTTATTCCATTATCCTCGATATAAAAGAAAAAAGAAAGAAAGAAAGAAAGAAAGAAAGAAAGAAAGAAAGAAAGAAAGAAGGAAAGAAGGAAGGAAGGAAGGAAGGAAGGAAGGAAGGAAGGAAGGAAGGAAGGAAGGAAGGAAGGAAGGAAGGTAGGAAGGAAGGAAGGAACAAAGCAACAAAGAAACAAAGAAACAAAGATGGGCAAAGGTTGATCGCAAAAAGTAAAACATATCACTGGTGAACCTCGGAGCTCTAGCTGATGATCGAAAAAAACAAAAACAAAAACAAAAATAACCAAACAAACAACGAAACAAAAGAAAAGCAATGCAAAACTAGACGGTCCAAGATTGCCCATGAGTGGTTGAATACGCCTCCTGAAAGGTATGGATCCTGATTGTGATAGTGCATGAAGGCCATGATGGATTCTGGTAGTAACTGATGGGGGAAAACCTACCTTCACTAGGTATCAGCATGTTTTATCCTGACCAACAGGGGGTGTTGTGTTGTATTGTGTTGTATTGTGTTGTGTTGTGTTGTATTGTGTTGTGTTGTGTTGTGTTATATTGATTTGTGTTGTATTTTATTAATTTGTATTGTATCGTGCTGTATTATGTTGTGTTGCAGTTATCGTATTGGTTTGTGTTAGATTATGTTGCGTTGCGTTGTGTTGAATTGTGTTGTATTGTAATGCATTGTACTGTTTTGTATTGTGTTGTATTGTATTGCATTGTAGTAATTTGTTTTGCATTGTATTGTGTTTTAATGTATTGCGTTTTCCTGGAAAAGTTTGGGGTCCAAACAGGGTTTGAACCACCGCACACTCCGACCCGGACTTTTCGCTTTCTAGACAGGCGCGTTACCTCTAGACCACCGATCCACTTTGCTTGTGTGACCGGGTTTTTTTCCCAACCGTTTAAATAGCTGCATTCCGACTTTTGGAAATGGTTTCTAAAAAGACATTAGTGTACATGAGTTTTTGAAATTGTTGTCCGTTCCTACCAGGATAAAATGGCCTACTCTTTCCAAAGGCGGAACGGGTTTTGAACGTGTTGACAAGACGTTCTCCCCATACTGTCGTTTGTAAGATGATCATTCCAAATCTCCCCATCTTGTGATATGACCATACTACTTAAGGTCGGGTTGTTTGTTTTGTTGAAACCTATAATGAGGAACGTGGCAGGTTGCATGCTCTCATTTCAACAAACCTGTAATTGTATCAGAAAAAGACAGTGTTATAGAACATGGTATAACCCCTAGGCCTTCCCCCCCCCCCCCCCCCCCCCCCCCTCCGTTCTCCTCTCCTGTTCTTTTCGATTGAGGAATCAGTGGACAATCAATGTTGGGCAAGCAGGCAGGGGTGGGTTATTTCCCCCTTGATTGAGAGCCTGAAATGAAACGTCAGAAAGATAAATCACCCCCCCCCCCCTCTCTCTCTCCCTCTCTTTCTCTCTCTCCCTCTCTGTCTTTGTCTCTGTCTCTCTCTCTCCCTCTCTGTCTTTGTCTCTGTCTGTCTGTCTGTCTGTCTGTCCTGTCTGTCTGTCTGTCTTCTGTCTGTCTGTCTCTGTCTCGTTCTGTCTCTCTCTCTCTCTCCTCTCTCTCTCTCTCTCTCTCCTCCTCTCTCTCTCTCTCACTCTCTCTCTCTCTCTCTCCTCTCTCTCTTTCCTCTCTGTCTCTGTTTCTCTCTCTGTCTCTACTCTCTGTCTCTATCTCTCTGTTTCTCCCTGTCTCCTCTGTTCTCTGTCTCTCTGTCTCTGTCTCTATCTCTCTGGTTCTCTATCTCTCTGTTTCTCCCTGTCTCTCTCTGGTTCTCTGTCTCTCTGTCTCTGTCTCTATCTCTCTGGTTCTCTATCTCTCTGTTTCTCCCTGTCTCTCTCTGGTTCTCTGTCTCTCTGTCTCTGTCTCTATCTCTCTGGTTCTCTATCTCTCTGGTTCTCTGTCCTCTGTCTGTGTTGTGTGTGTCTCTCTCTCTCTCTCTCTCTCTCTCTCTCTCTCCTCTCTCTCTCTTCTCCTCTCTCTCTCTCTCTCTTCTCTCTCTCTCTCTCCCTCTCCCCTCCTCTCTCTCTCTCCTCCTCTCTCTCTTCCTCTCGCTCTCTCTCGACTCTACATCATCTCTCTCTCCTCGCTCCCCGCCTACCTCTATACTCACTGTCAAGCATCTAATCTCTCTCTCCCCCCCCCCCTTCTACCCTCCTCCTCCCCCCCCCCCTTCCCTCCCCGTCTCTGCTGTCAAAGAAAAAGACTCAGAGGAGAGAGAGAAGAGAGAGAGAAGAGAGAGAGAGAGAGAGAGAACTAACCTGAACACTGAACACTGACACTCCGAACACTGAAAAGATTTATTGTACTTCGGCCTTGGGCCACTATACAAAGCATGTTTGGAGCAGGGAAAAAGTACACATAGCAGATAACCTTTTCAGCATTTTGCAACATCTAATTCTACAAGTAAACAGAATCACACTCAATATCTTCCATCTATCATCATCCTCATAGTCATCTTCAGCATCTTCATAAACATCACCATCAACATCTCATTATCTACAGCAGCAGCTGCAGCAAGTATGTCAACATCACTATCATTACTTACATCATCTACATATATCATCATTCGGCACCATCTTCTTCATCATCTATTATTTACCATCAACTTCTTCAACCTGTATAATCATCGTCACGATCATCATCTTCACTATCTACACAGTGAGAGAGAGACAGAGACAGAGACAGACAGACAGACAGATAGACAGACAGACAAATACAGACAGACAGAGAGAGAGAAGGATAGAAAGAGAGAGACAGAGAGAGAGAGAACAGAGAGACAGAGACAGAGAGAGAGAGAGGTTGAGTGACAGAGAGAGACATATATAGTCATAGTAGGCACCCATCAGTCTCGGAAGACTATGGAATAGCGCTCTAGTCTTTAGAGCGCAAAGCCTGGGCAAGTATGTAGGGGGGCAAGCTGTTACCCATGCAGCAGACCCCCCCTCTCCACGGCACTGGAATGATCCATTGGAAAGGCAATGACCGATACGAATGGTTCCAGTACCGTCGCAGGAGCCACCAGAACGTTGCCATATAGCCTACCTACAGCCCCGAGCCGCTCTGGGACTCAAACTCCCCGATTTTTCCTCAGGGATGGTGTCTAAACACGACACCTGTGTGCATGCTGGTTTGTTATAATTTTGTCATCCGCTCCTACCGGCACACGATGGCCTACTCTTCCGAAAGGTGGAATGGGGTTTTAACGTGTGCGCAAGATGTTCTGCGTGCATTCGCACACGGGGCCTCGGTTTCGAGTCTCATCCGAATGACGGTGGCAGGATGGTTAAGACGTTCACCTGCCAATATGTAAACCGTGAGTTTCTGGGTTCGTACCCAGCCTCGCCCTTTCTTCCTAGTTTGACAGAAAAATCAAACTGAATGACATATATATATATATATATATATATATATATATATATATATATATATATATATATATATATATTGTCTATGATATTCAACGATAAACAAGCCTAGTCTTACAATCTGTCTTGGTAACTTTACACAAAAAATAAAGACAAACATGCAGAAAAATCCCTGTACATATGACTGAATAACAACACACAACAGATCATTTCTAAACAGCCACAACGCACACTGTCGACAATCTTTTCTTTAAAATAACAACATTTAACAGTAACAAAAAAAATGCTACCACCACTACTA
>CM060332.1:16188687-16198687 GCA_030674155.1 Stramonita haemastoma
GTAATTTAAAATACATCTCTACGTCATTATCAAAATTAACATCAGGGTGGTTTAAAATACATCTCTACATCACTATCCAAAGTCGACATATAGATGCTTTAAGATATATCACAGTTAACATGAGCATACATTTACTTTAATCTATTCATTTTCAAAGTGAGGATAAAATATATTAAGGACATTTTTTTAAATACTTTATTTCCTTCTTTTATTTCGAGAATAATAGAATTAAGAAATCATCTCTTCTTGAAGAAGAAGAAGAAGAAGAAGAAGAAGAAGAAGAAGAAGAAGAAGAAGAAGAAGAAGAAGAAGAAGAAGAAGAAGAAGAAGGAAAGGCAAAGCAAGGCAAGGCAAGGCAAGGCAAATTCTTTTATTCGAGGATAATGGATAAGCACTCGTGTGCTTTTTTACATCCAGTCCCCGCTCTTTTCAGGGATAACATCAAGATAAAAAGATACTAAAGGAGAAGAAGAAGAAGACAGATAAAGACAGACAGACAGACAGAGACAGATAGACCAGACAGACAAACAGACAGACAGACAAACAGACAGAGGGGGAGGGAGCCGGCAAGGAGCTATTCAAGGGGAATGATTGCTGATGGTAGAATCACTCACGCGCTGACTAGCTTCCCTTAGGCCGCTGTGACGCTTGTGTATATTTATTTATTATTTATTTATTTATTTATTCTTTTATATCGAGGATAACAGAATAAGCAATCATGTGCTTTTTTTCATCCGGTCCCCGTGTGTATGCAGTTTTGTAAATCTTGTCATCTGTTCCCACCGGCACACGATGGCCTACTCTTACGAAAAGCGGAACAGGATTTAACGTGTGCGCAAGATGTTCTGCGTGCGTTCGCACACGGGGCCTCGGTTTACAGTCTCATCCGAAGGACTTTTGGGGAGAGTGGAGTCAGCACTGATGTTAACTCCAGGAAGAAAATTTCCTCGACCGGACTCGAACCCGGGTCTTCAAATTGCGAGCGCAATGTTCTGACCACTAGGCTATCCGCCCCCAATATATAACTAATGTAGTGGGGGCTACACTCCTGCTTTAGCTTGCAGGTCATGTTTCGTGTAGTATCTTGTATGAGAGTGCTAGTTAGAAAAAAAAAAACACAAAAAAAAACTGCTGATTTTCAGAGATTTTGTAAAGTATGAAAAAATGCACAGTGTACTTGTTTTGGGGATTGAGGACATAGAGCAATACCAGGTAGTCACGAGAAAGCTGGAAATGATCATCAAATGAGGACTGCTTGTGTTCCTACCATGTTGACCCCGCGTATGCATAATATCGTAGTTAGGAAGCTAGTAGACGACAAAGGACTGAGCAGACACAGAGTTTGCTGGGGGAAAAATCAAACGTAACAGATTTATACAAAATCACAAGAGTTTTGAATCAGGCTTATTTTTCAACAACAAAAAATGGGGGGGGGGGGGGACTAAGTAAGTCTTCAATTTTAAAAAGACCATAGGGTATTATTTCTGTGGATGTCTTTTAGTACGTGCGGTCCGAATGCAAGAGTAGTATAGGAAAGCAGAAGGAAAAGTGCAACAACAACAACAAAATAAGTAATACTGGTGTGGAGCCTGTTTGGGGCAGTAGGGTGTCTGAGAGTGATAGATAACCCTAGTTCCCTGACTGACTGACTGACTGACTGACTGCCTGTGTGCGTGCACGCCCGCGTGTGGGGGTACATGAGCATGTGTGTGCCCACCACGCAGGCACGCTCGCTCACTGTCAGTACAGGGGTTCCCTTCCGCGGTTAGTCAGTCTTCTTCGTTTGTCATCCGATGCCGAATTCGATTCAATGCTGTTCAATACAATTCAATGCAATTCAATGCAATTCAATGCAATTCAATGCATTTCAATGCAGTTCAATGCAATTCAATGCAGTTCAATGCAATTCAATGCAGTTCAATACAATTCAATGCAGTTCAATGCAATTCAATGCAGTTCAATGCAATTCAATGCAGTTCAATATAATTCAATGCAATTCAATGCAGTTCAATGCAGTTCAATGCAGTTCAATGCAATTCAATGCAATTCAATACAATTCAATGCAATTCAATGCAGTTCAATGCAGCTCAATGTAATTCAATACAATTCAATGCAGTTCAATGCAATTCAATGCAGTTCAATGCAGCTCAATGTAATTCAATACAATTCAATGCAATTCAATGCAGTTCAATGCAGTTCAATGCAGTTCAATGCAGTTCAATACAATTCAATGCAATTCAATGCAATTCAATGCAGTTCAATGCAGTTCAATGCAGTTCAATACAATTCAATGCAATTACTTGATTATCTCAAGAAGAGAAATTCATTCAGGTTACGAGCAGAGGAGTAAACATCAAAGGATTTTAAAATTTCTTTAGTCATTAATTTATGTATTTATTTATTCATTTATTTATTTATTTATTTATTCTTTTATATCAAGGATAATGAAATGAGCCCTTGTGTGTGTTCTATACGTCCAGTCCCCGTGTGTATGCAGTTTGTAAATCTTGTCGTCTGTTCCCACCGGCACACGATGGCCTACTCTTACGAAAAGCGGAACAGGATTTAACGTGTGCGCGAGATGTTTTTGCGTGCGGATAAAAGAATGAGTGACGTGCATGTCATCAGAGAGGTTACAGCTTACAGCGCAATACAACACCAACACATGATGCTCTCTGTGCAAACAGCACATAATTATCTGACGTACTCCCACTCAGGTTTCTGCAACATAGTTACAATGGTGCTCCTCAACACAACTTCCGATATTATACAAGACACGTTCCACATGCAAGTCTAAACGTGTGCGTGCACATGCGAGTAGTATGCAAACACACACAAACACACACGCGCGCGCGCGTGCACGCACGCACGTACAAGCGCGCGCGCACACACACACACACACACACACACACACACACACACACACACACACACACACACACACACACACACACACACACACACATCTAAGATATCGGATATAATCTTAAGTTTGAGGTTGTTGAATCATGTTAGTTAAAGAGTATTGGTGAAATGTTTTTTTTTCTCTTTTTCTTCCCTAGATAGATGGCTTGATAAAAAAAAATCAATACTTATTCAATGTACTATCTGGAAATAAAAATTTGATTTGATTTGATCTGATTTGACACACATAGGTGGACAATAAACAGACAGACAGATAGACAGACACAGACAGACAGACAGACAGACAGACAAGACAGACAGACAGACAGACAGACAGACAGACAGACAGACAGACAGACAGACCCACCAGAGGGCAGGTACCCGGGCACCAGAGTTCTGAAGAAGCGCTGGGTGACGGAGGGCGTCATGATCAGCACGTACATCAGACAGATGACCATCAGCATCTTGGTCACCGCCACCTCCTTCATCACCCCTGCACACACACACGCACACGCACGCATGCATGCACGCACGCACGCACGCACGCACGCACGCACACACACAACACACACACACACACACACACACACACGTCAAAGGGACGGGATATCCTAGTTGTTAGAACATTGCGCTCGCAATCTGACGACCCGGGTTCGAATCCCGTTTAAGGGGATCTTTTCCCCTGGAGTTAAGATAAGTGCTGACTCCACTCTCCCCCCAAAATTCCTTCGGATAAGACCATAAACTGAGGCCTCGTGTGCGAACGCACGCAGAACATCTTGCTCATACGTTGAAACCTGTTCCGCTTTTCGAAAGAGTAGCGCATTGTGTGCCGCTGGGAACAGATGACAAAATTTACAAAACCGCATACACACGGGGACTGGATGTAAAAAGAAAACACACAAGTGCTTATTTCGTTATCCTCGAAAGAAAAGAATACTTAAAAAAAAAAAATTATCCACAGAAGACTGCATCACTGTAGGAGAATTCATAAGCAGAAACCATAAATAATTGTGTGTGAGCATCACACTGACTCTGGTGTTATGCTCAGTAAAGGATTGTGTCCGGGGCAAAACACCCAAGTGGTTAGAGAGTCATGGCCATGATCTGAGATAACCGAGGACGTAGGTTTGAGTCTTCTCTGTGGTGTTGTTTCAAGGACAAGTCGTGCCTGAAGTCAGGTCTGGCACTGACTCCACTCCTCTAGGCTGACAGTGCTGTGGAGGAGACAGCTAACCCAGGCCAGGGCCAGTGTGTGGAGACAAGCAGAGCCTCTTGCGTGTCCACACCTTACAACCTGATCTGCTTTTCGTAAGAGAGTAGGCCAGCTATGGTCGGTGGCATGGCCTGTCGGTGCTGATGTTGACTTGCTTCTACGAGCAGAAAACAGTTTGAATGCTGTCATTACTTTAATAACGACTCGTTTAAAGCATCATGGCACAAATCACAACCCACCCACTCCAGGCACTAGTTAAGAGGAAAGACCAAATCTAAACTCCTCTGGAACGACAAGAATATCGCCATTAGCTTCAAGATCAGACTGATGCGTTCCCTGATCATGTCCATATTAATTTTTTGAACGCATGTGAAATATGGACCATAACAGCAGACATTGAAAGAAAGATACAGACAATGGAGATGTAATGCTTTCGCAAACTTATAAAGAGATCACATCACTAATGAGAAAATAAAAACCAGAATTTTAAAAAATGCCATCGGGACACAAGAAGAGCTCCTGACTTCTGTGAAAAAAAATGCAAACTGAAGTGGTACAGGCACGTCAGATGAACATTTGGACTGGCCAAGACTGTCCTACAGGGAACAGTACAAGGAGGGAGACGAAGAGGCAGACAGAGAAAACGACGGAATGTCAACCTCAAAGAGTGGACCAGCCTTGAGTGGGACGATTTTGCTACGGAAAACTGACGACCGCAGGAAGAGGAGGAAGCTGGTTGCAAAATTGTCAGTGGTGTACCCCAAGGTCGATAAGGCTACGAAATGGTGAAGGTGAATGGAAAAAAATGTCATTTCTATAAATAAATAAAAATTAAATCACGGGACATCAACTCTCACCTCCTACTATCTCCTCCCCTCTACCACCTCCAGGAAAAACACTTAGAAACTATTTTTATAGCTAAATAAAATTTGAAAAAATGATAACAGAATGCAACTAGCTTCATGGTTCAGTAAACAGTCACATACACAAAAAATCTCACCATAGCTAAACCTCGGAGCGAGAGCCCAGGAAACAACAACAAAACAAACATAAAAACCATAGCAGAAAATCAAACTGACCTGCAGAATCCCCCCTACTACTACCACTGGAAGTGGAGGCAGTCTGCTGTCGCCAGGCCAAGTTCTGGCGGAGGGAGAGAACGGTGAGGGAGGTGGCCACCACCACCACCCCCAGAGAGAGGCAGGGCGCGGCCAACACCAGCAGGTGGTTGTACAGGATGTCGATGACCACCCGGTGCCGCAGGTAGAAAGGGCTGAGGCGGGACAGCCAGCGGGAAGCGTGGGTCAGGGGTCAGTGACCTGCAGGGTCTGGTACTTCATGTTCAGCAGGCTGTAGATGCCCAGGATGTAGAAGGACATGGTCACGATCAGGATCAGCATGTACCTGCAGAGTCAGTGTGGGGGTCGGTGTGTGGGTGGGTGTTTAGCCCAGTCACGTGTAGACAGACAGAGAGAGAGAGAGAGACACTTAGACATACAAGCAGATAGGTCACACAGACAGTCAGACATACACAGGCGCGCGCGCGCGCGCACAACACACACACACACAACACACACACACAGAGGCACACACACACGCGCGCACGCGCACGCACACACACACACACTTACACACACACACACACACACTTACACACACACACACACACACACACGCATGCACACACAACACAACACAACACAACACACAAGCACAACACATACACTCTCTCTCTCTCTCTCTCTCTCTCTCTCTCTCTCTCTCTCTCTCTCTTCTCTCTCTCTCTCTCTCTCTCTCTCTCTCTCTCTCTCGGGGGTTGGTCACGAGACGCGAAGCGGACAGGGCGTACATTTGCTGTGAGCTACAGTAAAACTCTAATTCATACAAAAATGCCAGTTACTGGACTTCCAGCGGCTGTGGAGAGGACCTTAGGCGCCCTGCTGACTGACAATGCAGTCTCCAGCTGGAAAGTGGCAGGAGAAGGGGACAGCGTGGTTTTTGTCTTGCGACTTAAACCAGTGGACACAGCAGTGTCAACCAACATGGCGGATCCAACAGTGAATCGCAGCACACAAGTACAATACTATAGGAAAAAAATCCTACTCCCAAACCCGCAGGGATTTGGAACGCGCTCGAAAGCATAAAGAGAAGCAGGCAAGTGTTGTGTGTGAAAGTGACTGTGTCTTCAGTGCCTCGAGTCCACCTGACAAAAGTGTAGAACAGCAGAATGCAGCATGCGCAGATACGCATAGAGTAGACCTACCAACAGCACACACACAGGACATCAACACAAAAACATCAGTTAAGTTGCCTTCATCAGTTGATTTAGAACCTCCGTGTATGTCTGATTGTAGTGACTGTGCTGATATGTGTGTTTTGCAGCCTGAGGTGAACGATGATAATATTGTTGGTGCATTCGACAAAGGAAATGTCAAACAGTATGTGGCTACTCTAACTGATAGATCAGTACAGAAAAGGCTGAGAGACAGACAAAGAAATACACACTTTAGAAAATCTGTCCTACATCATTCAGATGGTGAAGATATTGTGACGTGTGAATCAGATGACATTGTGATCCAGCTCGCATGCCAACCAGACACTGAGCCAGTATGTGTGTACTGGTTTGTCAAACAGCAAGAGAAAAACATGTTAAAAGAGGAACGTGTCAAACTCGCCAGTTTGCGGAATGGGAAGCGAATCCAGAACACACTACACACGGAGACCCTTTCGTGTGCTTCAAGGGACTTGGCGACACTTAGAGAACTATTACATCGCTGTCTTGGCTAGCGTAGGCGGAGGGCCTGTGACAATGACTGGACGAAAGAAAGGCTCGGAATGCCGTAACATATCCGGACTGTAAAGAGTGTCGTGTCTCGATGTACATTACAAATCAATGCTGTGGTTTCCATGGCATGGAATGGTGTTGTGTGTCAGCTTAAAGTAATTATCGTTATCGTTATTCGGCAACCCCCTTCATGTATGGGCCAGTGGCCTTTTTTCATGAATAAACCTTTCGAGTTCGAGTTCGAGTTCTCTCTCTCTCTCTCTCTCTCTCTCTCTCTCTCTCTCTCTCTCTCTCTCTCTCTCTCTCTCTCTCTCTCTCTCTCTCTCTCTCTCTCCTCTCCCGTCAGGTCTGGTCTAATGTCACAGCACAGTGAAAAGTGACGTGGTCTGTAATATGTCCCTTGCAGTACTTCTTTCATCCTTCTGTACACACAAGCACCTACGCACAAACACCGATTCTTTTGCCAAGATGGCCATTTTTACGCTAGCAATAGATTTCAAATTGCCTGTATATGGCAACGTTCTGGTGGCTCCTGCGACAGTACAAGAACCATTCGTATCGTTCATTGCCTTTCCTATGGATCATTCCAGTGGCGTGGAGGGGGGGGGGGGGGTCTGCTGCATGGGTAACAGCTTGCCTTCCCTGCTTACTTACCCAGGCTTTGCGCTCTAAAGACTAGAGCGCAACTCCAGTCTTCCGAGACTGATGGGTGCCTACTACTACTAGATTTCAAGTTCTTAGTAAATATAGTCCACAGAGTATCTAAAAAGGAGATCAATGACAAAATCAAGGCAACTAACTGCATGCGTCTTTAAAGAAAGGGGCAATTTTACCAGCTAGTTTTCAGGAGCAAGAAACTATGTCTCAATTGAAACACTAAGTATTGACCAATCTGACAAAACTGTAGCTAGCCTACTAACAAACGAAAAAGCTCCGCTAACAGAGACAGAACAACAGGGGATATGGAACATTCCACCTTGGCAACTTCAATATCTTCGTTGAAAAAAAAATTATCGATAATTTGTGTAACCAGATTCAAGATTTGGAGCCAAAGGAGGCGAGGCTAGCAAAAACGAAGAAGGAAATGACTACCCAAGTAAGTGCATGTTCTGTATCTAAGCAGACAGAACAAAAAACAAGTCCCTCAACTTGCAGCCCTCAATCTTGCGCAAAAATAACAAAATCTCCTGCATCTGGTCAAGCCCTTCCACCCTTTTCACGGGAACAGATGACAAGATTTACAAAACTGCATACACACGGGAACTGGATGTAAAAAAGTACATGAGTGCTTATTCCATTATCTTTGATATAAAAGAATAGATAAAAGATACATAAGTCCCAAAGGAAAGTCAAAACCTGTAGCTCCTACAAAAGAAAAGCAACATGCATTTAATGACGTGATGTCAGAGCCTGCCAGTGCAGATGACGTCAAAAGTAGCCAGTCACTTCCTCCTTTTCTATTTTTGCAGGACTGTAAATTGACATGGGATATTAGGGATAGGATAGCTCAGTGGTCAGGTCATTGCTTTCCACTAGTCACACACACACACACACACACACACACACACACACACACACACACACACACACACATACACACACACACACACACACACACACACACACACACACACACACACACACACACACACATATACACACACACACTTACATCGCACACACACACACTCACATCACACACACACACACACACACCACCTCCCAAACTCTTTCTCTCTCCTCTCACCTGGTCTGCAGAAAAGTCTTGGCCTTGAAGGGAGCCAGCACACAAACGCAGCGCTCCAGAGCGATGATCATGGTCATCATGTTGGAGATGGTCATGGCGCCGAAGAGCGGACCCAGCACGGTACTCAGGTGCCGCTGGCTCCAGAACTCCTCCAGATCCTTGTCCGCAAGACCCAGGAAGCTGAAGGACTTGGCCGCGAACATGAGCAAGAGGAAGGTGATGTCGGCCACGGCCAGACTGAAGAGACACAGGTTGACGCGGTCTTTCAGCCCCTGGCGCCAGAAGACTCTGCAGTTGAGGAGGTTAGTGCTGACCCCGAACACCTCTATCCCCGGCAGGACCACCAGGTGGAAGAGAGACTCCACGCGCTCTGCTGTGGCCTCTGCGATGATGTTGTCAGGGTTGTTGCAGGGCAGGAAAATGGAGGTTGTGATGTTTGTAGTAGAGTTGGTTGCGTTTTGTGAAAAACTCTCGGTGGAAATGGGTGGTGGTGCCGTGCTGATGACAGTCATTGTCTGTGTGTGTGTTCTTGAAATACAATTTGGAATTGAATTGAAAGTCAGTGGCGACACTTGAGTGCTGGCTCTGCGTTGGGGGTTTCCAAACGCGTGTTCAAGTTGTGGAAGGTAGATGTGTTTTGGAGTGCGCTTGGATCAGGTTCTGAGTTTGTTTAGTCAGCAGGGCGGGAGGTAAGGGAGAGGAGAAATCGGAGGATGGCTGGAATGCCTTCACCTGTGTACCGCAGTATCCACACGTCTGACAGGGTGTGCGGTCAGCGTTTGTGCAGATTTTGTCAAAGATCTTGATAATGAATGAATGAATGAATGAATGAATGAATGAATGAATGAATGAATGAATGAATGAATGAATGAAAAGTAAAAAAGTAAAGTACCTAGGTGTTGTTGTGGATAACACACTTTCCATGCAAAACTTAATCACCCAGATCTGCCAGTCCTGATACTCTCAGTCAAGGCATGTAAGTGCAATTGGCAAGTACCTGTCCACTGAGGCAACATTCAGCTTGTCACATCTCTCATTCTCTCACCTATGGACTACTGTAATTCTCTTTTCGTAGGTCTACCAGCACCCTCCATCCACCCCCTTCAACGTATAGAAAACCCTGCAGCTTGATTGGTCCTCGGAAAGAAAAATCTGAGCGCATTACCCCTCTCTTGCTATCTCTCCACTGGCTGCCTGTGCCACAGAGAGTAAACTACAAGATCAGTGCCCTCTGTTGTAACTGTCTCCACAAAACAGTTCCCTCCTATCTCTGTGAATGTCTTCACACGTACACTCCTCGTTCCTTCCGCTCGGCTGCAGACACATTGTACATATAAACACCGAGATT
>CM060332.1:16201187-16213687 GCA_030674155.1 Stramonita haemastoma
GAGAGAGAGGAGAGAGAGAGAGAGAGAGAGAGAGAGAGAGAGAGAGAGAGAGAGAGAGAGAGAGAGAGAGAGAGAGAGAGAGAGAAAACAATAGCAAAATTATATTTTCTGAGGTAACTGTTAGAATAAGTACAAAACTTATTTACATCCAGCCCTCGGAAAAAAAGAGAAAATACGTAAACAGACAAATGTATAGGCAACGTGAATACTTTTTTTTATCACAATAAAAGTTTTAAAAGTATGTATACTCCCCCCCCCCCCCCCCCACACACACACACACACACCAAAAACTCTGTGGCGGTGAAAGCAAATATCAAGTCATATTGTTCTACAAACACAGACGATTTTCTCTAATTCTAAAAAACACTGTTGCTTTTCTCCAATTCTACAAACTGACGTTTTTGTCCAATTCTAAAAACAATGACGGGTTTCCTCAACTCTACAAACTGACGTCTTTGTCCAATTCTAAAAACAATGACGGGTTTCCTCAACTCTACAAACTGACGTCTTTGTCCAATTCTAAAAACAGTGATGTTTTTCCCAATTCTACAAACTGATGTTTTTCTCCAATTCTATAAACAATTACGATTTTCTGCAATTCTGCAAACTGATGTTTTTCCCCAATTCTGATTTTTTTAATACTAGTTTTACACACAGTGACTTCTTTTCTCCAATTCTGCAAACAGTGATGTTTTACTTCAATTCTACAAATAGTAACGTTTTTCTCCAATTCTACAGTGATGTTTTTCTCCAATTCTATAAACAATGACTTTTTTCTCCAATTCTATAAACAATGATGTTTTTCACCAATTCTGTAATCAGTAATGTTTATCTCCAATTCTATAAACAATGATGCTTTTCTCCAATTCTGTAAACAATGATGTTTTTCTCCAATTCTGTAATCAGTAATGTTTTTCTCCAATTCTATAAAGAATGATGCTTTTCTCCAATTCTATAAACAATGATGCTTTTCTCCAATTCTATAAACAATGTTTTTCTCCAATTCTATAAACAATGATGCTTTTCTACAATTCTGTAAACAATGATGTTTTTCTCCAATTCTGTAATCAGTAATGTTTTTCTCCAATTCTATAAACCATGATGCTTTTCTCCAATTCTATAAACAATGATGTTTATCTCCAATTCTATAAACAATGATGTTTTTCTCCAATTCTATAAACAATGATGTTTATCTCCAATTCTATAAACAATGATGTTTTTCTCCAATTCTATAAACAATGATGTCTATCTCCAATTCTATAAACAATGATGCTTTTCTCCCATTCTATAAACAATGACGTTTTTCTCCAATTCTATAAACAATGATGTTTTTCTCCAATTCTATAAACAATGATGTTTTTCTCCAATTCTATAAACAATGTTGCTTTTCTCCAATTCTATAAACAATTATGTTTTTCTCCAATTCTATGAACAATGTTTATCTCCAATTCTATAAACAATGATGTTTATCTCCAATTCTATAAACAATGATGCTTTTCTCCAATTCTGTAAACAATGATGTTTTTCTCCAATTCTGTAATCAGTAATGTTTTTCTCCAATTCTATAAACAATGATGTGTTTCTCCAATTCTATAAACAATGACTTTTTTCTCCAATTCTATAAACAATGATGTTTATCTCCAATTCTATAAACAATGATGTTTATCTCCAATTCTATAAACAATGATGTTTATCTCCAATTCTATAAACAATGATGTTTATCTCCAATTCTATAAACAATGATGCTTTTCTCCAATTCTGTAAACAATGATGTTTTTCTCCAATTCTGTAATCAGTAATGTTTTTCTCCAATTCTATAAACAATGATGTTTATCTCCAATTCTATAAACAATGATGTTTATCTCCAATTCTATAAACAATGATGTTTATCTCCAATTCTATAAACAATGATGTTTATCTCCAATTCTATAAACAATGATGTTTATCTCCAATTCTATAAACAATGATGTTTTTCTCCAATTCTATAAACAATGATGTTTATCTCCAATTCTATAAACAATGATGTTTTTCTCCAATTCTACAGTGACTTTTTTCTCCAATTCTATAAACAATGATGTTTTTCGCCAATATTGTAATCAGTAATGTTTTTCTCCAATTCTGTAATCAGTGATATTTTTCGCTAATTCTATAAACAATGATGTCTTTCTCCAGTTCTCCAAACGCTGATGCTTTTCTCCACTGCTACAAACTGTGACGTTTTCCTGTCTGTCCATTCCTTATCTATGTAGGGGGGAAGGGATAGCCTGGCTGGTCAGAGCGCTGCGCATTGCGCTCATGATCTGCTAACCCAGGTTCAAATCCAGTTCAAAGGGCTATTTTCCCCTGGGGTTAATATCAGTGCCGATTTCACTCCCCCTAAAAGTCCTTTGAATGAGACAATAAATCGAGGTCCCGAGTGTGAACGCAAGCAGAGCA
The DNA here is from genome assembly GCA_030674155.1 of Stramonita haemastoma. NCBI lineage: Eukaryota > Metazoa > Mollusca > Gastropoda > Neogastropoda > Muricidae > Stramonita > Stramonita haemastoma. Next base: position 16,203,624 of record CM060332.1, read on the forward strand.
TCTTGCGCACACTTTAAACCCGTTCCGCTTTTTGAAAGAGTATGTCATTGTGTGCTGGTGGGAACGGAAAACAACATTAACAAAACTGCTTACAAACGGGGAATGGATGTAATATAAAAAAAATAAAAATAAAAAGCACATGAGTGTCTTTTCTATTATCCTCGAACTGGAATAATGATTTTTTAAAATATAATAATGCTTCCGGCAGTTACGTTTTACCGTCTGTCCATTCCCTATGTTTTCAACAGCGCTGAGTTTCTTTCCGTCCTTTCTCCTTGCAGCCCAAATCAAAGAAGCCGAGACTGGCCATATTCCCATCAATGGCTGCTTTGACCTTGCTGCCTGTAGGAAAACTGCATGCCCCCCTTCTGCCTGTGGGAAAAGTTCCCCCTTCTGCCTGTGGGAAAAAAATCCATGCCCCCTTCTGCCTGTGGGAAAAACTGCATGCCCCCCTCTGCCTGTGGGAAAAACTGCATGCCCCCTTCTGCCTGTGGGAAAAACTGCATGCCCCCTTCTGCCTGTGGGAAAAACTGCATGCCCCCTTCTGCCTGTGGGAAAAAACTGCATGCCCCCTTCTGCCTGTGGGAAAAACTGCATGCCCCCTTCTGCCTGTGGGAAAAACTGCATGCCCCCTTCTGCCTGTGGGAAAAAACTGCATGCCCCCTTCTGCCTGTGGGAAAAGTTCCCCCTTCTGCCTATGGGAAAAACTACATGCCCCCTTCTGCCTGTGGAAAAAACTGCATGTCCCCTTCTGCCTGTAGGAAGAAAACTGCCCCCTGCCTGTGGGAAAAACTGCCCCTTGCCTGTGGGAAAAACTGCCCCCTACTGCCTGTGGGAAAAACTGTCCCTGCCCATGTGGTGACAACTGCCCTATGCCCTTGTAAAAAAAAAATTTTTTTAAACCCTAGCAGGACTTTTCTTGTCTTCAAACGTCTTTAGTAGGGAATCCTATGCAGGCATTTAAGTATAATGCCTTCATCGCTTTGGAAAAATAGTGTGTGTGTGTGGTGTGTGTGTGTGTGTGTGTGTGTGTGTGTGTGTGTGTGTGGTGTGTGTGTGTGTGTGTGTGTGTGTGGTGTGTGTGTGTGTGTGCGTGTGTGTGTCTGTGTGTGTGTGTGTAGATGTGTGTGTGTGCGTGTCTGTGTCTGTGTGTCTGTGTGTGTTGTCTGTGTGTCTGTGTCTGTGTCTGTGTGTCTGTGTATGTGTGTGTGACACAGAGTGTGCGTTTGTATGTGTATGTGTAAGGAGGGGAGGGTGATGAAGGGGGATTAGTATGTATTGTCTTGCATATGTTAGCTCAGAACAGGCACCACTGAACACCACCAAAGTGACCCAGGAGCATTACAGGGTCCCTCTGGCTGGTGCCCCCATGGCAGCCTGACATAGACAAGCTCCCTGTGGTGGAGTTGTGGTGCTGTGGCTGCTGTGTGCTGATGCTGGGTAGAGGGTATGGCTGGCGGGGCGGAAAGATCACACTGAGCGGCGTGGAGAGGACAGCAGGGAAGGACTGTCAGGATGATGACACACACACACAGCGTGACACCGAAACCAAACACAAAGCATCTCTTTCAGCGTCTGTCATTGTGGAAATGATGATGATGATGATGATGATGATGATGATGATGATGATGATGGTGATGGTGATGATGATGATGATGATGATGATGATGATGATGATGATGATGATGATGATGATGATGATGATGATGATGATGATAACGATGATGATGATAATAATAATGATGATGATATGATGATATAATAATAATAATAATAATAATAATAATAATAATAATAATAATAATAATAATAATAATAATAATAATAATAATAAAATAATAATAATAATAATAATAATAATAATAATAATAATAATAATAATAATAATAATAATAATAATAATAATAATAATAAAGTTGCTTCTTTTTCGGGTGGTCCCTGCTGCTCTGTTCTCATGGTGACCTCAGTTCTGGTTTTCCTCAAACACTCCTGTGCCTGCGTTGAGCTGGTAATACATATAGCCTTCAATGCTGGAGGTTTAATGCAGAAGGTCTTTGAAGGGATGTTGGAGTGCTAGCATCTCGGGTGGGCGTCTCACTCAGAGTGGCTCCACGACTAAGCTAGTACTGTCATCAGCAGGGGGCTTAGTAGGTGGTGGGGGTATGTATTATAGCCTAGTGGTCAGAACATTGCACTCGCAATTTGACGACCCGGGTTCGATTCCCGCCAGAGGGGATTTTTCTTCTAGAGTTAACATCAGTGTGGACTCCACTCCCCCCAAAAGTCTTTCAGATGAGACTATAAACCGAGGCCCCGTGTGCGAACGCACGAAGATCTTGCGCACACGTTAAATCCTGTTCCGCTTTTCGTAAGAGTGGGCTATTGTGTGCCGGTGGGAACAGATGACAATATTTACACAACTGCATACACACGGGGACTGGGTGAAAAAAGCACATGAGTGCTTGTCCCATTATCCACGATATGAAAGAATAAATAAAATAAATAAAAATAATAATAAAATCTGGGCTGGCCAGTCTGATCTTTACTTCAGCTGTAGAGCAGCTCTCTTTGGTCAGTGTGGAGCCGAATCATTTGAAGGAGTCTACTTCTTCAAGCTGCAGACCATTCATGACGAAGCTAATTGTAACGTCACTGGTACTGTTTACCATGACCTTGCTCTTCTCTGCACCGATCTCTATACCCTAAGCGCTAGCTCGTTGTTCTAACTTGTTTGGAAGTTCTTCCAGTTTGTTGTCACTGCGTTCTAGGTGATCAATGAAATGAGCAAACCTCAGATTGAAAATAGAGATACAGTGATGTGGCATTCAGGAGTGTCTCTTGCTAAATCAATCTCTCTCTTCTCTCTCTCTCTCTCTCTCTCTCTCTCTCTCTCTCCTCTCTCTCTCTCTCTCTCTCTCTCTCTCTCTCTCTCTCTCTCTCTCTCTCTCTCTCTCTCTCTCTCGAGCTAGAGGCCAACACCATCTAAACACTATCATAAATCCCTCCAACAAAAACCTTCAAACAGTCTGTCATCACTCAAACATTACTTTCATTGACCACACAAGCACTTTTACCACTAGTTCCGGATCTCCTCGTTTAGTTCTCTACTTTAATCTTACTCACCCCAGTGAAAGAGGCACATCCAGAATAGCAAACAATCTTCGGTTTACCTGGAACAACATTGAACACCATAGTTCTGAGGAGAATACTGCAAAGAACATGCTTGAAACTGATGGCCATCCTTATGAACATAATAGCAGAAATTATCAACAAGGTCGATTTCAGGACAGTTATTCCTCAGTAAGCAGAGTATACAGGCCACCTACTTACCACAACAGACAAACAGGGCAGGATGTTTCCTCACTCCCAAATAGATCATCTACAGATACCAGGAATCATAAGACTTTTTTCAGCAACTATAGATCACAGCAAATCAGGACAAGTAGAAACCCTAGGACCTATCCTAACCAGAGGTTTCCCCCTTCTCAGACAAGTAATTTTACAGAAGCTTTGTCTCGATCTCATGCTAGCCATCAAGATCAACGTGCATACAGTGACAATATAGCATGTCCTCCTCCCTCCTCGCTTTTTCACTACCCACCTCTCAGGTCAAGGCCACGTGAAAATATAACTGATACACCATTCTCAGTACCTTCTATCCAACATCCCTCTTTGCATTCAAACTACACGAATCTTGGAAGAAATTCCTTGTATTCTTTTCCACCTCCTCTATCATCCCAAGAAGCACATAATTTGCACCTTCCCTCAGACCAAGATGCTTCTATGACATCTGAACACTTTCCTAGTAACTGCCCTCCTTTCAGCAGACATATTCATCCATATGCTTTGGACTTGCTCTCCATGGCCTCTCAAATAATGGCAAATCAAGTCAGAGCCCCCTATCCCATGCACATGTAGAAAGTGGATAATTTGTATTGCAAATGTTTACTTTTTTTCTTCTTTTTTTTCTATAATTTTTTACCTCAATTTTGATGTGTGGTTGTGTTTGAATGTTGTAGTTCCAGATGCTCCAATGGCTGTGTAATTGACCAGAAGAGTTATTTGTTCTGAATTTGATAACGGAAACAAGGCTTTGGCAATTTTGAGATCTCCTTTTGCATTTTGATCCTTTTTACTTATAGAGATTTTTGGGGCAATTTTTTGGCATTGTGTTCTTTGGTTAGCTAATATTTAATTGAGAGTGGGTTCATATTTCCCCGTGTGTATATTTTTGTGCTTTGTGATTTCTCATATATAGTTTACCTAATCTTGTTTCAGTTTTCCTATTACTGCATTTGTTTTTCATTATAGGACTGTAGCTTGATCTCATTAGGACTAATTGTATGAATTAGTGATCATATGTGCATGATATAAGCAATTTATACTGATTATGGATCATCAAAACAATATATGGTTAACTAAAGATGGTCTTCGAATTGGTCATCTCAACATCAATCATGCAATACACAAAATGACTGAAATATCTTCTATATTATCTAATTCAGGCAAAAATTTCCATGTGTTTGGTTTTACAGAAACCCATTTATCCTCTCATATTTCAGACAATGACATCTCAATACCAGGCTACAATACAATCCGAAGAGACTCCCATATTCACAAAGAAACTGGTATAGCTGTTTATGTTCATCAATCAATTCAGTTCAAAAGAGTTACAAATTTAGAGCAGCTTTATGTAGAAACAATTTGGATTGAAATCAAACTAAGAAATTCCAGACCAATTCTTTTATGTTTTCTTTATAGAAATCCCAAAGAAAAAGCAGAATGGATTGATCACTATGTTTCAATGTTGGATAGTATAGATAAAGATTATGATGATATTATTATATTAGGTGATTTCAATATTGATTTATTAAAACCAAATAACCATTGGATACAGACATTCGAATCTTTCAACTTAAAACAATTGATAACTATGCCAACTCGTGTTACAGATATTTCCAAAACTTTGATTGACCATATATATGTTGTAAATAAAGAAACTATTGTAGAGGTAAATGTTCCACTTTCTGGCTGCAGTGATCACTTCCCTATATGCATTACATGGTCCAAGAAAGGAGTAAAAATTCCAAAAGTTAGCCACAAAACTATAACTTACAGAAATTTCTCACACTTTAACAGTAACGTCTTTCTACAGGATCTTCTTAATTCACATCTAAGCAATGTTTATCAAATTACTGATCCCAATTTAGCCATTGAATATTGGTATTCTATTTTTTTATAATATTTACAATAAACATGCTCCATTACAAACAAAAAGAGTTAAATACAAAACAAAACCACCTTGGCTTACCGACAAAATACAGAAACATATATATCATAGGGATTATCTATTAAAGAAAGGTTTCCGAGATGATTATAAGAAACAAAGAAATTATGTAACTTCACTTTTACGGGCTGAGAAAAAAAAGTATTTTGAAGAGCTTCTTAAAAACAACAGGGACAATAGATGTATTTGGAAAACTATTAACCAGCTCACCAAAAAAAGTTTTAATAAAAACTCAAACATTCACTGTGATATATCTGCTGATAAATTAAATCTTCATTTCACATCTGTTGTTGACCAACTAATCTTTAAGGACAAATCAAAAGAAAATGACTTGAAAAAATTGAAAGCTTTCTGCGACAGTAAGAATATTCAATCTAAAATTGAAATAAAACCTATTACAGTCAATGAAGTATTCACTGCTTTAAATCATCTGAAACAATCCTCAACACGTGGGCTCGATGGACTAGATGGGAAAATTCTTAAACTATCCGCATCAATTATAGCAGAAACACTTACATATGTCTACAATCTTTGCATAAGCAAAAACACCTTCCCTAAACTCTTAAAACAGGCAAAAATTATTCCTTTACACAAATCTGGCAATACCTCAGAACCATCAAACTACAGACCAATAGCAATATTATCCACTCTTTCAAAACCATTAGAACAGCACATTTACAAATGTTTACTTGCCCACTTAAACAAACATAATCTATTACACCCAAATCAATCTGGTTTCAGAGCAAACCATTCATGCCACACCACTCTTGTTAAACTGACAGATAAATTGCTGCTTAATATGAATAAAAAAGAATTCACAGGTATACTCTTTATTGATTTTGCAAAGGCTTTCGATGTTATTGACCACAAGCTACTACTACGGAAGCTTGCAGTCTACAAACTATCTCCTAGTATCCTCGAACTGATTTCATCTTTCCTATCTGAGAGACAGCAAAAAGTATATCTAAACAACACTTCTTCAAGTTTTCTTCTAAATAACTTTGGTGTACCGCAAGGATCAGTGCTTGGTCCCTTGTTGTTTCTTTTATATATAAATGACCTGCCATTAACTATTAAAGTACAAAATGAACTATTTGCAGATGATACAACTCTTTATACTAGCCACAAAAACCCTCTCCAAGTATGCCAAAGTTTACAAGAGAACATAAATATTATTGTCGAATGGACACAAATTAACCATTTGGCCCTTCATCCAGGTAAAACGAAATTCATGCTCTTATCAACAAGACAAAAACGTCAAAATCTTAACATAAACCTACCTCCTATTTATATCAACAATGTCAGAATTGAAGAAGTTTCTAATCACAAAATTTTGGGAGTAACGATTGATAATAATTTGTCTTGGTCTGTACATATACGTAACTTAACAAAGAAAATTGCCTCCAAAACATATCAGTTAAATAAGATTAAACACTGTCTTAATCTGAATGCAAGAAAAATATTTTTTCATTCATTTATTCAGTCTAGTGTGGATTATGCATCTACACTATGGGACCTAGCCAGTAATAACCTATTCAAACCATTAATCAGTATTCATAAACGAGCTGTCAAAATAGTAATAGATAAGTCATCTTCACTGACATTTTCAGATTACAAAAATGTAAATATTCTGCCTCTCAAAACAAGATTGTTGTTAAATAAAGGTGTACTAATGCATAAAATCCTTCATGGTAATGCCCCATCTTCCTTAAGCAGCATGTTCAGTATAAACGACTCTCGACATTCACATAAAATCAACCTCCCTTTACCAACCATTACTCTGTTTAAATCAAGTCTAATATATTCTGGGAGCTGGTTTTGGAATAGACTCCCAACCTTTCTAAAATATGAATCAAAGTTTTCAAGATTTAAGTTTTTGTTGTATGATTTTCTGATGACTCATGAAAATGTCACTCTGCTTTCACCACAAATGTTTTGATACCACTAGAAATCTCAATTACATGAATTTTTTCCTCGGATAGTACAGTTAGTTTCTGTTGTTATGCATTTCTGTTATTTTATTATTATTATTATTATTATTATTATTATTATTATTATTATTATTATTATTATTATTATTATTATTATTATTATTATTATTATTTATTTTTTGTTTGTTTGGGGTTTTTGGTGTGTTTTTCATTGTTCATATATACATTTAATCTGTCTCTGTCTCTATGTCTCTGTCTGTCTGTCTGTCTGTCTGTCTGTCTCTGTAATGTTTTTCTATTTCTTGCTTGCCTTTCGGTGTGTGTGTGTGTGTGTGTGTGTGTGTGTGTGTGTGTGTGTGTGTGTGTGTGTGTGTGTGTGTGTGTGTGTGTGTATGTGTGTGTGTGTGTGTGTGTGTGTGTGTGTGTGTGTGTGTGTGTGTGTGTGTGTGTGTGTGGTGAGGGGGGATCGGGAGAGAGAATGAGTACTACTTTCTTTGGATTTTTGTGACTATGCATGTTTTTCCCATGATTTTTTTCCCTCTTGTTATTAAGCTTTTTTTTTTTTTTTTTTTTATGCTCGTTTTTCTATTTCTATTTCTTATTCGTTTGTTTTTTGTTGTTGTTTTTTTTTTCCCGAGGGCTGGATGTTAAAAAAGCATGTAGTGCTTAATCTATTACCCTCTGAAAAAAGAAAAAATAAAATTTGTTCAAAAATTTGTTCTCTCTCTCTCTCTCTCTCTCTCTCTCTCTCTCTCTCTCTCTCTCTCTCTCTTCTCTCTCCTCTCTCTCTCTCTCTCTCTCTCTCTCTCTCTCTCTCTCTCTCTCTCTCTCTCTCCCCTCTCTCTCTCTCTTTCTTTTTCTCTTTCTTTCTTTCTTTCTTTCTCTTTCTGTGCATTCTTTATCAGGGTGAGGTGCGAAGTACCTGATCTTCTCCTGTACTCGTAATTTTGCGAGATCTTCACGAGAGAGAGAGAGAGATCAAAATAAAGCAGGCAAAAGTGTGCAGCCTTGTCTGACTCCTGATGTTGTTGGAGAGAAATCTCCGATCTGGTTGTTTACAGGGACTACACTGCTAGCATTGGCATAGAGTGCCTGGATGATCTGCATCAATCCTTCCTCAGTGCTGAAAGTCCTGAGGGATTGCCACAGTCCGTCACGTCACACACTATCAAATGCTTCCTTGAAGTCAATGACATTGTCCAACAGATCCTTTCAGGTGTTGGCGATGGGTTGGGATTTTTTTTGTTGTGTGTGTGTTGTTGTTTTTTTAAATAATGAACCTACAGTGAAAACTCTGTTCAGTTGTTTCCCTTTCAGGTCTGAAACCACCTTGTTCTCCTACTAGCACGACTTCGGTTTGTGTTTGGGGGATATTTGAAATGGATCTGAGCATTAACCTGATTGGATGGTTTATGAGGCTGATTGTTCAGTAGTTTTGAGAGAACACCGAATATTAAACACTGAAATGATTTTATGTATATTGGCCTTGGGTCTCAATACATTGGTTGGGCTTGGGGTGTACCAATGGATTCTTTCAAATCATCGATACAGCAAATGCACAAATAAGAAATGATTTACCACTGATTACAGAAGAAAAACACACATTTACTCTTTTTCTTGGTTATAAACCTCAATCAACCATAACCTAATCTCAGAAAGACTATGATGTTTAAGAAAAATCATGCACATTGAGTACATATCAAATAGCAACAGCTATTCAATAAACGTCTTGAGACAACATTGTTTTCCTTTTGTTAATAGAATGAATTGAAGAGAGAGACAGAGAGACAGAGAAGTACAGACAGAGACAGAAAGAGACTGAGAGAGACAAAGAGAGACACAGAGAGAGAGACAGAGACAGAGAGAGACAGAGAGAGAGACAGAGACAGACAGACAGAGAGACAGAGAGACAGAGACAGAGAGAGACTGACAGAGACGGAGAGAAACAGAGAGAGAGATAGACAGCGAGAAACAGAGACAGTGACAGCGGTAGAGAGAGTGTGTGCACCCAGGAAAAACAGTTTTATTATAACACCAGTAACAAACAAGAAAAGTTACAACTTCATGAAAAATATCCAGTAAGAAAACAGCCATATAAACCACAATCGTCCTCCTCGTCCAACGCTCAGACAGTGACTACAGTTGCCTGTCCTATGAACAAAAAATGCGTTGCGCTGCTGCAAAGTGCCTGACAAGTCAGGCCCAGCGCATCCGACTTTGGCATGGGGAAGAATTGTTATAGCTAGCTATAACAAAGTCGGATGCGCTGGGGGAAAAAACCAGGAGAATGGACCGAAAAGGAAGAAAATAAACAAGGAGGGTGTGACAGGATGGAAAAGAACAAGGCAGAAACAAAGAGAGGATAGACAAGAGAGAATTCCTGGCACAGAATTTCCAGAAGATGGGTATGCTATTTATATTGACAGGCCCCAGGCATCCCCACGGTAGACATAAATTCTTTTAATGGCAGAACTGTAACAGGTGACAGGAAGAAAGGAAAAATAACGACATGAGATCAAGGAATAGAAAGGTTGAAGACATTCGTTTTCTGCTGAAAAAAATGTTGTAAATGTCTTGTTTTTGTGGGATTTTTTGTATTGTTTTGTTTTTTGTTTGTTTGTTTTGGGGGTTATTGTTTTTGTTGTTGTTTTCTTTTGCTCATTGGATAGAGTTTCGAGGTTCACAAATAGTGAGATGTTTGCGTATATGACCGTATTGGCCCACCTTGAAGGTAGCCGCTTTCGATTTCTTGGGAGAGGTTCCTTTTAAAAAGTGGAGAAAGATTTCATATGGTGGATATCGTAAGGGAGAGAGTTCCATTCCTGTGGTGCGCTATAAGAGAAAGC
>CM060332.1:16221187-16238687 GCA_030674155.1 Stramonita haemastoma
GAAACTGTTTTGCATAATTTATTAATGTGCATCATCCATGAAAAGTTGTTGTCAATCATTACACCTAGAAGTTTATGGTTATCAACTTCTTCAATAGTTTCATTGTTGATTGATATAGGTGGAAGTCTGGTTGTCATGTTTTGTCTTTTTTGTCTTGTTGTAATAAGCATGACTTTGGTTTTGTGGGGGTTAAGTGACATATGGTTGTAATCGCACCATTTGCTTAAAGCATTAACGCTATTTTGTAATGAGGTAGTTATTTTGTTTAGGCTGTTGTGGCTAATATGAATTGTAGTGTCATCACAAAAAAGTTCACATGATTCTTCGATGTAGAGTGGAAGGTCATTAACATATATAGAAAATAAAAGTGGGCCTAAAACAGACCCTTGTGGTATTCCATATTTTACAGGTAGTGTACATGATTTTGTGGTGTTGATTGAAATATATTGTTGTCTGTTATGCAGGAATGATCTAATCAGCATCATACTGTTAGCAGATATTCCATAGAGCGATAGTTTTCTGCATAGCAGTTCGTGATCAATGACATCAAACGCTTTGGCGAAGTCTACAAAGAGGGCTCCACAAAATTTGTTATCATTTATGTTATTGTGCCAAGTATCTACAATGCTAGTAAGGGCTGTGTGGCATGAATGATTTTTCCTAAATCCTGATTGGTTATCAATTAAAAAGCCATAATGTTCTAAATGTTGGCTAAGATATTTGTGTATATGTTTTTCAAGTGGTTTAGATATAATTGATAATATTGATATTGGCCTATAATTGCATGTGTTTGAAGAGTCACCAGATTTATAAAAGGGAATGATTTTGGCCACTTTGAACTGTGATGGGAAGTAACACTTGGCAATACACAAGTTATAGATATAAGTGAGTGTTTCAGCTATAATTGGTGCTGCGATTTTGATAATTTTTCCATCCAGACCATCTGGACCTCGACTGCTGGTTTGTTTTAATCGTTGGAGGGTTTGATAGACTTCTGCTATGTTCAATGGTGGTATATTCATGTTTGAATTGATATTTTTGGATCTACAAAAGGTTTTCAGTTTTTCTAGAGAATTTTGTTCAACATTATTTTGTTTTATCAATGAGTCGGTTATGGTTGTGAAATGGGTATTTAGGTGATCAGGAGAAATGTTCTGAATAGTGGGTATTGATGATGATTTATTGGTTAGCTGATTGATAGCTTTCCACATTGATTTCGAATTTTGTTTCGATGAGGTAAGATTTTGAAAGTACTTTTACTTGCTCGCTTTAATGAATTAACTTTGTTCCTTTGTACTTTGTATTCATCAAATTTTCCTGCTTTGAGTAGGTTATCTCGATGACGTGCTTCAGTCATAATTTCATTCGTTAACCATTCAGGCCGTACTTTATGTTTTACTCTGTGGGTTTTAAAGGGAGCATGTTTGTCATAAAGCGACGTGAATGTTTCCAGCCAGAAGGTCAAGGCTTCTTCTGGATCTGTAAAATTGTAAACATTATTAAGAGGAGAATTTAGGAGATCATTTAGGAAAAAGTTTTCATCAATTTTTGTAAAATGATCGGTAAGTAACTTCCTTATGTCCTACTTTTGGGATTTGTGTACCTTTTCTATTCCATGTGACACATATAGGAAGATGGTCACTACAGCCATGGATAGGTATACATAATTCCTTGATGTTTTGTTTATGTGTTATGTAAATATGGTCAATTAGTGTTCTGCTACTAGATGTTATTCGTGTTGGTGTATCAACAATTTGTGTAAGGTTATAGGTGTCTAACTTGTTTATCCATGAGGGCTGAGGTTTGAGTAAGTCTATATTGAAATCGCCCAAAGTAAGAGAGAGAGAGAGAGAGAGAGAGAGAGAGAGAGAGAGAGAGAGAGAGAGAGAGAGGAGAGAGAGAGAGAGAGAGAGAGAGAGAGAGAGAGGGAGAGAGAGAGAGAGAGAGAGAGAGGAGAGAGACAGACAGACAGACAGACAGACAGACAGACAGACAGACAGACAGACAGACAGTAACAGACGACAGACAGACAGACAGACAAACAGACAGTCAGAAAGACAAACACACAGATTGACAAAGACAGAAAGACAAAAACAGAGACAGAAAAACAAACACACAGACAGACGGGAAGGCAAAACACACACCCAGACAGACAAAACACACAGACAGACAAACAGTAAGACAAACGCATAGACAAACAGACAGACAAAACACACAGACGGACAAACAGTAAGACAAAACGCATAGACAAGACAGACAGACAAAACACACAGACGGACAAACAGTAAGACAAAACGCATAGACAAGACAGACAGACAAAACACACAGACAGACAAACAGTCAGGCAAAACGCATAGACAAGACAGACAGACAAAACACACAGACAGACAAACAGTAAGACAAAACGCATAGACAAGACAGACAGACAAAACACACAGACAGACAAACAGTAAGACAAAACGCATAGACAAGACAGACAGACAAAACACACAGACGGACAAACAGTAAGACAAAACGCATAGACAAGACAGACAGACAGACAAAACACACAGACAGACAAACAGTAAGACAAAACGCATAGACAAGACAGACAGACAGACAAAACACACAGACAGACAAACAGTAAGACAAAACGCATAGACAAGACAGACAGACAAAACACACAGACAGACAAACAGTAAGACAAAACGCATAGACAAGACAGACAGACAAAACACACAGACAGACAAACAGTAAGACAAAACGCATAGACAAGACAGACAGACAAAACACACAGACGGACAAACAGTAAGACACAACGCATAGACAAGACAGACAGACAAAACACACAGACAGACAAACAGTAAGACAAAACGCATAGACAAGACAGACAGACAAAACAACAGACAGACAAACAGTAACAAACGCAAGAAAGACAGACAGAAATCATAGACGAAGACAGACAAACAGAAAGACAAAACTACACGGACATGCAGAGAAGAGTATGACACAAAGGGATTAGGTCACTTCTGATCCTCATTGACGTCATCAATGATGACGTCAGCTTGTTTCTCCTGCGTGTGTGTATGTGTGTGTGGAGGGGGAGTTCCATCTATCAATCTTGAACATTCCTTCCTTCCTTCCTTCCGTCATTCATTCATTCGTTCATTCATTCATTCGGTAATTCGTTCATTCATTCATCATTCATTTGTTGATTTATTCTGTTAATCATTCATTTGCCTATATAAAACAGAGCCTGGCTAGCTACAATCACCTCTTCTTCTTCTTCTTCTTCTTCTTCTTCTTCTTCTTCTTCTTCTTCTTCTTCTTCTTCTTCTTCTTTCTTCTTCTTCTTCTTCTTCTTCTTCTTCTTCTTCTTCTTTGTATTTTTCTTTTTTGTATTCTTTTTCTTGCAATCTTGTTCTTGTTATTGTTTTTTTTTTTCTCCGCAATTCTTCTTCTTCACTGCGTTCTTTACTGAGTTCTTCTTCTTCTTCTTCTTGTTCTTCTTCCTCTTCTTCTTCTTCTTCTTCTTTTTTTCTTCTTCTTCTTCTTCTTCTTCTTCTTCTTCTTCTTCTTCTTCTTCTTCTTCTTCTTCTTCTTCTTCTTCTTCTTCTTCTTCTTCTTCTTCTTCGCATTTTTCGATCTTCTTCACTGCATTCTTCTTCTTCACATTCTTTTTGCATTTTCTTCCTGCAATTCTCTTCTTTGCGTTCTTCGGTGCATTCTCTATCTCTTGCGTTCTTCGTTGCATTCTTCTTCTTTGCGTTCTTCGTTGCATTCATTCTTCGCATTCTTCTTCTTACTTTGTTCTTCTTCTCGTATTTGTTCTTGTTTTGTTCTTATTTTTTTCTTTTCTTGTTCTTCTTGTTCTTCTCAGTTGTTTGTTATTGTTTGTTGTTGTTCTTCTTCTTCTTCTTCATGTTTTACGTCTTCTTCTTGTTCTTGTTCTTCTTGTTCTTCTAGTTGTTGTTTATTGTTGTTTTGTTGTTGTTTTTTCTTCTTCTTCTTCTTCTTCTTCCTTTCTTTCTTCTTCCTTCTTCTTCTTCTTCTTCGTCTTCTTTCTCTTCTTCTTCTTCTTCTTCTTCTTCTTCTTCATTGTTCGTCTTCTTTCTTCTTCTTCTCTTCTTCTTCTTCTTCTTTTCTTCTTCTCTTTCTTTCTTTTCTTCGTTCTTTTTTTTTCTTTCTTCTTCTTCTTCTTCTTCATTGTTTCGTTCTTCTTCTTCTTCTTCTTCTTCTTCTTCTTCTTCTTCTTCTTCTTCTTCTTCTTGTTTTTGTTGTTGTTAGTTGTTGTTCTTCTTCTTCTTCTCTTCTTCATTGTTCTTCTTCTTCTTGTTCTTGTTCTTCTTGTTCTTGTTCTTCTTTGTTCTTGTTCTTCTTGTTCTTGTTCTTCGCAATTTTTCAGCTAAAACAGTCCACAGGGAGAACATTTATTCACAAGGAGTTCTTATAACAGTGACAATGTATTAGTTTTCGTTTTGCCCAAAGAGGTGACATATAACACTTCCCCAGAATCAACCGATCTTATCTATCAACAATCAATCAATTAATATATCAATCAAACAAATAGCCAATCGATCAATCAATCAATTAATTAATAAATCAAGCAATTGACGAATTGGCCAATCAACCAACCAATCAAGTAATCAATTATTTATTTATTTATTTATTCTTTTAACCCGAAGATAATGGAATAAGCACTCATGTGCTTTTTTCATCCAGTCCCCGTGTATATGCAGTTTTGTAAATATTGTCATGTGTTCGCACCGGCACACAATGGCCTACTCTTATGAAAAGCGGAACAGATTTAATGTGTGCGCAAGATGTTCTGCATGCGTTCGCACACGGGCCTCGGTTTAAAATCTCAACCGAAAGACTTTTGGGGAGAATGGAGTCAGCATTGATGTTAACTCCAGGGGAAAAATCCCCTCTGCCGGGAATCGAACTCGGGTCGTCAAATTGCGAGCGCAATGTTCTGACCACTAAGCTATCCGTCCCCCCAATTAATCAATCAATCAATCAATCAATCAATCAATCAATCAATCAATCAATCAATCAATCAGTCAGTCAGTCAGTCAGTCAATCAATCCTTCCAGCTATCTGTAAGTCCATCCCCTCACCTGTCTCACCTGCCGGCATCACCAGTTTTGGTGTTGGGCGCCACACCAGGTGATAATGACAAGATTCTCCTTCTCCATGTGCTCCAGTCTTCACGGCCCTGCTGACTTCATGGATTCCATGCCAGAATCAGCGTTGCCAATGAGAGAATGTCTCGTTTCTGTTAGCCTGTCTTGTGAAGAATACGGGTGGCTCTTGTTTGGGACGCATGGCTACCATGTTTTCTTTGTTATTTGGCTGCCTCATCCTCTCATAGCCGCCGCGTAGTCTAGTGCTAGGCTTGGACTCGTAATCTAAAGTTGCGGTTCGATCCCAGCTTTGCTATGGCGTTGTCCCTTGGAAAAGGACTTTACGGCATTTCTCACCCCACCCAGTGTAAAAGGTACCAACCTTGTTTGGGGTTAACCCTGCGATAGACTGGCTCCTATCCAGGGGACTACGACTCTCAGTCGCTTAACGCACAAAACCGGGATAAGCACCGCCTGAGCCTTAGGCCGGACGACTTAACAAACATCTCATGTACGTCCCCGTCTTGCTGTTCCCACGCCACTCATTTCAATCTCCCCGCCACAGCCATACCAGATTCATTATGTCTCATTCCAGGGTCGGAATTCTACAAAGAACCCATCAATATCAGGCTCCCGTGGAGCCACCAGCAAGAGGGGCCCTGCACTCGCTGGGTCACTTTGATGGTGTTCAGTGGTGCCTGTCCTGAGCTAACATACGCAGGACACCACCTACTAAGCCCCCTACTAACGACAGTATTAGCTCGTCCCGGAGCCAGACTGAGTGAGCCACCCACTCGAGGTGGCGACCACCACAACGTCCCTCCAACAACCGTCCCTCGCGAATCTCCATCCCCAAAGGCTTTGACACAAATTCACCACAGGCACAGAGGTATAGGGAAACCAAATCTGAGGTCACCACAAGACCAGAGCAACTGTAGCCACCGAATCAGAGGCATATTTTTTTTGTATGATGATCAATAGTGATGAGGATGATGTAATGATGCTGCTGTGGGGGTGCATCGCTTTGAGACTTACTTGACAGGGTTGTACTCTACGTTTACTATCATAATATATCCCGGCGTCAACCGGGCCCCGAGAGAGACAGACACCTGCAGTATGGTCAGGTAATTTGAGCAATACTCTCAAATTCACACCTGTAAAGTGGATAAAGCTCGACTGTGTGGTCCCAGCGTTCCCAATGAGCCCACAGCACACTCCTTCTGGGTAGGAGCCGGCTGGAGCCCGAAAAATCCTCATGACTCTTATGGAATTCAAACCTGAGACCTTCCAGTCTAAACTCCAAGACACTAACCACTGCGCCATTGCATGATGGTCGATGAGAATGAGGATGATATAATGATTCTACTATGGAAAAGCATGTGCTTTGAGACTACTTGACAGGGCTGTACTCTCATAATATATTCCGTTTTTCTGGTTGGTTCTAGTAACAAGAACAATAATAAAGTAACAGGCGTCAGTTGTTCTGAAGAGTTGCCTTACGTGCTATACCACGTTTGCCAAAAGAAATGTGCTTAACGCATGTATGTGAGACCGCACTGCGCTGGAAAAAGCCTGGGTACAGGCAGTATATGGTGAAGGTTTCCTCAGCCCAGCGTACTGTGATCAGAATGTTTAAATTGGGATTGGATCTGTGGTCCAGAGGTAACACGCACCTGCCTAGACAGCGAAGTGACCTGGTTCGATTAGGTCCGGTTCCCTCCCCCCCCCCCCCGCCCCATTCACTAGACCGTACCGTGAGTGGTGGTCTGGGTGCTAGTCTTTTGGATGACACGATAAACTGAGGTCCCGTGTGCAAGTCGTATTCAGCGCACGTTGAAGAACCCACAGCAGTAGGAGAGTTGTCCCTGGCAAAATTATCTAGGAAAAAAAGCCACCGTGATAAGGAAACCAATACACGTGCAGACAGGAAAAGAAAAAAAAGGGGGGTGGCACTGGTCTTGTGGCGACGCGCTCTCCCCGGAAGAGCAGCCCGAGTTTTACGCAGAGAAATCTGCCATGACGTACAGTGACATACAAATTCAAATGCATAGGGCTCATTGTTTAGTCCCTGTCGGTGTTTACGCATGTTGCCAGGCTTACAGCGAGTGGTTATTCCCGTTCAGCTTCCTTGGGGATCTGAAAGTTTACGTAAAGCCGCAATAAACGTAAAAATGAGAACAGTCAAGCTGAATATTTTAATCATGCTTTACGGATCTCGAAGAATATGTAAAAAAAAAATCCCAATCTTAGATGAGTATCTAAAATCAGCATGCAATGTTCAATGTCTGTATCTTAGCACAATACCACAGAACCAAAAAAAACCCAACAAACCCCCAAGCCCTCAAACAATTAAACGTATGTATATTCAGCGCATAGAAATACGTATTTCTTAATTTCTGTTATGTTTCATTCACCACTTCATGAAGGCAATAACCTAAGCGACATGTTGTAGAGTTTTGTCCCTTCATTACAATTGACTTCAACATGCGCATGGTGTGTGTGCATACATATGCAAATGTGTGTACACACGTCCTCTCTCTATCTGCATCTCTACTTCCTCTCTCTCTCTCTCTCTCTCTCTCTCTCTCTCTCTCTCTCTCCTCTCTCTCTCTCTCTCTCTCTCTCTCTCTCTCCTCTCTCTCTCTCTCTCTCTCTCTCTCCTCTCTCTCTCTCTCTCTCTCTCTCTCTCTCTCTCTTATTCTCATATATCTATATAATATATTATTCTTTCTTATATTTGTGTATGTATTGTACATATAAGTTGTACACACACAGATTATATATTATATATAAATATAGTTTATACATACACACAACATACACCCACACCCACACCACACACACACACAAAAGCTCAATACGTACGGTGGCATGCATTTTGATTTGATTCTAGTCTGTGAGTGTTCCTGCCTATGTGTTTTTGTTTCTTGTCTGCTGTCTATTTTTAATGAGTGTTGCACTGCGCTATGCTCATTTATTGACGTATAAACAAAACGTTTAATATGTTGACATGAATCCCGTTCTATTGACATCATTAATTGCCTTGCATACTCTCTCTCTCTCTCTCTCTCTCCTCCTCTCTCTCCTCTCTCTCTCTCCTCTCTCTCTCTCTCTCTCTCTCTCTCTCTCCTCTCTCTCTCTCTCTCTCTCTTCTCTCTCTCTCTCTTCTCTCTCACTCTCTCTCTCTCTCCCTCCTCTCTCTCTCTCTCCTCTCTCTCTCTCTCTCCTCTCTTCTCTCTCTCTCTCTGTCTCTTCTCTCTCTCTCTCTCTCTCTCTCTCTCTTCTCTCTCTTCTCTCTCTCTCTCTCTCTCCTCTCTCTCTCCTCTCTCTCTCTCTCTCTCTCTCCATCTCTCCTCCTCTCTTCCTCTCTTTCCCCACCCTCTCTCTCTCTCTCTCTCTCTCTCTCATCAATCCTCCTCATCTTCTCCAATCTCCAACTATTTCCAGTGGTACATGAATAAGCATGTAACGCTTTTTTTTCATCAAACCATCCATCAATAAAAAACAATACATATTCATATTTGAAAAAGGAAAAACCTTAAGAAAATGTCGTACAAATGAAAAAGAAAAAAATGAAAATGCACACACCAAAAGAAAAACTAAAACACACACACACACACACACACACCACAACACACACACACACACACACCACACACAAAACACACACACACACACACACGCACGCACACACACACACAGATATATATATATAATATACATATATATAATTATATATATATATTACAGAGGAAACTATTGTATGGTTCCTTTAAAATCGTTTAAACACACAACATGTACATACCTATACCCATTCCCTCCTTTAATACAAGTACGGTGCATACAAAAAAACAAAACAATACATAACCGAACAGAAAATGGATTCACAGCAGAAAGTAAAACAATCACATTCATTTTCTCCCTTTTCTCAGTCCTTCACTCCCAAGTACGTGTGCGTTTTGATTTAAAACAAAACATATCAGTCCTTCCATCAAATGAGTGCTTTCGGGCACAAAAAATCATAACTAACTTGAGCACCAGTAACACAATTACGTAATCGAATACAAAAAAGCACCCCCCCCCACCCCAACAAAAAACCAAACACCCCCCCCCAAACCCCCCCACCCCCCCAAACAAACCCCAAACAAACACAAACAGCACACACATATTGTATGTGTGTGTGTGTACGTGCCGCGTGCGTGCGTGCGTCTGTGTATAATGTGTTGTTGTGTGTGGTGTGGTGTGGTGTGTGGTGTGTGTGTGTGTGTGTGTGTGTGTGTGTGTGTGTGTGTAGTGTAGTCTCTGGTTTTTAAAGGTGTGTGTTTTAAAAAGTTAGAATCACTGTAAAGATGTGAATAAAAGGACTAGTACAATGATTCTATAACAACCCTCCCCCAAAGCCGAAAATATCCTCTTCATAAAATTCTGATCCTCTCTCCTCTCCTCCTCTCTCCCTCATTCTCTTCAAAACTCTCTCTCTCTCTCTCTCTCTCTCTCTCCCTCTCTCTCTCTCTCTCATCTCCTCTCTCTCTCTCCTCTCTCTCTCTCTCTCTCTCTCTCTCTCTCTCTCTCTCTCTCTCTCTCTCTCTCTCTCTCTCTCTCTCTCTCTCTCTCTCTCTCGTCTCTCGTGTGTGGTGTGTGTGTGTGTGTGTGTGTGTGTGTGTGTGTGTGTGTGTGTTTTATTGCATGTGAGTACACACCCGGTGTGCAAAAATCTTTGTTCTTCTTGTGTTGTGTGTGTGTGTGTGTGTGTGTGTGTGTGTGTGTGTGTGTGTGTGTGTGTGTGTGTTGTGTTGTGTGTGTGTGTGTGTGTGTGTGTGTGTGTGTGTGTGTGTGTGTGTGTGTGTGTGTGTTGTGTGTGTGTGTGTGTGTGTGTTGGGGTGTGTGTGTGTTCAATTTTAACGTCTATCCACTAGAAAGTGATATTAGACAGGTAATGGGTAGGTGAAAAATGAAAAATTATGTCAGTGTGTTTGGAACAATTGACTTGGAAGAGAAAGGATGAACTGATTAACCATCACAAACTCGTGGATTATACATACCAAAAAGCAAGCAAAGGAAAACAGATGAAACTTGGTTAAAATAGATGCCAGAAAGCACATGCGCGAGCGCGCGCGAGCGTGTTTGTGTGTATGTGTGTGTATGTCTGTGTATGAAATGTATGTATGTGTATTTGTGTTGTGTGTAGTGTGTGTGTGTGTGTGTTTGTATCAATGTGTGTGTGTTTGTGTGTGTTTGTGTGTGTTTGTGTGTGTGTTGTGTGTGTTTGTGTGTGTGTGTGTGTGTGTGTGTGGTGTTTGTGTGGTGTGTGTGTGTGTGTGC
The DNA here is from genome assembly GCA_030674155.1 of Stramonita haemastoma. NCBI lineage: Eukaryota > Metazoa > Mollusca > Gastropoda > Neogastropoda > Muricidae > Stramonita > Stramonita haemastoma. Next base: position 16,231,615 of record CM060332.1, read on the forward strand.
GCGCGCGCGCGCGGGCGAGCGCGTGTGTGTATGAGTGCGCGCGCGTGTGTGCAAAAATTCTTGTTCTTGTGAGTGTGTGTATGTGTGTATGCGTGTGTATATGAGTGCGAGCGCACGCACGCCGTGAATGATGTGTGTGTGTCGCACAAACCTTCTCCTTGTGTGTACCTGTGTGTTTGTGCGTGTGTATGTGCGTGCGCGTGTATGCGTGTGTGTGCGTGTGTGTGTGCGTGTGTGCGTGCGCGTGGTGCTGTTTGTGTGCGTGAGTACATGTGTTATGTGCATGAATGATGAGTGTGTGTGTTTGTGTTGTGTTTGTTGTGGTGTGTTTGTTGTGTGTTGTGTGTGTGTTGTGTTTGTGTGTGTGTGTGTGTGTGTGTGTGTGTTGTGTGGGTGTGTGTGTGTGTGTGTGTGTGTGTGTGTGTGTGTGTGTGTGTGTGTGTGTGTGTGTGTGTGTGTGTGTGTGTGTGTGTGTGTGTGTGTGTGTGTGTGTTGTGTGTGTTGTGTTGTGTTGTGTTGTGGTGTAGTGTGTGTGTGTGTGTGTGCGCGCGCGCGTGCGTGCGTCCGTGCGTCCGTGTGCTTTGTCTGTCTCTCCTCAGCTCTACAAAAAATCTATTTTTTTAGTTTTGTTTCCTTTTTCTTTTTTTCTTTCTTTTTTATATGAGTTCTGATCTTTTCTTGTGACTATAGTATTATTTAAACGAGTAGTGTTGTAACGAGATGTGACTCTGATTTCGTCTTGCTACAGAAGCAGTTGAAAGCTTGTTTGTGCTTGTGTTCCTTCAGAATGTGACCACTCTCATTCTCTGTCTCCACTCCAGGTCCTGGCAACACTGCAGACACTTCAAACGTTCAATTGCCACAGTTGTTCTCCAGGCAGAAAAACACCACTCTTCCCTGCCCCCTCCTCAAACCAGGCTTCCTGTGTAGGCAGGCACCTATCAAATACAAGCCTATCCCAGAAGGCGGCTCACGGCTACCTTAATGGTATGCTAAAAATACAACAACACCACCGTCGCACATGTAAAAATATTATTATTGAAGAACTTCAAAACTCTAGATGGGGAACAAAAAAAAAGACCCCCCCCCTTAAAACAACAACAACAAACAAACAAAAAACAAACAAACAAAAAAAACAGAATAACGCCCCGAAAGAAGACTTACATCATGTTTCAAGTGATTTTGCAGGTTCTTTCCCTGCCTTACACGCACAATCTTCTCTCTGTCTACGAGCCCTCCACAAATCTCCGCTGTTCCACTGACTCTCCTCCTCTATCAGTTCCAAGAGTCAGAACAACAGCTGTTGGTGATGGGCTTTCTCTTATAGCGCACCACAGGAATGGAGCTTTCTCCCTTCCAATATTCACCATATTATGAAATCTTTCTCCACTTTTAAAAAGGCACCTCTCCCCAGAAGTCGAAAGCGGCTACCTTCAAAGTAGGCCAAAACGGTCGTATACGCAAACATCTCACTATTTGGAAACCTCGAAACTCTATCCGAGGAGCGAAACAACAACAACAACAACAACAACAAACCCCAAAACAGTAAAAAAAAATATATATATATATATTTTAAAAAATCCCACAAAAAACAAGGCATTCATAACATATTTTTTCAGCAGAAAACGAATGTCTTCAACTTTCTATTCTTTGATCTCATGTCGTTATTTTTTCCCCTTCTTCCTGTCACCTGTTACAGTTCTGCCATTAACAGAATTTATGTCTACCGTGGGGATGCCTGGGGCCTGTCAACATAAATAGCATACCCATCTTCTGGAAATTCTGTGCGAGGAATTCTCTCTTGTCTATCCCTCTCTTTGTTTCTGCCTTGTTCCTTTCCATCCTGTCACCCCCTCCTTGTCTATTTTCTGCCTTTTCGGTCCATTCTCTTGCTCTCTCTCTCTCCCCCCCCCTCCCAGAAAGACTTAGCTATAACCATTCTCCCCTATGCCGAAGTCGGATGCGCTGGGCCTGACTTGTCAGGCACTTTGCAGCAGCCCAACGCATTTTTTGTTCATATGACAGGCAACTATAGTCACTGTCTGAGCGTTGGACGAGGAGGACGATTGTGGTTTATATGACTGTTTTCTTACTGAATAGTTTTCATGAAGTTGTAGCTTTTCTTGTTTGTTACTGGTGATATATTAAAACTTTCTTCTGGGTGCACACACTCTCTCTCTCTGCCTCTGTCTATATCTCTGTTTCTCTCTGTCTCTCTGTGTGTCTCTCTCAGTCTCTTTCTGTCTCTGTCTGTACTTCTCTGTCTCTCTGTCTCTCTCTCTTCAATTCATTCTAATAAACAAAAGGAAAACAATGTTGTCTCAAGCAGTTTATTGAATAACTGTTGCTATTTTGATATGTACTCAATATGCATGATTTTTCTTAAACATCATAGAGTTTCTGAGATTAGGTTATGGTTTATTTGAGGTTTATAATCGGGAAAAAGAGTAACTGTGTGTTTTTCTTCTTTAATCAGTCGTAAATCATTTCTTAGTTGTGCATTTGCTGTACCAATGATATGAAAAAAACCCGTTGGTACACCCCAAGCCCAACCAATGTATTGAGACCCAAGGCCAATATACATAAAATCATTTCAGTGTTTAATATTCGGTGTTCTCTCAAAACTACTGAACAATCAGCGTCATAAACCATCCAATCAGGTTAATGCTCAGAACCATTCCAAATATCCCCCAAACACAAACCGAAGCAGTGCTAGTAGGAGAACAAGGTGGTTTCGGACCTGAAAGGGAAACAACTGAACAGAGTTTTTAATGTAGGCTCATTATAAAAAAAAAAAAAACACCAAAAAAACCCAACCGATCGCCAACACCTAAAAAGATCTGTTTGACAAAGTCATCGACTTCAAGGAAGCATTTGATAGTGTGTGGCGTGACGGACTGTGGCAATCCCTCAGGATTTTGAGCACTGAGGAAGGATTGATGCAGATCATCCAGGCACTCTATGCCAATGCTAGCAATGTAGTCCCTGTAAACAGCCAGGTCGGAGATTTCTCTCCAACATGAGGAGTCAGACAAGGCTGCACACTGTCGCCTGCTTTATTTCGACCTCTCTCTCTCGTGAAGATCGTGCAAAATTACGAGTACGGGAGAACATCAGGTACTTTGCACCTCACCCTGATAAGGAATGGAGAGAGAGAGAGAGAGAGAGAGAGAGAGAGAGAGGAGAGAGAGAGAGAGAGAGAGAGAGGAGAGAGAGAGAGAGAGAGAGAGAGAGAGAGAGAGAGAGAGAGAGAGAGAGAGAGGAGAGACAGACAGACAGAGACAGAGACAGAGACAGAGAGACAGAGAGACAGAGAGACAGAGACAGAGACAGAGACAGAGACAGAGACAGACAAGAGAGAGAGAGAGAGGAGAGAGAGAGAGAGAGAGAGAGAGAGAGAGAGAGAGAGAGAGAGAGAGAGAGAGAGAGAGAGAGAGGAGAGAGAGATTGATTTAGCAAGAGACACTCCCTGAATGCCATTTCACTGTATCTCTATTTTCAATCTGTGGTTTGCTGATTTCATTGATCACCTAGGACGCAGTGACAACAAACTGGAAGAACTTACAAACAAGTTAGAACAACAAGCTAGCACTTAGGGTATAGAGATCAGTGCAGAGAAGAGCAAGGTCATGGTAAACAGTACCAGTGACGTTACAGTTAGCTTCGTCATGAATGGTCCACAACTTGAAGAAGTAGACTCCTTCAAATGGTTCGGTTCCACACTGATAGCTGCTCTACAGCTGAAGTAAAGATCAGACTGGCCGCCCCTTCCAACCCTGACTGTGGCAAAGTTGAACAGAATTAAGAAAAGCAAGGAGACCAGCCTCCTAAAAATGCCGAAGTTGTTTAGAGTGCGTTTCATTTCCATACCTCTGTACAGGTGTGAAAACTGGACCTTGACAACAGAACTGGAAAAAAAATCCAAGTCTTGGAAATAGAATCTTTCAGAAGGGTTCTACCCATTTCTTGGTGTGAACACAGGACCAACGAGTCAGTGCGACAAGAAAAGACACGAACGCTGGGCACATGTACCTCCTCTAGCTGCTGTGAAGAGGAGAAAGCTGGGCACACGTACCTCCTCTAGCTGCTGTAAAGAGGAGAAAGCTGGGCACACGTACCTCCTCTAGCTGCTGTAAAGAGGAGAAAGCTGGGCACACGTACCTCCTCTAGCTGCTGTAAAGAGCAGAAAGCTGGGCACACGTACCTCCTCTAGCTGCTGTAAAGAGGAGAAAGCTGGGCACACGTACCTCCTCTAGCTGCTGTAAAGAGGAGAAAGCTGGGCACACGTACCTCCTCTAGCTGCTGTAAAGAGGAGAAAGCTGGGCACACGTACCTCGTCTAGCTGCTGTAAAGAGGAGAAAGCTGGGCACACGTACCTCCTCTAGCTGCTGTAAAGAGCAGAAAGCTGGGCACACGTACCTCGTCTAGCTGCTGTAAAGAGGAGAAAGCTGGGCACACGTACCTCGTCTAGCTGCTGTAAAGAGGAGAAAGCTGGGCACATGTACCTCCCTAGCTGCTGTAAAGAGGAGAAAGCTGGGCACATGTACCTCCTCTAGCTGCTGTAAAGAGGAGAAAGCTGGGCACAGGTACCTCCTCTAGCTGCTGTAAAGAGCAGAAAGCTGGGCACACGTACCTCCTCTAGCTGCTGTAAAGAGGAGAAAGCTGGGCACACGTACCTCCTCTAGCTGCTGTAAAGAGGAGAAAGCTGGGCACACGTACCTCCTCTTGCTGCTGTAAAGAGGAGAAAGCTGGCGTGGCTTGGTCACCTCATACCTCACAACTCTCTTGCCAAGACTGTCCTGCAGGGGACACCGGCCTTGGTTTATAGTCTCATCCGAAAGACTTTTTAGGGGGAGTGGAGTCAGCACTGTTGTGAACTGCAGAGGGAAAATCCCCTCAACCGAGAATCGAACCCGGGTCGTCAAATTGCGAGTGCAATGTTCTGACCACTAGGCTATATCCCGTCCCCCATCACCTACTAAGGCCCCCACTGACGACAGTAATAGCTTAGTCGTGGAGCCACTCTGAGTGAGACGCACACCCGAGACGCTAGCACTCCAACATCCCTTCAAAGACCTTGTACTTTGAACCTCCAGCATCGAAGGCTTTATCTCCCAACTCAACAACAGCACATCTTGCTCATATGTTAAATCCTGTTCCACTTCTCGTAAGAGCAGACCATTGTGTGCCGGTGGGAACAGATGACAAGATTTACAAAACTGCATACACGCAGGGACTGGGTGTAAAAAAAAGCACATGAGTGCTTATCCCATTATCCTCGATACAAAAGAGTAAATAAATAAAATAAATAAACACAGACACAGAAGTGTTTCAGGAAACCAAAGCTGAGGTCACCATGAGAACAGAGCAGCAGAGACCACCCGAAAAAGAAACAACTTTCTTCTTCTTCTTCTTCTTCTTCTCTTCTTCTTCTTCTTCTTCTTCTTCTTCTTCTTCTTTCTTCTTCTTCTTCTTCTTCTTCTTCTTCTTCTTCTTCTTCTTCTTCTTCTTCTTTCTTCTTCTTCTTTCTTCTTCTTCTTCTTCTCTACTACTACTACTACTACTACTACTACTATCTACTACTACTACTACTACTACTACTACTACTACTACTACTACTACTACTACTACTACACTACTACTACTACTACTACTATTATATATAGTTTATTTTATGTTTATTTTATTATGTTTATTATTATGTTTATTATTATTATGTTTATTATTATTATGTTTATTATTATGTTTATTATTATTATGTTTATTATTATTATGTTTATTATTGTTATGTTTATCATTATTATTATGTTTATTATTATTGTGTTTATTATCATTGTGTTTATTATTATTATGCTTATTATTATCATGTTTATTATTATGTTTATCATTATCATTATTTTCACAATGACAGACGCTGAAAGAGGATGATTTGTGTTTGGTTTCGGTGTCACACTGTGTGTGTGTGTCATCATCCCTGACAGTCCTTCCCTGCTGTCCTCTCCACGCTGCTCAGTCTGATCTTTCCGCCCCGGCAGCCATACCCTCTACCCAGCATCAGCACACAGCAGCCACAGTACCACAACTCCACAGGGAGCTTGTCTATGTCAGGCTGCCATGGGGGCACGAGCCAGAGGGACCCTGTACCCTGCTGGGTCACTTTGGTGGTGTTCAGTGGTGCCTGTTCTGGGCTAACATTAGCAGGATACCACTTACTAATCCCCCTTTCACCCCCTCCCCCCACATTCTCTGTGTCACACACACATACACAGACAGACACACAAACAGACACACAAACACAGACACAGACACAGACACAGACACACGCACGCACACACAGACACAGACACAGACACAGACACAGACACAGACACACACACACACATACACACACACACACACACACACACACACACACACACACACACACACACACACACACACACACACACACACATACACACACTTTTTTCCGAAGTGATGAAGGTATTATACTTAAATGTCTAGGCATGGGATTCCATACTAAAGAGGTTTGAAGACAAGAAAAGTCCTGCTAGGGTTTAAATGTGGTTTTTTTACAAGGGCACAGGCCAGTTGTCACCACATGGGCAGGGGAAGTTTTTCCCACAGGCAGAAGGGGGCAGTATTCTTCCTACAGGCAGAAGGGAACATGCAGTTTTCCTACAGGCAGAAGGGGGCATATAGCTTTTCCCACATGCACAAGGGGGCATGCAGTTTTTCCCACAGGCAGAAGGGGGCAGTATTCTTCCTACAGGCAGAAGGGGGAACTTTTCCCACAGGCAGAAGGTGGGGCATGCAGTTTTTCCCACAGGCAGAAGGGGGCAGTATTCTTCCTACAGGCAGAAGGGGGAACTTTTCCCACAGGCAGAAGGGGGGCATGCAGTTTTTCCCACAGGCAGAAGGGGGAACTTTTCCAACAGGCAGAAGGGGGCATGCAGTTTTTCCCACAGGCACAAGGGGGAACTTTTCCCACAGGCAGAAGGGAGCATGCAGTTTTTTCCCACAGGCAGAAGGGGGAACTTTTCCCACAGGCAGAAGGGGGCATGCAGTTTTTC
>CM060332.1:16243687-16251187 GCA_030674155.1 Stramonita haemastoma
TTACATGATTACCTGATGTTGCAAATCATAAACCCACTTCTATAGATTTGTCTTTGGTCTCTCCGGAGTTAGGCAGTAATGTGGTTTGATTTTCTGATGATGACACACTAGGAGGTGACCATCTTCCGAATATCATGTAGTTAGATGAAGATGATTTCAATGAAAAAGAGAAACTAAAACATAGCCTCCAAAATACATGTATACAATGCCAGATGGGAGTTATACCCAATCAATTTTGGCATGTATGAATTACAGTAAAACAGAGGATTAAGATGTCGATATCTTCTATGAAACATTCTTTCGTGCCGTCATGCTGGCAGCAGATAACCCAATACTCCTAGTTACGTTGGTATATGTGATTTTGAAGCTGTAGCAAATTCCTTACAATAGATCTGCAATTCAGTTAAAAGATTAAAACTTTGTTCTTGATGGTATTCATGGAAAGTAGTTGTCAATCAAATCTGTAATGATGGAGATGTAGAAAGTCACCAAACAATATTTGGGTAGAAGTAAGAGTCCCATGGATATCGATGGAGTGGCCATGTTTGATACGATCTGGAATAACCTGCTGGATCCCCATACCACTGGGGGGGTTTTCTGAGCCCTCTATCTGATCTTCCTTTCCTGTGAATAGACTCCCTGCCAGGTCTCCTCCGGGGTCTCTCCCAAAAGAGGTGGTGAATATGCCTCCCCAGATTTCCAGTAAGGATGCTGGTACCTCTGTCTGTAGGACCCCCCCCCCCCCCCCCGGATCAACACAGTTCGTCGCAAGTTACGACGAACTGTGTTATTGCGACAAACTGTGTCAGAACAGCATCTCTCATGAGCCTGCTGTCTCTGACATTCCAATTTCCATGTGATTAAACAGAAACCTGATGTTGTGAGAGCTCAGCAATCAAATAGGCATTGAATGGTTCTCTTCCTACCCCAAGAGCTGCAAGACTTACAGGAGCTATTCTGCTGACGACGACTTTTGCGTTTGAAAGCTTGTTTTTAATAGACCTAACAAAAGCAAAAGAAGAAGAGGCCGCCAAAAGAAATCATGGGTTGACAACATCAAAGACTGGACCGCCCAACCCCTACAACACCTCCTACTAGCCACACAGGATCGTGAAGCATGGAAAAAGATCTCTGTTGCGTCTTCTCTCATGTCCCCCCTACGTCCTTTGGGACATGGAACTGAGTGAGTGAGTGTGAACAACAGCTATCAAGTCTTTTGACGCAGCTTTTCGGGTCAGTCCCTTTGATGTCGTTGATACCAGTATGTATGACTACACAGTTAGTATCATCTGGATCAAAATTGTCAACCTCTGGTGACACTCTGCAATCATAAACGCTTTCTTTGACGAGACTGGAAAGCCATACGAATACCCCAAACGCTTTCCATCGACTTTTGTCAATGTTGGCAAAAGTAAAGTAAAGGTGTCCCATAACCTATGTGGTCGTAGGGGGGCAAGGGTCAAAGACCTAAGCTTCTCCAGGGGCCAGCATATTGAAGGTGGCACCCATCTCCTCTCCCTCGCTGCTTTACCTTCCCTGACCTTAAGGAGGGAAAGTAGGCCTACTTATTTACAGCTGAGTGAACCGGGGGACTGTGCTAAAGCAACAGCGCGCAAACAGTCACCCGTCCACTGGGTAACCATGCTCGTTGCTGCTTAACATTACTAGTGGAAAGCAGTGCCCTGACCACTGAGCTACCCTATCCCCAATATCCCATGGCAATGTTGAGTCCTGCCAAAATAGAACAGGAGGAAGTGACTGGCTACTTTTGACGTCATCGGCACTGGCAGGTTTGGAGATCACGTCATTAGATGCAGGTTGCTTTTCTTTTGAAGACGCTACAGGTTTTGACTTTCCTTCTGGACGTATTTATTATTTACCTCTTCTTTTATATCGAAGATAATAGAATAAGCACTCATGTGCTTTTTTTTAACACCAGTCCCCGTGTGTATGCAGTTTTGTAAATCTTGTCATCTGTTCCGGTGGAAAGGATGGGAGAGCTTGACCAGATGCAGGGGATTTTGTTATTTTTGCACAAGATTGAGCGCTGCAAGTTGAGGGACTTGTTTTGTGTCTGTCTGTCTGCTTAGATACAGAACCTGCACTTACTTGGGTAGTCATTTCCTTCTTCGGTTTTGCTAGCCTCGCCCCCTTTGGCTCCAAATCTTGAATCTAGTTACACAAAATATCGATTTTTTTTTTCAACGAAGATATTGAAGTTGCCAAGGTGGAATGTTCCATATCCCCTGTTGTCCCGTCTCTGTTAGCCGAGCTTTTTCGTTTGTTAGAAGGCCAGCTATAGTGTTGTCAGATTGGTCAGTACTTGGTGTTTCAATTGAGACATAGTTTCTTGCTCCTGAAAACTAGCTGGTACAGTTACCCCTCTCTCTTTGAAGACTCACGCCATTGCCTTGATTTTGTCATTGATCTCCTTTTTACATACTCTGTGACTACATTTACAAAGAACTTGAAATCTAGTAGTAGTAGTAGTAGGCACCCATCAGTCTCGGAAGACTGGAGTTGCGCTCTAATCTTCAGAGCGCAAAGCCTGGGTAAGTAAGTATGGAAGGCAAGCTGTTACCCATGCAGCAGATCACCACCCCCGCCCCTCCCTCTCCACGCCACTGGAATGATTCATTGGAAAGGCACTGACCGATACGAATGGTTCCAGTACTGTCGCAGGAGCCACCAGAACGTTGCTATATACAGGCAACTTGAAATCTAGTGCTAGCCTAAATGGCCATCTTGGAAAAAGAATCGGTGTTTGTGCGTAGGTGCTTGTGTGTACAGGAGGATGAAAGAAGTACTGCAAGGGACATATTACAGACCACGTCACTTTTCGCTGTGCTGTGACATTAGACCAGACCTGACGGGAGAGAGTGAGAGAGAGAGAGAGAGAGAGAGAGAGAGAGAGAGAGAGAGAGAAGAGAGAGAGAGAGAGAGAGAGAGAGAGAGAGAGAGAGAGAGAGAGAGAGTGAGTGTTGTGCTGTGTTGTGTTGTGTTGTGCGTGCGTGCATGCATGTATGCGTGCGTGCGCGCGCGCGCGTGCGTGTGTGTGTATGTGTGTGTGTGCCTCTGTGTGTGTGCCTCTGTGTGTGTGTGTGTGTGTGTGTGTGTGTTGTGTGTGTGTGAATGTGTGTGTGTGTGTGTTTGAATGTGTGTGTGTGAATGTGTGTGTGTGCGTGTGTGTGTCTGTCTGTCTGTCTGGCCTATCTGCTTGTATGTCTGACTGTCTCTCTCTGTCCCTGTCTATCTAAACGTGCATGGGCTAAACACCCACACACACCGACCCCCACACTGACTCTGCAGGTACATGCTGATCCTGATCGTGACCATGTCCTTCTACATCCTGGGCATCTACAGCCTGCTGAACATGAAGTACCAGACCCTGCAGGTCACTGACCCCCTGACCCACGCTCCCCGCTGGCTGTCCCGCCTCAGCCCCTTCTACCTGCGGCACCGGGTGGTCATCGACATCCTGTACAACCACCTGCTGGTGTTGGCCGCCCCCTGCCTCTCTCTGGGGGTGGTGGTAGTGGCCACCTCCCTCACCGTTCTCTCCCTCCGCCAGAACCTGGCCTGGCGACAGCAGACTGCTTCCACTTCCAGTGGTAGTGGTAGGGGGGATTCTACAGGTCAGTCAGCTTGCCTGCTTTTCTGCTGTGTCTTTTTTATGTTTGTTTTGTTTTTTGTTTTCTCGTCTCTCGCTCAATTTATGGTTTCTGCTTATGAACTCTCCTACCCTGATGCTGTCTTCTGTGGATATTTAAAAAAAAAAATTCTTTTATTTCGAGGATAACGGAATAAGGACTCGTGTGTTGTTGTTGTTGTTTTTTACATCCAGTCCCCGTGTGTATGCGGTTTTGTTAAATTTTGTCATCTGTTCCCACCGGCACACAATGCGCTACTCTTTCGAAAAGCAGAACAGGTTTCAACGTGTGAGCAAGATGTTCTGCGTGCGTTCGCACACGAGGCCTCGGTTTATAGTCTTATCGGAAGGACCTTTGGGGGAGTGGAGTCAGCACTTATTTTAACTCCAGGGGGAAAAGATCCCCTTAAACGGAATACGAACCTAGGTAGTCAAAATGCTGGCACAGTGTTCTAACAACTAGGCAATCCTGTCTCTTTGGAGTGTGTGTGTGTGTGTGTGTGTGTGTGTGTGTGTGTGTGTGTGTGTTTGTGTGTGTGTTGGTATGTGTGTGTGCGTGAGTGCATGCGTGCGTGCGCGTGTATATGTATGTATGTATGTATGTATGTATGTATGTATGTATGTATGTATGTATGTATGTATGTATGTATGTATGTATGTATGTATGTATGTATGTGTGTGTTTTGTGTGTGCGTGCGTGCGTGTGCGTGCGTGTGTGTGTGCATGTGCATGTGTGTGCGTGTGCATGTGTGTGTGCAGGGGTGATGAAGGAGGTGGCGGTGACCAAGATGCTGATGGTCATCTGTCTGATGTACGTGCTGACCATGACGCCCTCCGTCACCCAGCGCTTCTTCAGAACTCTGGTGCCCGGGTACCTGCCCTCTGGTGGGTCTGTCTGTCTGTCTGTCTGTCTGTCTGTCTGTCTGTCTGTCTGTGTCTGTCTGTGTCTGTCTGTGTGTCTGTCTCTGTCTGTCTGTGTCTGTCTGTCTGTCTGTCTGTCTGTCTGTCTGTCTGTCTGTCTGTGTCTGTCTATCTGTATGTCTGTCTGTGTCTGTCTGTCTGTCTGTCTGTCTGTGTCTGTCTGTGTCTGTCTGTGTGTCTGTCTGTGTCTGTGTCTGTATGTGTGTCTGTATGTGTCTGTCTATCTGTATGTCTGTCTGTGTCTGTATGTCTGTCTGTCTGTGTGTCTGTCTGTGTCTGTCTGTGTCTGTATGTCTGTCTGTGTCTGACTGTGTGTCTGTCTGTGTCTGTGTCTGTATGTGTGTCTGTGTGTCTGTGTCTGTCTGTCTGTGTCTGTCTGTCTGACTCTGTCTGTGTCCGTGTCTGTCTGTCTGTGTCTGACTCTGTCTGTCTGTCTGTCTGTCTGTCTGTCTGACTGTCTGTCTGTCTGTGTCTATCTGTCTGTCTGACTGTCTGACTCTGTCGGTGTGTCTGTCTCTGTCTATCTCTATGTCTGTCTGTCCGACTGTCTATCTGTGGAGATGACTGTGGAGATGTGCAAATGTGGAGATGACTGTGGAGATGACTGTGGAGATGTGGAGATGACTGTGGAGATGTGGAGGTGACTGTGGAGATGACTGGAAATGTGGAGATGACTGTGGAGATGACTGTGGAGATGTGGAGATGACTGTGGGGATGACTGTGGAGATGACTGTGGAGGTGTGGAGATGTGGAGATGACTATAGAAATGTGGAGATGACTGTGGAGATGACTGTGGAGGTGTGGAGATGACTATGGAAATGTGGAGATGACTGTGGGGATGACTGTGGAGGTGTGGAGATGACTATGGAAATGTGGAGATATGGAGATGACTGTGGAGATGACTGGAGATGTGGAGATGACTGTGGAGATGTGGAGATGACTGTGGAGATGTGGAGATGACTGTGTACGTCGCTCATTCTTTTATCCTTAGATGTTTGCTCCTCTGCTCGTAACCTGACTGAACTTCTCTTCTTGAGATAATCAAGTATTATTTTGAACTGCATTGAACTGCATTGAATTGCATTGAACTGCATTGAATTGCATTGAATTGAATTGCATTGAACTGCATTGAACTGCATTGAATTGCATTGAACTGCATTGAACTGCATTGAATTGCATTGAACTGCATTGAACTGCACTGAACTGCATTGAATTACATTGAATTACATTGAATTGCATTGAACTGCATTAAACTGCATTGAACTGCATTGAACTGCATTGAACTGCATTGAATTGCATTGAACTGCATTCAACTGCATTGAATTGCATTGAACTGCATTGAACTGCATTGAATTGCATTGAATTGCATTGAACTGCATTGAATTGCATTGAACTGCATTGAATTGCATTGAACTGCATTGAACTGCATTGAATTGCATTGAAATGCATTGAACTGCATTGAATTGTATTCAATTGCATTGAATTGCATTGAAAATGCATTGAACTGCATTGAACTGCATTGAATTGCATTGAATTGCATTGAATTGTATTGAACTGCATTGAACTGCATTGAACTGCATTGAACTGCATTGAATTGCGTTGAAATGCATTGAACTGCGTTGAATTGTATTGAAGTGCATTGAAGTGCATTGAATTGTATTGAATTGCATCGAAATGCATTGAACTGCATTGAACTGCATTGAACTGCATTGAACTGCATTGAATTGCATTGAACTGCATTGAATTGCATTGAACTGCATTGAACTGCATTGAATTGCATTGAACTGTATTGAACTGCATTGAACTGCATTGAACTGCATTGAATTGCATTGAATTACATTGAATTGAATTCGGCATCGGATGACAAACTAAGAAGACTGACTAACCGCGGAAGGGAATCCCTGTACTGACTGTGAGCGAGCGTGCCTGCGTGGTGGGCACACACATGCTCATGTACCCCCACACGCGGGCGTGCATGCACACAGGCAGTCAGTCAGTCAGTCAGTCAGTCAGTTAGTCAGTCAGTTAGTCAGTCAGTCAGTCAGTCAGTCAGTCAGTCAGTCAGTCAGTCAGTCAGTCAGTCAGGGAACTAGGGCTATCTATCACTCTCAGACACCCTACTGCCCCAAACAGGCTCCACACCAGTATTACTTATTTTGTTGCATTTTTCCTTTTTACTACTCTGGCATTCATACCACACGTACTTAAAGACATCCACAGAAATAATACCCAATGGTGTTTTTTAAAATTGAAGACTTACTTAGCCCCCCCCCCCCTCCCCCTTTTTTGTGTGCAAAACTAGCCTCTGACTCCAAACTTGTCATTTTGTATACATCTGTCACGTTTTATTTTTTCCCCCAGCAAACTCTACTGTATCTGCTCAGTCCTTTGTCGTCTACTAGCTTCCTAACTACAATATTATGCATGCGTGGGGTCAACATTGTAGGAACACAAGCAGTCCTCGTTTTGATGATCATTTCCAACTTTCTCGTGACGACCTGGTATTGCTCTATGTCCTCAATCCCAAAAACAACTACACTGTGCATTTTTTCATACTTTACAAAATCTCTGACGATCAGAAAGTTTTCTAACTAGCACTCTCATACAAGATACTACACGAAACATGACCTGCAAGCTAAAGCAGGAGTGTAGCCCCACTCCATTAGTCACACACTCATGTGTGTGTACAGTCTGTGTGTCTGTGTGTGTGTGTCTGTGCGTGAGTGAGTGTGAGTGTGTGTAAAACATTATCCGATTGAAAAAAATGATATGCCTATTTTTTTTCAAACATCTAGGATGTTTTATGTTTTTTTTTCTTTTTTTTTATTATAATTTTATTGGTAGTATGTCTCCCCCCCCCCCTCCAATAAGGATGCTAGTATAAAAAAAAAATCCCCTTTTATCCAAATGTATGATTTATATTACATACA
>CM060332.1:16256187-16258687 GCA_030674155.1 Stramonita haemastoma
AAAACCTCCCCCACCAAAACTGTGCCCCCGGTCAGCAAGAACTAGGAACTGAATCTTCGTCATGACAGTGACGGGGAAAGTTGTACCTTTTTTTTGAATGTGGTTTGATAAAGTTTTGTGTTGTTGGTTGTTGTTCTTGTTGTTGTCTTTTAAAGAGTAAAAGTTGTCCTAATTTGAAAGGCGGTTTGATAAAGTATGTGTTGTTGGTTGTTTTTTTTTAAAGAGTGAAAGTTGTACCTCTTTTGGAATGCGTTTGATCAAGGATGTGTTTTGGAGTTGTCTTTTAAAGAGCGAAAGTTGTACCTCTTTTGGAATGCAGGTTTGATAAAGTATGTGTTGTTTGGAAGTTGTCTTTTAAAGAGTGAAAGTTGTACCCCTTTTGGAAGGCGTTGATAAAGTATGTGTTATGTTTGGTTGTTGTCTTTGAAAGAGCGAAAGTTGTACTCTTTTGGATGGCAGATTGATAAAAGTAGTGTATTATTATAATTAGTTGTTGTTTTTAAAGAGCGAAAGTTGTCCTCTTTTGGAAGGCGGTTTGATAAAGCAGATGTTGTTGGTTGTTGTCTTCCTGTGTTGTCTTTTAAAGAGCGGAAGTTGTCACCAAAAGGCGCTTGGAAAAGGCGAATATGTCAGGCTTTTCTGTTGATTTCAACGAGACAGGGTTTATTTGTTTTTATAAGTGTGTGCCAGCTTAAACTTGTGATTGAACTCGTTATTTTTAAGGGTCTCTTTCTTCAATGTGCATAACAGCAGTGCAAACAAATAGTACACTTTTCACCCCACCCACCCCCCCTCTCTCTCTCTCTTTCTCTTCCTCCTCCCCCCTACCCCGTCTCTCTCTTTTCACACACACACACACACACACACACACACACACACACACACACACAAACACACACACATGCACACACGCACATACACACGCACACGCACGCACGCACACACACACACACACACACACACACACACACACACACACACACACACACACACACACAGACACCACCATATACGCACGCATACTGATTCAGCTCAGGGGGACGGAATAGCCTAGTGGTCAGAACATTGGGCTGGCAATTTGACGACCCGAGTTCGATTCCCGTTGGAGGGGTTTTTTCCCCTGGAGTTAACATCAGTGCTGACTCCACTCTCCCTAAAAGTCTTTTGACTGTAAACCGAGGCCCCGTGTGCGAACGCACGCAGAACATCTTGCGCACACGATAAGTCCTGTTCCGCTATTCGTAAGAGTAGGCCATTGTGTGCGGTGGGAACAGATGACAATATTTACACAACTGCATACACACGGGGACTGGGTGAAAAAAAGCACATGAGTGCTTATCCCATTATCCTCGACATAAAAGAATATTTTTTTTAATAGAAATAAAATAAAAAGCTCTACATTTCGACAAATATTGCATCGCAAATGGACCAGCTGATTCATTCCAATAACAAGACTATGACACAGCACAAAGATGTTCTAATAGCACTCGTGGCATTACGAGTACAGAATTTCATTTCAAACATGATAAGTTGTTGTTTCTGAGTTCTCCCTACCATGGTGAAAAGTGCAAGGGCTCAGTACACTGCCAACCACCACTCATGGTCTAAGGATGGGGGAAAAGTTCTGGGCCCAAACGGATTCGAACCACCGCACACTCCCATCGGACTTTTCTCTTTCTAGGCAGGCACGTTACCATTAGACCACCGATCCATCCTTAGAAAGAAAAAGTCTGAGCATATTACCCTTCTCTTACGAGCTCTCCACTGGCTGCCTGTGCTACAGAGAGTAAATTATAAGATCAGTACCCTCTGTTATAAATGTCTCCACAAACGCCCCTCCTACTTCTGTGAATGTCTTCACCTGTACACTCCATCTCGTTCCCTCCGCTCTGCTGCAGATACCCTGTGCTTACGAAATACCTGGATTCAACCAATCCACCGTTGGTCGACGCTCTTTTTCTATTTCTAAATAGAAAACAATTTTTTTAACCACTTTATGTCACAGCAGATTTCCCTGCGTGAAATTCGGGCTGCTCTCCCCGGGGAGAGCGCGTCGCCACAAGTGCAGCGCCAACCCATTATTTTTTCTCCCTTAGGGATGGTGTCTAAACACGACACCTGTGTGCATGCTGTTTTTTTTTGTATATAATTTTGTCATCTGTTCCAACCGGCACACGATGGCCTGCTCTTCCGAAAGGCGGAACGGGGTTTTAACGTGGTGCGCAAGATGTTCTGCGTGCGTTCACACACGAGGCCTCGGTTTATAGTCTCATCCGAATGAATCCATTCCATTATCCTCGATATAAAAGGAATATAAAAAAAAGAATTAAAAAAAAAGAAATAAACACACACGGCCAGACAAACAGAATAAGAAGTTGATCAACAGTAGAGAAATGCAGAAAGGAGAGAGGAGAGGAGGAGGAAGAGGAGGAAAGGAAGACATGTTTATTCAAGAACTTGTCAACCTCCCTCTTCAAAAGAGTTAACTGAAAGCTGTCAA
>CM060332.1:16268687-16278687 GCA_030674155.1 Stramonita haemastoma
CGCTCCCCTGTCCGCTAGATCTTATTGCAGATGGTGAGTAAGTAACACCTCTATCATGGTCTCTCCTCCTGCCTGGACCAGTTCTGATGGAATGTTGTCCAATCTTGCTGACTTCCCTTTCTTCAGTGATTTTACAACCTCTTCTGGAACCATTCGTATCGGTCAATGCCTTTCCAATGGATCATTCCAGTGGAGTGGAGAGAGGGGGGGTCTGCTACATGTGTAACAGTTTGCCCTCCATACTTACTTACCCAGGCTTTGCGCTCTAAAGATTATAGGGCAACTCCATAGTCTTTCCGAGACTGATGGGTGCCTACTACTACTACTACTACTACATACTACTACTACTACTACTACACTACTACTACTACTACTACTACTACTAACTACTACACTACTGCTACTACTACTACTACTACTGCTGCTGCTGCTGCTGCTGCTGCTGCCGCTGCTGCTGCTGCTGCTACTACTACTACTACTACTACTACTACTACTTCTTCTTCTTCTCTTCTTTCTTCTTCTTCTTCTTCTTCTTCTTCTTCTTCTTCTTCTTCTTCTTCTTCTTCTTCTTCTTCCTGTAGGATGGTGGAAGCTGTAGTTGTTGGTTGGTGGAGGGATATCTTGTACTTTGCAGTCCCTTGTTCCTCTGTGTGTGTGTGTTGTGTGTGTGTGTGTGTGTGTGTGTGTGTGTGTGTGTGTGTGTGTGTGTGTGTGTGCACGCGCGCGCGCGCGCGCAATTCGGAGCAGTACACTGTCAGCCTCTTTATACGCTTATTTAAAAATCTGAACAATAACAGATTCAGATTTTAAGAATGAAACGATTTATCTCGTATTTTTGTTTAGAAAACTTATTGCATGTTTACAATCCATCTATGCCATCAAAACTAAAGAAAAAAACTAGTAAAGTAGATACTGACAGCATACCTGCACTTTTCTCTCTTGTTCTGCTTTTTCATGTCTTCTTTTGTTCCTGTTAGTTCAGTTTTTTTTCAGCAACTTCATTACTTTTCATTTCGTTTTTCTTTTTCTTTTTTTCAGTTTTTGCATTAGTTGGTCTGCCTGTCTGTCTTTCACAATGTACAATCCAACACCACTCAGTCAAGAGTGCTAAATTTAGCGCGCCCTTTCCTTTTACATAGTCCCAAATGGTCAGTTCCTGCTATAAATAGCACGAGCTAAACCCCTCCTGGGATGGAATCGGATGGGTTAATTAGCAGCTGAAAGGAGCTGAAAGTGGGGGAAACTGATAGCTGTGCTTTTTTTCCTGTCTCACTTTTCTCCTTGTTTTCTTTCTTCCTTTCTGACTCTCTTCTTCGTCTCAAGCATAATTTTTCAGCCACAATGGATCCAGACAGAAGCTATCAGTGATCACCTGCCATCAAACCACTACCCACAGTAGGCCCTGCACAGCTGCTGAGTCAGTGTGGTGGTGTTTCGGAGGCAGTGTATACCCTATATTTTTTGTTCAATATCTTCCCTCTCCTGTTCCCACATCTATTCAACACAGGCTCAATGCCCTATCATTATTGAACAAGATCAAAAGGACTTCCAAAAACAATACTGCAAGGCACTGTCCAAGGAGGAAGAAAAAGAGGCAGACCAAAGAAGAGATGGGAGGACAACATCAGCGAATGGACAGGCCTAGGACTCAACAAAACCCTTAGAAAGGCAGAACAGAGAGAGGAATGGAGGGAACTGGTTGTTAAGTCTTCATGGGTGCTCCCACGGTCGCCAGACTAGGGATAGATAGATAGATAGATAGATAGATAGATAGATAGATAGATAGATAGATAGATAGATAGATAGATAGATAGATAGATAGATAGATAGATAGATAGATAGATAGAAATGGCCCCTAGAGAAGCTGAGGTCTCTGAGGCCTCGCTCCCCTACGACCACACAGGTCATGGGACGCCTTTACCTTATCTGATTCAAGCCTGGAGCAGTGGGGAAAGACCTGACGATCTGGTGTTCCTCCTTTACCATGACAAATAAAGGGTGCGGTATGTTCTGAGCAAAGTAGCTGTAAGTAAGCCAGGGCAGGTAGATGTGGAGACTTCACCAAGTGCTCACAGGGACTGCAGACACTGTCAGGATTGCCCGAGGGCAGGCTATTCTATCAGAGGCCATGGCAACATTCTATAGGGCAGGCTATTCTATCAGAGGCCATGGCAACATTCTATAGGGCAGGCTGTTCTATCAGAGGCCATGGCAACATTCTATAGGGCAGGCTATTCTATCAGAGGCCATGGCAACATTCTATAGGGCAGGCTGTTCTATCAGAGGCCATGGCAACATTCTATAGGGCAGGCTGTTCTATCAGAGGCCATGGCAGCATTCTATAGGGCAGGCTGTTCTATCAGAGGCCATGGCAACATTCTATAGGGCAGGCTGTTCTATCAGAGGCATGGCAACATTCTATAGGGCAGGCTGTTCTATCAGAGGCATGGCAACATTTTATAGGTCAGGCTGTTCTCTCAGAGGCATGGCAACATTTTATAGGTCAAGCTGTTCTATCAGGGCTATGGCAACGTTTATAGTCAGGCTGTTCTATCAGAGGCCATGGCAACATTTTATAGGGCAGGCTGTTCTATCAGAGGCCATGGCAACATTTTATAGGGCAGGCTGTTCTATCAGAGGCCATGGCAACATTTTATAGGGCAGGCTTTTCTATTTAAGCCCCCCACAGTGTCAGACATCAGAATGTGGCCTGGCCCCTACGGTGTCATCAGAGATGGGATGAAACACTTGCTGTAAGGAGGCATCTTCTCTGAAGACCTTCTGGCTGGCTGTACCCAGAGTTTGTTTCTGATCAATGCAGGAATGGTGTGTAGATATTGATTTACAGTATATACAACATAGCTTAAACTAAGTTGCTGTTCAATCCATATGTGAGCCATGCAGATAATGCTCTCTCTCTCTCTCTCTCTCTCTCTCTCTCTCTCTCTCTCTCTCTCTCTCTCTCTCTCTCTCTCTCTCTCTCTCTCTCTCTCTCTCTCTCTCTCTCTCTCTCTCTCTCTCTCTCTCTCTCTCTCTCTCTCTCTCTCAGAAGAAGAGAAGAAGAAGAAGGAATGGTTACCGTGTGTGCGTGTGTGTGTGTGTGTGTGTGTGTGTGTGTGTGTGTGTGTGTGTGTGTGTGTGTGTGTGTGTGTGTGTGTGTGAGCGCGTGCGTGCGTGCATGCGTGTGTGTGTGTGTGTGTGTGTCTGTGTGTCTGTGTGTCTGTGTCTGTGTCTCTGTGTCTGTGTCTGTTCCAGATCTGACCTCCAGATTTCTGATGAGAAAATAAGCTTATTTTGAGCTGCATAAAAAACGCTTTACACCCCCACTTTTTTTGAAGCCATTGGTGGAATGTACATTTCACCCACTCCTAAAACAAAGTGAACGAGTAGGGTCACAACTTCCCCTTAACTCCTTGGGAAGACATTGAGGAAGTGCTCTACTGAAGTTTTCAGTGTCTTGGGCGAGTCATGCACAACTGATCCCTCCCCAGAACCGTCGTGTGGTCTTCACCTTCACCTATCCCACAGTCAAGTAGACCTGTTGGGGCACCACTGAAGATTTTTGCAACCAGCTTCCTCCACACCTGGCAGTGTTCAGTTTGTAAGTGTGAGTCACCAACACCATCCAAATGGAAAGTGAATTCCGCCGCTTTCCCGCCAATGACTGGTGGCCTGGTCCTGTCTCCACAACTGGAGAGCAGGGTCATCTCCAGAGGGTGACCTACAACACCAGTGAATCTCTGGAAGAAGGGAACATCACCACCATCATCAACCAGAACTACTCCATCTTCCTCCCCTGCAACAACCCGGAAAACATCATCGATGAACCCACAGCTCAGCGCGTGCAATCCGCCTTCGACATGGTTATTCTCCCTTTGATCGAACTCTTCGGCGTCAGCACCAACGTCATCAACTGCGTAGTGTTCGCGCGTCAGGGTTTGAAAGACCGCATCAACCTGTGTCTGTTCACTCTGGCGGTGTCTGACATCGGTTTTCTGTCGCTGATGTTCGCCTCCAGGCTGCATCGTCTGATGGGGCTGTTTGACGAGGAGTTGGCGGAGTTCTGGAGCAAGAAGTACCTCAACACGGTGCTGGCGCCCATGATTGGATCCTTCACGGTCTCCAACCTCATGACGCTCATCATCTCTCTGGAGAGGGCCATTTGCGTCCTGGCTCCCTTCAAAGCCAAGAAGTTTCTCCGGACCAAGTGAGGGTTTTTTTTTGTTAGTTGTGTTGTGCAGTGTTGTGTGTGGGTGTAGGTGTGGTTGTATGTGCTTGTCTGTTGGGGTGGGGGGGTAGGGTGTGTGTGTGTGTGTATGTGTGTGCGTGCGTGTGTGTGTGTGTGTGTGTGTGTGTGTGTGTGTGTGTGTGTGTGTGTGTGTGTGTGTGTGTATCTTCAGTTTAACGTCTATTCACATTTAGTGATTTTAGACAAAATCATAGACAAATTTTAGATTTTAATGTGTGTGTGTGTGTGTGTGTATGTGTGCCTGCATGTGTGTCTGTGTGCATGCGTATATATATATGCTTGAGCACGCAAGCTTGTTTGTATATCTATACTCTTTGCAATGTGATCATTATTACATTTTCAAAACAGTAATGTTTTGGACATGAAATGGATGAAGAGCACATAAACTCATTAAGGCTTCACTACACCAAAATGCTATCTGGCTTACGGTCTTTATGTCACACTGTGTATTAAGCTAGTCTTCTCTGATTATTCATTCCTAACATTGTGTTCACAAATGACTTAATCAGACCGTATACCAATACCCCATGGTGTGTGACTTGTGATGTGTGAATAACCTTCAAGTCGCAATACACAATTCAATTCACAATTAACAATTCAAATACTTCATTATCTCAGAAACAGAAAAACTCACATCTGCTTCTGAAGTGTTGACATGTCCAGGATATTAGGCACAAGCATTTTACACCAGACTCCCTAGAGATATTTTTTCACAATGTTCAACCAGACAACAATTTTGATTTCTCTGAAAGACTTGGGTATTCTCTGATTGATATGAGTGAAGATGTCGTAGATGGTAAGTCTAAAAATGTTGGTTTTAAGGAATCTGGCTTTAGTTTCATTATATGTTAATAATAGTGATAATGAAAATGATACTACTACTACTACTAATAATAATAAAAACAATTTGTAATGCATGAAATTTTATATAGCGCTATATCTTGTTTATAAAAAAAAAAAAAAAAGCGCTTGCATTCGACCTATACAACACACAAGCAATCAATAACAATCGATAGTTTTAGCAAATTCGAATGTACACACACACGCACGCGCACACATACACACTCACACACACACACACACTCTAAAGGTTATACACTTTGGCAGGTAGATGTTGAAGGCAGGGACAGATAAATAGAAACAGAAGGAGAAAATCTAAGGTTTGAAATAGTGTGTCTTAAGGTTGGATTTAAAAGTGTCATCAGTAGGCTTTTGCCGGAGGGAGAGAGGAAGGTCATTCCAGATATATTAGGCCTACGTCTCCTGCGTGTGGTTTCTACCACTCTTAGTCAGTCTTGGGTGCAGTGCAGAGTCTTTTTCACACACTTGTGGCTGAGAGTCTGGAGTCTCTGGATTGTGGTAACAGATTCTCCAGGTCTCAGCTTCAAAAAGCAAAACAAATTCTGCGGTTGTCTTGAGTTTTAAAGTTGTGGTCAAAGGTCTTGATATCCAGGCGTTTGCTTTTCCTTGATGAGAAGCTGACCCTGTCTTGCCAGATCTTCAGGCTGTGTGCTGTCTGTTTTACCTGTGGAGAAACAGACAACAAATCTCCCATGACAGCAGCACTCTTCGCCTCTTCAGGTTGTTTTACCTGTGGAGAAATCTCCCATGACAGCAGCACTCTCCGCCTCTTCAGGCTGTTTTACCTGTGGAGAAATCTCCCATGACAACAGCACTCTCCGCCTCTTCAGGCTGTTTTACCTGTGGAGAAATCTCCCATGACAGCAGCACTCTCCGCCTCTTCAGGCTGTTTTACCTGTGGAGAAATCTCCCATGACAGCAGCACTCTCCGCCTCTTCAGGCTGTTTTACCTGTGGAGAAATCTCCCATGACAGCAGCACTCTCCGCCTCTTCAGGCTGTTTTACCTGTGGAGAAATCTCCCATGACAGCAGCACTCTCCGCCTCTTCAGCTGTTTTACCTGTGGAGAAATCTCCCATGACAGCAGCACTCTCCGCCTCTTCAGGCTCGAAGCCTGTTAAACGGTGATGTGTCTGATGTATTCACCTTGAGCATCTTGCTCTTTTCTCTGTGAATACGTAAGTAAATGTGAGCTAAACGATGCTTTTCTCCTGCCTCTCTGAGGTACATGGACAAGCTGTCAAATCACCACCGAAGTCACTGACAGCCAGCTATACCTTAAACATCCTCCAGGTGAGGTTTTGTATCGGTAAATGTCTTCACAGCCCAATCTTTGGCCAGCAAAAAGGTGATGACAGCCACCCTCGTGTCATTCCTGTTCTTGCTGGAACGACACTGGAACAGCTGTGTCATCTCAAGCACAACAGCAAGTTTTACAGAAAGAAGCGCGGAGGACGGGGAATGCATACCAGGCATTCCTGAATGGAACAGCCCTCTAGAAGTGATCAGCATACGGGATATTCCTTAATGGAACAGCCATCTAGAAACCATCAGCATACCAGCATTCCTGAATGGAACAGCCCTCTAAAAGTCATCATCATACCAGGCATTCCTAAATGGAATAGCTATCCAGAAGCCATCAGCATACGGGACATTCCTGAGTGGAACAGCCATCCAGAGGTCATTAGCTAAGAGGCAGCATACTAGACACTACACACCCTTCCTAGTCTTCAGGTCAAACCATCTTGACTGAGCAGACTGAAAGAAGTCCTGAGCTACAAGACCGAGAGCTGTGCCATCCTAGCAGCTACAAGACTGAGAGCTGTGCCATCCTACAAGACCGAGAGCTGTGCCATCCTAGCAGCTACAAGACTGAGAGCTGTGCCATCCTAACAGCTACAAGACTGACAGCTGTGCCATCTTAGCAGCTACACGACTGAGAGCTGCGCCATCCTAGCAGCTAAAAGACTGACAGCTGTGCCATCCTAGCAGCTACAAGACTGACAGCTGTGCCATCCTAGCAGCAACACGACTGAGAGCTGCGCCATCCTAGCCAGCAGTCTGAGATAATCTGGGTTCCAGGCTCAAAACCTCCACCGCAGAAGCTGACGCAAGATAGATTGTAGGTACATCTGTCTATTGCCTCCTGAAACAACTCACTGCTATTTCTGTGAGTAAAAGAGCCAGAGTCCTCAAAGTCCTAGTGATGGCTCTGGAGGTATCCAGCTTGGATTTGATGGATTAGGAAAAAAAAAGTAAGTTTTATCAGGAAGAAATTTCTGTTTAAACACAGCTGTCTCCACATTTTGTCATCACCTGCCATGCTTATACACTGCAGAATTGTTACATAGTCGCCATGCAGTAATTTATAAAATATAGTGCTTTTTTTCATTCTTTAAATAAAAAAAAAAACGGCTGTCTCCATAGCGTGGTTTTCAATCATCTGACAAGGAAGACAAAACAAAACTGAGAGAGAGGCATACAGACTGATAGACGGACAGACGGACAGACATATGAACGGACAGACCAACGGACGGAACAACAAAACAAGATTAACAGACTGACTGACGTACTGACCGACCTGACTCGGAGACAAGACAACCCACTGACAAACAAGTCACTGAGAAGTAGACTACAACCTGTTGAAGCACAGCTAGTAGTGTGTGTGTGTGTCAGTGTATGTGTGTGTGTGTTTGTCTGTGTCTGTGTGTGTATGTGTGCGTGTGTTTGTGTGTATGTGTGTGTTTCTGTGTCTGTGTCTGTGTACGTGCACGTGTGTGGGTGTGTATGTGTATGTGTGTCTATGTGTGTGCGTGCGTGTGTCTGTGTCTCTGTGTGTGTCTGTGTATGTGTGTCTGTGTCTGCGTATGTGTGTCTGTGTGTGTGTGTGCCCACGCGTGCGTATGTGTGCATGTGTGTCCGCGCGCATGTGTGCGTGCGCGCGCCACATATACGCGCGTGTGTCTGTGCTGTGCAGGTGGATGGCGGTGCTGATCATCGTGATGGCCGTGTATATCCTGGGCGTGGACTCTCTCATGAACCTCAAGTACGTCACGGTCAAGGTCGTCCACCCGCTGACCAACACTTCCCGCTGGGTGTCGCGCTTCAGCCCCTTTTACCTGGACAACCGCCTGCTGGTGGACATCTTCTACAACTACCTGCTGAACCTGACCGTGCCCCTGCTCTCCCTGCTGGGCATGCTGACCGCCACCTCCCTCACCGTCCACACCCTCACCTCCACCCACAAGTGGAGGCGGACCAGCGTGCAGGCCAACACCTCTCTGGGTAAGTCCTGTACTGTACTGTACTGCCTCCATGCAAGACTGGTGCATGTAGGGAGTGAGGGCGTGAGTGTGGGGATGAGGTTCGGTTAGTTAATTAAGGTGGGAAAGAGTGGAATAGCTCACTGGGTAAGCCCTGTAATGCCTCCACACAAGGCTGGCTCACAGTAAGTAAATGAATGTATGGATCATGTTTAATTAATTCAGGTATGGAAGAGTGAAAGACCTCCCTGCTTTCACACGAGGTCGGCACACGAGTAAATGTGTGGATGATGTTTAATAAATTAAGTGATGAAAAGTGAAAGACCTCACTGGGTAAGCCGTGTACTGCTTCCACACAAGGCTGGCACACGTAGTGAGTAAGTGTGGGGATGAGGTTGGCTAGTTAATTAAGGTACGAAAGAGACAAATACCTCCCTGGGTAAGCCTTGCTTTCACACAAGGTCGACACACGTGAGTAAATGTGTGGATGATGGTTAATTAATCAAGGTAGGAATGAGTGAAAGACCTCCTTGGGTAAGCCCTGTTCTGCCTCCACACAAGGCTGGCTCACATTGAATGAGTGAGTGTGGGGATCGTTTTTAATTAATGAAGGTATGAAAGAATGAAAGACCTTCCTGGGTAAGCCCTGCATGCACTGCTTCCACACACACGTAGTGAGTGAATGTGGGGATGAGATTCGGTTAGTTAATTAAGGTGGAAAAGAGTGAAATAGCTCACTGGGTAAGCCTTGCTTTCACACAAGGTCGGCACACACTAGTAAATGTGTGGATGATGTTTAATTAATTAAGGGATGAATGAGTGACAGACCTCACTGGGTAAGCTCTGTACTGCTTCCACACGACGTCGGCATACACAGTGAGTGAGTGTGGGGATGAGGTTCGGTTAGTTAATTAAGGTGGAAAAGAGGGAAAGACCTCCCTATGTAAGCCTTGCTTTCACACAAGGTCAGCACACGCGTGTTTATGTGTGGATGATGTTTAATCAAGGTAGGAATGGTGACAGACCTCCCTGGGTAAGCCGTGTACTGCCTCCACACAAGGCTGGGGCACGTAGGGAGTGAGTGAACGTGGGGATCATTTTTAATTAATGAAGGTATGAAAGAGTGAAAGACCTCACTGGGTAAGTCCTGTACTGCCTCCACACAAGGTTAGCAGTGCACGTAGGGAGTGAGTGTGTGTGGGGATGGGATTCGGTTAGTTAATTAAGGTGGGAAAGAGTGTAATACGTCACCCAGTTAGCTTGCCCACACGTTAAATCCTGTTCCGCTTTTCGTAAGACAAGACCATCGTGTGCCGGTGGGAACAGATGCCATTTAGGCCTACAAAACTGCATACACATGGGGACTGGATGTAAAAAAGCACATGAGTGCTTATTCCATTATCCTCGATATAAAAGAATGAGTAAAGAAATAAAATACAAAGGTGGGGTGCACGTGAGTGAATGTGTGGATGGTGTTTATTTAATCAAGGTAGGAATGAGTGATGAAAGACCTCACTGGGTGAAGCTCTGCTTCCACAAGGTGATGATGGAAATGACGTTTTCCTCAGTCAGCAAGAACATAGAAGCCTGGGGTTTGGGGTTTTTATTTATTTATTTATTTGTTCTTT
>CM060332.1:16283687-16288687 GCA_030674155.1 Stramonita haemastoma
GAACAGATACGATTTACAAAACTGCAGGAAATCAGATACCATAATGATGGTTAGGAAAATGAAGCCAACCATTCTGATCGATAGATTTTACATGTTTTTGCTGTTCTGTATAACAAAAGGGTGGCAAGAAAATGGAGTCAATCCATTTTTTCCTACTTCATCTTCTGTGATGTTCCTATCCCTACTGTTCCCACGCCGCTCATTTCAATCTCCCCGCCACAGCCGTACCTGTATTTGTTACAGGGAGCCCACCAACATCAGGCGGCCGTGGGGCCACCAGTCAGAGGGGCCTTGCACTGCTGCTGGGTCATTTTGGTGGTGTTCAGTGGTGCCTGTTCTGAGTTAACATATGCCGGACACTATTACTAAGCCTCCTACTAATGACAGTATTAGCTCAGTTGCGGAGCCAGACTGAGTGAGTCACCCACCCGAGGTGGTGACCATCACAATGTCCCTCCAACGGCTGTTTCCCCGCGAACCTTGCACCTCAAAGCGTTTAACACACTCTCACTACAGGCACAGAGGTGTACAGGGAAACCTAATCTGATGTCACCATGAGGCTAGAGCAATTTGGACCACCGAATCAGATGCTTTTTTTTTTATTGCATGATGATCAGGGATAATGAGGATAACGCAGTGATGATGCTATGGAAGGGCATGTCCTTTGAAACTACTTGACAGGGTTTTACTCTATGCTTGCTATCATAATTATATCCAAGCGCCAACCGGGCCGGAGAGATACAGACATATGCAGTGTTGGTTAGGTAGTTTTAAGCAACTCTCTCAAATTCGCATCCGTAAAGTGGATGAAGCTTGACTCTGTGGTCCCAGTCTTCCCACTGAGCCCACAGCACACTCACTCTGGGTAAGAGCTGGCGAGAGTCCAAAAAATCCCTATGGCTCTTATAGGATTCGAACCAGCGACCTTCCAGACTGTATCCCAAGGGGCTTACCACAGCTCCAAGATGGCTGGTCTGGAATCAAACGGTTTTTGGCTCCGTTTTTATTTTAATCTGGAATATGATGCAGCAGCAATGAATTTGTGTGAAACAATGTTGAACAGCTTCTTGTTTCTCTGTCCTGATCTGATTTTTTTAAAGTATAATGCAATGGCCATCAATATGTTGGACACAGTGTAGAAACTATTCTTGTGATTTTGTCATTGATGGTCTGGGAGAGAACGTGGAAGCCATTCATTCGTTCGGAAGGAATGAAAAATGTTTGCAATGTTTTGTTGTTGTCACTGTGTAAAAAAAAAAAATGTTGCGATATTCATGCAATGTGTAAAAAATGTTGCAATGGTCATGTACTGTGCAGAAGATGTTGCGATATTTATGTACTGTGCAGAAGATGTTGCAATATTCATGCACTTTGCACAAGATGTTGCGATAGTCATGTACTGTGCAGAAGATGTTGAGATATTCATGGACTGTGCAGAAGATGTTGCAATATCCATGGGCTTTGCACAAGATGTTGCGATAGTCATGTACCGTGCCGGAGATGTTGCGATATTCATGGGCTTTGCACAAGATGTGGCGATGATCATGAAGATGTGGCGATGAT
This sequence comes from Stramonita haemastoma, assembly GCA_030674155.1. NCBI lineage: Eukaryota > Metazoa > Mollusca > Gastropoda > Neogastropoda > Muricidae > Stramonita > Stramonita haemastoma. Next base: position 16,285,251 of record CM060332.1, read on the forward strand.
CATGAAGAAGATGTGGCGATGATCATGCAGAAGATGTGGCGATGGTGATACAGAAGATGTGGCGATGGTCATGCAGAAGATGTGGCGAATCATGCAGAAGATGTGGCGATAATAGTCATGCAGAAGATGTGGCGATATCATGCAGAAGATGTGGCGATAATAGTCATGCAGAAGATGTGGCGATATCATGCAGAAGATGTAGCGATAATAGTCATGCAGAAGATGTGGCGAAAATAGTCATGCAGAAGGTGGCAATAATAGTCATGCAGAAGATGGGGCGATGATCATGCAACCCAAGCCGTTGCACATAGCGTTTGCTGAAGGTGAAGATTTTCCGCTGGTTTGCACGGGAACAAAATCTTGACCAACAGTGGACGCTGTGTTTCAGAGCCTGCCTCGTTTCTTTGCCCTGTGTAGGACGTGCCTGAAAGAAGACAGCTGGTTTTTAGAAACATCAGACACCATGCTTTCTTTGGTGTGTTTGGTTGGTTGGTTGGTTGGTTGGTTGATTGGTTGGTTATGGTTGGTGTTGGTTGGTTGGTTGGTTGTGTTGGTTGGTTGGTTGGTTGTGTTTTATTGCTTGTTTGGTGGGGGGGAGAAGTTGAGGTGTTGTTCGTTTGGGGTTAATTTGTGCTTGATTTTGTTTCCTTTTGTTGTTGTTGCTGCTGCTGCTGTTGTTGTTGCTGCTGCTGCTGCTGCTGCTGCTATTTGGGTGGGTTTGGAAGGGGTGTGAGTGTTGTATGCAGACCATGAGGTAGCATCCTAGCCCTTTTTGGAGTGCTCTATGTCTCTGTCTCTCTGTCTCTGTCTGCAAGCAAAACGTCTGTAATCTTCTACTGGTAAGACCCCTGATGACTTTACGTTTAAAAGCTCGAGGCATGGACAGGTAGGCGTAGAGTAAGCTTTTATGCCCTGCAGACTATGCTTTGGAGTTTTTTCAACAGATCTTTCAGAGCATGAAAAGGTACTTTTTGGACAAACGTTGAATCTAAACTATTAAGTGATGTAGAAAAATGACATTTAGGTGAAAGTGTGATGGCCCCCAGGCTATTTGCTGGCGATCTTAAGTATGTTTATGGGGTTTTCTTCGGGCTTAAGTTTGAAAAGATTCAATATGTTAGTTCCATGCTACCTTGGCTGAAAAACAAAAACGAAACGAAAAGCAAAACAAAAGACATATGTACGACGGGCTGCAGACAAACACACAGACTAACATACAGACAAGCGGACAGCCAGACAGACAGCTACAGGACTGCTGCTGGACCAGTTGTGTTTATAAGATATAACCATGCCAGCCCACACCCCCAAGTTAAATACAGGTTTTTTTCATACTGATATTGCAGCACCCTGCTGTACATTTATATTAAGACGTGAACTCGAGGGTGTTTTGTCTACTCTAGGGGAAAAAAGTCAGTCATGATGATGATGGTACTGATAACTTTACTGTTGATACAAAAGATGGGAAGTTGGTGTTGGGGAGATTGCATGTGAAGAAAGCTGTGGGTGTGGGTGGTGTTGGCGGGAGATTGTAGAAGTTGTGCACTTATTTATCTTCTTTTTTTTATATCGAGGATAATGGAATAAGCACGCATGCGCTTTCTTTTACATCCAGTCCTCGTGTGTATGCAGTTTTGTAAATCCTGTCATCTTTTCCTGCCGCACACAATGGCCTACTCTTACGAAAAGCAGAACAGATTTTAACGTGTGCAAGATGTTCTGCATGCGTTCGCACACGGGGCCTCGGTTTATAGTCTGATCCGAAGGAGTTTTGGGGAGAGTGTAGTCTGCACTGATGTTAACTCCTGGGGAAAAATCCCCACGAACGGGAGCGGTTGTGCCATGTTTTTAGTGTTCTGTTCTCTCCATCTTGGAAAACTTGTCGTGTACCCAGTCTTTGAAAGAAATCGATCATTTTTCCCATACTGAAAAAAAAACTGCCTTAAGTCTCTGAATGATTTCAGACCTGTTGCTGTGATGGCAATAGTCATAAAATGCTTTAAATGCAATATTCTGAAATATGTTCTCCTGTGCACTTCTTCCTACCTAGATCCCCCCAATTTGCATGTAACACAAACAAAAGCATAAACGATGCTGCCATCACCTTGTTGCTCAATGCATACTCTCATCTGGGAATAAAAAACTTGGCGACATTATGACAAGCTCATATATTGCTCTTGTTTGCTTTTTTTACCTTGTGATGTGTGTGTACTGATGTACCGACATTGTGTTGTGGTGTTTTCCTGAAATGTTTTCCTATTTGCTGTTTTCTATGTATGGCTTGTAGCCCACACGAATTCCTCTCTTTGTTAGATAATAAAGTATTTGAATTTTGAATTGTGAATTTGAAGTCTGTGCTCAAATGCAGTTGAATGATTATTTTGTGTGAATGACGTGTAAGAGATAGAGAGAAACTGTAAGTGATGGTACCCAAGTGCTGACAACTTATTTTGAATTGCTTTCCTATTCAAAGTGCAAGAGCACACCTAAGTTCAAGACCCTACAACAGTTTGCATAGTTTCCCCAGCACTTCGTGCAACTTGAATACCTCCCACCTACTTTATACAGATTGGACAGCTCTCGGAGTATTTTGTACAGCTTACAAATAACTCTCTAGGCAATTTGCGCAGCAAGAAGAATCTTAGATCTTGACGTGTTTTGTACAGCTTAGAAACCTTCCCCTTGTACTTTGTACACCTTACCAAGTACTTTGTACAGCTGGGATAGCTGTTTATGTGCTTTGTGCCGCTTCAATAGCTGTTTGTGTGCTTTGTGTCCCTTCAATAGCTGTTTATGTGCTTTGTGCCCCTTCAATAGCTGTTTGTGTGCTTTGTGCCCCTTCAATAGCTGTTTGTGTGCTTTGTGCCCCTTCAATAGCTGTTTATGTGCTGTGTGCCCCTTCAACAGCTGTTTATGTGCTTTGTGCCCCTTCAATAGCTGTTTATGTGCTTTGTGCCCCTTCAATAGCTGTTTATGTGCCCCTTCAATAGCTGTTTATGTGCTGTGTGCCCCTTCAATAGCTGTTTATGTGCCCCTTCAATAGCTGTTTATGTGCTTTGTGCCCCTTCAATAGCTGTTTATGTGCTTTGTGCCCCTTCAACAGCTGTTTATGTGCTTTGTGCCCCTTCAATAGCTGTTTATGTGCTTTGTGCCCCTTCAAACAGCTGTTTATGTGCCCCTTCAATAGCTGTTTATGTGCTTTGTGCCCCTTCAATAGCTGTTTATGTGCTTTGTGCCCCTTCAACAGCTGTTTATGTGCTTTGTGCCCCTTCAATAGCTGTTTATGTGCTTTGTGCCCCTTCAACAGCTGTTTATGTGCTTTGTGCCCCTTCAATAGCTGTTTATGTGCTTTGTGCCCCTTCAATAGCTGTTTATGTGCCCCTTCAATAGCTGTTTATGTGCTTTGTGCCCCTTCAATAGCTGTTTATGTGCTTTGTGCC
>CM060332.1:16293687-16301187 GCA_030674155.1 Stramonita haemastoma
AGATCAAGGTAGTGTGTCACAGTGTCACAGAGATCAAGGGAGTGTGTCATAGTGTGACATAGATCAAGGCAGTGTGTTACAGTGTCACAGAGATCAAGGAAGTGTGTCACAGTGTCACAGAGATCAATACAGTGTGTCATAGTGAAGATACTCGCAGAGATCAAGGCAGTGTGTCAAAGTGTCATGGAGATCAAGGTAGTGTGTCACAGTGTCACGGAAATCAAAGCAGTATGTCACAGTTTCACAGAGATCAGGGCAGAATGTCACAGTCTCACGGAGATCAAGGCAGTGTGTCACAGTGAAAGCAGTCACAGAGATCAAGGCAGTGTGTCACTGTGAAAGCAGTCACAGAGATCAAGGTTGTCACAGTGTCACAGAGATCAAGGCAATGTGTCACAGTGTCACAGAGATCAAGGTAGTAGTGTTACAGTGTCACAGAGATCAAGGTAGTGTGTCACAGTGAGACAGTCACAGAAATCAGTGCAGTGTGTCACAATGTCACAGAGATCAAGGTTGTGTGTCACAGTGAAGGAAGTCACAGCAATGACTTGAACAATTTTATGGAGATCTTTTAAAGCAGAGTGTGCTGATTTTACACTGTATTGTTTGTGGGGCAGGAAGCCAATGAAGAAGCTGTAGTAGAAAAGTAACAGATTCAGAACTTTTTTCGAGGAACAGTCAAGCAGCAGTGTTTTGTATTCATTGCAGACATGGATGGATGGAGTTTGCAGACCTGCTATGACCATGTCTCTGACTTCCTTTTGGAGTACCTATACAGAAGCTGCACTCTGCTGAAATGTACTCAAGGCATGAAGGGTGTTAGAACACCCACAACATTTCACAGGTTATGCATTATGCAAGATGATTCAGGTCCATTTTTTTTCAATACCTTGTTCTGTTCTGGTCAGAAAATGTACATTTTTTCGTATTCGTTGTTCTGATGATATTTAGTTTATCCTGAGTTGACAGAGAGGTTTTTTTATGCAGAAGTGCAAGTGTGTCTGTGCACGTGCGCAGTGCGTGCGTGCGTGCGTGCATGTGTGTGTGTGTGTGTGTGGTTGTGGTGTGTGGTGTGGTGATTCAGATTCAGATTCAGATTCAGATTCAGAATATTTATTGCCATTTAAGTCATGCAGACCTATTTCACACGACAAAACAAACATCAGTTTTAATTATCTTTCTGCCCAAATGATGTCCACTAAAAACATGTTGCATTCTACTTTTCTTTGTCTTGTTTCTCCATACATTCATGCACATATCTAATGATATCTGCTTGATAGATATCAACTGTGAATATGTCGCTTAACTTATCTATACATTGTTGACATTCATTGTCTCTTGTTTTAATCTTAGTAACAAATTGTTTCGAAGTTCATTATATAAGACACATTCATCACATTGTGTGTGTGTGTGTGTGTGTGGTGTGTGTGTGTGTGTGTGTGTGCGTGCGTGTATGCGCGCGCGGTGTGTGTGTGTGTGTGTGTGTGTGGTGTGGTGTGTGAAGTAAAGAGTGTTGGTTTCGAAGTGATGATGACATCATTTGGGCAGATGTTGGTGCCTTCCTTCCCTTGATGCCTCTGAAGCTGTCTCATGGACAGATGGAGCAGAGGGACTCTGAGCACCACAGCGGATCCAGTTGAGAAACTCCCTTCTGAATTTGGTTCCAGTCAGGCAGTAGAGACCAAAGTTGATGGCACTGTTGGTGAGCCACAGAAGTTGTGTTACTGCATTCAGCAATTTATCAATAGCAAGTGTCTTGGGCTGTTTATCTATTGTTTCCTGATTGTAATAATACCACACTATTCTCACACATACTGGCAGGGTTAACACCAGAAAAGAGCAGGATATTGCCAAAACCATGACGGTTGTTCTGTACGAGGTTTTCTTCCGACTGTCAGTGCTGTGTGCAGTGTTGACATTGGATTCCACACGTGCAGCTATGGAGGAAGAAGACACTGCTTTGAACAGACTGACAGACAATATCACATCACAGACAATCAAACAGACACTGGGTAAGAGAGAAGCTAGGCACAAATCTACCCAACTAAACACCAGAGTAAAGAAGTGGTGATACACACCCGCCATAGCAAAACACTCGTCTTCTTCAACGATATCAAACCCAATCAGAAAATGAAAATTCAGAGCACACGCAGAGAGGACAAGAGTTGCTACGACAATCCACGTTCTTCGCACAGTGCATATCACTCGCATTCTGTGTGGCCACAGGACCGCCATGGTTCTCTGCACTGTCACACAGGTCACCAGCCAGGCAGACGTACGCATTGCTGGCATACACTAGGAAGAAAGGCACCTTGCAGGTGGTCACGTGCAGTATTTCCAGATTGACCTGGAAGACGTACCAAACCCAGACCCGCGTCAGTTCAGTGCACAGCAAGGTCAGGTCAGATATGGCCAGGGCCATCAGTATAGCATGCTGAGAAGAGTTGTGGTCCTTGATACGAAGCATGACGCAGATGGTGGCGATGTTTCCAAAGCCTCCTAGCAGGAGAATACATGGAGGGCATATTTTCCAGATGATCTGAGCAACTTGGTATTCCGTGTACTCCATGTGTGATGCCTCGTCTGTCGGGTGTGTAGTGGTGTGCCGGAGTCCATCGTCTTCACTTGAAAAGTTGCTCATGCTTGACAAAATAAAAAAAAACTTATTGGGAAATATGGAAATGGAATCACACATACACACACACAAGCACGCACGCACACAACACACACACACACACACACACGCACACACACACACACACACACACACACACACACACACACACACACACACACACACACACACACACACACACACACACACACACAAAAGATTTCAGTCAACTGGATTCAGACTGAGTCAGACACCCACACGGGGTGACAGCCTCCACAACGTCCCTCCTACGACTTTCTCCCCTGACCCTCCAACCCCAAAGGCTTTGACACAGACTCAGCACAGGTACAGAAGTGTGTGTGAAAACCAGACCTGAGGTCACCCCAATGAAAGAGCATCTGGGGCCAGCGAACCGGAGACATTTTTCTGTTATTCCATGATGATCAGTAAAGATGAGGATCTTGTCATAATAGTGTCAAGGAGATGCATGTGCTTTGAGACTTCGTGACAGGGCTGCGCTCTACGCTTACTATCATAATGTATGCACACGTTAAATCCTGTTCCGCTTTTCGTAATAGTAGACCATTATGTGCCGGTGGGAACAGATGACAAGATTTACAAAACTGCATACACATGGGGACTGGATGTAAAAAAGCACATGAGTGCTTATTCCATTATCCTCGATATAAAAGAATAAAATAAATAGAATAAAATAATATGCTGGTGTCAACCAGGCCGAGAGATGCAGATATCTGCAGTGTTGGTCAGATAATTTGAGCAACACTCTCAAAATTGTGCCGGTAAAGTGGATAAAGCTTGACGGTGTGGTCCCAGGTTTCCCAATGAGCCCATAGCAAACTCACTCTGGGTAGGAACCTATGACTCCTATGAGATTCGAACCTGCAGCCTTCAAGTTCATAGCTGTGGACTAGGCGTCCGTCACAACTAAAAAAATGAAACTAACCTGAAAAAATTCAAAACAATGTATCATAATGTTTTGATAAAACAATGTGATATAACATATCTCCTTTCCAAGATGTATTAGTGTAACATTTATATCCTGTTCCTTTCTTCTCTCTCTTCTTCTTCTTCTTCTTCTCTTCTCTTCTTCTTCTTCTTCTCTTCTTCTTCTTCATCATCTTCTTCTCCTCTCCTCCTCTCTCCTCCTCTCTCTCTCTCTCCTCTCTCTCTCTCTCTCTCTCTCTCTCTCTCTCTCTCTCTCTCTCTCTCTCTCTCTCTCTCTCTCTCTCTCTCTCTTTGCTTTGCTTTGCTTTGCTTTGCTATGTTTTGTTTATCCCATTCTTGGGCTGGTGCCTGAAGAATAAATCTTGTTCATTGTTGTTCATTGTTCATTGTCCATTGTTCTCTGTCTCTGTGTCTCTGTGTCTTCTGTCTCTTCTCTCTCTCTCTCTCTCTCTCTCTCTCTCTCTCTCTCTCTCTCTCTCTCCTCTCTCTCTCTCCTCTCTCTCTCTCTCTCTCTCTCTCTCTCTCTCTCTCTCTCTCTTTGTGCATCTATTGATATTCATGTTTGTGTGTGTGTGGATTTGTATCAGTTGCTTTTGCTTTTTCTTGCAGTGTCTTCTTTTCTTTTGAGGGCTGGACAAAAAAAATTTTTTTTAAAGGCTTGTAACTTAGTCTATTACTCTCGTAAAATGAAATAGCGTTTGCTTTTGCGAAACCCAAGGCGCTTACCACTACATCGAGGCAGCTCATTGTTGCTGTTTCCTTCTTTTTATTATACACAGGAAATATCCAACTGTGCATATACCTAGTGCCTCCTGAAAATGTCTTCTTTCTGGTAATAAACCCATAGGCATAGTAAACCTGTCACTGTTTGCGATTGTTTTGTCACAAGAAGCTTTCCAGGTGAGGTGTTTACATCACTAAGGTAGTCAACCATGGATGTAGGTCTGTTCCGCTTAGCAGGGCAAAACTGCTTCAGCAGACAACAGGCTCAACGGTCCACCAGCCTGCCATTCTGTGCTAGCTCTTGCCAGGTCACCAGAACTCTTTGTCAGTTAAAAACTAAACTCAATGTCGCCTCTACTAACCTTTGGTACAAACCAAGAGCTTTGTTTCTGAACATTATGTTCCTCTTCTTCCTCTGTTTAGTTTAATGTCCATTCACTACAAGCTGATTTTAGACAATGGTACATTCACGTTAAGAATGTACAGAAAAAAGGAATGAGGGGAAGAGTGGAAAGACGGAGAATGTAATGGATGTTGAAAAATCTATAAGATTACGTTTTTAGTGATTCTCCTAATGGTGACTGGCAAATACTTTCTGCAACTGATACTAGGACTTGTGACTCGGGTTCACATAGGACAATGGATAATTCAATATTTTTTGCTTAGATCTATTCCTTTGCTTTAATAAGAGGCAATGAGTATTGGGCAGTCAAGCAATATGTGATGGACTTATATGATAGCAAAACAAATGCAGAAAACATTTTTGGAATATTTCGGTTTCCAAGCATTCATACCTTATAAACTATGATTTCTATAATTCTATTCTTTATGAAGGTATAATAGACAATCAAAATGACGTCTAAAAAAACCTTTGAGTACACAGAGTTTGCAATAATTAATTTCAAATGATAATAAACCTAGTCCTGAACTATTAATCATTATGTCATTTGTACATTCTGAGGCATCGTGTTTTGCCAAGAAATCCGCCAACTCATTAAAATAAAGACCGCAATGTGATGGTATCTAGCAAAAACTTATCCCAATACCTTTAGAGGCAAGAGAATATACGAGGAACTTGATATAAAAAAATAATATCATTCCTCATTTAGGAATCCGAATGTTTCAAAGCAAGTAAAACTGTGTTCCTGACAGTTTTTTTAAAGCATGGATAGATTTGACTAAGGATCTGCTCTTCTTGCCTTCTTAAGACTGCAACCATCCCTCTCTAGGAAAATCCTTGTCTAAATCTTGATACATTTCGAAACTACTGTTCCTTTACAAAGCATGTGCATTTAGCCAGTCTTGTGGAATGGCTTGTTGTGAACAGGTTGAGTGAATGTATGATAAAAAATAAAACATTACACAACAGTCTAGTCTGTATTCCGACCACTCACAACACTGAAACAGCATTCAGTCATGTTGCAAACAGATGCTGTGGTTTGTCAGACTCTGATTGCAGTATCTGACATTATACACCCCACCTGTTCTTAAAACTGACTCCACTCTCCCCAAAAGTCCTTTGGATGAGACTTTAAACCGAGGCCCCGTGTGCGAACGCACGCACAACATCTTGCGCACACGTTAAATCCTGTTCCGCTTTTCGAAAGAGTAGGCCATCGTGTGCTGGTGGAAACAGATGACAATATTTACAAAACTGCATACACACGGGGACCGGATGAAAAAAAGCACATGATTGCTTATTCTGTTATCCGCGATATAAAAGAATAAAATATAAAAAAATAAAATAAATAAAAAATAAAAAACAGACTTACTTCTGAAGTCAATCTTTTAACAGGATACGGCAAGAGGTTTCTTTAGATCATCACTGTACATACCACCATGTTCAGATCAGAAAACATAGCCCTGCTAATGCTCCTTTTTTTTTCGCAGCGTTCCTTGGGGAACTATATTTGTTCCCTTCTTCCTTTTTTGTTGGAACACTAGACAACCAGGATACCAGCAAGTGTTACTCCGCTTGGGTGTCCAGTTCTCCAGCTGCGTACTTCTGGCACACACCCTTCGGGACCTTCCTTTATGATGAAGCATTGTGTCAGAGGATCCTTCATGTAGCTAATTCTCTGTGTCTGTATCTGCCTGTGTTGTGGTTACAGACAATGTTCGGCCTTCAGGCAATCATCATAATTCTATTGTGGATGATTGCTTCATAAGCCAACGAGTGCCAGTGATATGCATGGACATTTTGTGATGCAGAACAAAATCATGATGGGATTTTCATTCTGTGGTGGACTACTCTTCTGTCTGACTGACAATGCCAGTGGTGTGTGATAAGTGTGATATTTCAATGAAAGGATTCCATTTTTGTGACAAAATTCAAACACACCGGACTATTGTATTTTGATTTTATGATTAAACTAGTTTACACTAAGAAGATGGAGTTATATTACGATTATTTTTAATCTATTGGATGGAAGAGAAATTATGTGAGAAATGCAGCAACAGAATGTGCACCAAGCAAGTCAGTATTTAGCATGTGTGTCCACTGGGCTTACAATAAGGATGGTATGTTTATCAGGATTATCTCAAATCATTGGGGAGGGCACGTTATTTCTCTTTTCACCAATAGATTCAAAATAATCCTAATTTAACTCCACCTTCCTAGCCTAGGCCTAGTTTAATTATAAAATTATTTCTTATGAAATTCTTGTACAGAGAAATCACCCAAGACTTTAGTGACCTAGCGGACAAACAATACACATCCAACATACCTCATTCAATGAGAAGCAGGTCTGCAATAAGTTAAAGAAGCATTTTCCAATGAAGACTCACTATGTACAACAGAGTCTAATCCAGATATGACACCGTATTATTTTCTAAGGTAGGTGTACAAAAAAGAGAGCAACAGAATACTGTTTTGGGCGCCAATCACTGTAATTCCTGGTCCCACTTGGCCCAGAAACACTCACCCCCAAACGATATAACTCCTTGGCCTCTTTGAGAGAGGCAGATAAATTGTGTCCAAAGAGTTTGTCAGTAACAAGAGTACTGTCACCACAAATTCCCACAGCAATAGTAGGGGTTAAGGCATGGTTTTCTTGCCACTCTTGAGAGACAGGTCTTGGGAGATGTGGTCTAACAGGGCTTCCAAGTCAGTCGGTTGGGAAATGACTGTTTCCAAGAGATCTGGATCTTCTCTGTGCTGCACCTAATGAATCGCATGCATTGCTTTAGTGAGAGTG
>CM060332.1:16306187-16323687 GCA_030674155.1 Stramonita haemastoma
TTATTTATTTACATATTTATTCATTCTTTTATATCCAGGATAATGGAATAAGTACTCGTTTGTTTGTTTGTTTGTTGTTTGTTTGTGTTGTGTGTGTGTGTGTGTGTGTGTGTGTGTGTGTGTGTGTGTGGTGTGTGTGTGTGTGTGTGTGTGTGTCGAGCGGGGAAAGGGGGGGGGGGGCGTATTCCCACACATGCAAATGCTCATGAAATAAGGATGTCTTCTTCTTGGCTCTATTGATTTATCTTATTAATTATTTGTATGTAATAAGGTTATTTTTTTTGTTGTTAATGGTCTCTTATTTCTGTTGGTGCATTGAACAAACAAACAATATCTTGTTTGTTTGTGTATTTCATCAAGACGTCTGTTGAAGAAAATTCACACAAACAAAAAAGCTAAGGAAAAATACTGATTTTTAAAATAAAATCAAACAAAAGATAGAAAAAACTGACAAATGAAACATTCAGCCAGGTAGATCTCTAGTACTGATCTAGAGCAAGTAACTGTATGCTTTGCAAAAGGGGGGGGGGGGGGGGGGTGATGGCGTGTGTGTGTGTGTGTGTGTGTGTGTGTGTGTGTGTGTGTGTGTGTGTGTGTGTGTGTGTGTGTGTTTGCACACACTTAATAATAATAATACATGGAATGTGTATAGCGCTATATCTTGTAAAAACAAATCAAAGCGCTTGCATTCGACCAACACAACACACAATTAACAACAATTTACAGTTTTAACAAATTCGAATGTACACACACCACCTCACGCACGCACGTACGCAAGCACGCAACACGCGCGCGGGCACACACACCTACAAACGTTATGCACTTTGGCAGGTGGATGGTGAAGGCAGGGACAGGTAAGAGATGGAAGCGGAAAGGAGAAAACTTAGGTTTGGAATAAGTGTGTCTTGAGGTTGGATTTAAAAGTGTCATAAGTAGGCTTTTGCCGGAGGGAGAGAGGAAGGTCGTTCCAGATCGATGGACCAGAAACAGAGAAAGAGCGGCGGCCAACGGTAGATAGGTTGAATCTGGGTATTCTTAAGGACAAAGTATCTGCCGACGAGCGGAGGGAGCCAGAAGGTGTGTACAAGTGAAGACATTCACAGAGGTAGGAGGGTGCAGTATTGTGGAGACATTTGTAACAGAGGGTATTGATCTTGTAGTTTACTCTCTGTGGTACAGGCAGCCAATGGAGAGATTTCAAGAGAGGGGTAATGTGCTCAGATTTTTTCTTTCTGAGGACAAGACGAGCAGCAGAGTTTTGTATACATTGAAGGGAGTGAATGGATGATGCTGGCAGACCAGCCAAAAGAGAATTGCAATAGTCCAGACGTGAGAGAATAAGAGAAGTGACGAGTTTGGATGTTGCATCAGTGGACAGGTACTTTCGAATTGCGCTAATACGCCCTAGTTGATAGTAGCATGACTGACAGGTTTGGGTAATGATTTTTGCATGGAGAGAGTGTTGTCCACAACGACTCCTAGATACTTCACAGAAGTGGATAGCGGAACTGACGTATTGCCGAATTCTGTTGAAGTTGTTGGAATGGAGGAGAGTTTGTGTTTGGTGCCTACAAGCATGGCTTCGGTTTTATCTGCATTTAGTTGTAATTTGTTTTGTATCATCCAGTGATGGATGGCTTGAAGGCAGCTGGTCATATTTGTCAAGAGAGAAGGAAGATTTTCAGGTGTGTCTTGCAAGTATGCCCCTCTCTGTGCTTGTTTGCTTTTGAATAAGTGGTTTTTGTTTGTCCTCATGTTTATTTCTGAAATTTGCTAATGGTTTAACTGGATTCTCACTTCTTTAATACTCTCTCTCTCTCTCTCTCTCTCTCTCTCTCTCTCTCTCTCTCTCTCTCTCTCTCTCTCTCTCTCTCTCTCTCTCTCTCTCTCTCTCTCCTGCCCTAAAAACTATGTGTGGCTGTACCCCCAGGAGATAGGGCAAAGGGTTTGTGCCAACTCTAAAACCATGGGTGGCTGTACACCCAGGAGATAGGGCAATGGGTTTGTGCCAACTCTAAAACCATGGGTGGCTGTACACCCAGGAGATAGGGCAATGGGTTTGTGCCAACTCTAAAACCATGGGTGGCTGTACACCCAGGAGATAGGGCAAAGGGTTTGTGCCAACTCTAAAACCATGGGTGGCTGTACACCCAGGAGATAGGGCAAAGGGTTTGTGCCAACTCTAAAACCATGGGTGGCTGTACCCCCCCAGGAGGTACAGAGCACGGAGTCAGAGGCAACGTAGGGCAAAGGTTAAGCCCAAAAGGCAAGCAGAAATAAAATGGTTATCATCATTATCATCATTATCATCATCATCATCATCATCATCATCATCATCATCATCATCATCATGACCAGTTCCCTGACTCCGATGGTCTAGGTGGGAACCTGAGTGCAGAAGAAGGGACATTCTTCACCAGGCTCTTCTGTCGGAGACCGTGGTCAGGAGATCTATTTGTAGACCATGGCCACTGCCCAGTCCTTTGTGGTGTGGTCCACTTTCTTGCATGTGTCCTCTCCCATGTGAATGCCCCCCCCCCCTCCCCCTAGGCTTTAACAGTTCCTTGTAAGATGGTTTATTTATTTTATTTATTATTATTAATTTATTTTTATAATGATGGTAAAGGAGAGAGAGGATAATAATGTCTGGTTATGGGGGCCAAAATACACCAGATTTTTATCTTCCCTAATGGAAATACAGGGGCCCCCGTCAGTTTAAAATTAATAGCATCCCGACCTCCTGCAAATTCTGGGTTTGGAATTCCTTCTTTTTTTATCCCTGTCTTTGTTTCAGCCTTGTTCCCACTTCTTTCTGTCACCTCCTTCTTGGTCAATTTTCCTGCCGTTTTACCAGAAAGACTTTTTTTTTAAATTATCTCCCACACAGAAGTCGGTTGCACTGGGTCCGACTTGCCAGGCGCTTATTATGACCGACAACAATAGTTGCTGTCTGAGCATTTAAGGAAAAGTCGTTTTGTCTATGGGCAATTGTCAGGAGAGGTTCTGCAAGTCACACACGCGGGCGTGTGGGTGTGTGTCTCTGTGTGTGTATTTTATTTATTCTTTTTATTTATTCTTTTTATTTCGAGGATAATGAAATAAGCACTCATGTGCTTTTTTACATCTAGCCCCCGTGTGTATGTAGTTTGTAAATTCTGTCATCCGTCCCATCGGCACACAATGGCCTACTCTTGTGCACCTGTATGGATGTTACACGTTCTCTGTTGTTTTCACCTGGGATGAGTGTTTTATCATGTTTACAAACTGTGCCTGGTTCCTCAAATTTTCTGGGGAGCTGTTCTACTTAAAATATTGATGAATTGTCAAGAAAAAGAACAGTAACTGAAAGAATTTGTTTTAAACAGTAGGAAAGAAAGAAAAATAAAAGGAAGAAGGGAAGAATAAACAGATTGTTCAAACCAGAGAACACAGACAAGACATGTGACGTGTCAGTCAAGTGATGAAAGAGGGGGGATTAGCCCAGTAGGTGGTTACAGAGTTGCACCGTGTCGGCCCAGGATCAAGCCACTATGGAGGCACCTGGAGTTAATATCAGCAGCACCATCTCCACTGCACCACAAGTCCTTCGGGTGAGACCATAAACTGAGGTCCCGTGTGCAAACACTCGCAGAACATCTTGCGCACACGTTAAAAACCTGTCCGGCCTTCAGAAGAGTAGGCCATTTCGTGCCGGTAAGAACATTCTTTTTTTTTTTTTAAAGGCATGCACACAGGTATCCTGTTCAGAAACCATCCCCGAAGTCATAATGCCGTTACCTTAACGGTCGCATATTATGCTAAATCTCACCATTGATGAACTTTGGAGCTCTGACCGAGGAAGGAAAAGAAAGGGATGGACCATCTCCATGAAGGCCATGTGGAAGGAAGCTGGTTGCCAAATTTTCAGTTGTGCCCCCACGGTCCACGGGACTATGGGACAGGTGAAAGTGAATTTTCGCTCTATTTTTACCTGTGTGGATTTAATGTTGTGTTTTAGTTGTCTGTCTTTTGCCCTGTTTTTTCTGTGTGGATTTAATGTCTTGTGTTTTACTTGTCTTTTCGCCTGTTTTTATCTGTGTGGATTTAATGTCTGTGTTTTAGTTGGCTGTCTTTTCGCCCTGTTTTTTCTGTGTGGATTTAATGTCTTGTGTTTTAGTTGGCTGTCTTTTCGCCCTGTTTTATCTGTGTGGATTTAATGTCCTGTTTTAGTTGGCTGTCTTTTCGCCCTGTTTTTTCTGTGTGGATTTAATGTCTTGTGTTTTACTTGTCTTTTCGCCCTGTTTTATCTGTGTGGATTTAATGTCTTGTGTTTTAGTTGGCTGTCTTTTCGCCCTGCTTTATCTGTGTGGATTTAATGTCTGTGTGTTTTAGTTGGCTGTCTTTTCGCCCTGCTTTATCTGTGTGGATTTAATGTCTTGTGTTTTAGTTGGCTGTCTTTTCGCCCTGCTTTATCTGTGTAGATTTAATGTCTGTGTGTTTTAGTTGGCTGTCTTTTCACCCTGTTTTATCTGTGTGGATTTAATGTCTTGTTTTAGTTGGCTGTCTTTTCGCCTGCTTTATCTGTGTGGATTTAATGTCTTGTTTTAGTTGGCTGTCTTTTCGCCCTGCTTTATCTGTGTGGATTTAATGTCTTGTTTTAGTTGGCTGTCTTTTCGCCCTGCTTTATCTGTGTGGATTTAATATCTTGTGTTTTAGTTATCTGTATTTTGCCCTATTATTTTTATCTGTGTGGATTTAATGTATGTATTTTAATTGTACTTTAACCCTATTCTATATGTGCACATTTAATGTCTTTATTGTAATTGTGTGAATTCTGTCTGTATTTTAGCTATCTCTACTTTATTCATCTGTATTTTATCTGTGTGGATGTAATGTGTTTTTTTATGTGTGTGGATTTAATGTCTGTATTTTAGCAGTCCCTATTTCATCTGTGTGGATTTAATGTTTGAAGCCCATTTCTTATGAAACTATGGCATTGTGTGGGTAAATGACTGCCCATTATATGCGTGCATAAAAATTTATATTGCATAAAAAAAGAATATGTTAATTATGGTGTCAAATTACGTAATTGCTCTGATTTTAAGTGGTGATCCCACTGATGGGCTTATGATTTAACGCAATGTGTGCAACAAATACAACACAACAACAACAAAACTATACAAGAATCTCAAATAAACAGGGACAAACATAGGTATTATACAAGTTTTCTTCCAGCATCCCATCAAATGTAATATAATCAAAGGGAACCACTGAACTGTACACATGACACTGTCACAATAACGATCATAGAATATACAGATAACATTTCTTCCCTAGTCCAAGTAAGTTCCTGAACTTTTCTACACTACTTTATTCATATGTACAGAATGTTTGCACTTCACCAGGTGGCTTGTAGTTCATTTTCATGTAAACAGTTGGTGTTTATCGTAGGGGTACTCACAGTACCAAGCCACGCCCCTCCCAGTCACCCCCCCCCCCCCTTCCCACCCCTTTTAGCTGGCCTATCTGCTTCTCAAGCGGCACACAGTCTAGTATCGCAAGACTCAAAGCTCTCACGATCTCTATCCAAAACACGATCTTTATCGGCAACATAATAACTCGTTTAAAACTTCTGTTTACTTCGTCAGCAGTGAAAGTATGATGTACCAAAGCCATACTACAAGCATATGACACGTAAAACAACAATAAACACAACAAAAACACGCTCAATTTAATGCAAATTAGCTGTGAACGATGTGGGACTACTGCAGCTAAAGCCAACAAGCTAAAACGACCATGTGAGAATAGAACAGAATGGGAGGGCGAAAGTGAAAGTACCTGATGTGGTACAGATTAATCCGTACCCCGTCCAGGGGAGATGATCATGTGGTACGGATTAATCTGTACCCGGGGTAGAAAGTGTTAAGTGTGTGATTGCTATGGCATGAGAATGAGAAGAAAGCTTGCAGCCCAGGCAGACAGACCAGCGTCAGACTTCATCTGTGCCCTCTGCCATACAGACTATCATTCCCGTGTCAGACTGGCCAGCCACACAACTGATGCTGTACCAGAATAAACACCTAGAGCAAACTCCATAGTCATACGAGACTGAAGGCTGCCAACATGGTTGCTATGGGCATGGTACAACAGTTTCCAGTCGCAATTTCTCATGTTGTCACTTTTGGGAGTTGAGACTTTCAATTTGTACCTTTCAAAGAACTGTCTGATTTTCAATCTGGTTTTTTTTCTATTGAACAGCCTTTTCTATTATTGCAGATCAATGACATTTTAAAAGCAAAAAATGAAAATAAAAATCGACCCTCAGTGCAAAGCAACTCACTATGTGTTGAATGAAGCCTCACATGTTCTGCACTTCTTTTTTTTTTTTTTAAGATGTTTATTCATGTCTCGCTATCTTTATTTCAATGCAGTATATGTGTGGTATTGATTTGTTATGTATTTGAGTGTATTGTTACAGACTTTCTTGTGTAATAATGCAAAGCACTCTGTGCGTCCCCCACAAAGATTGAGGAAAGCCCTTCAGAAATGTCCATCATTCTTACTATTATTATCATTATTACTAACACCATATTATTTTATTAATTACTAACAACATATTAGGGGCGGGATAGCTAAGTGGTCAGAGCACTCGCTTTCCAAAAGTCAAGTTAAGCAGCGTCAAGCGTGGTTACCAATTGGATGGGTGACCGTTTGGCGCCTTGGCTTCAGTACAGTTCACCCAGCTGTAAATGGGTACCTGCCCTCTTTAGGGTCAGGGAAGGTAAAGCAGTGAGGGAGAGGAGATGGGCGCCGCCCTCAACAAGCTGGCCCCTAGAGAAGATCAGGTCTCTAATGCCTTGCTCCCCTACGACCACCTAGGTTACAGGACACCTTTACCTTACCTTACTAACACCACTCCCCTCAAAAGTCCTGATAAGACTATGAAATTGAGGTTCTATGCGTGACATGAATAGATGTAAAAAGCTGTTCTGTCTTTTGAAAGATAAAGCCATTGTGTGTTGATGGGACTTGGATCACAACCTTTACAAAACTGCATGCACACAGCAACTGAATGTAGAAAAAGAACACATGCTTACTTATTCATTATACTGGATTAAAAAAAAAAAACAATTGCGACTGGAATTGAAACTGAAAACACACATCACACACACACACACACACACACACACACACACACACACACACACA
This sequence comes from Stramonita haemastoma, assembly GCA_030674155.1. Taxonomy (NCBI): domain Eukaryota; kingdom Metazoa; phylum Mollusca; class Gastropoda; order Neogastropoda; family Muricidae; genus Stramonita; species Stramonita haemastoma. The sequence continues at coordinate 16,313,376 of CM060332.1, forward strand.
CACACACACACACACAAGTAATTACCTCTGCCAGAGTCCTGATAACTGTTTCCTCCCAGTCCTGCTCTCCACTGTCTCCACACACGAACCTTACAACTCACAGAATGAACATGTATGAACACAATGTCCACAACAACATCTCCAGTAATATCAAACACCCCCCCCCCCCTCTTCAGCTTGATGATATACTCCTATAAATTTTTTTTTAAGATCGTTTTTTATACTCTATTTTTGCAAATATGTGTATTCTATTCAACACACAAAATGAGCACACACAGAAATGAACTCACAAATATGAACCTGTAAAGTGACATCAACATTTAAAAAGTGAACATCAACAAATTTAAAAAGTGAACATCAAAAATTTAAAAAGTGACAGCACCAACAAATTTAAAAAGTGAACACACAAATTAAAAAGTGAACACAACAAATTTAAAAAGTGAACATCAACAAATTTAAAAGTGAACACCAACAAATTTTAAAAAAAGTGAACATCAACAAATTTAAAGAGTGAACATCAACAATTTTAAAGTGAACATGCACAAATTTTTTAAGTGAACATCAACAAATTTAAAGAGTGAACATGCACAAATTTTAAAAGTGAACATCAACAAATTTTTAAAGTAAGCATCAACAAATTTAAAGAGTGAACATGCACAAATTTTTTAAGTGAACATACACAAATTTTTTAAGTGAACATGCAAAAATAAACACACAAACATGAACATGCAAAACTGTAAAAAGTGAATTTGCAAAAATTGACAAAGATCCAAAGAAACATAAAAAAATGGAAATCCAAAAATGATTTTTTTTAAAATGTCTATTAAAAACATGTCTATAAAGCAAAACAACTGCCTCCTCATTCTCTCTCTTTCGCGCATGGTGTGTTCGCGCCACACGACACACACACACACACACACACACACAGTAATTTTACCTCTGCAGACTCCTGATAATCGGTTTCCTCCCAGTCCTTGTCCTCCACTGTCTCCACACACCAACCTTGCAACTCACAGAATGAACATGTATGAACATAATGTCTACAACAACATCTGCAGCATTCACCCCCCCCCCTCCCCCTTCCTTGCAGATGTCTTTAGCTTCTTGAAGCACAAGTCATGTAAAAAAAAGTTTGTTTGTTTTTAAAGGTCACTATTTTGCACTACTTGTACAAATATGCAAATTCTATTAGCACACACAAAATCAGCACACACAAAGTAAACATACTAATATGAACATGCAAAATTTTATAAAATAAACATGCACAAATTTCAAAAGTGAACATGCAAAATGAACACAAACATGCAAAAAAAAATTTAAGTAAATTTGCAAAAATTAAAAAGGTAGGCCATGTCTGCCGTAGGAAAAGATGACAAATTTTACAAAACTGCATACCTTTTTATAGCATACATTTTTACACTGGATGTAAAAAAGCACATGAGTGCTTATTCTATTATCCTTCGAAATAAAAGATTTTTTTTAAATAATAATACCACACACACACACACACACACCACACACACACACACACACACACACACAGTATTTACCTCTGCCAGACTCCTGATAACTGTCTTCCTCCCAGTCCTGTCCTCCACTGTTTCCACACACCAACCTTGCAACTCACAGAATGAACATGTATGAACACAATGTCCACAACAACATCTGCAGTATATCAATGCCCCCCCTCCCCCCCAAATCTCAGATGTCTTTAGCTTGTTGATACACCAGTCATGTAAAAGAAAAAAGTTTCAGTTTTTTTAGTCAATTTTTCTGCACTATTTGTACAAATATGCATATCATATTAGACACACAAAATAAGCACACACACAAAATGAACACACTAATATGAACATGCTTGAATTTAAAAAGTCAGCATGCACAAATTTTAAAAGTGATCGTGCAAAAATGAACACAAACATGAAAAAAATTTGAAGTGCATTTGCAAATAAATTAACAAAGATAAAACAAACAAAAGAAACAAGAAAGTTGGAAATCTAAAAATAAACTACTTTTGTTTTTTAATATCTATTTAAAAGATCTCTATAAAGCAAAACACACCGTTTCTTCCATTTTCTCTCTTTTGCGCACACACACACACACACACACACACACACACACACACAAATCCATTCCGCATTTCAGTAGAGTAGGCCCATTGTGTGCCGGTGGGAACAGATGACAAATTTTACAAAACTGCATACCTTTTTACAGCATGCATTTTTACACTGGATGTAAAAAAGCACACGAGTGCTTATTCCATTACCTTGAAATAAAAGGTGTTTAAAAAAAATAAAACACACACACACACACACACACACACACACACACACACACACACACACACACACACACACACACACAGTAATTACCTCTGCCGCAGTCCTGACTGTCATTCCTCTGTCTTGTCCCTCCACTGTCTCCACACACCAACCCTGCAACTGACAGTGAGAACATGATGACAAATGTCCGCAACAACATCCCCAGCATATCATCCCCCCACCCCACCCCTGTTCCCCATCCTCAGATGACCTCAGCATCTTGAAGTACTATCACATTTTTTGGGTAAAAGGTCAATTATTTTTATACTCTATTTGTACAAAAAATGCATATTCTATTTAACACACAAAATGAGCACACTAATATGAACATGCAAACTTTTATAAAGTGAACATGCACAAATTTTAAAATGACCATGCAAAAATGAACACATGAACATGCAAAAAAAATTTCAGTGAATTCGCAAAAATTACACACACAAATAAAACAAACAAAAGAATCATAGAAAACTGAAAATCCAAAAATGAACTAATTTTTTTAAGTGTCTATCAAAAGCATGTCTATAAAGCAAAACAACTGCCTCCTCCATCTCTCTCTCTCTCTCTCTCTCTCTCTCTCTCTCTCTCTCTCTCTCTCTCTCTCTCTCTCTCTCTCTCTCTCGCACCCCCCCCCCCCAACACACACAGAGTATTTACCTGTCAGACCCCTGATAACTGTTTTTCTCCCAGTCTTGTCCTCCACTGTCTCCACACACCAACCCTACAACTCACAGAATGAACATGTATGAACACAATGTTTATAACAATATTTCAATGTCTTCAGTTTCTTGATGCACCGGTCATTTAAAAAAATAAAATCAGGGTTTCTTTTTTTTTTTAACAGCACTATTTGTAAAATATGCGATTCTAATACACCCCCATACACACATCTCAGAGGCAAACTCCGGCCACCGAACTGTCCTATCCCATTGTGTTCAAATGACATGGGATTCACCAAACCTGTTACATAAAAATAAAATCACACAAAATCAACAAACAAATGAGCACACAGAAAAATGAACACTCAAAATAAACACGTGAAAATCTCAAAAGTAAACACATCAAAATAATCAAACAAAAAAGGGAAAAAAATCTAAAATAAAAAATGTACTATTTAATAAAATATCTACTTAAAATATTTCTATAAAGCAAAACAACTAACTGCTCCTTTCTAAACCACACACACACACACACACACACACACACACACACACACACACACACACACACACACACACACACAGCACTTGCCTAATTGAAATGTGTCGGTCACCTGATTCTCTGATTGCCTGGGCACTGCAACAACAGGAAATAATCATATGAATATTTGTATATGTATGTAACAGAATCCCCCCCCCCCCCCACACACACACACACACAGAGCTCTTATTTAATGGAAATGAGTCAGTCACCTGATCACATGATACTCTTATAGCCTGGGAACTGCAACAATGGGAAACAACAGGAAACAATCATAAGAAGAATGTATATGTATGCAACAACCCCCACCCCCTCAACAAACACACACAGAACACTTACCTAACAAAAATGTGTCAGTCATCATCTGATCACCTATACTCTGATTACCTGGGCACTGCAACAATGGGAATGCAAAAGAAAACAATCATAAGAATATGTATGTAACAGACCCCCCCCCCACCCCCACCCCCCCCCCCCCCCCATCCCCCTCAACAACACACACAGAGCTCTTACCTAACAGAAATGTCGCAGTCAGTCATCTGATCACCTGGTAATCCAATTACCTGGGCACTGCAACAATGGGAATAGAAACAAAACACTCATAAGTAGAATGCCTGTATATATGGATGTAATAGACCCCCTCCCTTCCCCTCCCCCCCCCAACAAACACACGCAGAGCTCTTACCTAATAGAAATGTGGCAGTCATCTGATCACCTGATACTATAATTCCCTGGGCACTGCAACAATGGGAATACAACAAAAAAACAATCATAAGAAGAATGTCTCTACATATGTAACAGAACACCCCTGACCCCAACACACACAAAGCACTTATCTAACAGAAATGAGTCAGTCACCTGATACTTCAAATTACCTGGGCACTGCAACAATAGGAATACAACAGGAAAAAAACATAATTAGATGTCTGTATATATGTATGTAACATCCCCCTCCCCACCTCCAACACCCCCCCCCCCCCCTTCCTCCAAATGAACATACACACAGCTCTTATCTAACAGGAATGAGTCAGTCACCTGACAATCCAATTACCTGGGCACTGCAACAATTGGAATACAACAGGAAACAATAAGTATAACTCTGTATATATGTAATAGACACCCCCCCCCCCCCCCCCAACAAACACACACAGAGCACTTACCGAACAGAAATGTGACAGTCAGTCATCTGATCACCTGATACCCTGATTGCCTGGGCACTGCAACAATGAGAATACAAAAGAAAACAATCATAAGAAAAATATGTAAAAATACCCCCCAAACCTCCCCCCCCCCCCCCCGAAACAAACACACACAGAGTTCTTACCTAACAGAAATGTGTCAGTCAGTCATCTGATCACCTGATAACTCTGATTGCCTGGGCATTGCAACAATGGGACTGCAAAAGAAAACAATCATAAGTAGAATATGTACGTAACAGGACCCCATCCATCCCCCATTCCCCACCCCCCTACCCCTCAACAAACACACAGAGAACACTTACCTCACAGAAATGTGTCTGTCACCTGACCACCTGATACTCTGATTACCTGGGCACTGCAACAATGGAATGAAAAAAAAACAATCATAAGTAGAATGCCTGTATATATGGATGTAACAGACCCCCCCCCCCCCCCACTACCCCCCTGCCTTCCCCCTGCCCCCCAACAAACACACACAGAGCTCCTACAGATGTCAGTCATCTGATCACCTGATACTTCAATTACCTGGGCACTGCTACAATGGGAGTACAGCAGGAAATAATCATAAGTAGAATGTCTGTATATATATGTATGTAACAGACCCCCCCTCCAATCCCCACCCCCTCCCCCAACAAACAAACACAAAGCACTTACCTAACAGAAATTAGCCAGTCACCTGACAATCAAATTACCTGGGCACTGCAACAATGGGAATACAACAGGAAACAATAAGTATAATGTCTGTATATATATAATAGACACCCCATCCCCCATCCCCCGGCCCACCCCACTCAAACACACACAGAGCTCTTACCTAACAGAATAGTGTCAGTCAGTCATCTGATCACCTGATACTCTTGATTGCCTGGGCACTGCAACAACCGGAATGCAAAAGAAAACGATCATAAGAAGAATATGTATGTAACAGGCCCCCACCCACCCCCCCATCCCCCCACCCCCCTCTGAACAAACACACACAGAGCACTTACCTAATAGAAATATGTCTGTCACCTGACCACCTGATAATTCAACTGTCTGGGCGCTGCAACACTGGGAATACAACAGAAAACAATCATAAGTAGAATGTCTGTATATATGTCTGTAACAGACCCCCCCCCACCTTAACACACACAGAGCTGGATCGGTGGTCTAGAGGTAATGCGTCTTGCATAGAAAGAGAAAAGTCCGGGTCGGAGTGTGCGGTGGTTCAAATCCTGTTTGGGGGAGGATTTTTTCCCCATCCATTAGACCATGAGTGGTGGTCTGGGTGCTAATCTTTCGGATGAGATGATAAACCAAGGTCTTGTGTGTTACACATCATTATTTAGCCCCCCCCCCACAATCCACCCACCCCACCCAACAAACACACGCAGAGCTCTTACCTAACAGAAATGTGTCAGTCAGTCATCTGATCACCTGGTACTCTGATTGCCTGGGCACTGCAACAATGAGAATACAAAAGAAGACAATCATAAGAAAAATATGTAAAAATACCCCCCCCCCAACCCCCCCCCCCCCCCCCTCAACAAACACACACAGAGTTCTTACCTAGTGGAAATGTGGCAGTCATCTGATCACCTGATACTCCGACTGCCTGGGCACTGCAACTATGGGAATAGACACAAAACAATCATAAGATGAATGCCTGTATATATGGATGTAACAGACCCCCCCCCCCTCCCTCTACCCCCCTGCCCTCCCCCTCCCCCCCAACAAACACACACAGAGCTCTTACAGATGTCATTCATCTGATACTTTAATTACCTGGGCACTGCAACAATGGGAATACAGCAGGAAATAATCATAAGTAGAATGTCTGTATATCTATGTATGTAACAGACCCTCCCTCCAATCCCCCCCCCCCCCCCCCAACAAACACACACAAAGCACTTATCTAACAGAAATTAGCCAGTCACCTGACAATCCAATTACCTGGGCACTGCAACAATGGGAATACAACAGGAAACAATAAGTATAATGTCTGTATATTTATAATAGACACCCCATCCCCACCCCCCCCGGCCCACCCCACTCAAACACACACAGAGCTCTTACCTAACAGAAATGTGTCAGTCAGTCATCTGATCACCTGATACTCTGATTGCCTGGGCACTGCAACAATGGGAATGCAAAAGAAAACAATCATAAGAAGAATATGTACGTAACAGGACCCCCCCACCCCCCAATCCCCGCCCCCTACCCCTCAACAAACACACAGAGCACTTACCTAACAGAAATGTGTCTGTCACCTGACCACCTGATACTTCAACTGTCTGGGCGCTGCACCACTGGGAATACAACAGGAAACTGGGAATACAACAGAAAACAATCATAAGTAAAATGTCTGTATATATATATGTAACAGACCCCCCCCCCCCCCCCCCCCCCCCATAAACACACACAGAGCTGGATTGGTGGTTTAGAGGTAACACACTTTGACTCGAAAGCGAAAAGTCCGGGTCAGAGTGTGCGGTGGTTCAAATCCTGTTTGGGCCCAAAACTTTTTCCCCATCCATTAGACCATGAGTGGTGGTCTGGGTGCTAGTCTTTCGGATGAGACGATAAACCAAGACCTTGAGTGTTAAACATCATTATTTAGCCCACCTACCCACCCCACCCAACGAACACACACAGAGCTCTTACCTGACAGAAATGTGTCAGTCAGTCATCTGATCACCTGATACTCTGATTGCCTGGGCACTGCAACAATGAGAATACAAAAGAAGACAATCATAAGAAAATTATGTAAAAATAGCCCCCCCAACCCCCCCCCCCCCCCCCTCAACAAACACACAGAGAGTTCTTACCTAGTGGAAATGTGGCAGTCATCTGATCACCTGATACTCCGACTGCCTGGGCACTGCAACAATGGGAATAGAAACAAAACAATCATAAGTGGAATGCCTGTATATATGTATGTAATAGACCCCCTCCCCTCCCCTCCCCCCCCAACACACACACACAAGACTCTTACCTAACAGAAATGTGGCAGTCATCTGATCACCTGATGCTCCAATTACCTGAGCACTGCAACAACGGAACAGAAACAAAACGATCATAAGTTGAATACCTGTATATATGTATGTAATAGACCCCCTCCCCCCCACCCCCCAACAAATACATACAGAGCTCTTACCTAATAGAAATGTGTCAGTCAGTCATCTGATCACCTGATGCTCTGGTTGCTTGGGAACTGCAACAATGGGAATACAAAAGAAGGCAATCATAAGAAAAATGTGTATGTAACAGACCCCCCCCCCCCCCCCCCACCCCCAAATCCCCCCCCCCCCCCCCCCCCCCCATCAACAAACACACACAGAGCTCTTACCTAATAGAAATGCGTCAGTTAGTCATCTGATCACCTGATACTCTGATTGCCTGGGCACTGCAACAATGGGAATACAACAAAAAACAATCATAAGAAGAATGTCTGTGTATATGTATGTAGAACAGCCGCCGCACACAGCCGCCGCCGAAAAATGTGTATGTAACAGACCCCCCCCCCCCAAATCCCCCCCCCCCATCAACAAACACACACAGAGCTCTTACCTAATAGAAATGTGTCAGTCAGTCATCTGATCACCTGATACTCTGATTGCCTGGGCACTGCAACAATGGGACTGCAAAAGAAAACAATCATAAGAAGAATATGTACGTAACAGGACCCCCCCCCCCCACCCCCCAATCCCCGCCCCCTACACCTCAACAAACACACACAGAGCACTTACCTAACAGAAATGTGTCTGTCACCTTACCACCTGATACTTCAATTGTCTGGGCGCTGCAACACTGGGAATACAACAGGAAACTGGGAATACAACAGAAAACAATCATAAGTAAAATGTCTGTATATATGTATGTAACAGACCCCCCCCCCCCCTCTGACCCCCCCCCCCCCCCCCCCCCCCTTCCAAACACACACAGAGCTGGATTGGTGGTCTAGAGGTAACACACCTTGCCTAGAAAGCGAAAAGTCCGGGTCAGAGTGTGCGGTGGTTCAAATCCTGTTTGGGCCCAAATTTTTTTCCCCATCCATTAGACCATGAGTGGTGGTCTGGGTGCTAGTCTTTCGGATGAGATGATAAACCAAGGTCTCGTGTGTTACACATCACTATTTAGCCCACCCACCCACCCCACCCAACAAACACACACAAAGCTCTTACCTAACAGAAATGTGTCAGTCAGTCATCTGATCACCTGGTACTCTGATTGCCTGGGCACTGCAACGATGAGAATACAAAAGAAGGCAATCATAAGAAAAATGTGTATGTAACAGACCCCCCCCCCAAATTCCCCCCCCTCCCCCATCAACAAACACACACAGAGCTCTTACCTAATAGAAATGTGTCAGTTAGTCATCTGATCACCTGATACTCTGATTGCCTGGACACTGCAACAGTGGGAATACAACAGGAAACAATCATAGGTAGAATGTCTACAGGTATATATGTAACTGAAATCTAAAACCCCTCCAGACCCACCTCTACACATACACACATGCGCATGCACTCACACACACACACACACACACACACACACACACACACACACACACACACACACACACAAGCACACACACAACACACACACACACACACACACACAGAACACACAACCACACAACCAACCACACACACACACACACACACACACACACACACACACACACACACACACACACACACACACACACACACACCCCACACACACCACACACAAACAGAGTAATTACCTCTACCAGAGTTCTCTCTGTCTTCCTCCCAGTCCTGTGCTCCCCTCTCTCCCTGCACCTACCATGCAACTCACACAATTAACATGTAGTAATTAAGTTATCCCAACAAGTGCAGCACAACTCTCCCCCCCCTCCCCCACCTCCTATCCTCAGATGTCTTCAACTTTGTAGAACTATGCATATTCACACACACACACACACACACACACACACACACACACACACACACACACACACACACAAACACACACACACACACACACACACACACAACACACACACACACACACACACACACACACACACACACTCACTCAATCACTCACTCACACTCACACACACACACACACACACACACACACACACACACACACACACACATACACACACATATTAGTGCTGACTCTACTCCCCCTAAAAGTCTTTCGAATGAGACTATAAGCCGAGGCCCCATGTGCGAACGCATGCAGAACATCTTACGCACATGCTAAATCCTGTACCGCTTTTCGTAAGAGTAGGCCATCATGTGCCGGTGGAAACAAATGATAAAATCAACTACAAAATTGTATTCACATGGGGACTGGATGTAAAAAAGCATATGAGTGCTTATTCCATTATCCTGAATATAAAAGAATAAATAAATAAGTAAATGAACACACACACACACACACACACACACACACACACACACACACACACACACACACACACACACACAGAGGAACAAGACAGCCTAGTGGTCAGAACATTGCGCTCGCAATTTCACGACCCCGGTTCGATTCCCGGTCGAGGGTATTTTTCCTCTGGAGTTAACATCAGTGCTGACTCCACTCCCCCCAAAAGTCCTTCAGATGAGACTATAA
>CM060332.1:16326187-16331187 GCA_030674155.1 Stramonita haemastoma
TGACACAATCACACTCTCAGAATACAATGAGATGACAATCAAACATTCCATTTCCAGTGACAAAGTTTGTCGAAAGCAATATGTCTACCACAAAGAAGTGGGAAGAAAACTCTCGAAAGATTCACATTCTGCCAACTCAATAAACAGAAGAAATACTCAAAGAGCTTGCTTTCTGTATCACTAGAAATACTAAGAAAATATGAACACTAGCTAGGACTTCCATGTACCAACAAGTTGTATCACTAGAAATGCTAAGAAACACTAACACTAAGAATTCCCTGTTCCAAGAAGTTATATCACCGGAAAAACAAAGGAATATGGACAATAATTAGGAATTCCCTGTACCAATGCTTTCTATTTCTGCCAGCACCCCCACTCGTCCCCTCCATTCACAGCAGACCTGCAGTGCCTCACTAACCTTGCAGGCACATTTTTAGACTACAGGATTACCCAATATTTTGACCCTATCTTCAATGTACCCCCCCCCCCCCCCCTCTACTTTGGGAAAACATAATACAACAGTGAAGGAAATAAAAGGTGAAGGAAAACTTCAGGTAATCACTCTGTTACTTTAGATAAGAACAGTATCTTGGAAAACCAGTCTGAGACAAGAAAAAAGGACAATAAATTAAAAGGCAGATAGCAGGTATGAGCAAATAAGCTGGTGTCTATGATGCTGAGAACATTCCAAATAAATGAAACTTAGCTGTTTTTTTCCACAAAAGAATGCAGGAGAGATCTGCAGAGTTAATCCAACCTGGCTTCTTATTGACAAAGGAGTTACCTGGCTCTAAAACGTAAGACTACAGCTTTTAGAACCCACACCTGAAGACAAAGTTGGGGGGGGGGGGGGGAATAAAACACTAAGGGCTAGATATGAAAAAGAATTCTACTGAACTTGTGAAAAGTCATCTAAACTTTGTCTTCTTGAAATGTCACCTTCCCCCTCAGGGAATCCCCTCAGCAGGAACAAAAAGTGTCCAGATCCTCATGGAAGAACGCATGATCAGGAATAAAAGCTCTCCCTAACACTGAGGAGGTGTATACATGTACACAGAATCTTTGACAATGCTCATGACTGGAGACCTTCATGGCAAACTGCTGCAGCTGCCAGGCAGCCCGATACTTCGAAACAACACAGCATCACCAACTGCATGGAAAAGTACAGATTCCAACATCTAGCAATGAGAGACCAAAAAAGTTTCCAGCTGAGTTTGCAGGTCATGTCACCAGCTACCAACCTTGTCCCAGAGTTGTTTTTATTTTAGCCTGAAACAACCCCCACCCCCCACCCCCAAGAAAAAAATTTCAACCAGTATGTTGTTAAATGTTTTGGTGCTTCTGCCCACCCCACTCCAAGAATTAAAAAAAAAAATCTTAACAAGTATGTTGCTGAATGTTTTGGTGTTTCTGAACAGTGGTATAAAATAAATAAAAAAATAAAGAAAACCAATTTATTATCAACTACGTTTTGACTCCTGGTCAGCTTTCTGTGAGGTCCTCCATGCTAACATGAACACAGGACCATACCAAGCCACAGCTCTACCTCACCTTGAGGTCAACTACCACCAAAGCCTATCTGATAACTCATCTATTCTGAACATGGGCCCTTTGCCAAAATATTTTTTTCAAACAAATAGGTTTGGCAAAAATTCACAGCATACAATGAAACAGACTGTATCTTAACAATGACAAATGAATATATTCTTCAAAGTCTTCAGAAAAAAGAACAGAGCCACCCAATGAAAGATGTGATAAAAGAAAACAGTAGAAATTTCCTGAGTGCTACACAGTCATGTGCAGTATTTAGGTCTAAAGTAGTACAGAATCATGTACAGGTCTAGGTTACATTAGTTATCTATCCTATTCAGTCACTAGAGGTACAGTTTCAGGTCCACTGTGTTAATTAAACTAGTCAGTCAGGCAGTATGGCTGTGACTTCTGGGGAATAAAGACCCAAATCAGCAGTATGTTTAACGTCGTGTGTCAAACAGTGTTGGTCTCTTTTTCTTCACTTGTACAGTAAAACATATGAGTGTTTTAACATATTTGAACGGTCATTGTTTTGAAGCAAGACAACATCAATGACAAAGGAAGAAAACCCATGACATCTTATCAGGAGATGTAGCTTCTATCAACAGTTCAGAGATGTGGCCAGCTTAGCTGGAAGAAGGTAAAGTGACACTGGTTAAAGGACTGTCCAGTTTGGCTTTGTCTGGGGAATCTTGTGGAATGATGGGGAGACCAGGCACGGCTAAGCCTACATACTTTTTTTCTGAAAAAAATGGAGCAGCCCAAGAAAATCAGGAAGACCACTTTAGCTTTCAAACTTCTCACTGAAAGATATTCATATTTGCCACTATAATAAAATGATCATCACCATAGAAATACATGTGTTGATATAATTTATATAAAAAACTATCACTAGAAAATGAGAAAAGTGCTAATTTGATTTATTAAACAATGATTATTACCAAAAAAAACCAGAGAACTCAGAGGGGAAGTTGATTCAATAGGTATAGGCATGTTTTTAAACTTTGACAAGAAAATGAATCCCTTATTGAAGAAGCCAACAAAGAGAAAATCAAACTTGCTGGTGACTGACTCTGTCTTGATGAACACATTAGTTCTGAACACATCTTCTACAGTAGGCTGAACTTGCATATGTATACTGGGCGTGCAGATAACAAGACAATGTTTTCTACCTGGCAATATTATATACAACTAAGGCAGGCATGGGCATATGCGCATGTTGTGTGTGTGTGTGTGTGTGTGTGTGTGTGTGTGTGTGTGTGTGTGTATAGTGCACCTGTGCTTGAGTGCATTTTCCTGTGTTTGTGTCTGTCTGTGCATGTATGCACACGACTTATGTGACTTTTTTGCATTATGCACAAATTACTGGTGAGAAATCAAAGTCTCAGCCAATAAAAATACAATATCAATGTTTTCCTGGAAGCAAAATTTTACACTGAAAATTCCCTAAAATTAATTGCATATTGTGGACAACAACAAAAACAACCCCGGTGATATACCATCACCCTCCAAAGACCTCCAGCACTACAGGATCACCCCCCTCTGACTATCAAATGATGACCACAAATCCATCCCTCAAGGCATCGCAAGTCACTCCCCCCCCCCCCCCCCACCCTTTAGCCCCTGAACATCAATACGTTATGTGTTTGTGTGCATGAGCACACACCTCTGTGTGTGTGTGTGTGTGTGTGTGTGTGTGTGTGTGTGTGTGTGTGTGTGTGTGTGTGTGTGTGTGTGTGTGTGTGTGAGTGTGTGTATGTGTGTGAGTGTGTGTATGTGTGTGTGTGTGTGTGTGTGTTGTGTGTGTGTGTGTGTGTGTGTGTGTGTGTGTATGTGTGTGTGTGTGAGTGTGTGTGTGTGTGTGTGTGTGTGTGCAGTGTGTGTTGTGTGTATTTTGTGTGTGTGTGTGTGAGTTGTGAGTGTGGTGTGCTTATGCTGTTCGTGTTTGTGCATGTATGTGCACAAACACGACCCCAAATGTTTCCCAATAGCCTCAGGCCAGGCGCCATATCTTCAAGAGCACGACAGGAGCTTTCTCGAGCCTGAGTGTTGGTAGACTAGCTGGTACTCACTCTCTTTTAGTGCTCTTGCTCGACGTTGCTGACCATTGCATACTGGGAGGGGATGGGTGCTTTCAGCCACACATATCACTACTATGGGGCTGTCCTCATCCCGGGGTGAGTAGTTGGAGGTGTGTGTGTGTGGGTGTGGGTATGTGTGTGTGTGTGTGCATGCATGCTTACGTCTGTGTGTGTGTATGTGAGTGTGTGTGTGTGTGTGTGTGTGTGTGTGTGTGTGTGTGTGTGTGTGTGTGTGTGTGTGTGGTGTGTGTGTGTGTGTGTGTGTGTAAGTGTGGTGTGTGTGTGATGAGTGGGGGTGTGTGTGTGTGTGTGTGTGTGTGTGTGTGTGTGTGTGTGTGGTGTGTGTGTGTGTGTGTTGTGCTGTGTCATGTGTGCTGTGCGTGTGGTGTCGTGTGTGTGGTGCGTGCGTGCGTGTGTGTGTCTGCGTGTGTGTGTACATGAGTGCGCCCCTGTCTGGGTGTGAGTGTGTGATGTGTGGTATGATATGGTGTGGAATGGTTTGGTGTAGTGTGGTGTGCTCATGCAGTGCATGTGCTTCTAGTGTGTATGTGTGCTCATGCTTGTGCGTGTTTGTGCATGTATGTGCACAAACACGACCCCACACGTTTCCCCTTAGCCTTCAGCCAAGTGTCATTTTGTTAAGAGCACGATAGGGGCTTTCTCGAGCCTGCGTGTAGATAGACTAGCGGTAATCACCCTCTGGTAGTGTTCTTGATTGGCACTTGACTGTTGCAATGTGGGGAGGGACGGGCTCTTTCGCCAACCATGTCACTACTATGGAGGCTGTCCCATCCTGGGGCAAGTAGCTGATAGTATGGGGGGGGTGGATATGTGTGCATCATGCGGATGGCGTGCTGTGTGCGTGTGCGTGGGGTGATGTGTTGGGTTTTAGTGTGTGTGGGAGAGTTTGAGTTGTGTGTGTATGCTCATGTTTGGATGAGTGCGCATGTGTGTTGGTGAGGGTGTATGTGCATTCTGACAAGGACTTTTATGCCTTGAGAAATGTTTTATAAATCCTCATTTAATAACCCAAAAAGAAATGAATCCTGAGTTACCTTTGGGTGTAAGGGAATGTGGTTTACCACAGGGGTTCAATGCTGACAAGTGTCTCTCTTCAACACTGGATTTTGAAAATGAATTTAAAGTCTAGCACAGGAAAAAAGGATTTTTGGGGTTGAATTTTCTCTCTCTCTCTCTCTCTCTCTCTCTTCTCCTCTCTCTCTCTCTCTCTCTCTCTCTCTCTCTTTAGGCTAGATAAAACAAAAAGTCACTACCCTTTAAGCTGTCACCCTCAATTAATAAAATTTCCTTATCGTTATATCTCTTAATCTTTTCAATCTCTTCCGCATTCTTAATTCCTAACATGTACTCATGTGTGTGCATACA
>CM060332.1:16333687-16343687 GCA_030674155.1 Stramonita haemastoma
TTTTATGTACAGCTTGTAACCCACATGAATTTCTCTATTTGTGAGATAATAAATCTTTGAATTGTGAATTGTGAAGTGTGTGTGTGTGTGTGTGTGTGTGTGTGTGTGTGTTGTGTGTGTGTGTGTGTGTGTGTGTGTGTGTGTGTGCTGGTTTTTCTTTTAAATATTCTTTTCTTTATTATTTTTTACCCCTGACTCTTGCTAGCTAAAAACTCCATGGTGGAGCTAGCAGCTGGTGCCAATATCCTGCAGACTGCTGGAGAAAATTTCTGGATACTTGGCAGAGTCATACACTGAGCAATGTCCAGCCTGACCACACTGCAAAAAGTCATACTTTTAAAAAAATAATAATTTTTAAGCCACACTGCAAAAAAATTATATACTGAAGTGTGCAGAACCAAAACTATCTTCAAGATGACTGAACATTTGTTCTATTCAAAAGGAGTTTGCAGAACAGGTAACACAAAGTTCAACATCATGTTAAATCAAGAAGCTACGAAACTAAAAAGTTTACATCTAAAATGCTCTGAGTCAATTTTATTCCTAAAAAGAAAAGCCCACCAGCTCCTTCAACTAACCCATGGTAGACCTCACACATTAAAAATAAAATAAACAAACAAAAAAAAACCCCATAGCATAAATGCATTAGACAGTGAGCTGTTGTAAAGCTAAATCTAACTGCATGGGATGATGAAAAATTGACCCCCCCCCCCCCCCCCCCCTGCAACCGTCTAGTCTTCCACTCTATCACAGGGAAAATTCTGAACCTAGACAAGACAGGAATTCTGCCCTAACTATTTGTTCAGACTGAAAACTTGGAATGACAGATAAAACCACCCTGACCTTTAGAAAAAAACTCCAAGCAGAAAGAAAGGCATCTGCTGAAATCTTTTTTTTTCAGAAAAAAAACACAAAAACAATCTGGCAAAACCAGAGTTAGTAACCTGTCCAGGACTTCATAATATCAGTAAACCTGTCATGATGACATCAGCTACACACAGACTGTGAAAAGTTATACTGAGAACAGAACTGAATCCTTGACATCAGGGGAAAGGCAAAGGGGTGAGATGTGGGAAGGTCGTACAACAATAGAAAGAAGAAAAAAAAAAGAACAATCTACACACCTGAATCTTAACAGAAATAGATCTCTGGACCCTTTACTCTCTCTCTCCCTCCCTCTTTCTCCCTCCCTCCCTCTCTCTCCCCCTCTCTCTTCTCCCTCCTCTCTCACACATACCAACACACACACACACACACACACACACACACACACATGACACACACACACACTGACACACACACACACACACACACACACACACACACACACACACACACACACATGCCAACACACACACACACATGCCAACACACACACACACATACACACACACACACACACACACACACACACACACAACACACACACACACACACAAAAACAAACAAACACAAACCAAAAACAGACAGACAACAGACACACTGAGGACTACACGCTTGCCCACCATCATCTGAACTGAAGCCACAGGGATAACCTACAAATGTCATCAACTTTAAGGGTAACTGAGAAAAAGGAATCAGAAACAAATCTGTTCTGGGTCTGAAAAAGGGGGGTTTTGAGTTTGTTTTAAATACGGCAAATTTCACATGTGAATCCAATGCAGACTTGGCTGCAGAAGTCATAGCTCCCTATCCACAATGCCAAAAACCTAACCCCCCCCCCACCCCCCACCCCATGCTGGGAGCCTGTCAGAAATAAATAGCATCCCTATCTTCTGGACATTCTGTGCTAGAAATTCCCTCTTTTCTATCCCTCTGTTTTTACCTTGTTCCTTTTCTTCCTGTCACCTCCTTCTTGTTATTTTCTGCTTCTTTGGCCAATTATCCTGCCATTTTCCAGAAAGACTGATACTGGTCAGTTACTCTCCCAATGTCGAAGTCGGATCCACTGGGCCGGACTTGTCAGGTGCTTAACAGCAGCGCAATGCATTTTCGGTCAAATGCCAGAAAACAGTAGTTGCTGTCTGAAGGTCAAGAAGAAGATGAATCGACAATGTTCAGTTCTGGGCATGGAAAACTTGTGTCACTTGAACATCAAAGAGCAAGGTTTCCTTACAGGGCTGTAGAAAGAAGGGGCAAGGCATGGACAGAAACACTGCTACAACTGCTTCTACGTTTCCTTGACAGCTCCCACAGCCAGGCATCAGGCAACGAAGGGGCTTCTCACCTGCTGGATCCTGAGAGCAACAACTTTTCCAATCTCTGCAGCCATTGTGGGTTAAGACAGGGGTCTTACAACCTCCAGGTCAGCTTTTATGCCATCCTAGACATGCCTTACATGTGTGTATTTACACATCTGCTTTGTGAAGGTGTGTTTTTTTTTGGTAAGCATCTTGTCTTCAGAGACAATGCCTTCTTTTGCTCAGTCTTGTTGAGGGCAATGTTTTGTGGCTCAGCAGTCCAGTCAAAGCATGGCAGTCTCTGTCACAGTTGTTGCAGACAAAATTAGATGGCTGGTTGACGGCCTGGTCTTGCAGTCTCTCCTTTCAGTGACTTCTGTCCTTCCATTTTTGGAGTCTCTTCCTTTTTCCCTCACATACTGCACTCCTCTCTTGTTGCAATTTT
The DNA here is from genome assembly GCA_030674155.1 of Stramonita haemastoma. Classification (NCBI taxonomy): domain Eukaryota; kingdom Metazoa; phylum Mollusca; class Gastropoda; order Neogastropoda; family Muricidae; genus Stramonita; species Stramonita haemastoma. The sequence goes on from CM060332.1 coordinate 16,336,313, forward strand.
CTGCAAAAGCTTCCTAGCTGTCATAGTTGATGTCAGTGGCTCTAGAACTTGATGCAGACAGCGAAAGATGAAAACTTTTGCAGGCAGTTCTCCTGTCTGGTGTGTGTCAAGCAGGTTGGCTGTGCCGTACATCAGATCGCTGAGATCACATGCCTGGTACATCTCCACTTTGTTGTTCAGGGTCAGGCTGTTGCTGTCCTGTATTGTGTAGTTATGTTTCTGCTTTGTGTATCTGTGCATCTGCTTCATGTATTTGTGCATCTGCTTTGTGCTTACAAAATTTGAGTATTCATGCATAGATCTGCTCTGTGTATCTGTGTAATCATTATGCATCTGTTTTGTGCATTTACACATTGATTTGTGTATTTATGTGTTCTAACATCAGCTGAGTGGATTTCTTGGCAGTTTTGGTGGAGCGGGTATGAAGGTTATGCGCACGAGACACATTCTCAATAAGCTCTACACTGAAAAAGAAAAGGAAAACTTCCATTGACATTTGTAGTCTTATGAACTGACATGTAATGCTTCAGCCCTCTTTCAGCTTAAGTTAGCACTGTTCAAAGCTAACTTCTCTTTGTTGTGATGCTTCTCCTAAGTCAAACTTCTCCGCTGGCTCTTTTGGTGGAATAGCAAAACTTGTCCCAATGCCATGTCATGGCACTGGATTCTGGCCAATGACAACTGCTTCTTCAGGCAGTCTTTGAAGTATTTCCTGGAATGCAGCAGTGACAACTGTCTTGCTTTAGCTGGGCTACGAAGACAGCTTTAGTTTTTTCTGTGTCCCCCTATCCTCACTCCTGCTTCAGCCTAACCAAGTTGCTGCTGCGGCACTATGGACTCTGAGACCAGGCAGTTTGGCTCTTTGACGAACTGGATGCCAAGGATGGAACCAAGGCACCCTTGATGAAACTCCAACACTTTGTTCAGCTTGCAGTAAAGAACCCAGGTTTCTGAACCACAGCTCTGTGTACTTGGGGTTTTGGTCAGAGGATGAGGAAATAGTTCTGCCATATGATACATTCTTTGACATGAGATATATACAAACAGCAAATACACAAGTTTACACACAAACACACACACATACATACACAAAAGGGGGGAAAGTATAGCCTGGTGGTTAGAGTGTTGTGTATTGTGCTCATGATCTGCCCAACCCAGTTCAAATCCACTTCAAGGGGATTTTTTTCACCTGGAGTTAACATCAGTGCCAACTCTGCTGCCCCAAAGGCCTTCGGGTGAGACTATAAATTGAAGTCCCTTGTGCAAACACACACGAGAACATCTTGCACGCAAAAACATGTTCACATTTGTGGAAGAGTACGCATTTGTATCAGTGGGAACTGATAACAAAATTTACAAAACCGCATACACAGGGGACTGAATGTAAAAATGCACATAAGTGCTTATTCCATTACTCTCAAATAAAGAATGAATAAAATTAATGAATAGAAAAATATATTTATAAATGAATAAATTAAATGAATAATAATAAATAAAGGAGAGACAGACAGAAGTTTCAACTGACACAAAACCACACATCCCGGCAGGTACTCTCCTGGTCACACAGCAATGGTTTTCAAGTCAGCCACCATCATGGACTGTGACTTAGCTTGGTCACTCTGCCACCGTCTGTCTGGTCATCCTGCAAACACATGATCCTGAATCACTGACCTCTTCACAATGAGAACGTCAGATGCTTTGATCAGGTCATTGCAATGTGTTTCTTTATCTGTGAACAGAAGGCTGTATTTGCAGGCAAGAACCCAGCAAATTGACTGCTGGAAGTTGGTGTGGCATGGTGTGGTGTGGCATGTGTGTGTGTGTGTGTGTGTGTGTGTGTGTGTGTGTGTGTGTGTGTGTGTGTGTGTGTGTGTGTGTGTGTGTGTGTGTGTGTGACATCTAGCAGCAGAGGGGCCAGGCATTGGCACAGAATATTTCTTAGGTGGGGAATGGACATCTTTCTGATCAATATTTTGTACTACACTGTCAGCTGGGAATAACCACTTAAGTTTCTCTCACATGCAGTAGTTATTCATTGTTCATCTGTATGTATGTCTTCAATTTTACATCTGTTCACTGGTGTGCACACTGTATGCACGCGCACACACATGCGTTCGCGCACGTAGGCCTGTGTGTACACGATTGTTAATGTGTACGTGCATACGACTAAACGTATGCATGTGTGTGTGTGAGTGTGTGTGTGTGTGTGTGTGTGTGTGTGTGTGTGTGTGTGTGTGTGTGTGTGTGTGTGTGTGTGTACAGGTGCATACGAGCTTGCATACAACTGGGGCCTTTGAACATCCCAACTTCCAACTAAGATCTATAGGCTGGGACATAATGCATAAGCCTAATCGATTTTTTAAAAAATTGTCTCCTAAATCATATAACAGTTGGTAACCTACCGTAAATACAGAACTGTTACATCCATCAGCTGGTGCACAAAGCCAAGCACTGATTCTTAATGAGGTGAGGAAGAGAAAATATTTTGTTATTACAAGACTTAAGCTCTGGTCGCCATCTTGTTTTTCTTTTTAGTTTAAAGCGCAATGGTGGTAGGCCTAGGCCTAAAAGGAGAACAGTGATTGGTCAGAACTAAAGCCCTTGGCCAATCAAAAACATCAACATATTTTTTCAGGGGGGGGGGGGGTATTATAAACCCACTGTGGGATACTAGGCGTAGCCTAGTAATCCAGTAACGCGGACCTGCATAAAGTTTCTCACCTAGGAGGCAAAACATGCGAAATTGCAGCCTACAACGCGCACTGACTCCTTCATCCACCAGATCCGAAATTAAAATGATATTTCTACAAAATTTAGATCTAAAACATAAACTAACAAACAAAGGAGAAAAGTAAAAGGAGAGAAAGAAAATGTTCATGTCAACCAAATAAAACCAAAAAAACAAAAATTCACACATCTATACTCCGGTTTCCTATGCAGTCTCCAAACATGCCTTGAAATGACTATGATCATCTCCAAACATATGCCTTGAAATGACTATGATCATAAAATGATACAATTGTTAACAAAAGTGCTAAAGCACAAAGTGAACTGACTAGCTAAAAAAGAAAAGAAAAGAAAGGGAAGAAGACCACTGACCTTGTAGACACTACGCTGGCTAGACTTTGATGGATCCTGCTGCTACATGTAGGTCATGGGAACAAGTCTTTGGTTTCTGTTTCTTCCTGAAAAAAAAAATCCTCGATTAATGTTATCCCATGATGAAAGACTTACAGGACAAAGTGTATTTGGTTTAGCTGGGTTATAAGTTCATTTTTTAGTCTGTCACCAAGTACAGATAGACTAAAAAGAAATCGATAACTCCATTAACCAGATCAAACTAACATGAAATTATATTTCTTTCAAGATTGAGATTCTAAACATGGGCTAACAAGGTAAAACAAATCACACAGCCCAAGTACGAGATAGACTAATGAAAGAAAGTGAGAGAGACGAGATAACAGAGATAAGAGAGAGATGAAAAAGAGATGAGAGAAGAATGGGCTAGAGGAAAAGAGAGAAGGAGGAGATGTTGAGAGAGAGAAGAGAGAGAGAGGAGAGAGGAGGAGAGAGAGAGAGAGAGAGAGAGAGAGAGGAAGAGAGAGAGAGAGAGGAGAGAGAGAGAGCTGTGCAATATAAGGCATGTAATTTGGGACATATATACTCTAACACCGTAATCCACACAAAAACCATATAAAACTATATCTTAATGATAATGGTCATAGTTATTCAGCTCACACAAAATATCATTAGATAAAAAGGTTCACAAAAAATCAATTACATTTGATTCTCTCTCTCTCTCTCTCTCTCTCTCTCTCTCTCTCTCTCTCTTCTCTCTCTCTCTCGCTCGCTCGCTCGCTCTCGCTCGCTCTCTCACGGGGACTGGATGTAGCACACGAGTGCTTATCTATTATCCTCGAATAAAAGACTTTGTCTTGCCTTGCCTTGCCTTGCCTTGCCTTGCCTTGCCTTCTCTCTCTCTCTCTCTCTCTCTCTCTCTCTCTCTCTCTCTCTCTCTCTCTCTCTCTCTCTCTCTCTCTCTCTCATGGGGATAAAAAGCTCTTAATTTTTATTTTTATTATTATATCCCAGATAGACTTATTGATCACTTTGATATGAGAGTTGTAATACATGAAGGAGGAACAAGAAATGGGGGCATCGTGATTATTAGGCCTATCGGAATGCCAAGAAAGGGTGTGTGTGTGTGTGGGGGGGGGGGGGGGGGGGGGGGGGGGGGGGGGCTTAAACAGAGGGTAGAAGGGGATGGTAGGAAGAGAGAAGGAGGTGAGCACAATAGTAGTTAATACAGAGCTGGCAACACCGGGAGTAATACCACATACAATATTTATTGTCCACTTATATGACTATGAAAAATGTCCCTTCACTGCACTCACTACACGACGTAAAACACATAAATTAATGTTTTCACATAGGCCTATCCCCTTAAAGATGTTCACAAGAAAATTATCATTTCCAGATACCTTCCTTCTTTCAGCCCGGCACTCTTTTATCAAAGTCCGTTCAAATTCACACACACATACACACACGCACGCGCGCGCGCACACACACTTTTCGTAAGAGTAGGCCATCGTGTGCCGGTGGGAACAGATGACATTTACAAAACTGCAGACACACGGGGACTGGATGTAAAAAAAAAAAAAGCATACGAATACTTATTCCATTATCCTCGATATAAAAGAATAAATAAATAAAATAAACACACACACACGCCTACTTGGCTAGGCACTCCTAAAATGGCCATACCCCTTCGGCATCATCGCCATGGTCTCTCTCTCTCTCTCTCTCTCTCTCTCTCACACACACACAAGCACACACACACACCTGCGTTGGTTTCAACTTATCAAGGCTGAGGTGTCAGTGACTGTAAACAAAGCAGAGGCGGAGGGTGCGGATAGATTGGTACCATAGCAGCCACATACAAGGGCTAGAGGCTTGCTTACACAGCATGGCTGTGCATGCTGTCCTTAACGGATAGTTGTCCTAAACGGAAGACTTGCATTGATAGAGAAAAAAACTTAACCCCTATCAGGTCTGCAAATCTTTGATGTAGTTGTTTGAATATCGTATTGAGTGTGTTAATGGGTCTGTTAAAATATGTAATGCCTCACATTCAGTTCTACAAGAACCACTGATTTTTTTTGGTCTCTATGCCCCTTGCTTCAGTCACTATATCTTCATCTGTGATAATTTCCCCACCACCATCACACCCCACTCCCGACTTTTACCACCCATTGAAAAGATTATTTAACGAAAAGGAGAAAGAAGACGAAGGCCTTAGGCAAATAATGAACCTAAAAATAGTTCTTACAGGTTTCCTACTTTAGTTATCTCGCTAAGCTACTGGCCTAGTACTATTAGTATCAACTTACTGCCAAGTGGATGCCGGGGCCTGTCAGTATATAAACAGCATCCTCACCTTCTGGGAATTCTGCAGGCTACTTGGAATTCCCTCTTTTCTATCATTTTTTTTTTTGTTTCTGCCTATTTCCTTTTCTTCGTATCCCTCCTTCTTGTCTGTTTCCTGCCTTCTTGGACCATTCCCCTGCATTTGCTTCAAAAAGACTCTAAGGATAACAATTCTCTCCCACACTGAAATCCGATGTGCTGGGCCTGACTTGTCAGGTGCTTAACAGCAGGGCAACGCATTTTCTGCACGACAGCATTGAACAAAGAAGAACAGAAGTATTAATTATTAATCCGTATAACAGAATCCAAGTAACACTGTCCTGTTTATGATAATTTTGGTATCTATGTGACTAATGAAATGCCAATCCCTTTACTGCCCAAACAACCGACTGGTCAGTGAAATAGTTAAAATTTAAAAAAAGAGAACAAACAAATAATAATATGTAAAATTCCCGTGGGGATGCCGGGGCCTGTCAGTATAAATAGCATCCCCACCATCTGGAAATTCTGTGCTTGAAATTTCCTCTTTTCTATCACTCTCTCAGTTTCTACCTTGTTCCTTCTCTTCCTGTCACCTCCTTCTTGTTTATTTTCTGCCTTCTTGGTCCATTCTCCTGCCTTTTTTCCAGAAAGACTTAAAAGCTAACAATTCTCTCTTAGGCCTATGCCGAAGTTGGATGCCCGGGCCTGACTTTTCAGGACCTTAACAGCAGCATAACGCATTTGGATCTTAACAGCAGCATAACGTATTTGGATCTTAACAGCAGCATAACGCATTTGGATCTTAACAGCAGCATAACGCATTTGGATCTTAACAGCAGCATAACGCATTTGGATCTTAACAGCAGCATAACGCATTTGGATCTTAACAGCAGCATAACGCATTTGCCTCATATACCAGACAACACTAGACAGTTAAAGTATCTAAACCCTATTCTCTAGTGACAGATGCTATAGCAGAGTGGTAAATGTCGTTCAACCCCAATCCCGTGGGTCCTTTAAGTCGTGGGTTTGAATCTCGGCAGCATTTGGTGAACTGAAGGTGGTAATGTTTACGATCTCCCCGGTTAACTTCAAGCGCAGCCCTGCCAGTGGTTTAATTTTCTTTCGAGTATATGAATAATTATACACACATATAGAAGATCATGAGTATATGCATGTTAAAGATCCGTAATTCATGTCAGCGCTCGATGGCCTTACGGAACACGAACATCTCCAGCATTCAAAAGAGCTGCTCGTAAGTCGGATAGGCTATGTCTGTCTGCTGACGCCAGCTGGCAGACCTCCCGTAAAACGACAAGCACGGGAGACCAGGCACTATGCACCACTCCCAGAGAGAGACTCGGAGAATGAATGAATGAATAATCTTTATTTTTCAAGGATTACAAATATTCATTTACTTGCTTTTTCCATCGGGCCCTTGCCCTGATGAAGGACTAGGCCTATCAAAACAACAACAAAAACAAACATCCCCCCCCTAATCATAATAATAACAGTAATAATAATGATGACCATAATAATGATAATAATGATGACGATAATAATACTGATGGCAATAATAATAATAATAATAATAATAATAATAATAATAATAATAATAATAATAATAATAATAATAATAACAACAACAACAATTATTATTATTATTATTTTAACAACAATATAGCCAGCCCCTCCCCCACAAAAACCACAACAACAAGAAAAGTTAAACCTGTGATTTAAAGAAAGGAGATAGGTATATATATTCAACAAACACATAATCCCCAACTGGACACATTGATAATTATTTAAAACAAAAGATATATCCAACTGACTCGAACATTGATGTAAAAACAGATACATTGATAACAATTAAGTAAACGCAAGCAAAAAAAGAGTGATATTATACATTAAAACATTTTCACAAATTTTCTTACTTTAAAACAATGCTATGAATTTAAAAAAACAA
>CM060332.1:16348687-16358687 GCA_030674155.1 Stramonita haemastoma
GACTGGGTAGTAATAAATAACAGGCGCGCGCGCGCGCGCGCGCGCACACACACACACACACACACACACACACACACACACACACACACACACACACACACACACACACACACACATTTTTTTTCTTTTACTATTTCACTTGTTACATCTTGTTACAAATGAGGGGGTTTTGTGTTGTTCTTTTTGTACTTAAGTATTATTCAAGAGTTGTATATTCTAACATTCATTATACTTATAGCTTAGTTAGTTGATTTCCATTGATTTGTCCGGGGACATTAAAAAATTGTGCGCATCCACCCCCAAAACCCTAATCCAGACACCCCCTCCCCCTGCATTTTTTTTTTTTTTGGGGGGGGGGTAAGTCTAATATCACACTGTGTGAAGAGACAAAAAGAAATTAAACACACACACACACACACACACACACACACACACACACACACACACACACACACACACACACACACACACACACACAGAGTATCACTGTAAGTGGAAGGACGTAAAATTGAAGCCTTACTGCTATTACTACTACTACAACACACAGGTAATTGAGATCGCCACCGGTAAAAAGACAAACTGAGGAACGGAACGGGCATGTGCACGTGTCGCTGTATTGTTAATTAGGACAACATCCGTCCCTTTGGCCCGCCATCTTGAAAAGAAAAAAAGCCGTAATTAGGCTAATCTGTGGAACTAATTGATTGATTTCACTGTGAATACAATTATGTGATTACATGTGCAAATGGTGGCGTGCATACAAGAAGAGGATAATCATGCAAGGTAAATTTGTAAGTTGTTGAGATTGTTTGATTTTAATCCTGTGGGTTCATGAAGTTTGTGGGTTAAAATATATGGTGTGGCATCAGTCGATTTCTTTTTCTTCATCTTCAAACGAACAAACAACAACTACTGTTTTCTGTCATATGAGCGAAAATGGTTTGTGCTTAAGAGTGGGGATTTTTAGGATCGGATCTCTCGGATCAGTACAGACCTGCCAGTGCTTTTGTGTACATGTACAGTATACACGTGCAAATCTAATTGATCCCACATTTCGTGGCATCTTTCAGTGGATTACAGAAACATGAACATACCCAGCATACAACGTTAACAGTCCCTAACTCAGAAATCTGCACTGGGATGTAAATATAACCACACCATCACAACAACAACCAAGTTTAACTGTGTAGTGGCATTGTATTGCAGTTTGCACTTTTGTAGATCTGATCATGAGGAAACTATGTGGGATGAAGAGATTAAAGAATTGGCGACAGCCCAAGCCAAAGTGATGATTAGACCTAACTAACATTCCCAGATTTCCCTAGTTAACACTCATAGTCATAGCAGGATCTGAAAGCTGCTTGTAGTTTGTCTAGAACTGTATAGATTGATTGATTGATTGATTCTTTTATATTGAGGATAATGGAATAAGCACTCTTGTGCTTTTTTTACATCCAGTCCCCGTGTGTCTGCAATTTTGTAAATGTCATCTGTTCTCACCGGCACACGATGGCCCACTCACACGAAAAGTGGAACAGGATTTAACGTGTGCGCAAGATGTTCTGCGTGTGTTCGCACATGGGGCCTCGGTTTACAGTCTCATCCGAAGGACTTTTGGGGAGAGTGGAGTCAGCACTGATGTTAACTCCAGGAGAAAAATCTCCTCGACTGGACTCAAACCTGGGTCGTCAGATTGTGAACCTAGATAGTGGCTGCCAACATTAGTTCTTCCAATTCCTGTATAATTATTGATCTGAAAAGGAGACATTCATGTTTCTGATTCCTATGAGTATGTCATGGATCTGTAGTGTAAAGAGGGTAAAATACTCCAAATCCAGTGCCATAGGTGTAAAAAGGGAGACATTAGCACTACCCACTTCAGTGTCATAGGTCTGTTTTTGGGTTTGAATTTATTACTTATATTTCAGTGAATAGAAATGACAAATGGTCTTTTGACTGTTAAGACCTTCCAATGAGTAGGGCCATAGCCAGTTTGCTCTGTAAATGTAATCTCTTTTCACTTTTTAAGTTTATTCAGATTCAGATAATGTCTTTTCATTTTTAAGTTTATTCAAATTTAGATCTATACTTTATTTTCTCAAAAAGAGAAATCCATGCAGGTTACAAGCCACACATAAAAACAGTAAACATGCAAACATTACATCATGAAACATACACACACACACACACACACACACACACACACACACACACACACACACACACACACACAGTGTCACACACATTGGAAACGCTGCACACATGTGCACACATTTTTATGACATAAACCATATTGTTATTATTAAACCATATTGTTATAACACATTGTATGATTAAGACAAATTTTTATATATTGATGAAATTAATACTCTTCTATTAAGATATTAAACACAGTCTAAAACAGTAACAAACACACATTTTTATGACATAAAACAAATTGCTATAACATGTATAAGAAAATATGGAAGACAGTTCAGAAAAAAAGTCACCTTTCCCATGCTTCAGAATGTCCAGTCCCTTTTCCACCTGAGCTCTGGGTCTTCCTGGCCTCCCCTCTTCCTCCACCACTTGCTCTTCTGTCTGTCTCTCTTTGTCTCTCTGTCTCTGTCTCTGTGTGTCTGTCTGTGTGTCTGTCTGTGTGTCTCCCGTCTGTCTGTCTGTCTGTCTGTCTGTCTGTCTGTCTGTCTGTCTGTCTGTCTGTCTGTCTGTCTGTCTGTCTCTCTCTCTCTCTCTCTCTCTCTCTCTCTCTCTCTCTCTCTTTCTCTCTCTCTCTCTCTCTCTCTCTCTCTCTCTCTCTCTCTCTCTCTCTCTCTCTCTCTCTCTCTCTCTCTCTCTCTCTCTCTCTCTCTCTCTCTTGGATCAGTTCAGTTTGTGTGTGGTGTGTGTGTGTGTGTGTGTGTGTGTGTGTGTGTGTGTGTGTGTGTGTGTGGCACTCCAATAGAAGAATAGTTTGGCATGGTTGCCTCTTTGGATTTACAAGTTTCTTGATGGCTAATGGACTGACAACATGGAAAAGGATTAGCTGTACCAAACAATTCAGTGAGGTGCTCCACTCCTAACTTGGGAAGATAATGGAAAAGTCAGTCAGCCAGTACTGCAGTACAGACTAATGTGTCAGAATGATAATTTGTTATATTTTTGGTCTATTTATCAGGATCAGCACAGACACTGGGAAGAAGGAGCTCTGGACTGGGTGAGCAACAGAGAGCATGGCAGGATGATGCATGAAAGGAGAGAAAGGCAGGGGGAATAAGAAGTAAGTTGGCATGAAAGATGTCAGAGTGTGTCTGAGAAGGTGTCCGAGTTTAGATTGAACAGCACCCCCTCCCCCCACCCCCAAGGGGATGCCTGGGGCTTGTCAGTATTAAATAGTATCCCAACATTCTGGAAGGTCTGTGCTGGGAATTTTCTCTTTTCTATCCCCCTCTCTGTGTCTGCCTTGTTCAGGACTTTCCTGCCTGTCACCTCCTTGTCTATTTTCTGAGTCCATTTTCTTACAGTCTTTTTTTCTGAGTCCATTCTCTAACCTTTTTTCCAGTACACTGAAGTTGGGTGTTGTGTGTGTGTGACTTGTCAGACACTTAGTGGCAGCTTAGCACATTTTCACTCAATGGTGGTTGCTGTCAACATTCATGAAGAAGACTGGACAAGGTTTCTTGGTTTAACACCAAAAGAATGTGCACAAACACCCATAGCTATCTCATCCTTTGCAAGCACAGCACAGCACTATGTTTTTCTTCTGTTGTTTTTCTTCTTCTGTTGTTTTTCTTCTGTAGTTTTTCTTCTGTAGCATCTTGTTGCCCATCCTTGTGTCTTTTTCCACCCAAGTTGTCCGGCACTCCCTGGTCTCTCTTACTCTGGTCTGGGATCAGGGTTCTATTTCTGAAAGTATTTGGCTTATAAGTTACATGAAGCGAAGCTTGACATGCTCTGTGTTGTCAAACGGACAGTGAAAGTGGAGATCAGAAGCCAGGAAATTGAATGTCACTCTCTGTGACTGAACATTGTTTGGTTATTTGCTGGTCTTCCAGTATGAGTTTCCATTATCTTCAGTGCTTTAATATGTTGTTGTCAGTTAAAGAGTTATGTTCTAACTACTTGAAATATCCAGGGGTACAAAACTCCATTGCTTGGTATATTATATCTGAGGCACCCTCTTTGTTTTCAGAGGCTGTTGATGTACAGGGGTCACCTCTGGCTTGATTTCTCTGGTTTTAACTGTTTTCTAAAAAAGAATGTACTAAAAGTTCCAAATGCAGGATAAGTTTTGCAGTATTGTAATGTGATTGAATGCAAGAAGGTTAATGTTTTCATTGTTTTGTGATGTGATGCATGTTTTGTTTGTTATAATTATATTCTAATTGATATTGTTTCATGTTTTTCATGAATTTATTGTTGATTCTCCAATTATTTTTCTTAATATATATTATTACTATATATAAAATTACTAGTTTTCATTTTTTTTCCATTTTTTGTGTTTTACTTTGAAGTTCACAAATGGTGAGATATATATATATACAGCTTTTTTTTTTTTTTTTTTTTTTTTTTTGCTCAACATTACAAAGCAGCCACATTCTGACTTTAGAGATGGTGTCAGAACACGACACCTGTGCACATGCATTTTATACAAATTATATATTATTAATTCGTTCTGACATGCACAAAATGGCCTACTCTTCCAAAAGTCTCTTCGGAGGCATGGGTTCAAATCCCACCGCTGCCACCATGTTGCATGCATGTTTGTGAGGGTGTAAGAAAGAAAGGGAACGGACTCACTTCAACCACGCGAAGACCGTCTCTATGTTCAGCCCAGTATAATCTCTAAACCAAACATAACATCCGGAGCTAGTGACTCCTCATTCTCGTACATGTAACACTGTAGACAGTTAATAAGAAATCAGTTACAGTAGTCATTAGTCAAATTTGGTAGTGCAAAGCACAAGCAAGAGTTTTAGCTGATTCTGTGGTAAACTTGACCTACTACGACAGATTTCTATGTAGGCAGAGTGGCAGATATTTGAAACATGATTATTTAGAGATGTAGACATGTTATTGGAAATGATATAGCCTGAATTTCTATAGTATCAGAGTGTGTTAAGGGTATCTTTGAAATTGCAACCTGAGGGTATCTTTGAAATTTCAACCTGAATTAATGTTATTTGTGGTTCTTGGAAGTGCATCTTGGTAAAAAATAAGGACTTCCAGTTTTGTCATCATTGAGTTTTAGTTGATTTAAAGTCATTTAGGTCTTGGTATTTTTGTACAGGTCTCAATGTTTTCAATAGTATACATTGGATTTTACTAGAACAGTAGAAGGACATGAGTAAAAAAGCTGTGTATCATTGGCATAGAACTGAGTACAAACAGAACAATAATGGTAATAATAATGAATACTTAAATAATTATCTGTTCTTTTTCAAGCTGTAGGCTCTTCTATTATATAGATGTAGAGCTTGACATAAGTGTGTGCATGAACACGCACGCCAAACACATGTATGCACGCACACAAATACACACACACACACACACACACACACACACACACACACACACACACACACACACACACACACACCACACACACACACACACAACCACACACACACAACACACACAACACACACACACACACACACACACACACACACACACACACACACACACACACACACACACACACACACACACACAAAAGAATCAAACCATTTTAAAAAACCTTTGACCTCCTTTGGGGCATAGAGATGTATAAAGTAATAGTCTAAGAAACTAAAGTATTAAGTGCTGTACTATCACCACATTGAAATTTATCGTAAGTGATTATCGAGTGATTGGCAAGCATAAAATTGGTGATAGGTAAATCAAAATACAAAATTATTGAATACTGAATCATAGCTTTCCTAAGTTGGAAAAATGCCCTTAATTTTACCGACACTGTCCTCCCTGCTTGAAGCAAATTAGAAAACTTCAAAATGACTTTGTTCTCGTATACCTTTGGTGAACATATATATGGACATTCCGTTATGAATTGAAATTTGTCGGCAGTTACGGCCATATCACATTTGCAGCAAAGACATGATCTTGTGGAATGTGTATCCACCAGTTTCAATCAAAAACTTGTGATAAAGTACTGCGCCTCTCAGTGATATAGTGACAACACATGCATCTGTAGTAGGGAGGGTCATTATGAAACATTCTTTTCCATAAATATGTTTGAAATTCCTATAAAATAAACAATTATTATTACTTTCAAGAGCATTACAGCATATTTAGAAAAAAATGCATTTCTTGCATTTTTAGCCTGAAATATGTGGGAATATGAAACAGTCAAATCCAGTTTCAGTCATAAATCTTTTTGAAACAGTCTTTTCAAGGTATCATAAAGCCACTTGTTTACACTGTTTGCAAAGTATGAAAACAATTCACAAGAATATTTGTTTATGGAAGATGACACAATCTGAGCCCCAAATCTAATCATTCTAGTTTTTATTACAACATGATATAGATGCCTGAGATAATTTGATTCATTGTTCTTTTATTGAGATTGAACAACAATTTAAAGTAATTTCTTAGATATCATTTCTGTAACCCCAAATTTCTCAGCCATATAGAAAGACTGGTATTACCATAGAATCAAGCAAATATTGAGTGACTGTTTTTTTGGTGTCTGCAATAATAAATTAATAAAATAATGAAATACACATAAAAAACCACATGCATGCACACTTAAATGCATGTAGGCTCACATACATACACGCACACACTGAGGATGGGATAGGCTAGTGGTTAAAGTGACATGCTTTGCGCTCATGACCTGCTGACCGGGTTTGAATCTTGTTCAGGATTTTTCCTTTTAAGTTAACATCAGTGCCAACTCCGCTCCCTCTAAAAGTCCTCCAGATAAGAATATAAATGGAGTTCCAATGTGCAAATGCATACAGAACATCTTGCGCACATGTAAAGCATGCATGCATGCATGCATGCAGGCGCACGCGCATGTGCACGCACACACACACACACACACACACACACACACACACACACACACACACACACACACACACACACACACACACACACACAGGATGGAATGGCCTGGTGGATAGAGAAATGCACATTGCGCTCATGACCTGCTGACCTGGGTTTTAATCTTGTTCGGGATTTTTCCTTTTAAGTTAACACAAGTCCACTTTAAAAGTCCTTCAGATAAGAATATTAACTGTGTTCTAGTGTGCGAATGCATGCAGAACATCATGTTAAAACCCATTCTGTTTTTTGGAAGAGTAGGCCATTGTGTGCCGGTGGGAATGGATGGCAAAATTTACAAAACTACATACACACAGGGACTGGATGCAAAAAAGGACATGAGTGTGTATTCCATTATCCTTGAAATAAAAGAATCAACACACACACACAAACACAACAACAAACACACAACACACACACACACACACACACACACACACACACACACACACACACACACACACACACTCAGGCAGTCAAAGGGGGTGAATGCCCCAATGAGTATTACATGAATAAAGTCTTATTGCATAACTGGTCATATTGCATAACTGGTCGTTCTGAATATATTTTTGAAGTGCAAAACTGTTAAGTCTGAAACAGTCACCAAGCATGTATGTAAGACTAAGAGGCACTTAAGAAAAGCCCCCAAATAGTACAGATAGCTGAAGGAAAAGGGGAAGGGATGGTAAGACTCAGACATGATCAAGGGAAAGTTAGATTGAGGACTCAGAAATGAACAGTTAACAGGTAGAACACAATATGGACTTGTTTGTAAACTGATCTACAATACTTTCAGTACAGGCTTTTAAGTTTACTCATCTATCCTACTGCTGGTCTTATCTCTTTTGCAGGACATTTTCAGAAAGAACTTTATTGTTGAAATTTTATTACACATCTGCAATAATGTGAGGCTTGAAAAAATATTTTTCTTCTTTAAGTGGTGTTCCTGACACACTGACATTTCTTGGACACCAGATTTTAGATCGCTTTAGTAAGGCTGCATTGTTTATGAATTGGATTGTGCTGAAAATTGCAGAGAGCTCTATACAGTGGTGTAGAGGTGGTGAAGTTGCAAAGACTCAACTAGTAAACTACACCTATCCTCCTCCTCCTCTCTCTCTCTCTCTCTCTCTCTCTCTCTCTCTCTCTCTCTCTCTCTCTCTGTGTCTCTCTGTCTCTGTGTCTGTCTATTAGTCAGTCTGTCGCCTTGTGTGTTTTGTGTTCTGTTTGTCACAGTTACAGTGAATTTAGAAAGCTAAGCATAAAAGATTTTTGAAAATCTGTTTGTTTTGGCATGTTTTCATTAACATAGAGGGTCACATTAAATTCATTTTTGTTGTTCTTTTTTTTCTTCACAGAAGCCAAAGAAATGCAGGGTCAAAATTTGTTTTCACTTAATTATTGCTGTGCATAAATTTAAAGGTTGAAAATAGTCTATTTGTTACGGCAAAGTGTGCAGATCATTTTTTCATTCATTTTTTAGTTTGTTAAGCTGAAGAAGGCTAGGGTCATAATTTGTTTTCTCTTAATCTATGGGTTAATCATTTGTGCTATGTAAATTATACTATTGTATTTTACCATGGCTTAAAAAAAAGGAAAAAATCCCAAGATAGTCTAAATATACAAAGGGAAGAAGTTGTAGGGTATTTACAGGGTCAGACTGATGATGATGAGTAATCTGATGGTGCAGTTTAGTTACCCCTGAGCAGTATTCTTTTTTTTTTTTTGGGGGGGGGGTGATGTGGATACTGTTGATTTGCAATTCGTTCTACATATTTTTAAAATGCATGCATGCTGGTGTCTCATTTAGACATCTTCCCCGAAATCAGAAAGCAGCTACCTTAATTAATGGTGGGCAAATGACAGCATATTATATGCAAAATCTGACCAGTGATGGACCTTAGAGATGTAGATGAGGAACAACCCAAAAAAAGTCAGCTGTGGCCAGATATGTGGATAACATGAACATTCCCATCATGCAGTTTTTGACCTGGAGAGGGATGGATTTGCCTGGTTTCACTCTGTCTGAAACAACTGCATAAGCATTTTTGTGGTATGCCCTAATGACTTCTCCAGAAGTTCAGGGAGCAGTCAGTCGCATAGGAAAATAAAACTTCAGAAATATAAAGAATCAAATTACAGCAGGTACATTAATTAATAATGTTACAGCAATTTTCTTTTTTTCCCACTTAGTTCATTGTTTTCTCTCACATTGTCTAATTATGAAATTTTTGGGGTTAGTTTTGAAATACAGTTATTTTTTTTACTGTTTGTATAGAGAGAAGCAGATATCCTATAGTTTGTTGACTCCTGAGATGTAACCACAATGAAATAACTTTTATGTTCTGACGTAGAGACAAAGCCTTTAGCAGAATCTGAAGATTACTTTTTAATAGCTGCTGTCTGCATTTCCTCGTAGTTCCATCTTGGAAAGGTCTTGGTGTTATTGGGCTTGTATTGTAGATCGACTTCATCCATTTTAGAGACTTGTAATATAGTTTGAGCAAAACAAAGTGGTAGTTACAGTAACTTGTGCGCTGCCTGTCATAGACTGGAACTAGTCACAGTAACGTGTGCTGCCTGTCAAAGACTGGAACTACCCATCACTCAGTATTAAAAGTAGAAGTGTTGTCAAGCCACACAAAATTGCTACAGTGTGTGTGTGCCTTTAGGTGTGTGCTAAGTACTATACTTTCTGTGATTGGTAGCCAAGTAGATATGACTGTGTACTTTTGATCCCATGGTCCTGAAGTTGTGGGTTCAGCTCTTGGCAGTCCAATAGGACTGAAGAATTAAAATTTTACTGTCACACATGCCACCTTATTTGCCAGTCTGCCAGTGCCTTCCCACCCCTTTTTTTAGACTTGCATGCTGAAGATTGCAAACAAGGAATCCTGTGATTCACGTCAGCATTCAGTGACTTGCAGAAAATGCCCAACATGCACCCAAGGTTTGTCCAGCACACTGGGTAAGAACA
>CM060332.1:16368410-16375910 GCA_030674155.1 Stramonita haemastoma
CATGTGCTTTTTTTCATCCGGTCCCCGTGTGTATGCAGTTTTGTAAATCTTGTCATCTGTTCCCACCGGCACACGATGGCCTACTCTTACGAAAAGCGGAACAGGATTTAACGTGTGCGCAAGATGTTCTGCGTGCGTTCGCACACGGGGCCTCGGTTTACAGTCTCATCCGAAGGACTTTTGGGAGAGTGGAGTCAGCACTGATGTTAACTCCAGGAAGAAAATTTCGTCGACCGGACTCGAACCCGGTCTTCAAATTGCGAGCGCAATGTTCTGACCACTAGGCTATCCGCCCCCAATATATAACTAATGTAGTGGGGGCTACACTCCTGCTTTAGCTTGCAGGTCATGTTTCGTGTAGTATCTTGTATGACAGTGCTAGTTAGAAAAAAAAAACGCACAAAAAACTGCTGATTTTCAGAGATTGTGTACAGTATGAAAAAATGCACAGTGTAGTTGTTTTTGGGATTGAGGACATAGAGCAATACCAGGTAGTCACGAGAAAGCTGGAAATGATCATCAAATGAGGACTGCTTGTGTTCCTAACATGTTGACCCGCGTATGCATAATATTGTAGTTAGGAAGCTAGTAGACGACAAAGGACTGAGCAGACACAGAGTTTGCTGAGGAAAAAAATCAAATGTAACAGATTTATACAAAATCACATGAGTTTTGATTCAGGCTAATTTTTCAACAACAAAAAATGGGGGAGAGGGGGGGGACTAAGTAAGTCTTCAATTTTAAAAAGACCATAGGGTATTATTTCTGTGGATGTCTTAAGTACGTGCAGTATGAATGCAAGAGTAGTATAGGAAAGCAGAAGGAAAAGTGCAACAACAAACAACAAAGTGATACTGATGTGGAGTCTGATTGGGGCAGTAGGGTGTCTGAGAGGGATACCCCTAGTTCCCTGACTGACTGACTGACTGACTGACTGCCTGTGTGCATGCACGCCCGCGTGTGGGGGTACATGAGCATGTGTGTGCCCACCACGCAGGCACGCTCGCTCACTGTCAGTACAGTGATTCCCTTCCTCAAGCAGTCAGTCTTCATAGTTTGTCATCCGATGCCGAATTCAATTCAATGCAATTCAATGCAATTCAATGCAATTCAATACAATTCAATGCAATTCAATACAATTCAATGCAATTCAATACAATTCAATGCAATTCAATACAATTCAATGCAATTCAATGCAGTTCAATGCAGCTCAGTGTAATTCAATGCAATTCAATGCAGTTCAATGCAGCTCAATGCAATTCAATGCAATTCAATACAATTCAATGCAATTCAATGCAGTTCAATGCAGTTCAATACAATTCAATGCAATTCAATGCAGTTCAATGCAGTTCAATGCAGTTCAATACAATTCAATGCAATTACTTGATTATCTCAAGAAGAGAAATTCATTCAGGTTACGAGCAGAGGAGTAAACATCAAAGGATTAAAAAATTTCTCTAGTCATTAATTTATGTATTTATTTATTCATTTATTTATTCATTTATTTATTTATTTATTTATTTATTTATTTATTCTTTTATATCGAGGATAATGGAATGATCCCTTGTGTATGTTTTTTTACGTCCAGTCCCCGTGTGTATGCAGTTTGTAAATCTTGTCATCTGTTCCCACCGGCACACGATGGCCTACTCTTACGAAAAGCGGTACAGGATTTAACGTGTGCGCGAGATGTTTTTGCGTGCGGATAAAAGAATGAGTGACGTGCATGTCATCAGAGAGGTTACAGTTTACAGCGCAATACAAAGCCAACACATGATGCTCTCTGTGCAAACAGCACATAATAATTATCTGACGTACTCCCACTCAGGTTTCTGCAACATAGTTACAATGGTGCTCCTCAACACAACTTCCGATATGATACAAGACACGTTCCACATGCAAGTCTAAACGTGTGCGTGCACATGCGAGTAGTATGCAAACACACACAAACACACACGCGCGCGCGCGTGCACGCACGCACGCACGCACGCACGTACAAGCAAGCGCGCGCGCGCGCGCACACACACACAACACACACACACACACACACACACACACACACACACACACACACACACACACACACACATACATACACATCTAAGATATCGGATATAATCTTATGTTTGAGGTTGTTGAATTATGTTAGTTAAAGAATATTGGTGAAATGTTTATTTTTCTCTTTTTCCCCCCCTAGACAGATGATCAAAAAAAGCAAATCAATGCTTATTCAGTGTACTATCTGGAGATAAAAATTTGATTTGATTTGATCTGATTTGACACACATAGGTGGACAATAAACACACACACACACACACACACACACACACACACACAGACAGACAGACAGACAGACAGACAGACAGACAGACAGACAGACAGACAGACAGACAGACAGACAGACAGACAAGACAGACAGACAGACAGACAGACCCACCAGAGGGCAGGTACCCGGGCACCAGAGTTCTGAAGAAGCGCTGGGTGACGGAGGGAGTCATGGTCAGCACGTACATCAGACAGATGACCATCAGCATCTTGGTCACCGCCACCTCCTTCATCACCCCTGCACGCACACGCACACACACACACACACACACACACACACACACACACACACACACACACACACACACACACACACACACAACACCCCACTGAAGCGTTTTCTGGTCCTGTCCATATTAATTTGTACGCTTATGAAACGTGCACCCTAACAGCAGACATTGAAATAAGGATGCAGGCAATGGAGATGAGATGCTTTCGCAAACTCCATGGTATCTCATACAGAGATCACACCACTAACGAGGAAATAAAAACCATAGCATTGAAAGCCCATCGGGGCGTATGGATAGCTCCTGACTTTGGTGATATAAAACCCCGCAGACTAAAGTGGTACGGGCACGTCACACGACCATCCTAGAGTTCACATCAGTGCTGACTCCACTCTCCCCAAAAGTCCCTTCGGATGAGACTATAAACCGAGGCCCCGTGTGCGAACGCACGTAGAACATCTTGCGCACACGTTAAATACTGTTCCACTTTTCGTAAGTGTAGGCCATTGTGTACCTGTGGGAACAGATGACAAGATTTTAAAAAACTGCATACACACTGGGACTGGATGTAAAAAAAAACACAAAAAAAACACAAGTGCTTATTCCATTATCATCGATATAAAAGAATAAGAAAAAATAAATAAATCAGAAAGTAAATGAATAAATAAATAAATAAATAGATCTCAGAGCTCTAACCGAGGAAACAAACAAAAAAAAAAACCCACATAACCAAGCAAACGAAAAAAAAATGGGAGAGAGAGAGAGAGAGAGAGAGAGAGAGAGAGAGAGAGAGAGAGAGAGAGAGAGAAGAGAGAGAGAGAGAGAGAGAGAGACAGACAGACAGACAGACAGACAGACAGACAGACAGACAGACAGACAGACAGACAGACAGACAGACAGAGACAGACAGAGACACAGAGACACAGAGAGAGAGACAGCCAGACAGAGACACACAGAGACAGACAGAGACAGAGACACAGAGAGAAAAGCATGCAAGCTGACCTGTAGAATCCCCCCTACCACTACCACTGGAAGCAGTCTGCTGTCGCCAGGCCAGGTTCTGGCGGAGGGAGAGAACGGTGAGGGAGGTGGCCACCACCACCACCCCCAGAGAGAGACAGGGCGCGGCCAGCACCAGCAGGTGGTTGTACAGGATGTCGATGACCACCCGGTGCCGCAGGTAGAAGGGGCTGAGGCGGGACAGCCAGCGGGGAGCGTGGGTCAGGGGGTCAGTGACCTGCAGGGTCTGGTACTTCATGTTCAGCAGGCTGTAGATGCCCAGGATGTAGAAGGACATGGTCACGATCAGGATCAGCATGTACCTGCAGAGTCAGTGTGGGTGTGGGGGTGTTTAGCCCAGTCACGTTTAGACAAGGAGAGAGACACAGAGAGAGACACTTAGACATACAAGCAGATAGGTCACACAGACAGACAGACAGACACAGGCGCACGCGCGCGCGCACACACACACAGAGGCACACACACGCGCGCGCGCGCGCACACACACACACACACTTACACACACACACACACACACACACACACACACACACACACACACACACACACACACACACACACACACACACGCATGCACGCTCAACACAACACAACACAGCACAGCACAGCACAACACAACACAACACAACACAACACAACACTCTCTCTCTCTCTCTCCTCTCTCTCTCCTCTCTCTCTCTCTCTCTCTCTCTCTCTCTCTCTCTCTCTCTCTCTCTCTCTCTCTCTCTCCCGTCAGGTCTGGTCTAATGTCACAGCACAGTGAAAAGTGACGTGGTCTGTAATATCTCCCTTGCAGTACTTCTTTCATCCTTCTGTACACACAAGCACCTACACACAAACACCGATTCTTTTGCCAAGATGGTCATGTCATTTACGCCAGCAATAGATTTCAAGTTCTTAGTAAATGTAGTCACAGAGTATCTAAAAAGGAGATTAATGACAAAATCAAGGCAATGGCGTGAGTCTTCAAAGAGAGAGGGGTAACTGTACCAGCTAGTTTTCAGGAGCAAAAAACAAGGTCTACAATTGAAACACAAAGTGTTGACCAATCTGACAAAACTGTAGCTAGCCTTCTAACAAACGAAAAAGCTCCGCTAACAGAGAGGGGACAACAGGGGATATGAAACATTCCACCTCGGCAACTTCAGTATCTTTGTTGAAAAAAAAACTATCGACAATTTGTGAAACTAGATTCAAGATTTGGAGCCAAAGGGGGCGAGGCTAGCAAAAACGAAGGAGGAAATGACTACCCAAGTAAGTGTATGTTCTGTATCTAAGCAGACAGACACAAAACAAGTCCCTCAACTTCCAACCCTCAATCTTGTGCAAAAATAACAAAATCCCCTGCATCTGGTCAAGCTCTCCCACCCTTTCCACGGGAACAGATGACAAGATTTACAAAACTGCATACACACGGGAACTGGATGTAAAAAAGTACATGAGTGCTTATTCCATTATCTTTGATATAAAAGAATAGATAAAAGATACATAAGTCCCAAAGGAAAGTCAAAACCTGTAGCTCCTACAAAAGAAAAGCAACATGCATTTAATGACGTGATGTCAGAGCCTGCCAGTGCAGATGACGTCAAAAGTAGCCAGTCACTTCCTCCTTTTTCTATTTTTGCAGGACTGTAAATTGACATGGGATATTAGGGATAGGATAGCTCAGTGGTCAGGTCATTGCTTTCCACTAGTCACACACACACACACACACACACACACACACACACACACACACAACACACACACACTTACATCGCACACACACACACTCACATCACACACACACACACACACACCACCTCCCAAACTCTTTCTCTCTCCTCTCACCTGGTCTGCAGAAAAGTCTTGGCCTTGAAGGGAGCCAGGACACAAACGCAGCGCTCCAGAGCGATGATCATGGTCATCATGTTGGAGATGGTCATGGCGCCGAAGAGCGGACCCAGCACGGTACTGAGGTGCCGCTGGCTCCAGTACTCCTCCAGATCCTTGTCCGCCAGACCCAGGAAGCTGAAGGACTTGGCCGCGAACATGAGCAAGAGGAAGGTGATGTCGGCCACGGCCAGACTGAAGAGACACAGGTTGACGCGGTCTTTCAGCCCCTGGCGCCAGAAGACTCTGCAGTTGAGGAGGTTAGTGCTGACCCCGAACACCTCTATCCCCGGCAGGACCACCAGGTGGAAGAGAGACTCCACGCGCTCTGCTGTGGCTTCTGCGATGATGTTGTCAGGGTTGTTGCAGGGCAGGAAAATGGAGGTTGTGATGTTTGTTGTAGAGTTGGTTGCGTTTTCTGAAAAACTCCCGGTGGAAATGGGTGGTGGTTCCGTGCTGATGACAGTCATTGTCTGTCTGTGTGTGTTCTTGAAAGAAAAGTTTGAATTGAATTGAAAGTTAGTGGCGGCACTTGAGTGCTGGCTCTGCGTTGGGGGTTTCCAAACGTGTGTTCAAGTTGTGAAAGGTAGATGTGTTTTGGAGTGCGCTTGGATCAGGTTCTGAGTTTGTTTAGTCAGCAGGGCGGGAGGTAAGGGAGAGGAGAAAGCAGAGGATGGCTGGAATGCCTTTACCTGTGTACCGCAGTATCCACACGTCTGACAGGGTGCGGTCAGCGTTTGTGCAGATTTTGTCAAAGATCTTGCTTATAGTTGAATGAATGAATGAATGAATGAATGAATGAATGAATGAATGAATGAAAAGTAAAAAAGTAAAGTAAAGTACCTAGGTGTTGTTGTGGATAACACACTTTCCATGCAAAACTTAATCACCCAGATCTGCCAGTCCTGATACTCTCAGTCAAGGCATGTAAGTGCAATTGGCACGTACCTGTCTACTGAGGCAACATTCAAGTTTAAGCTTGTCACATCTCTCCTTCTCTCACCTATGGACTACTGTAATTCTCTTTTGGCTGGTCTGCCAGCATCATCCAACCACCCCCTTCAATGTATAGACAACCCTGCAGCTTGATTGGTCCTCGGAAAGAAAAAATCTGAGCGCATTACCCCTCTCTTGCTATCTCTCCACTGGCTGCCTGTGCCACAGAGAGTAAACTACAAGATCAGTGCCCTCTGTTGTAACTGTCTCCACAAAACAGCTCCCTCCTATCTCTGTGAATGTCTTCACGTGTACACTCTTCGTTCCTTCCGCTCGGCTGCAGACACATTGTGCTTACAAACACCGAGATTCAACCTGTCTACCGTTGGCCGTAGCTCTTTTTTATATAGCTGTTCTATCGATCTGGAATGACCTCCCTCCCTCCCCCCCCCCCCTTCTCCAAAAGCTTACCTAATGACACATTCAAATCCAGCCTTAAGACATATTTGTTTCGAACCTAAGATCTCCCCCTCCTGTTTCATCACGGATGGGTGGATGGATGGATGGATGGATGGATGGATGGATGGATGGATGGATGGATGGATGGATGGATGGATGGATGGATGGATGAATGGATGGATGGATGGACATGAATTGCGTTTGCAGGACAGCTATGTCATAATGAAATGTATGATTTGTTTTGTCAACAGCAAAGATTTCACATGTCAATAAAAAAAAATTTTAAAAATATGAAGAGAGAGATCCTTTATGTGTAATGAAAAAGTATGGATCCCTGACGTACTCTATAATTAATTGGTATTAAGGCGGGCCGTGGATATACCGATTGGGCTCAACTGTTTGCCGTTTCTAAGATAGGAATTGAAAAGTCTGAAGGTACTCATTGATATATCATACAATTTGAATTTTTCAGGGGAAGCTTGAGTTCAATAGTATTAAAAGCACTTTCTTTGTATCATCTACAGTTTTATTGAGCCTGAGGACTGCAGAAAGAAATCAGTAATTCGGGGTGAATCCGGGTGACTAGAACAAGGATTAAGTAATTGGTTAGTATCTAGATGACAGAGTATGCGTTTTCACCATATTATTTTCTCCAAGGTAT
>CM060332.1:16388458-16415436 GCA_030674155.1 Stramonita haemastoma
TTGTCGTAGCTGCTGTTGTTATTGTTATGGCTCTTTGATGAATCGTTGGGGCACTGCAGTGAATTGTTCAGGCAGTGTGTGGTTGGCAAGTTGAGTCTGGCGGAGCCCATCCCCCTGCAGGTTTCAAGGATGCATGCTGGGCGTGTTCATGTCATCCATCTCACCAGCCAGAGCTGGCCAACATGTCTACAGAAGAAAATGAAAACGTATGAGCGCAAGAAGTTCTGTATTCTTTTGCACACAGGACTTTGGTTTGTTGTTTCATCCAAAGGACTTTCGGGGAGAGTGGAGTCCACACCAGTGTTGACTTCCAGGAGAAAATTCCCCTGAACAAGTCCTCACTGGAGATTCAAACCCATTATCGCAAAAACTCACTCCATGCTAGACAGTTTGGGAGCCCTAACATTGCTCTGCATACTTAGCATTTGTGTAGGGTTTTATAAAAAGATTAACTATTAAAGACAGTCCTGAAATTTGGCCACAGGAATAATGATATACAAAAAATACAAACTGCAGAATTTGAAACTTATTGCTGCAAATTTTACACTTCCTGCTGTTAAGATTTCTTATTTTATAATTGGAGGGGGGAAAATGTATTTATTCACACTAACGCAGTTGTTGAGGTTGGAAAATAGCCCTTCAACTGCGAGGTCATTGCCGAGTCAAGAAAGTCAAAGTTCAGAGGTTACACTATGATAGTGTGACTTTACACTGGGCACAGTCGATAAGCTCTGCTGACAACGGCACGAGCAGGGATAAAAAATTGAAAGACAGAATCAAGGATTGGGCTAGCGAGAAACAGTTTCACGAACAACATCCGCGATCACAGATGTTAGCAGGCAGAGAGAAAACCATCCGTCATAAGTGTGATACCCTAACTAACAGGCTATCCCCCCCCCCCCCCCCCCCACTCCCTGATTTGGACTCATCAAGGATTTGATCCTGCAACCTCTTGCAACCAAAGTCAGCATTACACTGCAGGACCACTGAGCCAGTGATTCTTCTTATTGTCAACTTTTTATTTGGTTTTGTTAGGTTTTCAAAGAAAATTTTTTTTTTAATCTTTAATGTCGCATTCTATAGCAGCTGAAAAAGTATGTAACAAAGCAGAGGGGAACTTTTTATTGGTAATAATAGTACTAGTGCTTTTAGTATTTTACTGTCAGTATGTATCCTCATATTTGTAGGCAGAAAAAAATAGCGTTTTTCAGCTTGATTTAGTTATTTGACAATTTGTATGTATGTGTGTTTTAAACTGAGACTAAACAGACGCTACAGTCAAGTGGTCAAGACCATTCAACTTCAGTCCCGTGGGTCCATGGAGTTGTAGGCTCGGATCTCGGCAGCTTCTGATGAATTAAGGGTGGGGATTTATTGTTATCTCCCAGATCAACGTCAGGTGCAGACCTGCCAGTGCCATAATCCCTTTTGTGTATATAATACACACGCGAGAAGATCAAATATGCATGTTAGGTTGGGGAAGGTGAGTGCTCTGACCACCGAGCTACCCCGTTCCCTGAAAGACAAGCACCCAGTCCCCACTCAAGGCCTAGTAGAGGGTGGAAAAGGTTCCTCTTCAAACAGGGATGGAACCTGTGACTGCTTGCTTTCTGATCAAGTGTAATACCGCTTGACCACCCATCCACCTGGCATACTTCAACGATTATACTATGCAATGTTTTAACAAACACATAAGAACTGTGAATTCTTGGAAGGCAAGTGGTCAGCATGAGATCAGGTTTAAGAAGAAAGGTGACAGGATGGTGAAGGCGTTCACCTGCCTAACAAGTAATCTGTCAGGCTCTGGCTTCAATTCTCAGCCTCCCCCTTTCTTCCCAGATTGACGATAAAATAGAACTGAATGTCAAAATCCTTCATGTGGGATTATAAGCCCCATGTGCAAATACATGCAAAATATCTAACGCACATGTTAAAAATGTGTTCCGCCTTTTGGAAGAGTGGGCCATTTTGTGCCATAGGAAGGATGACAAAGATTTTTTTTAACATATGCACACAGGTACTGTGTTTAAGCACTGTCCGCAAAGTCAGAATGCAACATCCAAAATGGTGGGGGTAAAAAACAGTTGTATATGCAAAAGTATCACTATTGGTAAAGCTTGGTGCTCTAGCAGAGGAATACACAAAAGAAAAAAGTGTTTAAAAAAAAAGGTTTTTAGACACAGAAAGACTATCAATGGGAGGCCACTCCTCACAGAGCATGCGCAGCCTTAAAGAAGGGAGATAATGGCGTTGTGTCATCAAAGCTTAGTCTCGCCAGTTCATAATTTTTGTTGTTGTTTGTTATTTGCTCTATGGTTGTATGGTGTTAATAATTCAGAAGTGTTGATGTAGAGTGAAGAGAACTGGCTTGTATTCCATGGATGATTTGTGCAGATCTTTTTGAAAAGAGTGAAATAATTTATATTGACAGATTTGTATGTATCACTCTGAAAATGAATGAATAATGTACATTGTTCATTTTTGTCTAAAGTTGCGTGAATAGATATTAAAAACATATGTCACACATACATTTGCATACATCTTTTCAGTAGTATGGATGGATAGATGGATGGTAAACTTGGCAACGCTGTGAAAGCGCTATCTGTTTTGTGTTCTTTTGTGTGCATTTGGCACGGGCATTGTACTGTGTTGCGCCTGCACACACATGCACGCACGCACACACACTCACACACACACACACACACACACACACACACACACACAACGATAGATAGCTTGATGAAAAAAAGCAAATTTATTGCTTACTCAATGTACCATCTGGAAATAAAATTTTGACTTGACTTGACACACACTCAAACACTCGCTCGCATGCACACACACACACACACACACACACACACACACACACACACACACACACACACACACACACACACACACACACACACACACACAAACACACACACAACAAACACACACACACACGCACGCACGCACGCACGCACACACGCACGCACACACACACTCGCTCTCACACACACACACACATACACACACACACTCACTTGCACACACAGTGTCTGTGTGTGTGTTTGTGAAAGCAAATCATGGATGCTACTCTCAACAGCTTAGTTTAACGAGATCATTATGACTGATGAAGACCAGGAGCAGTATACTTCTGCCACACATTGCTGGATCTGCAATAAACCACTAACACCCCTGGTGGCAGACAATCCCACAGTAAGAGATCATGACCACATCAGTGGTAAGTTTCGTAGTGCAGCACATAGCAAGTGTAACCTGCAATTAAAAGTAGATCCCAAAACATGGAAGCTGCCAATCTTCTTCCACAATCTAAGAGGTTACAACTCGCACCTGATCATGCAGGCAGTGACTGATGAGTTTAAGCCAAACTGCATTGCACAGTCATCAGAAAAATACCCGACTTTTATGTTGAACAGTCTTCTTTGATTCTGCACAACATCTAATGGGATCTCTTGAGTCCTTGTCTTCATCGCTGAGTGCTTGTCCTCTATAACTGAAAAATACTTTGACACACAGCTCGCACGAAAAGGTGTCTATCCATACGAAGTACATGGATTCGTGGGAAAGGTTTGATGAGGAAGAGCTGCCACCAAAAGAAGCTTTCTTCAGCAGACTGAGGGGTAAAGGAATCAGTGATGATGATTATCAGCATGCTCAGTGGGCATGGCAAAAGATGCAGTGTCAGACAATGGGTGATTACCATGATCAGTATCTTCTGGCTGATGTGTGTTTGCTTGCTGATGTCTGTGAGAACTACAGAAAGACCGGCATGAAGCACTACGGTCTAGATCCATCACATTACATCACAGCACCGGGAATGTCGTGGGATGCATTCTTGAAGTCTACTGGGGTGCAGATTGACTTGTTATCTGACCTGCCCATGCTGCAAATGATTGAGGATGGTCTGCATGGTGGCATCAACATGGCATCACACAATTTCTGTAAGGCCAACAACAAATATTTAGAAGACTATGATCCTGGCAAACCTTCAAACTACATCATGTACTTGGACGCGAACAACCTGTATGGATGGGTGATGTGTCAGTCACTACCTCAGCGGAAGTTTCAGATGTACGTTGGTCCTTTTGCCATTGATGAGGTTCTAAAAATACTATCACACATGGCACCAGACCAGCTGCAGGGATGGATCTTAGAAGTTGATCTGTTGTATCCCCAAGAACTGTATGATGCGTACAATGATTACCCAATGGCTGCAGAAAGACTCAAAACATCACCCTAAGAACCTCCGAAGCTGGTACCAAACCTTAATAATAAAACCAAGTATGTATGTCATTTCAGACTGCTGCAGTTCTATCTAAGGCACGGATTAATTCTTACTGCTGTCCACCGCATCATTGTGTTTGAGCAGCAGCATTTCATAAAACCATACATCAAGGAGAACACCGATCTGAGAACAAAGGCAACGGATGCATCAGAAAAAGATTACTTCAAGCTCATAAACAACAGCTGCTTTGGCAAAACAATGGAGAACCCACACAAAAGAAAAGATGTGAGATTAGTCACAAAGGAAATTGAAGCCATAAAGCTGACATCAAAGCCAAGCTACCAAGTCTTCAGGCAATTCCACAACAGTCTGTATGGCATCATGATGAAGAAGTTGGAGGTTAAACTAGACAAGCCAGTATTTATTGGGTTCAGCGTGCTAGAGCTGTCAAAGCTGTTAATCTTGGAGTTCTTGTATGATTACTTTAAACCTAAACATTCTGCAGTAAGGGTCTTGTACACGGACTCTTTCATCCTAGACATACCCACAGTAGATATATAGGCCTACAAAGACCTTGCAGAAGACCTGTCATGGTATGACACCAGTGATTATCCTAAAGACAGTCCCTTGCATTCAACAGTACAAAAAAGTTATTGGCAAGATGAAGGATGAGATGAGCGGTACTATTATCAAAGAATATGTTGATCTGAGGGCCAAGATGTACAGTGTTGCAAGTCAGACAGGTTTCATGAAAAAAGGCAAAAGGCGTGGGCAAACAGGTGGTCAAAACAAGCATCAGTCACGATAACTATAAAGAGGCACTGTTTGAAGGCAGAGTATTTCATCACAACAATCCAAAGCTCACCTCAACCCAACACCAGATTAACACAACAGTGATTAGAAAAAAAAAAACATTGATTGTGCAAGACACAAAACGAGTATATTCATTGCCAGAGCACTCATATGCACTTGGTCACTGGAGAACAAACAAAATAATTCATTTTTTTCCCTATTAATGTACGAGTTAAAAATTCTGATTGAGACTGAAAATGGTTTGCACTATACTTATCAAGTCCTATGGCAGTGGTACAAGCCCCATACTCTGCATGTTTAGCCCTGACATTGTAGCGACTTTGGTCAACAAGTAGGAAAAAAAACTTGATTGGGGCACAAAAAAAGAAGTGCTCAATGAAATTATAGGAATCGTCAGTGCGATGAGAACGACTCCAAGAAACTTCTTTATTAACAAAAGTGTGCCCTAGTGTCATATCAAAGAAGAGGTAGATGAGACCATGCAGTCACTGACTTCAAAGGGTATAGTAACTTTTCTTGATAAGCATTTTGAAGGGGAAGAGAGGTGTTAAAGAGGAGCAGTGTCAGGAGAGACTAGCTGCAGTTCCTCTTTAACAAAAGCTCCCTGTGATGCAGGCGATGTCAGGTAATAGATTGGAGGATCCATCTGCACAACTTTTTTTTGTCTCAAAAGTGCCTGTGCTCCAGATAGGATCAGTTGCTCGTTTGTGACTGTCTCCCTCTGCTTCTCCTGGGGCATACAAATATCTAAGCTTCTGCCTAAAGGGTATCAGCTTTTGCTTAGAACTATTAGAGGGTTGTGGGTGCGGCATTGTTTTGTGCTTGATGGCATTCACAGGCTTGAGCCCTGTGGCCTTCGCTACTTCAGAGTTCATTGCTCTCAGAACTGCAGGCAGTCTTCTTACCCACTCTGTGTTTTGCAGTTTTGCTGTGATTTCTTGGTGGTACTGATATACAAACATTCTTTCTGATAGCAGTTTGTTAAAGTTTTCGACTAGTGCTTGAGATCTGTGGTTGCCTGGTATGCCTCTTTTTATTGCTACACTGTGCTTCAGTATCAGTTGATTAAATGTTCCTTTAAACTCTTTACCATCATCGCACTGGATGAGTCTGGGGTACTTTAATGGACCACGTCTATAGATCTCCTGCAAAGCACTCTTTTCTGTAAGGGGCTCTGCATCTTTGTATCTAGAAACCACGTCAACCACTGTCAGAGCATACTTATATCTCTTTCTTCTGATGCTGTCATGGGGCAAATATAACAGATCTATTTGATGAGTACCATTTGGATTTATGTTGATGAAGAAGGGTCTGTTAATGTGCCTAGGGGCAGGTAAATAGATCTGCCATATTGCTTGTTTAGACAGCCACGTCTTTGCTACCTCAGTACTTACTCCTGCTGCAGTGCTCGGTTTGTTAATGGCTGTCTGTCCTTTCCAGTACCCTTTTTGGGGTGTAGTAGATCTTAGCAAGCTTGGCATCCATTGTTTTATTGTGTAAAAAAAAAATTGCTTGTCACTTTCTGTGCTAGACCTTCTGTGCTAAGAAATCTACAATTGTCATGCCCACTACAATGAATGCAATCTCACCCTTCTTCTGGATGTCAGTGGGCTGATAATAATCGCGAAGCTTTGGTTTAACAACAGGGTTTACTTGCTTACCTGTGATGAGGTAATACTCTTTAATTGCTGCATCAACATCAGTAAAGGTTCTTTTTGCATGTCCTTGTTCACGAGGTTTTTCATTAATAAAGTCTAAGTGAGCTATTCTTTGCCTTTCGCATGCTGCCTATGCTCTGTTCAGTTCTTCTATTGCTTTATCGTGCCTCTTCCTTTCTTCGTCTGTAGCCTATGTAGTTTAGAAAACAAGTAGCTGCTACCTGTAAAAGCAAGAGCATTGACTACAGCACCACAAACCATCATCACTAAAGAAGCCATCTCTATTTACATGTTTAGATTTTCTGGAATAATTCCCT
Organism: Stramonita haemastoma; assembly: GCA_030674155.1. NCBI lineage: Eukaryota > Metazoa > Mollusca > Gastropoda > Neogastropoda > Muricidae > Stramonita > Stramonita haemastoma. The sequence goes on from CM060332.1 coordinate 16,395,478, forward strand.
GCTTAACCAAGGAGTCTCTCGAGGCAATAGATGCTGTTACAACAGCAACCAGCTTGGCACTATCTTCAAAGTCTAGTTTTCCTAGATCAGCTGGCTTCATTTTCAGAAGGTTCTTTCCCAGCATAGTATAGCCAACGCTGAGGCCGCCAATCACTGCAGTGTGGTAGACAAAGTTCACTGCTGTCTTTTCTGTACTCATTTTTCTTGTATGTGTATGCAAAACATTGTTTAAGTAACTAAATTAATTAATGCATTTCGAATGGGTTGCTGTCAGCATGTTGCACCTGTGGCTGGTTTTGGTTTTTTTTGTTCCTGTTTTTGTGGTTTTGGTTTTGTTGATGTCTTGTTTTTCCATGCTCTATATGCTGCACAACCACAGTCGATAACAGGTATGCCGTATAACAAGTAAGACTGAATATTTCTTTGGGGAGGTGTGTCTTTTTTTGGTGTGTCTATAGGCACCTGTTTTTTTTCTAACGGTTCTCCTGATAGGATGTTTTGCTTTGCTTGTTTACTTAATTTTTTCTGTGATTCCATTCTGCCAACCTCTTACCAGCTTCAACTCTCCCAGGACTCTTGCTGACAGTCGTCACTTGTGGAAGGGTCTGTGGTTGCTGTACTTACTGTGCTTGCTGTTGTGATTCCATCTTTCTCTAAATAAGTTAAAGGGAGCAAAAATTGCGGAGTTTTTGTAAGAAATGTAGGGGTAAGTGTGGGTTTGAGCACGAATGCCCAATTATCCTATTTCTAAATGTCATCTGTTCCCACAAACACACAATGGCCTACTCTTACGAAAAGCGGAACAGGATTTAACATGTGCACAAGATGTTCTGCGTGCGCGCACACGGGTCTCGGTTTATAATCTCGTCCTAGTCATAACTAGGATAACCCACTTCTCCATGAGCAGTAATGGGCAGTTTTGAATGTACAGGTGTTCACAGTCTCAACTGATCCAAAAGCTGGGGCTTGATTTCCTACTTTTAGCTCATATGCTGTGGGCGTTCAGTATAAATAACATCTCCAACTCCTGAAAAATGATGTGCTAGAAATTTCCCCCTTTCTATCACTGCCTTTTGGTGTCTATGTCTGTACCAAAATGTAGCTTACTTTAGAAATCTGTAGCCTATACATGTGTAGGTAGCCGTTTTGTGGACGTCTGCATCATAAACGTATTACAAATCAGCATAAACGTATTACAAATACCCCTATTTCAACGATCTGTACTGAAATGCATTTTAGAAATCTGTAAAGCGTGTTGTGGATGTATCATAAAATGTCTATTTTAGTTAGCCTATCTGTAACTAAAGGCATTCTAGAATTCTGTATATAGGAATCTGTACCGCGCATGTTTGTTTGATAAACGTAGTGCAACTGTCTGCACCATAGCTGTACCTACCTAGATGTAGACTGTAGATCTTATGTATCTTTGCTGTGCCTAAATGTAGACGTGTAGATCTTATGTATCTTTGCTGTACCTAGATGTAGACGTGTAGATCTTATGTAGCTTTGCTGTACCTAGATGTAGACCTGTACATCTTTGATGCATTTTAAGGGCGTGTTGTACCTTGGCTAGAGTTACAAGGTCCACCAATGGTCATGATTTTGTGTATGCAACCCCCCCCCCCCTCCCCCAATTTAGGTAGCTGCATTTCAACCCAGATCATCACATTTACTTGAGAAGCAGGTGAACATCAACTGTCCTGCCCTGCCACCTTTCGTCTTGATGGACGCATTTCGTATGTCTACATAGACTGTCATGATGAATTGTCCGCTTTGTTAACTGTGGGTTGTACACACTCCCATGCTTTCTATACAGGCATTAGCTTATGTTAGGTTATAGGCCTCACCTTTATCATCAATTGTGGGTGTGTTTAGGGCCCACAGTCTGTTTACAGGCAGATTGGTAGGCCTACTATCTACTTTTTATTCCTGGGCTGGCGACAGGTACAGCGACACCAAATGCCCCGCCCATATACACACATCTTTGCCAGTGTTCTGAATCCTATGGAATTCTCAACCAGTTGCCATAGTAATGATGTGTAGGAAAAGTATTTGACCCCAAGGATAGGTTATTTTTTCCTTATGTTAAAGTATGGGCACTTTTATCACCTGTAGTCTACTAATAAGGATAGGTTGGTTTTTCTTTCTTTAATTAAAAGAACGTGTCTGAATTGCCCCCCAGTCAGCAAATAGGGACAGTTTAAAGTTTGTTTTGCATATTTGATACTCCACTATGAAACAGTCACATTGCACCAGTCCCTCTTTTCTGCAAGGCGCCACTTACACTATAATTATGCATGTCAGGATTTAAATTCAGAGGGTGTGTTTAATTGTAAAGCCGTAGCCATAATCCTACCTTGTTCTTTATTCATATTATTTTAATTTCTCTTATTTCGAGGATGATGGAACATGCACTTGTGGTGGTGTTTTTTTTTGTTTTGTTTTTTACATCCAGTGCCCATGTGTATGCATCTTTGTAAATTTTTATCATCCGTTCCCAGTGGCATAAAATGGCCCACCCTATTGAAAAGTGGAGCAGATTTTATCCGAGTGATCAAGACGTTCTCTGCGTGTACACGCTTAAGTACGTCTGTGTGAAGTATGCCCATACGTGTTTGAGAGTGTACAACTATGTATATGTGCAAAGAGCGCACACATGTATGCAACTATAACCACAAAATTAGTGAATAGATGTACGTGTTTGCGCGTGTTCTGAAACATCAAGCTACAGGGGATTCGCCATAAAATGCGTTTAAAAACACCCAAGCTCTCAGTCTGCCCACCTATCATGATGCTACACTAGTCATTTCTCATTTTGCGACGTCCTTCCACGTTATCATTTTAAATTTTCATGAACTTTTCATAGAATTCTTCAATTCTCAGTGTTTTGTGCTGTCTCATTGTGGATGAATGCCGTGTCAATAAGACTTTTTTATATATCGATGATAATGGATTAAACACTCGTGTGCCGTTTTACATCCAGTCCTGTGTGCATGCTGTTTTGTAAATGTCATGTTCCCACACAATGGCCAATAAGACTTTTTTATATATCGATGATAATGGATTAAACACTCGTGTGCCGTTTTACATCCAGTCCTGTGTGCATGCTGTTTTGTAAATGTCATGTTCCCACACAATGGCCTATTCTTACGAAAAGCGGAACATGATTTAGCGTGTGCACAAGATGTTCTGCGTGCATTCGCACACGGGGCCTCGGTTTATAGTCTCATCCGAAGGGCTTTTGGCGAGAGTGGAGTCAGCACTGATGTTCAACTCCAGGAGAAAAATCCCCTCGACCGGGAATCGAACCCGGGTTGTCAAATTGCGAGCGCAATGTTCTGACCACTAGGCTATCCCGTCCCCTCTGGTGCAATGCAACTCGTGTGGTGGAGTGTCACATATCTCAACTGTTCCGTTTTGTTCAAGAGTCCCTAAAGAGGTAGCCTGGGTATCTTTTCACCTACGTTGAAGGTTAAAATGCCTCTATTTAGATGGTGCAATATTCACAAAGCCTAAATTCTGGGGGATATATCTCTTTGAACAGGCATCTTGTTGGTAGTTTGAACTGGGCCCTTTGATGTCTGTACATATGTGTCAATTTGTTACATCATCCCTGAAGTCGAAATGGTGCAGTTTTACTTGGGTTGTTCTTTTTTTTGGGGGGGTGGGGTGGGGGTTGCATATGCAAAAATCTAATGGTAAACTGTGGCCATGGTATGCTTACATTTAAATAGGAACCAAATAATTAAAGGATGTCTGTTAGTTGCATTTAAAAGCCACAGCTTGTGTATGCAACATCCCATATCTAGATGTTTGCAATTGCATCTTAAGTGGTATCAATGTCTATATAGATTGTCCGAAATGTCTGTCCTTTTGTGGAAGGGGGTAGTATCAATTTCTGTATCAGATTGAATATTTCAGATATCTATCTGCGTATTAAACGTATCTTTAAAGTCTGTATTCAAATATTTGTAATCTGCAAGTATCCTTGATGTCTTTTTATGAGGTCCTCAAAATCTTTGATGTTTGTGTCCACATTCAGAGGCTTCTTTCAAATGTTTGGTCACTCGTATTTTTTTGTTTTATTTTTACTGTTGAGTTTACATGTAAGGAAGTTGGTTAAGATGAATGTCAGATATGCTGATCCTGGCAAAAATCCTTTTAAAATGCGTCATTTATAAGGATTCTGGATAGAATGAAAATTCTGTTATGACAAACTGGTTTTATTATCCCCTGTGGGAGATCATGCTGCTTGTAAGGAATCAGCCAGGAATTGTATGTTGGAATCTTGTGAAAAATTAAAGCTGGATATTACAGAGGTTACTTTCGGTTTGGGAATACAGTGCTTCATACAGTTGCTGGCTGGTGTCCGCATAGGTAAATGAAATATAGAGGTTTCTCTAATCATGTGTTGCTCATTTAATATTAGTCTATACAAAACCTCGTTACACATGTACATACACAATGTTTTGCTGCTAAACTCATTTCATTGTTCCTTACATACGAGAAGATTACAAACACAGCAATGGCAACTGGAGCGGTAATTTGTAAATAATAAAACTAATCTAATGTGTTTCGTGGCGAGAGCATGCAATTGTCAAAAAAGAGCAGTCGACTCAGGTGGGGCAATATGTTCAGCGACTGTTGGGGAGAGATGCCAGAAAGAGAGGGGGAAGGAAGATGTCAGACCTAGGACTTTTGATCATATACACTAAAGCATATCTGTTACTTTCCCTGCAATAATGGCAAAAAGGTACAAACATTTTCAATTCAAGGCCTCATGGCTAATGCAATTCAAGTTGTGGCAAGCACAAAAAAATTGCTCTAAAGCATGGCAGACAGCGTGCATTTTAAAATCAATAAACCTTTTATTTCTATGTCAGGCCTACTCTCATTACTTCAAACAGTAAGCCCCCACCCCCACAAAAAAAAATTCCCCCCTACTACCTTCAATTCCTGCCGATTTTTTTTCTGAAACCTTATCTACTTAAGCACTTGGAATAATACAGTATATTGATCTCCCGTGTGTTACTTTTTATTTGACGTTTGCATTACAAGTGCAATGCAAGTCTGTGCATTCCATTTGTTATTTATTCATTGCCACAGTTTGCAAGCAAATTTTCTTGAATGTTGTTTTATATTTAACTGTGTAACAGCCAAGGGAAAAAAAGCATCCCCACATTCCTATGTGGGCACAATTGTCCATGAGTGTGTGTGTGTGTGTGTGTGGTGGGGGGGGGGGGGGGTTGGGGGTTGGTTGAGAGAGGGAGGGACAGAAGGTCGCTTCAGTTATAATGAAGCAGCTTGAAAAAAAAATTATTGGCACAGCACTTTTGAATGTCCCTGGTGATTTGTCGTAAGCCACCTAAACTGTCATTTGCTGAATTTCTTAAGTTTTATCTTTATATATATATATATATATATTACTTATTCTCCTGAATATGAAGAGTTTATATCGGACACATCTTTAACTAGGTTTGTATTCAAGGGGTCTCATTGTCTAATGCATTTTACATGTCAACACTTCAGATATTTTATGTCCGTTATGTCGGTCATTACATGCTTACAGACGTCTTTGCTTTATCTGCATTTTACACCCTGACCATTGGTGCTATATTTGGGATATCTGTACTTTCGATTATACTTGGATTTACTTTCATAATCTGTATTCATCTTGGACGATGGCATTTTAGAGGCCTATATATTCAGATGTCTATGTTATGGATATCTGTTATCAGATATCTCTACGTTTGAAGCCTGTATATCAGGGTTTTTTTTTTATTCCTTATTTTCTTTTTTTTCAAAGATAATGGAATGAGTGCTTGTGTGCCTTTTTATATCCAGTCCCTGTGTTTAAGTTTTGTAAATGCTGTCATCTCTTCCCAGAAAAAACAGCCCAAATTTCATGTACAGAAACCTGCCATGACCAAAGGTGGAGGGTGAAGACCCCCCCCCCCCCACCAAATACAATGCCACTTCACTCTTAACTATCAGGGGGCAAGGTAGCCTGGTGGTTAATTAAGATGTTCTGTTCAGATCCAACTTTCCAAGGAACAGAAAAAAACAAACATATAAACAGTTCCAATTCTCCACTTTTGAAATATAAACATATTTTCAAACACTTATATAAAATAGACATCTGAATACAGGCATCTGAAGTATAGCAGTGTTATGTAAGTGGTTGTGATGGATTGGTATTACAGTAACTTTTGATTCTAATGTGGAAAATATAAATATAGAATTCTACCAATTCTCTCTCTCTCTCTCTCACACACACACACACACACACACACACACACACACACACACACACACACACACACACTCTCTCTCTCTCAGGAACATAAACACATATTGTTAAACGTGTGTGCATGAACCCCCTGTACAGAAACTGACAAAGAAGTCAGCTGTTTTTTTTTTTAATGAGTACATCAAGTCATGAGGGAGGGGGTGGTGTGGTTGTGGGTATAATGAGGATGTTTTTTATTTCAGCAGTAGGAGTGGAGGGTGCCGAGTTGCTGGGCTTTGGTACATTTCACAACATAACGCCACATCACACCACACAGCATGTGCCACTGCACTTACAAACACTTGTACACCAGTTCATTTCATAGATATGTTATGGAGGTAGAACACATTGCAGAGGAAGTTGTCAGTTCTTGTGGCCGGTGGCTGCCATTGCCTGGTTGTCTTCCATCATAGACACCATCTGCACACAGAATCATCAGTGACACACGTCAGTCACAGTACTGTTATGACACTGCTGTGATACTGAAAAATTATTACTACACTGCTGTGACACTGAAAAATGACTACACTGCTGTGCCACTGAAAAATTACTACACTGCTGTGCCACTGAAAAATGACTACACAACTGACACTGAAAAAATTAGTACACAACTGTGACATGAAAAATTACTAAACTGCTGTGACATTGAAAAATTACTGCACTGCTGTGACTGAAAAATTACTACACAACTGTAACACTGAAAAATTACTACACAACTGTGACAACGAAACATTACTACACTGCTGTGACACTGAAAAATTACTACAATGCTGTGACAATAAAAAATGACTACACAACTGTGACACTGAAAAATGACTACACAACTGTGACAATAAAAAATGACTACACAACTGTGACAATAAAAAATGACTACACAACTGTGACACTGAAAAATGACTGCACAACTGTGACACTGAAAAATGACTACACAACTGTGACACTGAAAAATGACTACACAACTGTGACACTGAAAAATGACTACACAACTGTGACACTGAAAAATGACTACACAACTGTCAGACTGAAAACATTACTACAATGCTATCATACTGAACAATATAACACTGTTGTCACACTGAACTATTACAACACTGCCTTCATACAAAATTATCATGTGTATGCCACTTTGCCATAACATTTTGTCTTTTTTTTTTTTAGAAGGTGTTTTCCCCTACATATCATAATGGTGAGTGGCAATTTGATGTGACATACATGTACACATCGTTCATTGAATAATCTGTCTTGTTCTGTCCAAAAAGCTCTTCTCACATGTAAAAAATGTGAAACAGAATCCTTGCAGTCATGACAGTAAGGACATAGCCAATGTTACTGTGACAAAGAACCGCTGAAATGTGATGTGGTTTTCCTTCCCTCTCCATCTCCTCCCTCCCTCTCATGGGAACACATGAAAAAATTCACAAACTGCATACACATGGGGACTGACTGTAATAAAAGTACATGAGTGCTAATTCTATTATCCTCAAAATATTGCGTTTTTTTTTAAATTAAAAAACAAATTCACTTGGTATTGGGGATTATCTATAAAATGGAATCTGTGGCCACCTCTTTCTTTTTAAATGATAGGCCTATCTTTTCTGTATTACATATAGCCACCCTTTCGAAAAAAAAAATCTTTATGGAGTGGTAAGCATGCAAAGAGGAGGGGAGGGGGGTGGGGGTTGGAAGGTGTAACTGATAGGTGTTGATGACAGCAGTGCTTTTGGTAATGTCACAATCAGACAGTTCTCTCATGGGGATGCCAGGGGTTCTTTCAGTAGAAATGGAATACATCAACTCTGAGCCAGACATTTTCATTGTTTGTCTGACCTGCCTACCCCAACAAAAGCCATGTTATGGCCGTTGTTTCCCCCAGTTTTCCAATACTCTTAGACGCTGGTACTGGAGCCCTAATGATCTAATCTTAGCTCACACATTGACCACATGAAGGGTCCAACTTCCCACCTTCAAGATAGCATGGTGTCCTTACCACTGTTACAGTGGAGAAAATGGACCACATGGATTTTGATTTCCAACTTTCCAGTGCTGTGTGATACTTAAAATGTTTTTTTGAATTAAAAACATTAAAAAAAAAATTTTAATTTACAAAAACAAAATTTTTTTGTTAGTGCTGTGTAATACGTTAGCGATATTCTTCAGTGCTATATCCAAGTGCATTGAATACAGTGTTCTCTTGTTGTTGTGATAAAGTAAATTAGAATCAATATATCCATATTGTGTAGGAGTTATAACAAAAAATAACAACTGGATTGGATGTTCCTGTCACGTTGCTCTTCTTTGTTTAGTATTGAGAGTGGTAATTGTCATGCTAGTGATGTAAATTGATTGCAATATTCCTTGTGAATTCAGTTTAGTTTGACTTTGGCAAAGTCAGGATTGAAATCTTAATGTTTTCATTTTTACACATCCTTCAAAATTTTTTGTATCTAGTATGTGTTAATCACTTTTGAGGGGTTCAAATCTGGGGGAAAATTTGTCAATCTTGTTGTTTCGATCTAGGTTAGCGTGGTGCATGCGTTTGAATCAACAAGCCTGCCACATGCAGCACACTTGTCTTACATAACATAAGCTTTGCCGTCTTTCCAGCCATCCTCCTCTTAGGCCTTCCAAGCAAGCGTGTGATGGTTTGAGACACAGTGGTGGGGGGAAGGTGGGGAAAAAAAGGGAGGGGGTGGGGGTACAAGGAAGGGGCGCGCTAATTTTAGCTGTGGACTGACTGATGCGGGATAGGTGTGCTGCGATGTAATAAATATTTGGACAGAACAAAGTCAGTGTCTAACAGCAAAACTACTGGTGGCGGACCTGCGGTACATCCTGCATGTGCATTCCTCGTCATCATCATCTCCATGGCTCAACTGTCAGTCTATTCCTCTCGTCATCATCTCCATGGCTCCAGTCATGTCGTCTCCCTGTCGTCTGACTGTCCCTCTCCTGTGTCTTCAGACGTTTTGGTGCACCAGCCTTGAGAACACACAGAACAAAACAATACAATAAAATATAATTAAATACAACAAAGCGAGACTTACCTAGTAAGGTGAAGCTGGTTGTAAATTCTTGCGAATTTATTGTAGACCGGAACGGAGTGCACATGAGAACCGCGCGCAGCCCCTACTGTCAGTTTTTAGAGCCTCGAGAGAACACTGTGTCATACTATAACAGGAACACTAAATATTTTATAAACATTGTTATCATTATTATCATTTTGAAAGGGTGGGATGTCTTACTGATGCACGGTGTGCAGAACACTGTTGTCAGTTCTAGATCAAAGTTCCACAAAGTGGTATTTGTTTCATTTGCATGGTATGCATTTCATTTTATTTGCATGGTATGCATGCAGACCATTTTAGGGGTGGGCATGTGCACTCCGTTCCGGTCTACAATAAATTCGCAAGAATTTACAACCAGCTTCACCTTACTAGGTAAGTCTCGCTTTGTTGTATTTAATTCTTGCTCATTTCCTGCATCCCTCCACTATATGCACATGAGATTTTAGAGCCACAGTGTTCTCGAGACAAACACATCCACCACATGTAAACAAGAAACTGTCCTACCTTATTTATGTTGTAGGAAACGCTCCATGATGGATTGGCCCATGGTCAGTGTTGGCCCCGTCTTCTTATTATAAAACTTAGCAAACGTGGAAACATTTGTCCATCCAGCTGCTTTCATGATGATGTTTATTGGAGCGTCTGCAAGTTTAGCAGCGGAAGTACTGGCTGACCTCGTACTGTGTGCCGTGAAGCGTGTAATGTCTATGCCTGCCCTCTCCATCGTCCACTTCAGCCAGCGCGCGATGGTATCGCTAGTGGCCCCTCGGTGCGGTGCTTGGAGAGTGATAAACAAATGTCGGGTAGCATTCTGAGCCCTCAGTTCTTTGCTCCGTCTCAGGTATTCTTTCAAAGTGTGAACTACACACAAAGCCTCTTTTTCCACAAAAGCCATGAGTTCAATAGGTGATTGATGGGCTCCTCTTCTTGACTGTTTTAATAATCTATTTACATAAAAAACACACTTTTCCCTTGAAAGTAGCATATTGTCGATGTCCAAAGCAGCAATAGTTTGACACCTCTGACCCGACAGAAGGGCAATTAACATCACAAGTTTCATTGTCAGTTCCTTGAACGTCAGGTTTTGCACTGGAACCCACGTTTCTAACATTTTTAGCACAATGTTTACATCCCAAGTGTGGTGATACTTTGGTAGTGGTGGTTTTCTTTCGAACACACCCTTCATAAATCTTTTTACAAGTTCGTGTTGACCAAACGTTGCCCCTTCATAGTTGCAGAGAAAACAACTTAGCGCAGAACGAGCGGTGCCCACAGCGCTATAAGAATATCCCTCTTTCAACAGCGATGCCAGAAAATTTACAGCTGTGGCTAGAGGCGGTGAAACTGAATCCACTTGTTGCTCACACGCGTACCTCTCCCACTTTCGTATGTACACATCATACATCTGTTTTGTTGCGGGTCGCCATGAGGACATGAGAATACTGGTAGTCTCCTCAGAAAAGCCTTGTGTTCTGAATCTATCCCTGACACTTTGCAGACTAGCAGCGTCAGGCTTTTCCTCAGTGGGTGTTTTGTCTCCTTTTGACTTGGTTGTGTCAGAAGAGTGTTTCTGGCTGACAAGAGGACAGGTCTGGCTGTGAGAATTTTCATCAGTGCTGGCCAAAAGGGCTGATTTTTCCAGGTTGGCGCTACTATAACCCCTCTTGCTTTGTCTTTCTTTATCTTTGCCAGGACCCGGGGTATAATGCTGAAAGGTGGAAAACAATAAACAGTCTCATTTCCCCAATACATGCTAAATGCATCAATAGCACATGCTCCTGGGTCAGGCAAGAAAGACACATATCTGGAAAACTGAAAATTTAATCTAGAGGCAAACAAGTCAATGACAGGTTTTATATCAAGAATATTCATAGCCTCAGAAAGTAGCATTGAATCCAGTTTCCATTCTGTGTCAATGTGGATCTGTCTAGACAGACTGTCAGCTTCAACATTCTCAACACCAGGAATGTGAGCAGCACTGAGCCATATGTTTCTGCTTTCACACCAATGCCAGATTTGCTGAGATACATCATTCAGATGTTTAGATCTGTTCGAACCCATGTTGTTAATACAACCAACAGTGCTTGTGTTATCAGTCATAATTCTTATGTGAACATTACGTTGGTCATGCAACAAAGACTTGAGACCAAAAAAGACAGCTAATAGCTCCAAAGCATTTATGTGTCCTTCTTTGTCTTTCTCACTCCACATGCCTTGTGTTTGTGATTTGGTATCAACAACCCATGCACCCCATCCTGTACGTGAACTGTCTGTCTTCATAGTAATGGTGGGGTCTGATCTCTGAATGGGAGCCTTTTGCTTGTCTATGTTATTAATCCACCATTCTAGCTCTGTCTTCCCTTCAGCTGATAACACAGCAGGCTTTTCCCAGTTCCCCTTGCTTAGTTTAAGTGCGGAACACTTATCTTGTTCAAGTGCTCTGTAGTACAAAGGACCCAATGGCACAGCAAGAAAACAAGAAACCATTAGTCCAATACAAGATGCCAGAGATCTTACAGTTGTACTTTCCTGACTGAATAATAGAATGCATGCACACAGCAGTTTTTGTTTCCGTTCATCTGTCAGTGTGACTGTCATGTCTGTTGAGTTTATTTTGAAACCCAGGTAGGTGATTTCTTGCACAGGCATGAACTGTGATTTCTTTTCATGTACATAGAAACCTAGGGAGTCTAATAATTGTATCGTGTCTACCACACACTGTACAACTTCTGTTTCAGTCTCTCCCACAATCAAACTGTCATCAATGAATGAAGTGATCAGGTGACCCATATCATGTAAGCGTGCTAGGACAGGTTTCATGAGTTTTGTGAATTTTCTGGGAATTGGACTGAGTCCCATAGCAGCTGCCTGAAAACAGTACAGTTTTTCTCTCCATCTGAATTTCAGATATTTCCGAAAAGTCTCCTCTACTGCTATGACGTAATACGCATCTCTCAGATCAATTGATGCGAAAAAGCAATTTTGTGTAACTAGATCCAAAGCTGTATATATTGTTTCCATCTTAAATTTCTTATATTCCACATTTTTGTTCAGAGCTTTCAGATTTAAAATCATTCTAAATGATCCGTCTTTTTTCTCCCTAACAAAGATAGGTGAGACAACTTGTCCTGATTCAGGTAAAGACTCTTTTATCACACCTTTTTTTCAACAAGTTTCTTATTTCAGAGTCAACAGCATAGTTTTCACGCTTGCTAAACAACCTTTGCGAACTTTGCTTTATGTCTACTGGGCAATCATCAAAGGTGATTTTAATTCCTTCAACTGTTTCAAGTACATCAGGGTCAGAAGTTAGTTCATTCCAGTGCGACAGCTTTTCCTTTAAGCTTCCTGCTTTAAAGTTATCATGCTTCATTTCAAGATAAGCACACAAAGAAGGCAAGCAAAGTTCAAACTCACTAACCTTGTTTCCAGAAGGGAGGGGCGGTTCTGTCAAAGATCGAGTTACTGCCGGTGGCTGTTTTTCTGACCCTTCTTCCAAAACACTTTGTTTGCTTGACCGAAGGAACTCCCCCCCTGCCCCTGCCTCCACGGCTTCCGGCCTAAAAAAGAGCTACTGTTGTTATGCTGCCACGTGCTCCTCTTTTGCTGACGACGCATGTTCTGACCGAGTTTCTGGGACTCTTGCACTTCTTTTAGACATTTGTGAAAATCAGAGCCATACAGTAGATCTGGGGTCATGGCAACCTGCGGTGCACATATGCCAGAGAGTTCACGGGGTAGGCAGGGTCGGTGCATGTCTCTCCGTTTCTGGGACAGGTCATGGTTGGCGTGACCTGTGAGGGCAAGGGCATCTGAAAGTTGAGCTATGCATCCGGTCAGTTCACTGCGTACTGTAGTGGCATCCTGCCCTGAGATGGTATCTCTTACCCTCAAAAGTCGGTCGGTGCAGAGGGTTATGGCTATGGCAGCTTTTGACAGTGTTTTCTGTGTATTTGCCATCCGAATGTCTGTCTTTCTAGTGAAGGGCTTGAGGACAGAAAAAACTTCCTGGTTTGTTCGGGGAACGCCCAGGTATGCGCAGTTTTCGGGAATCGGGTACTTTGTCAGTTTTTCCCTCAGCTTTCTGTCTGGAAGTTTTGATCCAAATCTGGATTCAAGCAGCTTTGCCAATTTTCCTGAGACCGGTGGTCCTTTTTCTTCATTATCGTCAAAAGATGATGCCATTTCAGCAAAAATATCGTCATCCTCCTCCTCTGTAGCATCTGCTATCAGCTCTTTTTCCAGTTCCTCTGCCTTATCAGAAACACTGTCGGTGACAAATTCTGAATCACTACCTGCCTTCTTCCTTTTCCCTTCATTCTCAGCGAGGGGTTTATCAGCGTTAGCGCTAATTTTCCTCTTCTTGGTGTGCGGTGCACTTCTTTCAAAATTGTCCATTCTTTTGGAAAGGTTCTGAATGATTGAAAAAATGTCTCGGAGAGATGGCTCCCTTTCCACCAAGGGTTCAGCAGAGGTGCCAGCTTGTGGTTCTTCATAGGATTCTGACTCCATAACCGAATCCTGGTCACTGGTGTAGTCCACAGAATGGGTCTCCATTTTTTTTTTTTTTTTTTTTTTTTTTTTTTTTTTCCCCAGAAACTTTTCCACAAAAAATAGATTTCACAAGCACTACAAAAAACAACAACAACCCCAAGTTATACACAAAATAAAGCAAACCAAGAAAAGCAAGGTCTAGAAACTATTATAGCTAGTGCTGAGATTCCTGATAGTGATGGGCGTTGCCGACACAGCGAGAGGCGATATGATAAACGTCTGGACAGTAGCTCGGCTAGGCACGAACTGACAGTAGGGGCTGCGCGCGGTTCTCATGTGCATATAGTGGAGGGATGCAGGAAATGAGCAAGAATACAACATTCTAACCACTTGGCTACCACCCTCCCCTGCCCCTACACATATATAAACACACAAGACACGCAAAAAAACCCATAACTGGAACTCTCTCTCATCCTCTCTCTGAAGTATTCAAACACAAAACTTCCACAAAAATAATCTGAAAACTTAGGCCTACCTGCTCTGACAAACCTATTGCTCTTACAGTAGAATGCACTGGATTGTTCAAGTAAGAAAGAGAGGGAGAGCGTATGCATGTGTGTGTGCATGTGTGTGTGCATGTGTGTGTGTGCGTGTGCGTGTGTGTGTGTGTGTGTGTGTACCTGTGCCCATGCCTGCGTGTATGAGAGAGTGTGTATGCATGTGTATGTGTGATATTTACCTTGCTTAGGTTGACTTTCCCGTTCCATCATAAGCTGTTGTGAGTACACCACCCCTGTAACACACAAAATGAAACAATGCATGAGTATGGGACATCTCTATGAAAATTCCCCTTGACTGCCACATGCTGCCTGAAAAACCCAAGGAGTTTAAGTACGACTAGGAGAATATAACGGATCAAAAATGGTTTTAAGGTCAGATGTGGGGTACATAAGTGATCATTCGGATGAGACTATAAACCAAGGCCCCATGTGCGAATGCACGCAGAACATCTTGGGCACACATTAAAACCCCATTCCACCTTTTGGAAGAGCAGGCCATTGTGTGCTGGTAGGAGCAGATGACAAAATAAAATAAAAAAACAGCATGCACACAGGTGTCGTGTTTAGACACCATCCCATAGGAAAAATCGGGGAAATGGAGTTCCCAGGGCAGCTCGGGGCTGTATATATATAAAAAAAAAAAAGAAAAAAAAAGGGTAGGTGCTGCACTTGTGGCGACGCGCTCTCCCGGGGGAGGGCAGCTCGAATTTCATGCAGAGAAATATGCTGTAACATAAAGTGGTATCAAATAAAATTTAAGAGATAAAATAAAATTTAAAAATGGTTAAAAGTAAAGTTAGATATTGCATGGACTTTCTAGAAAATTTATTCCAAGGAATTTAGACATTTTTAGTGCAAGGTGTAGTAAAGGCAAATCATGCGCTTTGATTTGTGTGCTCTACAAGATTCAGCGCTATATAAATCCCATAAAATAATAATAATATAAGGCTGACACCCATGATGAAAAGTTGACATTTTTCTTTGTACCTGTTGTATTTTTGTTGTTGCAACATTTACCATGAGAGCAGCATTCCAAACACATACTTATATGAAACTACAATGTGTCTTGGGTTTTTGTAGCTATTTTTAACAAACTACTGAGTTTCCATTGATTTTATATGATTTTTTTTGTAGAGTAGGTGTGTGTCCTGTGCGGAGTTGCTTCCCTTTGCTCGGGATTTAGATCACACTGTCATTTTAGTGTCAGGGGGCATTGGGTCAATTGATAGTTACACCAAACCTGCCTACCCCATCACATCACATGGATTTAGTATTTGGACAGGCAAAATTTTGTATTTTATACCTTTTTTTTGTTTTTTGCTACCTCATCTTCTGACGTTCCTATCCCTGCTGTTCCCATGCCGCTCGTTTCAATCTCCCCGCCACAGCCATACCCAGGTTCGCTATGTCTCTTCCTCAGGGTTGGAAGTCCACCAGGAGCTCATCAATATTAGGTCACCGTGGTGCCACCAGCCAGAGGGGCCCTGCACTTCTGCTGGGTCACTTTGGTGGTGTTCAGTGGTGCCTGTTCTGAGCTAACATATGCAGGACACCATCTGCTAAGCCCCTACTAACCACAGTATTAGCTCAGTCACAGAGCCAGACTGAGTGAGATGCCCACCCAAGGTGGCAACCACCACATCATCCTTCCACCTACCGCCCCCCTTGAACCTCCAACCCCAAAGGCTTTGACATTAACTCAACATAGGCACAGAAGTGTATGGGGAAACCGAACCTGAGGTCACCATGAGACCAGAGCAACTGGGGCCACATCTGATACCAATTTTTGTATTTTGTACGGCAGCTGACTGACTGACGAACACAAAAGTTCACACTTCATCTTGCCATGTGGCGCTGGGTTTACACTGCGCAAACTTGGCCAGTCAGGGAAAATAAATGACGTTCACTGTGACACAGAGGGATTCCATTCCTACTTTAGAATAGCTAGGACATTCTTCTAACAATGTGAGAAGATTTTTCATCTCTGCACTTGACCCAAATTGAAAAATTGGGGAAAAAGCAGACATCAGCTGACATCCTATAGGCAGCAAACTAGTTAAAATGAGACCATAAACCAAGGCCTTGTGAACGAACACATGCAGAACATCTTGGACAGACGTTAAAATCCATCCTGTCTTTCAGAAAAGTAGGTAATTTGTGCAGGTAAAAATAAATGCGGAAAACTTTAATTTTCAAAGACACATGATCACCAGCATGGTCATCTCTAATGTCTGAATGTTAACAGCCTTGATGGTGGGCAAAAAGAAATGCATATGCAAAAACATCCCCATTGGTCAACCTCAGACCTCCAGCTTAGGAACAGAACATCCATAAAAGATGGATATACATATATGTATATATACATACATACACAAATTTTTAAAGATATATTTTATTTGTATATATATATTTTATAGATGTGACAAGGTGGTTATATCTTTTTTTTCTTGGTGGTGGTGGGATTGGAGGGGGGGGGGGGTGTCCTTCAGATGAGACTAAACAAAAGTCCTGAGTGCGAATGCATGCAGAACATCTTGCACATCAAAGAGTAGGCCATTATGTGGTTGTGGGGACGGATGACAACATTTACACAACTGCATACACACAGGGACTGGTAGTAAAAAAAAAAAAAAAAAAAGCACACAAGTGCTTATTCCATTATCTTCGAAATAAAAGAAGAAAATAAATAAATGCAAAATTGATTTGATTTGATTTGTTTTGACAAGATATAGCGCTATATAAATTCCATGTATTATTATTATTATTATTATTAAAATAACACAAATCACACCACACACAACTTACTTGGCGTGCAGGTCCTGTCATTCCTCATGTCTGGTTTCTGGGACCCTGTCCTGTCCTGCTCTCTGTGCACAGCACAGCAGCTTCAGCTGTTTCCATGTGGCTGCCCTGCTGTCAACACAACACAGCCACAGGCAAGATTTACTGTCTATACCCCTGAATGTAGGAAACAATACACTAACCCCCCCCCCCCACACACACACACACACACACAACCACACACACACACACACACACACACACACACACACACACACACACACACACACACAAAGAAAGTAAAACGTAACTACATATGGCAAAAAACCCCAGCTTGACACTTAGCAGTGCATGTCAGCTTGAGACATTCCTGCTAAAAACAACTTCAACGCCTTCAGCTGTATTCATACACTAGACCTTGGAACACATGGGAATTAATATGCAACCTATGAACACATAAAAATTAAATGTAATCTATCAACATATAAAAATGAATATGTAATCTATGAACACATAGAAATGAATATGTAACTTATCAACACAAAGTTAGTCATCAAAGTCATATTTTTTTAAAACTTCCAGATGGTACACTGAGTAATCAATGATTTGCTTTTTTTTCATGAAGCCATATATCTTGGACAAAAATAATTTCATCAATAATATTTAACTACAACATGATTATGGCAACCTTTATAACAAACTATACCTATAAGAAAAAAAAGCAAAAAAGAATACACTCAAAAATCACACAAACATACACTCCCACAAAAATACATTTGGGCGTACACACATTAAGATTTTTATATAGTTTAAAAAACTCATAAAATGTCAAACAAGCAAATTGTATTAGGTGACTATATCACCCATTCTTCCATATTGATACTTATTTTTAATAAAACAACAAAAAACACCAAAAAAAACCAATAGCAAAAAACCCAACAAACAATAAAATCAAGAACAAAATACCAAAAGTACTTGGCACTCATTGCTGTTGGCAATGAAAAAAACTGTCAGCAATAACATCCCTCCTTGAACGTATACTCAAATGCGCTCATACTCTTAAAGACATTTTTTAACATGACTATATTCATACAATAGCAATCAAACAAACCAAAACAAAATTTATCAGACACATAAATCAATCAACATGGTAACTATAATAATGATGCAATATAACGATAATCACCCATCACCAATAAGAGCAACAACACAACAATAACAGAAAAAGTGATGGAAAGGATTTGGGGTGAGGAGTGGGGGTGTTAATCAAGGAGGAAGGGAAAAACTCATGCAACAAACAGAGAAATAGTGATAAAAAAAGTAATTATACTACCAAGAAAAATCCTTTACATAGAATCAAAAAACAATAATAACTAGACTATAATCGACTAGACTATAAAACCAAAATATCAACATGATAATGCGATTAATCACATCATTAATTGCAATAAAAACAATGTTCATGATAAAAACTATTCAACAGGACAAGAGAAAATGCATGAAAAAAAAAGTCACATTCTAGCCACCAGGTCAACCATTTGGTTATTTCCTTACCGTTGTTTTTCAATTTGCAGATTACACCTGTTTATATAAATCCCTTACACACTTTCATGAACATTAAAATAGCTAAGAGAAGTAATTATGCAACCTAACTAAAAGAACACATAGAAATAAATATCCAATCTAACAACACATAGAACAGAATAAAAAAAAAATTAATAAAGTAAAGATAATTTTCATTTAACGCTTTCCACTCTACAAACACAAACATGTACAAGTCAGCACGCACGCACACACATACACACACACACACACACACATATTCAATGTAGTATCTGAAAATAAAAGTTTGACTTTGACACATAATAATAATAATAACAAATAGAATTTATACAGTACTATATCTTGTAAAGACGAATCAAAATGCTTGGATTGAACATATTCTTACAGTCATGCAACCAATGACAATCATATAGAAATAAATACATAAGAAACGAAGTCAAAATAATTTTGATTTAACACCTGCTCTACAAACACATGCACATACACAATAGGCACACACATGCACACACATGCTTACTCACACAAACCTGCACACACACATCACACAAATACACGTACATAAGGAGAGAACCAATACTCAACTTTAAGGTGCATGCCAGCTCAGGACCATCCTGCTGAAAACAGCTTCAATGTCTTCAGCTGTCTTGGTACACCAGCCCTTTGAACACATAGCAATGAATATGTAACCTGGCAATATACAGAGTGAATAAGCAATCCATAAACACACAGACGTGAATATATAACTTACCAACCTGCACCAATAATTATGCAACTTACCAACACCATTGATTATGTAACTCACCACCCAACACCAATAATTATGTAACCCACCAATCAACATCAATAATTATGTAACTCACCAACCAATACCAATCATAATATAACTTACCAACCCACAGTAATAATCACTTAACGTACCAACACACAACAATAATTATGCATCTCACCAACACACACAGCAATGGTTATGTTATCTACCTACACACAGCTTACCAACAACTATGATAATGCAACTTACCAGCACACAACAATATTTATGTAATCTGTTAATAATAATAATAATAATAATAATAATAATAATAATAATAATAATAATAATTATTATTATTATTATTATTATTATGTACCTTACCGTCCAATACCAATCATTACGTAACTTACCTACTGACACCAATAATCATGTAACTTACCAACCTGCACCAATAAT
>CM060332.1:16415536-16418036 GCA_030674155.1 Stramonita haemastoma
CAGGTCAACTTTCAAATACAGACATACCAGTGCTTTAGTTCCCTTCGTGTATGATAAAAAAAAATTATATACACGTGGAAGATCAACTATGCATGTTAAAGATCCCATCATTCGTGTCAGCTATTGGTGTGTTATGGAAACACAAACATGTCCAGCACACATCCCCGAAGTTGGTATGCGGCTACCTTCATGATGGGCAAAAAAGGTTGCATATGCAAAAATCACTATTACAAGGAACATTTAGAAAGAAGATGAAAATGAACAACACACCTCTTAGGTCAGGATCAGTTTGCTGTATGCTCTTTCTCCACTATCACACATTCGTTCCATCCTTCTTCAATAACATCTTTTCACAATAAGTAATATTAGACAAACTACCAAACCTACGGCTCTCGTGTGTATTTTTTATATTATAACAAAGATTGTAAGCATAACAACCCACGCTTTTCACATGTATTGATAATAATGATAATCTTGTAAAGCAAGCAGATCAAAGCACTCACATTCAAATCATTCACACACATGCGACTGTTCTAAATAGGATTCACAGATTTAAATTTCACACACACACACAACACACACACACACACACACACACACACAACACACACACAACACTCACACACACACACTGGGACTGGATGTAAAAAAAAAAAAGCACAAGAGTGCTTATCCTATTATCCTCAATATAAAAAAATAAAATAAATAAACAAATAAGTAAATAAAATAAAATAAACACACACAAACACACACACAAAAACACGCACACACACACACACACACACACACACGCAGAACATCTTGCGCACACGTTAAATCCTGTTCCGCTTTTCGTAAGAGTAGGCCATCGTGTGCCGGTGGGAACAGATGACATGATTTACAAAACTGCATACACACGGGGACCGGATGAAAAAAAGCATATGATTGCTTATTCTGTTATCCTCGATATAACAGAATAAATAAATAAATAAAAATAAATAAATAAAAATAAAAAACACACACACACAAAACACACACAACACACAACACACACACACACACAACACACTAACAAAGAAACGACAGTGACAAGTCCAACACTCACGGCCTCACGCAACTCCTCCCATCCCTCTTTCGCTTCAAACTGCCTCAGAGGCTCCCCTCCACCCATGCGAGCCGCGATTTTACGCTCACAAACACTGTGTGGCCCTCGTTCAACCTGACAGACACACACATACACAACACACGCGCATGCACACACACACAACAACACACCACACACACATACATCACACACACAACACACACACACACACCAATGCACACACATACCAATGCACACACACAATATTATACTCCACATACACCAAACTCAACACACAGACAGAAACCCTGCAGGAAATCAAAACACAAGTCTCCATCACACATAACACATACATATATGACAGTCACCCTGTAACAGCACCACCCCACCGAATCACACACATGACTGCTGGTATGGATGCTTTCTGCCTCTACACATGGCTCTTTCTCTTCACCATGTTTTCTGTGCAAAATGCTGGTGCAGCCGCCTCTTCACCCAAAGTGACCACATAACACCACAACACATCACAACAACACAATACAAAACAAAATCATCATACAATAAGCATCATACTCAGGGGCCACAACTCACAGCTTCCTGCAATGTCCGCCAGCCATCGCTGGCCAGGTGCTGTCTCATGGGTTGTCCCCCCTTCATTCGGCTCACTATCGCCCGTTCTACGTATTTTGTGAACCCCTCATTCAGCCTAGGTACACAGCAGCCAGGATTGCAACGTCATGTTATACACATAGCAACCAGGATGTACTGTCATCCCATACACACACAGCAGCCAGGATGTACTATCATTCCATACACACAGCAGCCATGATGCAATATCTTCCCATACGCACAGGAACCAGGCCACACTGTCATCATATACAAGCAGCAACCAAAATGTACCGGCATAACCAGTGTAAAATGTCATCCTATACACACAGCAGCCAGGATCCAATGTCATCATAGACCCCAACTATTATGATTCCTGACACTACACTCATCCCATACACTGATTAATCGTGGAACCCTCGTCACAGCAACAGCAGGTTCCTCCATTCTTACTCCACTAAGCTCCCCCATGGGGATACTGGAGGCCTGTCAGTATAAATAAGCATCCCCACCTTCTGGAAATTCTGTGCTGGGAATTCCCTCTTTTCTATCACTCTTTGTTCCTTCCGTGTTTCTTTTCTTCATGACATTTCCTCCTTGTCTGTTTTCTGCCTTTCTTGCCTTTTTTTCCAGAAAAATTTAACAGATAATTTCTCTCTCCCAAGCACTGGGCCTGACTTGTCAAGCGCTTAGCAGCAGGGCAACGCAATTTTGCTCACACGACAGATAACAACAGTTGCTGTCTGAGCGTTCGACGAAGAAGAAGATTCCACAAAGCATATTTCTAGCTGCTGTGTACAGATTCATGATGCGTGGCTGTTTGTGTAGGCA
>CM060332.1:16423036-16460561 GCA_030674155.1 Stramonita haemastoma
TACACATATCTATGCATGCACACAGTCTCACACAGTCTGTGTATATATATATAATGTGTGTGTGTGTGTGTGTGTGTGTGTGTGTGTGTGTGTGTGTGTGGTGCGTGCGTGCGTGCGTGCGTGCGTGCGTGCGTGTGCGCGCGTGCGAGTGTGTGTGTATACTATCTGCACAAGCTTGTGCATGTGTGCACATACACAGCACCCCCACCCACCCAGCCCCCCAAAATAATCAAACAGAATAAAGAAAACAAAAAACAAACCCCCCCCCCAAAAAAAAAAAAAAAAGAATGGAAAAATCAAAGCAAAAGACAGGCAGGTAAAAACGATACAGCAGACGACCCCATACATACTTGTAGTCGATGTCCCCCCAACAATGGCCAGCAGGTAACTGGGGATGGGGACGTCCTGTCTGAAGTGATGCAGACGACACGACGCGTCCTCTGCACAGGCTGTGGGCGTCTGCCGTACAGCGCTCATCAGAATGGTGATGTCCCTGGGCGCTTTCACCTGCAGCAGTAGCCATCTACTAGTGTTGGGGGTTTTGGGGGTTGGGGTTTTTTTGTTTTTTTTTGGGGGGGTGGGGTTTGGGGTTTCATGATGTACGGTTTTGTGTGTGTGTGTGTGTGTGTGTGTGTGTGTGTGTGTGTGTGTGTGTGTGTGTGTGTGTGTGTGTGTGTGTGATGGAGAGAGAGGAGAGAGAGAGAGAGAGAGGAGAGAGAGAGAGAGAGAGAGAGTGGAGGAGAGAGAGAGAGAGAGAGAGAGGAGAGGATGAGAGAGAGAGAGAGAGGAGTGAAGTGAGAGTGAGAGAGGAGAGAGGAGGGGACGAGTGAGAGGAGGAGGATGAGGAGAGGAGGAGAGATGAGAGAGGAAGGAGAGAGAGAGAGGAGGAGAGTAGAGAGAGAGATGTGAGAGAGAGGAGGAGAAGTGGAGAGAGGGATGGGGATGAGGAGATAGAGATGAGATGTGTGTGTGATGGTAGTGAGAGTAGTGAGGGATGATGGATGTGAGTGTGTGGAGATGGAGTGGAGATGTACAATTATGTATGTGTTGTGATGGTGTGCTTTTGTGTTTCACCTAAGTATGATACACATGGCAATTCATGTACACACAACATCAACGACACACACAGCAAGACACACACACACACACACACACCACCACACACACACAAAACACACACACACACACACACACACACACACACACACACACACCACACACACACAACACACACAGTCACACACACACACCACAAAACACCACACCACACACCCACACAACACACCACACCACCCACACACCACACACCACACACACAAGCACACACACAACACCCCCCCCCCCCCCCCCCCCACCACACACACAACACACTCAAACCCTTACCTGGGCAGTGTAAGTAAACTTCACACCCGGGGTGTCCTGACAGGGGTAGAGACTGCGAGCGTGGATAGCCTGCAATCACACCAGCCCTGCCTTATCTTCTTCTTCTTCTTCCCCAATCACTCACTCAGACAGCACACAGCGGGCAAACCCAGCATAACTCAGTCAAAGGTCCAAGGCTCAGCGCTACAATTAGCCCCTTTCTTTAACAAAGTCCAAAAGGGGTCAGTTTCTGCTATAATTAGGATGGAATAGAGTGCAGCTGAGAGGAGCTAAAAGTGGGTTAGACTGAAGTCTGTGAGCAACTTTTGTCGTCTGTCATATGAGCTAAAAAAAACGTTGCACTGCCGTTAAGCACCTGACAAGTCAGGCCCAGCGCGCCCGACTTTAGCATGGGAGAAAATTCTCTCTCTCTTTTAAAATTTTTTTTTTTTTTAATGTCTTTCTGGAAAAAAACCGCAGAAGAATGGACCAAGAAGGTAGAAAATCGACAAGGAGGTGACAGGAAAAAAAGGAACAAGGCAAAAACAAAGCGAGGGATAGAAAAGAGGGAATTCCCAGCATAGAACTTCCAGAAGGACGGGATGATATCTATTCTGACAGGCCCCTGGCAGTCCCCACTGGTGAAGGCTGGGAATCGAACCCAGGACCTCACCGTTTACTTGGTAAGCAGGGAAACATCCTCACCGTCCTGCCACCTTCCTTCTTACTGTACAAGTTTACATATATATGAGTGCTTATTCCATTATCATCAAAATAAAAGAATAAATAAAATATATAAAAAATAAACACACACACATACAAACACACATACAACACACACACAAAAACACACACAGTGCACACACACACACACACACAACCCCCCCCCCCTCCCCACACACACACAAAAATACACACACAACAAACACACACACATTTACAAAACTGCATGCACACGGGGACTGGATGTAAAAAAAGCACAAGAGTGCTTATCCCATTATCCTCCATATAAAAGAATAAAATTAAAATAAATTAAATAAAATAATTTTTAAAAAATATTTTTAAATATAAAAAAATACACACACACACACAAACACACACACACACAACACACCACACACACACACACACACACACACACACACACACACACACACACCACACACCCCTACCTGGCACTGGCTGAAGAAGTAGGGGTGGCGTTTGCCGGCCGTCTGCTCTGGTCTCAGCCATTGTAAGGCCGAACAGCTGGGACTGGTGGCGTACTGGATAGTCACCACCACCCTGGGATACACACAGTGAACAGTTCGGATCCCTGATCTACAGGTAACACACCTACCTACAAAGCCTGAAGTGCAGATTCTTCTTCTTTTTTATTTTTTTAAAAACCCATTTTTAATCAGTTTTATCATGTTGTACATTGTTGTATATCATAAAATGCGGTTTTTCACATACATAAACAGCAAGCAAAATATTCACACAAAGGATAATGAAAGAAAATGAAGTAAAAGAGGTATTAGACATTCTTCTTCTTCTTTGTCGTCGCTCTCGAACGCTCAGACAGCAACTATTATCTGTCATATGAGCGAGAACGCGTTTATTTTATTTTATTTTATTTAATACCACTTTATGTCACAGCAGATTTCTCGGCGCAAAATTCGGGCTGCTCTCCCCGGGGAGAGCGCGTCACCACTAGTGCAGCGCCTACCCATTATTTTTTTTCCTCAGGCAGAGTGTCTAAACACGACACCTGTGTGCATGCTGTTGTGCTGCTGTTAACCCCTTCACTGCTATTAATTAAGACATTATATTTTGCTCAGGCACATGCTGGACGAAACAGAGAGAGCGTTGAATCATGACGAACAGCGATCGTCAACTGAGCATTGCTGGTGATGGTTTCTATGATGAACGCTGTTTGTCAACAACAGCGCAGTAAAGAGGTTAAGCACTTGAGAAGTCAGGCCCAGCACATCTGACTTTGGCGTGGGAGAGGATTGTTATCGTTTAAGTCTTTCTAGAAAACAAAGGGCAGGGGAATGGACCAAGAAGGTAGAAAAGAGACAAGAAAGAGGTGGCAGAAAGAAAAGGAAACAAAGCAGAAACAAAGAGAGGGATAGAGAAGAGGGAATTCCTAGCACAGAATTTCCAGAAGGTGGGGATGCTAATTGATACTGACAGACCCCAGGGATCCCTACGGAAGAAGTGTAGATTCGATCCCTGTTTGAGCCCCAAATCCCCCCCCCCCAGTCCCCCAATTCACTACACCTTCAGTGGCAGTCTGAGCATCACTTTTGATGTGACAATAAAGTGAGGTTCTCTGTGTGCAGCATACCATCAGCTGTAAAAGAACCCAAGGCATCAAAAGAATTTCCCCAGGCAACATTTCTTTAAAACAACAACAACAACAAATGCTCTTATACAGAAATAAATACACATGCAGAGAGGACATTTTTTATGCTGAAAATAGAAAAGTTTTTGTTGTTGTTTGGTTGTTGTTTTTTTAAGTGACACTGTTCCTGTGGTGATGTGGTCTCCCTGTATGTGGAAAGCAGCCCAAATTTCATGCAGAAATCTGCTGTGACTGAAAGTGGTATTATACAGTACAATACAATACAATACAATGCAATACAATGCAATACAATGCAGTACAATACAAAACAATACAATGCAATACAATGCAGTACAATACAAAACAATACAATACAATACAATACAACATCATGGACTGGCATCTTTCAAACCTGTAGAACACTACAGCTAAGTGGTTTAGATCGTTCAAATTCAATCCCATGGATCCATGAAATTGTGGGTTCGAATCTTTGTGGCATTGGGTGAATTAAAGGTGGGGATGGTTAGCATCTCCCAAGTCAACTCCAAGTACTGTAATTTCTTTCATGTACACACACACACACACACACACACACACACACACACACACACACACACACACACACACGCACACACACGCACACACACACACACACACACACACACACACATATAAATATATATATATATATACACACACACACACACACACACACACTGCAGAATCTTCTAATTCATGTTAGCGTTTACTGGGTAACAGAAACACAACATACCCAGCATACATTCCTGAAGTCAGAATGCAACTACCTTCACGGCAGGCAAAAATCGGTCGCACATGCAGAATCTCACCATTGGTGAACCTTAGAACTCAGGCTGAGGAATGACCCCCCCCCCTCCCACGCCCCCCCAAGCCTTTTCCTAGCGGAAGCAATGCACATCCAGCAAACTAACAGTCAGAGGTCTAAAAATCTGAGCACATTACCCCTCTCTTGCAATCTTTCCATTGGCTGCCCGTACCACAGAGAGTAAACTACAAGATCAATACCCTCTGTTACAATTGTCTCCACAATACTGCACCCTCCTACCTCTGTGAATGTCTTCACCTGTACACACCTTCTCGCTCCCTCCGCTCGGCCGCAGATACTTTGTCCTTCAGAATACCCAGATTCAACCTATCTTCCGTTGGCCGCCGCCCTTTCTCTGTTTCTGGTCCATTGATCTGGAATGACCTTCCTCTCTCCCTCCAGCAAAAGCCTACTTATGACACTTTTAAATCCAACCTCAAGACACACTTATTTCAAACCTAAGATTTTCTCCTTCTGTTTCCATCTCTTACCTGTCCCTGCCTTCAACATCTACCTGCCAAAGTGTATAACCTTTCTAGGTGTGTGCGTGCGTGTGTGTACATTTGAATTGCTGAAACTGTAAATTGTTATTGGTTGCTTGTGAGTTGTATAGGTCAAATGCAAGCGCTTTGATTTGGTTTTACAAGATATAGCGCTATACAAATTCCATGTATTATTATTATTATTATTATTATTATTATTATTATTATAATATTTCTCCGTGGTCAACTCACTGTTTCTCCGGGGAAGAGGGCAGGGCAATCTCCAGCTTGGACCCAAACGGAGCGACGGGCTCTCCGACAGTGAACTGGAGGTCCTGACCTGTGGCCTGGTCCCTGACACGCTCCACCTTCAAGGTGTTGATGTCCAACACCTGTGCAACAGGCCCCAACAACACAGGTCATCAGTCATAGTCGCCCACACATAAACCCTCTTGTGTTCGGACTCTCTGAACACAAACTGCCCCTAGATTTCGCATTCCATCACGAAATCAGGTCAGGCACACATGTTCACTGGCCTTTTCCTCCTTCTAAGTATATAAAAGCAGCTATAATTACTCCCAGACGCTCTACAGGGTTTGTCCTTCTAGCTTGATAGAGGTTTAACATGTGGTAGCAATTAGTGATGATCACAGCATGATGGATATCTACTGTGTGTAAATCCCAGCAAATCCAGGATCGGGACTTAGGGGGGTTAATTATTCAATCCCGGCAAATCCCGGATCAGGACTAAGAGGGTTAAGCTGTGTTGTGTTGTGCTGAATCATATTGTACAATAGTTATGATATTGCGTTGTATTCATGGCGAAGATCGCCATGGTTGTATTACATTGTATTGTATTGTCTATATTTTGGGTGTTTTATGTTTTATTTTATTCATTTATCTTAAGAATAATGGAATAAGCACTCATGTGCTTTTTTTACACCCACTGACCCAGTCCCCATGTGTATGCAGTTTTGTAAATTTTGTCCCCTATTCCCACCAGCACACATGGCCTTCTCTTCTGAAAAGTGGAACAGGGTTTAACATAAATGTAAGATGTTCTGCCTGCATTTGCACATGGGACACACATGCAGATGTGTGTGCATATGCATACATATGCTTCACACATATATCATTATGTCTGATGCACACACACACACAACACACACACACACACACACAACACACACACACACACACACACACACACACACACACACTTTTGTTGATTATTGTTAAAAAAAAAGAAGAAAAAAAAGGTTTTTATTGTTCATTTTTTTTAGATCTTGTTAACTAGTTGTTACAAATGTGGAGG
This sequence comes from Stramonita haemastoma, assembly GCA_030674155.1. Lineage (NCBI taxonomy): Eukaryota > Metazoa > Mollusca > Gastropoda > Neogastropoda > Muricidae > Stramonita > Stramonita haemastoma. The sequence continues at coordinate 16,429,369 of CM060332.1, forward strand.
GTTTTTTTTTTTTTTTTTTTAATTCAAGAATTATTCAAGAGATGCATCTTCTAGCTTTCATTGTAGTCAGAAAGCTGATTTCCATACATGTACTTGTCCACTGGTGTTCAACATATCATGCCACATCATTACTCTAGGTTTTCTTCCTCATATATCAAAGATCATTGCTGACTGGATGGCCAAAACATATGTGACGCTCCACCACATAATGAGACGGAGTGCACATGAGGTCAATTTTTAGTTATTGACATGTTATTAGTGTGTAATACAGTGGCTATCAAATACAAAAAACAGATTGAAAATCGGACAATTCTGTGCAACATTATTACAAATTGAAATGATAGACAGCAGGATGTGACAAAATGAGAAACGGGCAAGTTTATTTTAGTAACAGGTTGTCAGAATGAGTGCTTTGGTATTTTCAAAACACATTTAAAAGCAAAAGGAATAAAAATGATACCTTGAAATTTCATTATAAGATAAATAAACAGATCTAGTTTAATAATCAATCAAAATCACAAAATTGACAACTTGACCCCCACCTGCCTTTAAAGGCTCCTAGCGCAAAATTGGGTAATGTGCTAAGCGACTCATTTCATGGTGGAGTGCCACATATGGCTGTAAACAACCACGAATACTTTAAATTTATTGCAGATGGTTGATACTCCACATGTCACCATGCACTGCATACCCCAGTAGATTTTTAAAAAATAATTTATGACACCATTGCAGCAGACACAACACAAACCTCTTGCTGTCAGTTCCAGTAGTTTATTACAGTATTGTCATGATGTGTCAGACGTGTAACTCAGATAGGCCCTGTCTGTTTCCTCTCCCCTTCCCCCCCCCCCTCATTCTGCCCATTTTTCGGGGGTTCACACAACATAACATAAATCAACTGAAAACAAACAAACAAAACCATGTTTGAAAATACAAAACAAACAAAGAAACCTGCAAGTAAGTTCATGAAAATCTAGGAGCAAGCTCAAAAAGAAAACACGGAGTTGTGTAGTCCACTGCCACAGTACAGACCTCAGGTTTTTTTAAAATCTTCATGGTGTACCTTGTGGAAAAAGTTCAAAAGTATTATTTAATTAAAAGGTATTGTTTGATAAATTTTAGTGAGGTGTACATCAAGCAATATGAATACTTAAGTTATCTCAAACACACATGAAACTCTTGTGGGCTATGAATATATGTGAGCATAGCTAAAATCATTTCAATGAGTAAATATTGTGTCGTGTTTTCAATTCAAGACACACCTGCAAATTGTACAATGCTCTGTTTCCTTGGTTGGTGGTTGAAAACCTCTGTAATCTATAAACTCTGCCTATGCGGTAAAATGTAGAATTTGTGCAGCCTCTCTACAGAGGCCACATCCTAACTGTCTAGCCACGCCCACCCAAGGCACTGTGCAGAGATGCCAGATGGGAGATGAAAGATCCCCTCTCTGTTACACCTACATCAAAATCTCTCTCTCTCTCTCTCTCTCTCTCTCTCTCTCTCTCTCTCTCGATTTTTCAGTATGTACAGCTGACCAACAAAGTATACTGATCTGAAAGTTTGCAGGTCAAAAGATATGGTATCGGTGCAAAGGATGTACAAAATTCAAAACTAAATACTATGTAGTTTGCCAGATAATTGTAAATTAACAAAAAGTATTTGTTTGTTAACAAGGCATACCAAGTAGACATTTTTTTTTCATCATGTTAACAGGCAAGCTGTTTTCAAGCCAGGTGAACACTGCGCTCATGTTTACATTTTTTCGGGTGTCGCGCAGACTGGCGTACTGCTTATGCACAGTTGTTCTGTTAAGCGCCAGTGATATAGAGGTGAACCCTGGACCTGATGAAAATAATGTGTTTCAACATGTTGACTGGAGATTCTCTCAGCTGATGAACTGTTTCCAGCTTCACTCGTCTAATATCTTTAGACTACTGGAAGACAAATTTAAAGAGCAAGATGTGCATTTCCGACGTCTGACAGATGAAATAAGCAAGCTGAAGGTAGGAGTGGAGAGAAATACAGAGGATATTACTGAACTTCGAGAGGAAAGAGAGTTGATGACAGAGCGATTCGACCGGATGGAAGAAAAGCTTGAAGCCGCTGAAATAGAATATAAGAAAAATAACTTAAAGTTCTTTGGCATTGATGAACTGAGTACGGGGACTGAAATTACAAATGAAGAACTGGTAGTCGACATCTTAAACTATCATTCCTCTGATGATGTCTGGCGGAGGTCAGACATTGACCGCGCTTACAGAATAGGCAGCCCTCACCAGGACGACTCGCCACGCCCTCTGCTGGTTCAGTTCTGCCGGTGGGGGGACAAGATCAGCATCCTCCGGGACCAGGAGCTACGTGAAGCTCTGCGTAGGAACAGCATACGCGTGACTTCCGATCTCACATCCCATCAGAGGGAAATGATGAATTTCCATAGGGACCAGGGCAAAGTGGCATATTTTGTGAATGGTCGACTTCACGTCAAGGTCAAAGCTTCGCTTAAGCCACGCTACAACTCCTACCACCACTACCAGCAGCAGGAAACACGGGGGCCAGCCATGTTCTACAGGGGGAAGACTGGCCACGACTTCGTCAACATGACCATTGGGGAGACCGTCAGTGGAGTTCTCAGGGGGACCATCAAGGGGACCGTCAGGGGGACCGTCAGGGGGACCGTCAGGGGGACCGCCTGTGGAGTTCTCAGGGGGATCGTCGGGGGGACCGTCAAGAGGACCGTCGGGGGGGCCGTCAGGGGGACCGTCAGTGGAGTTTTCAGGGGGACCGTCAGGGGGACCGTCGGGGGGACCGTCAGGGGAGTCCTCGGGGGGACCGTCGGGTGGACCGTCAGTGGAGTCCTCGGGGGGGACCGTCGGGGGGACCGTCAGGGGAGTCCTCGGGGGGACCGTCGGGGGGACCGTCAGGGGAGTCCTCGGGGGGACCGTCGGGGGGACCGTCAGGGGAGTCCTCGGGGGGACCGTCGGGGGGACCGTCAGGGGAGTCCTCGGGGGGACCGTCGGGGGGACCGTCAGGGGAGTCCTCGGGGGGACCGTCGGGGGGACCGTCAGTGGAGTCCTCAGGGGGACCGTCGGGGGGATCGAGACCGTGCCGGAAGAGGAGCAGAAGTGAAGAAAATGCAGCCCGAGTCGGGGGTGCAGTGCAACGGACAGCCTCCCTCATTCAGGGGCACCAGAGAAGACCAAAAATCACAAACTCTCTCCAAGATGAAAGACCAAGGTAACAAGACTAGTTACACGCACAAAAGACGGGGTTTTACCACTAAACCTGTGGTACCAGGGACCCTCACGTACAGCCAGGTATCCCAGCAGAACTGCTCACCAGGGGCAGACTGTGACAGAGATTCCAGAGTCCAGGTCTCGCCGCTCGTGGAACAATCAAAAAGACAGTCAGTGCACATTCAAGCACATAGAAACACTGGTCTCCTTAAAGAGGCCCTAGGTAAGTTAAATATAGACGAAGTTAGGGACAGAATAGACAGTGACATCCCACAGACTGATGGTTACATTGGAGACGACAGTGAACTGGACAATAGTGACTTTACAGACAAAGAAAAAGACATGGGCGACAAACCTCCAGTCTCTAACAATGATGTTGGAGGCCTACAGGAGACAAAGCGGAGTGATTCCGTACAAGATCAAACCGGGAACCAAAACTCTGAAACTGAGAACTCACTCAGTGTAGAAGCCATGGAAGGTACAGCAGGCTCCAGTATTTCTATGTCAACAGCACAAAGTAAGCAAAAGAAGGTACAGGACAGAGAAGAGGGATCAAAGGGTAAACCAAAGGGATGTGGTAGACAAACAAAGAGTAGAATAGGAAAAGGAAGAGGTGCATCTGGAAGCACCAGGGGGAAACAAGGGGAAACTGCTGTGGCAATGGCAAGGGATACTCACACAGCCCAACAGGCCACTAGTGTTACAGACCCAAAAGCAAATACAGTCTCCACTGGGGTGAGAGATACGTCCACTTTGGACGCTACCCCTGGAGACCACAGGCAATCCGGGGTAACATCTCCTAAACATACCCAACAGAGAAAGACTGTCAGAGCAAGGGCTGTCAGTCAGAACAGCATTCTGGACAGCTTTAAACGTGTGCAGTCAAATGAGCGAACACAAGGGGCTCAAGATAGAGGACGCACAAAAAAGCGCACTGAACGGGGCTCTCCCCCACAATAGGAATTCGGCCGGGCCAATATAAATAGTTGTAAAATAAAGGGGAGAAAAAATAACAGCAGATGTAAAGTAACTAGGACTCATGTAAATACTGTTCTGGCAAATAATGTTCAAAGAGATGATATCAAGTTCCTTAACTTTAATGTAAACGGTTTGCTTCCCAAGTTAGAAATTACAGATTTTGTCAGATACATAAAAACCCATGATTTTATTTGTCTGACTGAAACTTTTGTTGGCTCAAATTTTGAGTCTACCCTTTTTAGTGACTATGTGATATTCAATTCTGTGGCAAAGAAGATTTCCTATCAGGGTAGATATTCGGGAGGAGTCATTGTCTTGATAAAGAAGAAATTTGGGCAATTTGTAACCAAGGTTGATTTTGATATAGATAATACGATCATTCTGAGTATTGATAAGCAACTTTTTAAAACCAATATGGATATCTTTTGGATTTGTACATATATACCACCACATGACTCTGCTGTTTGGAAAAACAATGAGAATGGATATGGTTTAGAAATATTAGAACAAACGTTATTAGACTTGTATGAATTATATGACTTTCATTTGTTATTATGTGGAGATCTAAATGCTAGAACTGGCTCCAGAAATACCGACTGTTGTGATTTAAATGATGGATTAGATAGTGAAATAAATAATCAGTCACCCTTTTACAGAAAATCACAGGATGTATACAAAAACATGTTTGGAGATCAGTTACTAGAAATCTGTAATTCTTTTGATCTTATTATTCTAAATGGTTTGTGTGAATGTGAATTTGATGGCAGTTACACCTACCTAGGTAACACGGGATGCAGCACTGTGGATTATTTTGTCATGTCACATGGTATGTATATAATGTCTCATGGTATGTCCTTAGATGTGGAAGATTCATCGGAATCTGATCATTTACCAGTGGTATTGACATATTCTACAGCATTTAACACTGAAAATAATCAAAATATAAGGGATAACTTATGTATTAACAAAGTGGTATGGGATAAAGAAAAAGAACAGGTTTATGTAGATAATCTAAATAGTGCTAATGTACAAGACAAGATTCAGTTAGCGGATGATATTTTAGAAGATGACATAGACAGTGCACTTGATATATTTGTAGATTGTTTATTATCAGCCAGTAGCTGCATGGTAAGAAAAGTTTACCCTAATTCTCAGGGACGTGTTTCTGATTGGTTTGATGATGAATGTCACCAGGCCAAGCAGAAGTGTAGACAGTCTTTGAGGGTTTTCAGAAAGTCTAGGACTGAGGAAAATAGAATAGAGTACATTAATGCTAGAAAAACTTACAAGTGTTTACTTAAGACAAAAAAGAGAAGTTTTAGAAGGGAAAAAGTCGAATTGCTTGCTGCAAATATCAAAGATTCCTCAAAATTCTGGAAGCAGCTATCTGAAATGGGGTGTGGGAAAGAAAGAGTAAAGCACAAAAACAATATATCTCTCACTGAATGGTATGTTCATTTTAAAAATGTGTTCTCTACAGATTGCAATGATTGCAACGAGGAATGTCAAGATCACCTTGACCTCTCAGAAGAAGACCAACACGCACTGAATGCTGAGATATCTTTAGAAGAAGTCATACATGCAGTAAGTAAACTAAAGGATTGCAAGGCATGCGGAATGGATGGAGTGCTTGCGGAAATGCTTAAGGCAGGTAACAAAACTTCTATCCCCTTTTTACACAAACTCTTTAATGTAATATTTAAAAAAGGCACATATCCAAAGGAATGGGGAAAAGCTATTGTCATACCAATCTATAAAAAAGGTGACACAGAGAATGTAGATAATTATAGAGGTGTTTCTTTACTAAGTACAATTGCAAAATGTTATAGTGCAATATTAAATAAACGGCTTTACTCATGGTTGGAAGAAGAAAATTTAATATCCGAGAATCAAGCAGGATTCCGCAAACATTATTCCACTACTGACCATATTTTTTGTCTATACTCTGTTGTGCAGAAGTGCTTGTCCCAGAGAGGTAAGAAGCTGTATGTTGCTTTCGTCGATTTTAAGAAAGCATTCGACTCAGTAAGACATGATAAATTATTACATTGTATTAGAAATCAGGGTGTCAAAGGGAGATTTTTCTGTTCAATTCAAGCAATGTATAACACTTTAGTATCATACGTCAGATCAAATTTTGAATATACTGAGCTTTTTGAGTGTCCAATAGGGGTACGACAAGGATGCGTTTTGAGTCCTACTCTGTTTCAAATGTTTATCAACCAGCTAGCAAATGATATGTCTGAGAAAGGTAGGCATGGTATCCAGCTAATACCAGGTATCATGGAATTGTTTGTGCTTCTTTTTGCAGATGATGTCGTCTTGTTATCATCTACACCTGTTGGTCTTCAAAACCAGTTGAATGTCTTGAAAACATGCTGTTCAAAAATGAAATTAAAAGTAAACAAAGATAAAACTAAAGTTATGGTTTTTAGAAAAGGTGGTTTTCTGGGAAGAGATGAAGAATGGTTTTTCGAAAATGTTCAATTAGAAGTAGTAAATAAGTATTGTTATCTAGGATTCAATTTTTCAACAAAGCTTAGCATCAAAGTTGGTGTTGAAAATCATATTGTGAAAGGTAAGAAAGCTTTAATTAGTTTAATAAAGGCGTTTTGGAAAAATAAGGATATTACCCAGCAGATATTCTTTAAAGTATTTGATATAAAAATACAGCCTATATTACTGTATTCTTCTGAAGTTTGGGGATTAAGTCGATTAGATTATATAGAAAAGATTCATTTAATGGCATGCAAGCGTTTTCTGGGACTTCCTATCAAAACTCCAAACAAAATGGTTTATGGAGAACTTGGAAGATATCCTTTGTATATTAATGCAAGCATTGCTGCTTTGCGATATTGGTTTAAAATACTTCAGATGGACCATCACAGATTACCTCGTCAGGCATACGATATGCAGTTAAGGCTTGATAGCAATGAAAAAAAATGCTGGGCTTCTAACATAAGAGTGTTATTATGCGAGTGTGGTTATAATATTGTTTGGTTACAGCAGGGTGTTGGGGAAGTACATCATTTTCTAAAAATTTTCAAGCAAAGGATGATAGATATGTTTATTCAGGAATGGCAAAGCGTTATTGGTGAACATGAAAGATACTCTATTTACAGATCATTTAAAACTGTGTTTGAAAAAGAATCATATATTTGTAGCATTGATGTGTACTGCTTTAGAGTTGCTTTGTCACAAGCAAGATTAAATGTCCTGCCATTGAATAGTAATCGTCATAGATACAGTCATAATATTCAAGACAAAATGTGTCCTTTCTGTCAGAATGTAGCTGAAGATGAATATCATTTGATATATATGTGTCCAATGTATACAGATCTTAGAGTAAAATTTATTAATGATTTTCTTCATAGGCCTATATTTGTTATTTTTGATGCTAGTGAATCACGTTGTTCTGTACAGTTGTCGAAGTTCATTTTTTATGCCATGAGGAGAAGACAATGCTCCACTGGGCTCAACTAGAAGGTACGAGCGAGTTAACTAAATGTTGTATGCAATTGCCACCTCACGACTTTATCACCAGAGCTAAGTGAAATTGTTAATAGAATTCGTTCAGTAACTTTTTCGCTTTTTCTGTCATGTTGTTGTCTCCAGAAGAATGTAAATAGTAATGGCTAATAGATATCAGGTACAATATAAAAAAAAAAAGTTTCCTTTTTCGTATTTTGGATGATGATGTTGTTCTGGTTTCGTTCAAGGGCCAAAGGGAGAGATGGAACTCAAACAACAATTTTGTCAGATTTGAAACATTGTACATATTTCTATTTTGCAAGAATGATATGATTGCTATTTATTTTTGGTGTCATAAAGTTAACAAAGGGTCCTTTTGAAATGGTGACAATTGTAAATGAAGTGATTTTTAAGTAAAGTCTGCAGAGTACTTTGATCATTCATTGGAAGAACTACATGTATAGCTATAAGTATTGACATTCATGGATGGGCTGTTTCATTTTTGATGTGTAATTTATGTGCAGCCAAAATTATTACTATAATTGTTATTCAGTGATGTATTCTTATATGTTTGATTATATTGGCACTAGGGGCTGAAGGATAATGAATTATCAACATTTATTCTGCAAAATGTTTGAGGACTAGCCTTGGGGTATGTATAGAAACATAATGGGTCTACCGATGAAAAGTATAGCTGTTCTCCTTTATGTATGGTTTATATTGCCTGTTCTCCTTTATGTATGGTTTATATTGCCTAACAGCAAATGTATGTTAAAAAGTTCCTAGACCCCCCCCCCCCCCCCTCTCTCTCTCTCTCTCTCTCTCTCTCTCTCTCTCTCTCTCTCTCCTCCCCTCTCTCTCCCCATCTTCCAGCCCGTAGTATGAGTGGAAATTTTTCCATGTTGTAACATTTTTTTTGCTATAGTGTGTGTAAAATATGTCCATGCTTTCTTTTTTCACTGCGAGTATACGTGAACTTTATCCATTTTTCAATTTTTCAGTGATATAGTACGTGGGAAAATTTTCCATGCTTTCATTTTTCATTGCCAAAGTAGGTGTGGAATTTTTTCATGCTTTCAGTTTTTATTGCTACAGTATGTGTGACGTATCAATGCATTCATTTTTATTGCTATAGTATGTGTGGAATCTGTTAATGCATTCATTTTCATTGCTATAGTATGTGTGAAACTTATCCACGATTTCATTTTTCAATGCAGTAGTAGGCATGAAATTGTTCCATGCCTTCCTTTTTATTATTATAGTATGTGTGAACTTTACCAATGGTTTCATAATTCTTTTCTATAGTGTGTGGGAAATGTATCCATGCTTTGATTCACCATTGTTTTCATTTTCATCGCTATAGTATGTGTGAAACTTATCCACGACTTCATTTTTCAACGGTTTCACATTTCATTGATATAGTATGTGGGAAATGTATCCATGCTTTGTTTCATCATTGCATTCATTTACATTGCTATGGTATGTGTCAAACTTATCCACATAACCACATTCGCATAATAATTTCATTTTTCATTGCCAAAGTAGGTGTGAAACTTATTCATGCTTTTAATTGTTATTGCTACAGTATATGTGACTTGTATCAAAGCATTCATTTTATTGTTATAGTATGTGTGAAACTTATCCACGATTTCATTTTTCAATGCCATAGTACGCATGAAATTTATCCATGCCTTCCTTTTTATTACTATAGTATTGTGAACTTTATCAACAGTTTCACATTTCATTGCTATAGTATGTGGGAAATGTATCCATGCTTTGATCCATCATTGTTACAGTATGTGTGAAACTTATCCATGCTTTTTTTACTGCCATAGTATATATATATTTATTCATGCTTACATTTTGCAATACACTCACACCCCTGCCCCCCTCACCTGGTGTATTGTGGTCCAAGGCCAAAGTACCATTAAACCATTTCAGTGTTCAGTGTTCAGTGTTCAGTGTTCTCTCTCTCTCTCTCTCTCTCTCTCTCTCTCTCTCTGTCTGTCTCTGTCTCTGTCTCTCCCTCCCCCATCTCACTGACCTAGTCAGTCCAGGCTGTTGTTGTTGAGTCCTTGTTCAGTAACAGAATTAAACTGGGGATAAGGCTGTTTTAACTTCAAACAGTTTTAAATGTGGACACTCTGTATCAGTGACTATCACTGAACTGATAAGGCAGAAGCTCAAAGTATCCACCTTAGGCCCATTCAGCCTCAGGTCACAAACACACAATCATCTGACAAACACCCCAAAACCAAATGAATTTGTTCTCCTCTGATTGCTTTAGAAAGAGAAATTCAAGCTATTAGAACTATATAATACATTACATATCAACTTATAACGTCGTCTTATCTCATACCTAGACAGCAAAATAACAAAACAAAAACCCTATTAAAAGAAAAAGACTCACATTCCTGATGTGAAGTGTTTACAGCACAAAACAGTTGTGTGACTCACTTTCCTGATTAGATGTGGCAAGACAGGGAGATACAAAGTGCACACGCCTCGTGTTGTCACAGATTAAGAGAAATAGCATGACAGACAAGAGTGTAAAGGTAAAAAAACAAACAAAACAAAAAAAAAGTGTAACAGTAGGCACAGGTCTAAAAGGAGCCACAATCATGGTTTTCTTTTAGGATCTAAAATTGCTAATCATGGAAATATGGAGATTTCCCTAGGTAAATTGAAATAATTTAGGTTGTGAAACATGTCTGAAGAAAGAGGTTTCTTCAAATTAGTAAAAGGCATAGAATTTTGAATGTTCATTGAATTTTGGTGGTCATATGTGACGCTCCACCACATAATGAGACGGAGTGCACATGAGGTCAATTTTTAGTTATTGACATGTTATTAATGTGCAATAAAGTGGCTATCAAATACAAAAAACAGATTGAAAATCGGACAATTCTGTGCAAAGTTATTACAATTTGAAATGATAGACTACAGGAAGTGGCAAAATGAGAAACGGACAAGTTTATTTTCGTAACACGTTGTCAGAATGAGGGCTTGGGTATTTTCAAAACATATTTAAAAGCAAAAGGGATAAAAATTATGCCTTGATATTTCATTATAAGGTAGATAAACGAATATAGTTTAATAATTAATCAAAATCTCAAAATTGACAACTTGACCCCTACCTGCCTTTAGTGGCTCCTAGAGCAAAATTGGGTAACGTGCTAAGCGACTCATTTCGTGGCGGAGCGTCACATATTGGATTGTTTCCATGGCAACAGTGCATGAAATTAGAGTAATTTATAATTTTTTAGGCTTTACAAGTAATGCCCTTTCAATAATATGGCAAAACTTCTAACATGAGCTTGTAAACAAAACTTGATCAGTTTCGACCTCCATGACATATATGAAGGGTAGGCATGGGTCTAAAAGTGGCTATTATCATTTTTTTTTTAAATTGATAAATGCAAATATGGAGATTTTCCTGTGTAAACTTAAAGAATTAAGGTTGTAAAGCATGTCTACTAAAGCCTAGTAAAGGTCTACGACTGATCTACTCATTCTTCAGAAATTGTCTTTTTTGTTGTTGCCTATTATATAATACTTGACACTGACTTGACATTGTCAATGGTTGGGGCCTGTTAAGGCCTGTTCATTGTTGGTTCTTTGAAAGAAACCTCCCCTGGTGGAAAAAATGTGACAGAAGTGTAATACATTTATATATTGATCACTGAATGATCAGGCAGGAGTCTACTCATCATCATGTGATCTGACAGGAGTCTACGTGTACAACAAATCCAATGATATAACTAATTGACAGTCTGCACATTATTTTAAAAAACAACAACAACAGAAGTTTACACTTTATCCAATGATACAACAGAGATTCTGGACATTATTCAATAATATAGTAATATTATAACAGAGTCTACATTGATATATGTCATGCAATGATATGACAGAAGTCTATTCATTATCAAATTATATGACAGGAGTCTACTCACTATCAAATGATATGACAGTCTAAGTCTTCTCATTATCAAATGATATGACAGTCTAAGTCTTCTCATTATCAAATGATATGACAGAAGTCTTCTCATTATCAAATGATATGACAGAAGTCTTCTTACTATCAAATGATATGACAGAAGTCTTCTCACTATCAAATGATATGACAGAAGTCTTCTTACTTTCAAATGATGGGGGGCGGATAGCCTAGTGGTCAGAACATTGCGCTGGCAATTTGAAGACCCGGGTTCGAGTCCGGTCGAGGAAATTTTCTTCCTGGAGTTAACATCAGTGCTGACTCCACTCTCCCCAAAAGTCCTTCGGATGAGACTTTAAACCGAGGCCCCCGTGTGCGAACGCACGCAGAACATCTTGCGCACACGTTAAATCCTGTTCCGCTTTTCGTAAGAGTAGGCCATCATGTGCCGGTGGGAACAGATGACAATATTTACAAAACTGCATACACACGGGGACCGGATGAAAAAAAGCACATGATTGCTTATTCTGTTATCCTCGATATAAAAGAATAAATAAATAAATAAATAAATAAATAAATAAATAAATGATATGACAGAAGTCTACTCACTATCAAATGATATGACAGAAGTCTTCTTACTATTAAATGATATGACAGAAGTCTTCTATCAAATGATATGACAGAAGTCTACTCACTATCAATGATATGACAGAAGTCTACTCACTATCAAATGATATGACAGAAGTCTTCTCACTATCAAATGATATGACAGAAGTCTACTCACTATCAATGATATGACAGAAGTCTACTCACTATCAATGATATGACAGAAGTCTTCTCACTATCAATGATATGACAGAAGTCTTCTCACTATCAAATGATATGACAGAAGTCTTCTCACTATCAATGATATGACAGAAGTCTTCTCACTATCAATGATATGACAGAAGTCTTCTCACTATCAAATGATATGACAGAAGTCTTCTCACTATCAAATGATATGACAGAAGTCTTCTCACTATCAAATGATATGACAGAAGTCTTCTCACTATCAAATGATATGACAGAAGTCTTCTCACTATCAAATGATATGACAGAAGTCTACTCACTATCAAATGATACGACAGAAGTCTTCTCACTATCAAATGATATGACAGAAGTCTTCTCACTATCAAATGATACGACAGAAGTCTTCTCACTATCAAATGATATGACAGAAGTCTTCTCACTATCAAATGATATGACAGAAGTCTTCTCACTATCAAATGATATGACAGAAGTCTTCTCACTATCAAATGATATGACAGAAGTCTACTCACTATCAAATGATATGACAGAAGTCTTCTCACTATCAAATGATATGACAGAAGTCTTCTCACTATCAAATGATATGACAGAAGTCTTCTCACTATCAAATGATATGACAGAAGTCTTCTCACTATCAAATGATATGACAGAAGTCTTCTCACTATCAAATGATATGACAGAAGTCTTCTCACTATCAAATGATATGACAGAAGTCTTCTCACTATCAAATGATATGACAGAAGTCTTCTCACTATCAAATGATATGACAGAAGTCTTCTCACTATCAAATGATATGACAGAAGTCTACTCACTATCAATGATATGACAGAAGTCTACTCACTATCAAATGACATGACAGAAGTCTACTCACTATCAAATGACATGACAGAAGTCTACTCACTATCAAATGACATGACAGAAGTCTACTCACTATCAAATGACATGACAGAAGTCTACTCACTATCAAATGACATGACAGAAGTCTACTCACTATCAAATGATATGACAGAAGTCTACTCACTATCAAATGACATGACAGAAGTCTTCTCACTATCAAATGATATGACAGAAGTCTACTCACTATCAAATGATATGACAGAAGTCTACTCACTATCAAATGACATGACAGAAGTCTTCTCACTATCAAATGATATGACAGAAGTCTACTCACTATCAAATGATATGACAGAAGTCTACTCACTATCAAATGATATGACAGAAGTCTTCTCACTATCAAATGATATGACAGAAGTCTTCTCACTATCAAATGATATGACAGAAGTCTTCTCACTATCAAATGATATGACAGAAGTCTACTCACTATCAAATGATATGACAGAAGTCTTCTCACTATCAAATGATATGACAGAAGTCTTCTCACTATCAAATGATATGACAAAAGTCTTCTCACTATCAAATGATATGACAGAAGTCTTCTCACTATCAAATGATATGACAGAAGTCTACTCACTATCAAATGATATGACAGAAGTCTTCTCACTATCAAATGATATGACAGAAGTCTTCTCACTATCAAATGATATGACAGAAGTCTTCTCACTATCAAATGATATGACAGAAGTCTGGGAATGTCTACTCATTGTCTACTGATATTCTAGCCAATCACTGGTAAAATAGCGGCCTTCACCAAATGACAAAGCTGTCTGACAGGAATCTAAACAATGTTTAACAACAACAACAACAACAACAACAAGTTTTCTGCACTCTTGATATGATCAAGACCATGTCACCAGCTGTCACCTCCAACACACCGACATTATCTTACAGTTTACACTAAGACAGGTTCAGACATCACAATCACTCCCCAATCTGACTGCAAAGTCAAGGATAATTATTCAGATTTATTCCTCTGAAGTTGGAGTATGGCTTCCTATATGGCGAGGTATTTGAAAACAGTCATGAATACACGCAAACTTCTCATCCAGTGTACAGTTTCAATCTCACACAGTGATTCCCAGGTGGGATGAGTGAGTCAGAGTGCACATACTGGGTGATCCCCAGGGTGTTAAGCTGGGGAACACACAACGACAACAACATTAAGATTATAAACTATACACCACCACTTCACTTCTTCTTCCTCCCTACCTCCCCCCAGAAGCCATTCAGGCACAGTACTTAGATCAGTTCACTAAATTCTTCCTTTTTTTTAAGGAGGGAGGGGGGGGGGGGAGAGGGGGCTACTCTAACTTAAAAAAATAAACTTTTTTTTAGACAAAAAACCCTCAACAACAAACAAACAAAAAAACAACAACCCCTGTGCTAGTGATGTGGCTGATAATTTATATATATAGGGTCTGGTTGACCACAAGATCTTCTCTGATGTGTGATGGTTTGTTTTGTGCTGTTTGGGGGAATGTAATGTAGGATTGACAGTCTGTCTGTCTGTGTGTGTGTGTGTGTGTGTGTGTGTGTGTGTGTGTGTGTGTGTGTGTGTGTGTGTGTGTGTGTGCACATGGATAACATACATGTCACTGTGTGTGTGTGTGTGTGTGTGTGTGTGTGTGTGTGTGTGTGTGTGTGTGGTGTGTGTGTGTGTGTTCACATACACATATAGTGATATACATGTCACTCTGTGTGTGTGTGTGTGTGTGTGTGTGTGTGTGTGTGGTGTGTGGTGTGTGGTGTGTGGTGTGTGGTGTGTGTGTGTGTGTGTGGTGTGTGTGAGTGCCCCAGCCCACAAGCATGCATATGTACATACACATGCCGAAAAACTGCAATAGCAAGAAAAGGAAGATACATCGCATTATATTCCGTTGTACCCAAGTTTCTAATCTGTAAAAACTACTTAATTAGGCCTCTACTTCAACAGTAGCCTAGTACTTCAGAGTGACTTCCTGGACACAATATGGATATAATACCTTTTTCTGGTTTAATCAATTAAACTTCGATTTCATTTATTATAATTTTTACTTGATTTCATTTTGATCCACTGCGTTTGATGGGTCTTCTTCACTCGGTTACTTAAAGCAACACAGTTTTAAAAGTATCTAACAACACATGGCAACATACGCAACTCGGATAAACGATCGAGCGTCTTTCGTGCGCCTATGATTGATTCTGTTGCTCTCGTAGGCCTACTACCAGTTGACAATCTTAACTTACCAACACATTGGCATCGTCGCTGATCTTCTCCACTCTCAACCGGGCAGTTCCCGAAAGGACTTTGTTGGCGAAGTCAACCTCAAGGTCCAGATGAATGTCCACAACCATACACAGATCAGGACGAGAGAAAGAACAGGGATCGTTGGGAATGGAACGGGCTGCCATGATTCTCAAGCGCCGGTGCGTGTATGAATGACGTTAGGCTATGCTACGCAAGCCGAGGCCGACAAGCACGGGTAGGCTAGGCTACCTTTGACCTGTCTAAGGTCAAGGCAAAAACAGTTCGATTATGGCTACTCTCCACATATAAGTGAAGGTTGTTTCGTGTGTTTTTTTCAAATAAACTTTCTGTAGATCGGATTGATAGGCATGGTAGTGAAAAAAGAACAGGAAAACAAGAAAAGCGAAAACAAGACATGGACAGAGGCACAGAAGAAGGCATTTGTTTGTTATGTAGTGTTGAATGATAGGTAACGAGTGCTCTAATTATCAGGCTTTATGCACCCCTGTGTGATCGCGCGCGCGAGTGTGTGTGTGTGTGTGTGTGTGTGTGTGGGTGTGTGTGTGAGTGTGAGTGTGTGTGTGTGTGTGTGTGTGTGTGTGTGTGTGTGTGTGTGTGTGTGTGTGTGTGTGTGTGTGTGTTTTAAAATCTAATTCTTTTATTTCAAGGATAATGGAATAAGCACTCGTGTGCTTTTTCACATCCAGTCCCTGTGTGTGTGTGTGTCAAGTCAAGTCAAGTCAAGTCAAAATGATCTTTATTGAGGGTAAAATATTAAGTTTACACAACTTTTTTTCATCCTGCCCTCACAAAAAAAAATCATGTAAATTGACTTCTAAAACATTCAAAGACAAATATCAACCTTTGTTGAAAAACTAAAATAAATCAGAATTACTTTCCAACAAATCTCTCAAGATAAAAAACAAAACAAAAAACAAACCCAAGACAGTACAACATAAGCTCACATCATACATACAAATGATACAAATACTATATAACATGGGCATGAATAACAACAAGCAGCCAAATATGAGGTAGTATCAAACATAAATGCGGACTATAGTTTGTCCATCAAATGTTTCTTCAAAAGTTTCTTAAACATTTGTTTTGAAGGAACTGATTTTAGAAAAGGGGGTAGACTATTCCACAATGTTCTTCTTGAATAAGCAAGGCTTGATTTATAGAGATTATTATGGGGCCTGGGCAGTAACAGTCTATGGGTAGGCCTATTTTTATTGACAGCAAATTTTTCCACAATTTTCTTTGGGGCTTTTCCGTTTAATATATTGAACATACATAGATACTTGTTGAACTGCAGTCTGTCTTTGAGTGGAAGAATGTCTAGTTCTTTGTAGTTGGTGGTGGTCAGCGTATTAGGATTCAATCGGATTAGTTTAACAGCTCTTTTATGTAGGCGGTTTATATGCTTTAGGTTTGTTTCACTTGCACTGTCCCATAAGGTAGAAACATAGTTTATAAGAGATAGAATATGGGCGTGAAAAAATAGTTTTCGTGACTGTAAATTTAGAAAATTTTTGATTTTTCTAAGTTGATACAATCTTACTGAGATTCGTTTTCCTAATGTGGCTATGTGATCAGACCAAGACAAATCGTTGTCGATTACTGCACCTAGTACTTTGTGTGAGACTACTTCTTCAATTTGTTGTGTGTGTGTGTGTGTGTGTGTGTGTGTGTGTGTGTGTGTGTGTGTGTGTGTGTGTGTGTGTGTGTGTGTGTGTGTGTGTGTGTGTGTGTATTTTTTAAAAAAATCTAATTCTTTGATTCCAAGGATAATGGAATAAGCACTCGTGTACTTTTTCACATCCAGTCCCTCTGTGTGTGTGTGTGTGTGTGTGTGTGTGTGTGTGTGTGTGTGTGTGTGTGTGTGTGTGTGTGTGTGTGTGTGTGTGTGTGTGTGTGCGTGCGTGCGTGCGTGCGTGCGTGTGTGTGTGTGTGTGTGTGTGTGTGTGTGCGTGCGTGCGTGCGTGCGTGCGTGCGTGTGTGTGTGTGTGTGTGTGTGCGTGCGTGCGTGCGTGCGTGCGTGCGTGCGTGCGTGCGTGCGTGTGTGTGTGTGTGTGTGTGTGTGTGTGTTCAATTTCTTTTAACGTCTTTTCACAAATTGTGATATTAGACGGAAATGTGGGAGAGAGAGATAAAGACAAAGAAAGACAGAGGGGGAAGGGTGCGTGAATGTCAGGGGAAGAGGGTGTAGTTGGTAATGTATGGAAGATGGAATTTCAGAGGATCAATAGGGCCTACACGTGGATTGATAAAAAAAAAAAAAAAAAAAAACCTTAACATTACTTACCTAATAAACTACAATGACCAAAAAGGAAAATGCAGTTGTAACAATTCTTAACAAAAACAGTAATTCCAAAGAAAAAATGTGAGGTAATTTCACCTGAGAAAAAAGTCGTAATTAGCTTCCCCCCCCTCCCCCCCCCCCCCCAAAAAAAAAAAGAAACACCACCAACAATAACAACAAATAATTATTTTTTAAAAAAAATAATAAAAGCTATCCCTCTCAACAACACAAGAAAAGAAGAAAAAAAAAAATCAAACATAAACAAAAGAGCAACCAACCCCCAAAACAAGAACGAGAATTCCCAACAATAGCAACGAGAAGCCAGTTATGAACATTATCACCCCCCTCTCCCTTCCCCAAGAAACAACCAAAATAAACAATAGGTATAACAAAAATTCCTGTGAACAGGAGACCTATTGAAACCCCCAAAAGTACAAGCAGGAAAGAAAAAAAAATGGTTTAGAGTGTCTTTAAAGTCCAAAGCAATCACAATAACAAACCAACTGGACTATGCATCAGCGATTTAAAAAAGACATACATAAGTGGCAGACTGTTAAATATAGCTGATGGAGAAGATGCCATCAAAACGGGAATGTGCCCTTTTAAACTGCAGCATGTTAATATATGATCTACCGTTATATTATTACCGCATATGCAAAATGCATTTCCAGCATATTTTGTCTTGAAGCTATTCAATTTCCATCTACAAGCTAAGGAAACAATCTGCTTTGAACAATATATATCACGTTCTCGAGTTTTAACAAATGACTCAAATTTCCGTAGTTCTTTGTGTGCATCTAGACAGCCCAGCCTTCTTTCCTCACAATGAAATAAATTTCGTTGTGATTTTATTATGATATGATAACACTCTTGTAGTGAAAATGGGAGTACTAATTGTGTCACCTCTGATGAACCCTTTGCTCCTTTTTTTGCTAGGATGTCAACTTTTTCATTGTAGTAAAAACCACTGTGAGATGGAATCCAACAGAAAGTTAATTCTGAGCCCTTTAAAGACAAAAGATGAATCAAATGGCAAATTTCAATGACAACTTCAGATCTAACTTTTGTTTGCAAAGAACTAATGGCATTAATTACTGATTTAGAGTCTACACAAAATAGAATTTGAAAAATGGTTTTAGGAAAACTGACGAAAAAATGTAGAGCCATCAATATTGCAACTAGTTCCGCTGTAAATATTGATATACCTTCACCAAGATGAAATTGGTTTTCGGATTTTAGATCTGGTATAACATAAGCAGCACCAGCGTTATTGTTTAGTACTGAGCCATCTGTAAACACTTTTAAATGATTAGGATAGTTGTCTTCCAAATGAATCTTGGCATGAGAAGATACTAAATTTATATTGTCCTTTTTCGCTATATCAATGTAATTGATATCAAACATTGCTCTATTTAATTCCCAGAAGGGAATAGGGGACAGTGCATCCCGTTGTGCTACATTTCCTGTTAGATCTAACCCACAATTTGTAAAAACGTTAGATGTGTATGTTCTCAAGGTGGTATGTGATGATATACATCTTGCTCTCTTAGGAAAATCGTTATCAGATTTAAGATTAATCACGGATTTCAGATCATTTTGAACAGACAAACTTCGCAACAAAAATTTACTACAAGCAACACTCCTATAATCTTCCAAAGGTAAAACCCCTGACATACTGTATGTTTTTAAACAAGAGGCATGGATAGGTAGGCCTAGAGCAAGTTTATATGCCCTGCAGTCTATGCTTTGGAGTTTTTTCAAAAGATATTTTGGGGCACTAAAAAAAAACTTCCTGGGCAAAAGTTAATTTCGAACGAATTAAAGATGTTGAAAGATGCAACAAGGTAAAAATATCTTGCCCCCATGGCTGTTTACTGACAATTTTCAAAATGTTCAAGCTTTTTCTTGCTTTAGTTAAAATATATTCAATATGTTTATGCCATGTTAATTTTGATGTTAGAAAAACTCCAAGGAATTTAACTACTTCTTTATAGTGTAAAATACCACCATTTATTTTAAAACTTGGCATTTCCCTTGGATTTGCTCCATTATTAAAGAGCATCATGTGAGTCTTATCATTTGAAAGCTGTAATCCATTTTCGGTCATATACTTAGCTATAGCATTTAAATCGTTTTGATACAATTTTTTAGTGTAATTCAGAGACCTAGCAGGCGTGTTCTTTTTCATCGCAACTTTCATCCATACACATATATCATCGGCATATTGAGATAATTCTACATTTTTTGAAAGATTGTCTGGCAGGTCATGCATTAAGATATTAAATAACATGGGAGCAATAACGGAACCTTGTGGAATACCCATTTGTAGTGATCTTGTAGATGAATATGTAGTTCCTACTTTAGCCTGAATTTTTCTGTTTTCTAGAAAACTTTTAATGAAACCATACATCTGCCCTGACAAACCAATATTCTGGAGTTTATATAGTAAACGTGAATGCCATACCTGGTCATAAGCCTTAGTTATGTCAAAAAATGTTGCTAACAAACATTTCCGCCTTGCAAACTGATATTTGACCTGAGTTGTCAGCTTTACTAAATGATCAATAGAAGATCTACCTTTTCTGAATCCTGCTTGATTTACGGGAATAATTTTCTTCTTTTCACAGTAATATACAAGTCTGTTTAAAACAATTTTTTCTAACAGTTTACAGACACAAGACGTAAGTGCTATGGGCCTATAACTATTCACATTTGTTTTTGGTTTACCGTCTTTATGCACAGGGACAATAACTGACTGTTTCCAAACTTGAGGTAATACACCACTCTCCCAACATTTTTGAAAAATATTGTAGAGAATGTGTATCCACTTGTCTGACAAGTGTTTAATCATTTCATTTGAAATGGCATCGATTCCGACTGATGTTTTCTTGTTTGGTAAGGATGAGATAGCATCTTTTATTTCTTGTACGGTTAATGGAGCATTGATGTAATGGCTATTATCAGAAACAGTGTCGACAAGACCACCTGATTTCTCTCTTTGAGCTCTGTATATTCTTTGAGCTGGAGATAAGCCATCGAGTCTACTTGTGTTGGAAAAAAAATCAGCAAATGCTTCTGCTTTTTCCCTTAAAGAAGGAAGTAAATTGTTTTCTAACTGAATTGGATAATCTGGAAATTTTAAGCCATTTTTCATTATGTTTAGTTGTCTCCACATCTTCTTGGTATCCTTATGATTCGAGACTTCAGAATTGCAAAATGTTGTCCAGTAAGTTTTCTTAGCTTGTTCTATTACTCGGTTGCATATAATATTAGCATTTTTCATGGCCTTGTGATTTTCAATCGATTTATCTTTATTGTACAATTTGAACATTCGTTTTTTTTCATTTACTGCTTTTTCACAGTCGACATTCCACCATACATTGCCTAAATTACTATAATTTTTCGTAGCTTTTGTATTTAGTTTTGGAATTGTTTTATTGGCCACGTTCAAAACGGAATTGCAGAAAGAATTGTACATTATGTCAATACTATCATCGCAAGATGTATTTACAACTAAATTCTGTAAGGTGTTTGTGAATGAGGGCCAGTCTGCTTTCTTATAATTGTATTTTGGAATGAAGTCCGGATCAGTGCTTTCTATGTTAAACTTTTCATTAATCTTGATAGAGATTGGAACATGATCGCTACCTAATGTTTCATCATATGTTTTCCATGAGTGCGACAACACTAACTTTGGAGAAACTAATGTGAGATCTATAGCAGTCGGCCTATGTGTGGACACATCGGGGATTCTGGTGTAGGACCCATCGTTAAGCAAAACTAAGGGCGAGTCTACTATATTTTCAACAAGCTGGTTATTAGTAATGTGAATACAACCTTTTTCCCAAAACGGTGAGTGACTGTTAAAATCACCGCCTATAATCCATTTTTGCTGGTCGTTTATAGATCTCAGCCAATCAGTGTTATCATTATCAGGACCTTTAGGTAGATAAACAGACACACAGTTGATGGTGAGAGATTCCGAAAACTGTACAGTAACAGCACATGATGAAACATTTGTTATGTTTTCTGGCACAGGAGACTGTACTGTGTGTGTGTGTGTGTGTGTGTGTGTGTGTGTGTGTGTGTTAAATATGGAAAGTACATAATTATTTTCATTTGCTTTTTCCCCGTGGTAGGCTACTACAGACAGCTGAGAACCCCGATGAGTAGAGGAAGCTGGTTGGAGAATCTTCAGTGGTGCCCCAACTGTCCACTTGACTACAAGATAGACGGTCGCTAGAGCTGAGTGGTTTAGGGCGTTCGACTCAGTCGTGCGTTCGAATCTCGGGGGTAGGCCTATCTGGTGAATTAAGGGAGTGGGTTTTTGTCATCTTCCAGGACAACTTCAAATGTAAAACCGCCAGTGCCTTAATTCCCTCCCTGTATATACACATACAGAAGATCTAATGGACACGTTGAAGATCCCCTAGTTCATGTCAGCATTCGGTGAGTTACGGAAACACGAATATTATACTCACGGTGGGCAAAAAACGGTCGCTTTGGCAAACAATTTTGATTATACCATTTTAGTGAACCTCGGAGCTGTAGCTGAGGATCGAGAAAAAAAAAAGTAACTGAATCCGTGTCACAAGTGCCACTGGTCTCAACATTATTTATCTTCACTTTGGCTTTTATGTGTGAGTCTATTATACAGTCATTGCGATCGTTTCTTGCTCTTTATTTTGTTGTTGTTTTGGGGTGGGGTGGTGGTTTTTTTTCCTTCCTCCATAATAATTCCTGCACTGCCCTCTCAAATCACAATCAACTGCTTAAGGACTGGATGTGTTTCTCTCATTGAAACCAACTTGTTGTGTCACTGCACACCTTTACAAACTCTTCCTAAATCACTGAGCCAAAGATTGTTCCACTGTGCATGTGAAGTTCCTGTTATGGTCCAGAGTTCTCTGCAGCCTTCTTGATTCAAATCCTGCACATTAATTTTTTATATACCACGCTCTTGTTAATGTTCCATAAACTGACAGCTTTCTGTAGTCAACATTGCAATAGACAGTGCTGAATTGTTCATGCAGAGGCATGCACACATGCGCGCGAGCGCGCGCGCACACACACACACACACACACACACACACACACACACACACACACACACACACACAAAACCAAACAACAAACAAATTACCCAACAACAACAACCTCCAAAACAAAACAGCCCAACAACAACAAAAAACAAAACAACAAACAAAACCGAAAAAAACCACCAAAAATAAGACAAGAAAAACAAGAAGATGACAGGAAAAAAAGAACATGGCAGAAACAAAGAGATGGTTAGAAAAGAAAGAATTCCTTGTACAGAATTTCAAGAAGATGGGATACTCCCCCATTTTTTTTTTTTTTTTTAGGAAGATAGGATACTGTTTACAGGGACAGGCCCCCGGTATCCCCGCTGGGAATGGGAAAAGTTATACGTTTGAAACTCATACAAAGAAGCGACTTGCTGCCTCTCTCAGAGCTGGGAAAGCTGTCCATAACAAAACATATCACAAGAAGTCTTTCTAGGTCAAATTCAGTCACTAATGAAATGTTTGTAGACTCCAACAAAGGCTTTTC
Organism: Stramonita haemastoma; assembly: GCA_030674155.1. Classification (NCBI taxonomy): domain Eukaryota; kingdom Metazoa; phylum Mollusca; class Gastropoda; order Neogastropoda; family Muricidae; genus Stramonita; species Stramonita haemastoma. Next base: position 16,452,798 of record CM060332.1, read on the forward strand.
CAAAAGAGTGCAGCAGCTGTTTTCACTCCTGTTTACTCAAACTTATAGCAATGATTTATTTACAAAATGCAGTTTCATCTGTTCAGGTCAAGACTGCCTCAGGCATCCCACTGGGATCACAGCGAAGTTGATGTTGGTTATTTACCACTTAGTTGAAAAAAGAAACTATTCTAGCTTACACTGTTAAAGAACTCGTAAATACCATGTATCCCAGTCACATGAAAATTTGTACACATGGGTCAGTATGTAAAGGAAATGCCTGGTATGATTTCGTAATTCCTTCCCTAAAAATAGACAAAATAAATTACTCATGCTGTCTTGGGAAAGGATTTTATTTTGGGGGGGAATAGTAGGCTATGCCATTCTAAGGGCTTCGAGTTTATGTGATACTGCCATCACATTTTTTTTTTCTGTTAGCAGTATGTGTGTTAGCTCAAAAGCTACATTGCTTAGCTTTCAAGCCTGCGAGTCGAAAGCTAAAATGTTTTTATTTTTTGAAATAAACTACCTCACGTGTGTGTGTGTGTGTGTGTGTGTGTGTGTGTGTGTGTGTGTGTGTGTGCGTGCGTGCGTGCGTGCGTGCGTGCGTGCGTGCGTGTGTGGGTGTGTGTGTGTGTGTGTGTGTGTGTGTGTGTGTGTGTGTGTGTGTGTGTGACAATTGCAAGATGAATCGTGTTAGACTTTTGCAGGGTTCCTTCACATTCTGGTATTTACTGGAACGACACAGCAGGTTATTTTGCAAAGGAAGGTGATTTGTGGAATTTCTCATAAACTAATTCAAGACGAGATGCTTTTGAAATAAATGCAACATGAAAAAGCTACATGCTATTTGTACATCTTCCCAAGAAGTGTGACATATTGATTCATCCTCCACGTAATTCGAGTCTGATTTGCAAAGTTCTTTTGAATTCCTGAAAAATTAAATATTCCCCAAAAGTAGCGTGTCATGTCATGTCATGTCTGTCTGTGGTCCCTTCTGAGACATAGGCCACCAACCAGCTGTCTCCAGGCATCTCGGTCCTGGGCTAGGCGTTCCAGTTGTCCCCACGTCTTGCCCATCTTTTTCGCATCTGCATCCAGATCCCGGCACCAGGTATTTCTAGGCGGCCCTCTCTTTCTTTTCCCTTGTGGATTCCAGGTGAGAGCTTGGCGATGGATAGGACACACCCTACGGAAACCTGTATCCAGCATCACAAGACAAAGTAGCGTGTACTTGCTCCCATTCACTATCTCGTGAGCATAGGCCTATTCTTTTTTTTAATGTTCTCCATTGAAATCTTTGTATTAATTATCTTTGTAATACATTATTATTATTATTATTATTATTATTATTATTATTATTATTATTATTATTATTATTATTATTATTATTATTATTGTCTGATTTGTATACTGTGGCTTTGACAATGAATCAGTAAAGTCTGTTGACATGTATGGATGTAGACACCTTAAGTCATTGACATAGCTATAGTTATTTCTCGATCTACCTTTAATGAATTCGTTATTGTAGGATCTCTTCTCAGTCGCTTCGATTCAACCCCAAGTCGCCTTCTATCTTTCCCCCGCCACCACCTTTCCTCTTTATCCTGTTTATATGTTTTTGTTTATATTTGGTTTGTTGTTGTTGCTGTATTTTGTTTTGTATATTATAATTAGTTTCCTGGTTTGTTGTTGTTTGTTTGCTTGTTTGTTGTTTGTTTTCGTGTTTGTTGTTTGTTTGTTTGTTTGTTTCTAGAGTTTCATATCACGAGGAGTAAATAGACTTTGAACCGATCAACAAAACAAAACAAAACAAAAAAAAAAGGAGCTCAGTACAGTTTCACTCCTTCCTGGTCGTAAACAATACGATTTCTGGAAAACTGATAAGAAGCCGGCTCTGTATGTAGTCAATTCCTGGCTTTAGAAAACGACAGCCCTCGACCTGTCTTGTTCAGTAGCCTACTTCTTTCGAAATTTTAGATGTTATGCTTGATGTTTTCTAACTTTTCTTAAACAGAACATCTTGCGCACACGTTAAATCCTGTTCCGCTTTTCGTAAGAGTAGGCCATCGTGTGCCGGTGGGAACAGATGACATGATTTACAAAACTGCATACACACGGGGACGGATGAAAAAAAGCATATGATTGCTTATTCTGTTATCCTCGATATAAAAAAATAAATGAATAAATAAATAAATAAATAAACTACCGCTGAAAAGATATGACCTTTGTGCCTGTCTTTCTATCTATCTCTCAGCAAATCAATTGTACGACTCAAAGTGAAAATATAAAAAAATAGAACCTAAAGAGACTTCCCCCTCCTCCCTTAAAAGACACCAAACAGAACATCCCCAAAGCTTCCTAAAATATAGGCTAATGTTGTTTTCAAAGTTTTATTTGGTTGGATAATTTTCCAGGAAGTTTCAAGTAATTTAATCTATTTTTATCTAAAAGTTTGATTGGATATTGTCGAACACGCCCACAGTGGTAGCCTATATTACTGAAGGTCAAGGATGTTGTGATGTACACTGTGCCAACAGCTGACAAAATGGCGAGTCGAAGGGCCATCGCTGGTTGCCGATATCATCTTTGTCAAATGAATCTCTTCAATAGAATCCACAATCCCAGTTCCCTTATCTCTCGCAGTTTTCATGCTGAGGTATGTATCTTTTTGACTTTTTGGGGGGTTAGATTCTTCATTTAACAACATAAGACTGGTCGAAGTTTAATTTCAATGTGAGTAACTACCCTTTGTATTCGGTTAGCCTAGGTAAGAAACCTGTATTGCACTGATAAGTAATTGGGTCATTCTTCGCTTACCTTTGCTCGGACAAACTTACAAACACGATAACCGTTTGAAAAAAAAGCCCTTTCAATGACTAGGAGTGTGTAATCAACGTTTTGATACATGAAGTGTGTAATCAACGTTTCGACACATTGATTTATGTCTGTTTTTGAGTAGTTTTTGGTCAGACGATCGATACATGTGTACATGTATGCATTTGGATCATCAGGGTCAAGATTTTGAGGCATACTTCAGACACAACTTAAGCGATTTTACTTTTTATGCCCCATTTGTTTCTATCCTTTTTTCTGTCATCGTTGAAAATTTCTAATTTCTTTTTGATGTTGGTCAGGTCCTTTACTTGCACAGTCTCTTAATTATTTAACTTAACGCAGAACATCTTGCGCACACGTTAAATCCTGTTCCGCTTTTCGTAAGAGTAGGCCATCGTGTGCCGGTGGGAACAGATGACAATATTTACAAAACTGCATACTGCATACTGCATACACACGGGGACCGGATGAAAAAAAGCACATGATTGCTTATTCTGTTATCCTCTATATAAAAGAATAAATAAACTTGCTGTGCTCTGACAGTTTCTTAACCTTCATCACATCTTGGCCATTTGTAAGGGTCAGGAGAAAAGTCATTATAAAAAGTTATTGCAAGTTAGGAAATAAAATTTTAAAGAATTATTTAATAATACACTGAGTAAGATGATGTCAGAGTATAAAGTTTGTTACTGTAATAGTTAAATAGCTAGTAGAGGTACGTAAAAGTATCCCTAATAATTTTAGTTCCCCCCAAAACACCCCCTTACAACTTTAGACTGTATCCCAGGAACCACATGGAGGTGAAAAAAAAGCCTGCCAATGTTAAAGATAATACAAACAATGATCGAAGTTCATCTTAGATGAATATGATCATATACACTAGAAAATTGATAGAATGTAGTATTATACACATATAAATCAGGAAAATGAGAAATCAAAAGGGGGTGTGGCATTCATGTGGCACGTGGGTCTAGGTGATCCAGAAATGGGTGGAACACAAGGAAGATGACTAAAACCGCAATACCAGCCACAAAGTATGAACTGTAAAAACTCATCCCCTTTCATATATGTTGCATCAATATTCAAACTGCTCACATTCACTTGACACATCATCTGCTTCACCCACCTCCTTTCCCTCTTCTTTGCTGACATGCTGATTCAACTCCCCCCCCCTGCCCCCCCCCCCCCCCCCCCCACACACACACACACCCTCTCCCCCCTCTCTTAAAAAAACTTGAATCATTATTGTCTTTCCATTCATCAGTGTCAGAACATTGATTCAGTCTGAAGCATTTTGATAACTTCAGCAAGATCGAAACATTTTTGTTGTCTTTAATCGCGCTTTGTTGTTGGTAAGGTGAAGTATCAGACCCCATGGGTCCAGTCACAACCCCACTTCACAAACAACCAGAAAACATTTATGATATGTTCTGATTACTGAATCATTGCTTTCAGCGAACAAAGAAGCCAGTAATGCTATTATTAGTGTATAATGTCATTATGATGCTATTTCTAGTCCCTGAATCGAAAAATGTCTAAAACTCAGATTCCCGGTTGGGAATGTTCAGGCAGAGAGAGTTAATCAATATTATTTATACTTTCTTTCAGTACTTCATTTTTGTCTACGGGGTTCTTTAAGGTCAGTAGGTCAGTAGGTGCTCCGTTGATATTACTTGTTAGTCTGTTCCAAAGACTGGTTACTCAATTGCTAAAAGTAGACTTTCTTGTCCTTGTTCTGAAATGTTGTTTAAATATATTGTCAGTGCTGTTTCTTGTTGTGTCTATACTTTGAGTCTAGAAAAAAAGTGTTCTTTATTCAGATGATCAAACCCATTAAATTTCTTGTATGTCTGTATCAAATTCCATCTCACTCCTCTTGCCTCTCTCTCTCTCTCTCTCTCTTTCTCTCTCTCTCTCTCTCTCTCTCTCTCTCTCTCTCTCTCTCTCTCTCTCTCTCTCTCTCTCTCTCTCTCTCTCTCTCTCTCGCTGGCAATTTGAAGACCCGGGTTCGAGTCCGGTCGAGGAAATTTTCTTCCTGGAGTTAACATCAGTGCTGACTCCACTCTCCCCAAAAGTCCTTCGGATGAGACTTTAAACCGAGGCCCCGTGTGCGAACGCACGCAGAACATCTTGCGCACACGTTAAATCCTGTTCTGCTTTTCGTAAGAGTAGGCCATCGTGTGCCGGTGGGAACAGATGACAATATTTACAAAACTGCATACACACGGGGACCGGATGAAAAAAAGCACATGATTGCTTATTCTGTTATCCTCGATATAAAAGAATAAATAAAATCTCTCTCTCTCTCTCTCAACCTCTCTCTCTCTCTCTCTCAACCTCTCTCTTTCTTTTTGCATCTATTGGTATCCATGATTGTGTGTGTTCACTTGTATCAATTGCTTTGGATTTAAAATTTTTTTTTTTTTTTTAAATAAAATAATTTCTTTTTACTTTTTTCTTTTCTTTTCTTTTGAGGGCTGGATGAAAAAAAGTCTTGTTACTTAATCTATAACCCTCGTAAAATAAAATTGCGTTTGCATTTGCGTTTGCCTTCAGTGATGGCATTGGTAGGTATTTCAATCTTTCTTGGTAGGAATAGTCTTTTATTTAAAAAAAAAATTCTTGTTGCTCTTCTCTGAACTCTTTCAAGAGCATGTGACTGTTTTATTCGTGTTGGGTATCATACTCAAGTCATTCGGATGAGACTATAAACCAAGGTCCCATGTGTGAATGCACGCAGAAAATCTTGTGCACATGTTAAAAACATGTTTTGCTTTTCAGAAGAGCAGGACATTGTGTGTCAGTAGGAGCGGATGACAAAAAACCAAAACAAAACCCCAGCATGCACACAGGTGTTGACTGTTGTGTTTAGACACCATCCCTACAGAAAGAGTGGGGAATTAGAGTTCCCAGGGCAGTTCAGGGCTGTATATGGCAATGTTTTGGCAGCTCCTGTGATGGCACTGGAGCCATTTGTATCAATTGGCGATTGCCTCTCCAATGGACCATTCCAGTGACATGGGGGGGAGGGGGGTCTACTGCATGGGTAACAGCTTGCCCTTCATACTTACTTACCCAGGCCTTGTGCTCTAGATTCTAGAGATCAACTCCATAGTCTTCCGAGACTGACAGATGCCAACCTCAACCATACCCTGTCACCATATTGCATAATAGGTCTCATCAATGTTTTATATGGTCATAAAAAAGTAACCTTGTCTAGAAAGGTAAATCATGCTCTCTTTATTATTCCAGTTATTTGGTTGACTTTGTTTACACTGTTAATCACAACACGTGTTTGTCAAATAATAACCTTTTGTCAAATGTCACACCTAGATGGTTTACCTCCTCACATTTTGATATTTTTTGTATTGTTGTCTCCAATATTTATTATGTACTCTTTATGTGGATATCCATCGTAACAAAACTGCTGAACTGACACCGTAGAATAAGAAAATTAAGAGCACTGTTAACATCATCAAAAACATCCACAGATGCTATAGCCAAGTGGTTAAGACCAGCTTTCTACTCCATGGGTCCGTGAAGTTGTGGGTTCGAATCTCAGCAGCATCTGGTGTATTAAGGGTGGGAATTTTTACCATCACTCAGGTCGGCTTCAAGTGCAGATCTGCTAGTGCCTTAATTCACTTTGAGTATAAAATACACATGCAGAAGATCATATGCACACGTATTTAAAAATCCAGTTATTCATTGTCAGTATTCTGTGGGCTCAGTGGTTTACGAAATCATGAACATACCCAGCATACACACCTAAAGACAGAACACGGCTACCATCATGGTGGGTAAAAACGGTCACATACGCAAAATCTCACCGTTGATGAACCTCGGAGCTGTAGCTGAAGAACCCCCAAACCCCCAATAAAACAAGAGCGTCCCTGACCCAACTTCGCCTGTTTCAGATGCTGCCTCATGGGCGGTTCGGGTTCCTGTTTGACATTGACGGTGTGATCGTCCGTGGGAAGAAGTTGCTGCCTTCAGCTCGCGAGGCCTTTCAGCTGTTGACCGATCAACATGGCCGCTTCCAGGTGCCGGCCCTCTTCGTCACCAACGCCGGCAACGCCCTGCGCTCCAAAAAAGCGCACCAGCTGTCCCAGTGGCTGGAAATCGAGGTGAGTCCTTGGTGGTGGTGGTGGTGGTGTTGGTGGTGGTGGTGGTGGTGGAGGTGGTGGTGCCCAGTGGTGGTGGTGGTGGTGGTGGTGGTGGTGGTGGTGGTGGTGGTGGTGGTGATGATGATGATGATGATGATGATGATGATGATGATGATGATGATGATGATGATGATGACGACAATGATGACTTGTAGTGGTATGATGAATCATGATGATGATGATGACTGTGGTGGTGGTGCTGTTCTTGTGGTGATTTGTCTTATTTAGTTGAGTATTTTTGTGGTGTGTAGTTTCATTTTGGCCGGGGGGGGGGGGGGGGGGGTATTGTTTGGATGCTTTTTTTTTTAAATTAGCCAGAGACAGGTGCCTGTTGACCTACTGTACTGAAGACAGGTAGTTGACCTACTGACTGAGACAGGTGTGTTGACCTATTGACTGAAGACAGGTGCATCAACCTACTGACTGAAGACAGGTGTGTTGACCTACTGACTGAAGACAGGTGTGTTGACCTACTGACTGAAGACAGGTGTGTTGACCTACTGACTGAAGACAGGTGTGTTGACCTACTGACTGAAGACAGGTGTGTTGACCTATTGACTGAAGACAGGTGCATCAACCTACTGACTGAAGACAGGTGTGTTGACCTAACTGACTAAAGACTGGTGTGTGTCAACCTACTGACTGAAGACAGGTACGTCAACCTATTGACCCAAAGACAGGTGTGCATTGACCTATGACCGAAGACAGGTTTCGTTTTTACCTGCTGGCGGTGAAGCGAGGATGCGGTGGTGATGTCTCACAGCCCCTGACAAAAGGGTTC
>CM060332.1:16460661-16465661 GCA_030674155.1 Stramonita haemastoma
AAACCTTTAACCACCAATCAAACTAACATAAAATTATATTTCTTTCAAGATGAGATTCAAAACATGGGCTTAAAAAGGAACCAAACAAACACAGGCGGTGCGCACGGGTTTGTAGTTCCACTGGGGGGGGGGGAGAGAGAGAGAGAGAGAGGGGGGAAAGAAGGGGGGGGAAGGGAGAGGGGGGGGGAGGAGGGGGGAAAAGGGGGGGGGGGGGCGGCGGCCCCGGCGGCAAGGCAAGGCAAAATATTTTATTCGGGGGAAAAGAAAGCACTTGGGCTTTTTTAATCCATCCCCCCCCCTTTTCAGGGATACATAATTGAAAAAATACAAACAATAAAGCTTTATGAAAACCAAAAAAACACACAAGAATAAGGACACCAATATGATAAGGTAATAAAAATGCATCGATCAGAAGACAAAAATCAGAAGTCACAATAAAAGATTTTGATAATGAAAGAATAGAAAAAGTGTTTAATAGGTAAAGAGCAAACAAGAGAAGAGAATAAACAACTGAAAACATCAATCCACCACCATCTGTAAAAGAATTATACATGTGACATAAATCATACATTTGGATAAAAGGGGGAAAAAAAAAATTTTAAACTAATACCTTATTGGAGGGGGGGGGAGTACTGCCAATAAAATATAAATAAAATCAACAATTATAATGATCCAAAATACCAAAAGTAAGGAACCATACCAAGTATCAAACAACAGGCAAGAATTAACACAGAGATACAATATTAAGGTAATGTTATAAAGTCACTGATTCAGAACGAGAATGAGAAGTAGAATCAATGATGATTTTGAGTTGAATAAAGAAAGCAAGAAAAACAAAGAAAAAACAAAAACAAAACAAAACAAAGAAAAAGGCGCAATAATTAAGAGTAAACATGAAAATATGATGAGGTTAAATGACTGAAAGCATAAAATCTACCACCATCTAACATCAAATAAGTCCATTAAAAACGAGATTTTGATAAAGGGAGAAAGAAACAACAAACAACAGGTAAGGAATACGACAGAGATAAAAATATTAAGGTAATGTTATAAAAAGGCACTCATTCAGAAGCAAAAAATAAGGAGTAAGAATCATGATTATTTTTTGATTGGATGATAAAACAAAAAAAAAACAAAAAAAAAAAACAAATAAAAAACAAAAAAAAACACACACACACCCACACACCACAACACACACACCACACACACACACACAAAACCACACACACAAAACACACACACACACACACACAAAAAAAAAAAAAGGCGCAATGATTAAAGAGCAAACATGAGAACATGATGAGGTTGAATGACTGAAAACATCAATCCACCACCATCTGTCATAAAAATTTAGTCCCATACAACATAAGTTTGATAGAAGGGGGGAAAGAACAACAACAACAAACCCAACTCACACACACCACACACACACACACAACACACACACACACCACACCCCACACCCACACACCACACACACACACACACACACACACCCCAAAACACACACACACACACACACACACACAAAACCACACACACAAAGGGCGCAATAATTAAAGAGCAAAAAAGGGGAATATGATGAGGCTAATGACTGAAAACATCAATCCACCACCATCTAGCATCAAAATTTAGTCTCAATAAAACATTAGTTTTGATTAAAGGGGGGGAAGACAAAACAACCAACAAACCCAACTCACCACACACACACACACACCACAACACACACACACACACACACACACACACACCCACACACACACACACACCACACTCTCACACACCACACACACTCTCTCTCTTTCCTTTCCCTTCTCTCTCTCTTCCTCCCCCTCTCTCTCTCCTCTCTCTCTCTCTCTCTTCCCCTTCTCTCTCTCTCTCTCTCCTCTCTCTCTCTCTCTCTCTCTCACACACACACACACACACACACACACCCCACACACACACACCAACACACACATTACACACGCACACCACACAGAGGGAGGGAGGAGGAGAAGGGGGGGGAGAAGGAGAAGGGGAATATAATTGGTTTTATTATTTTTGGTGCATCAAGTGGATTAGAGGTGAATTTTAAAGGTTGTCAATGATTGAATGCTCTTTAATTGAATCGGGAAGGGAGTTCCACAGCACAGGCGCCTGAATATAGTAAACTAGATTTAAACAAGTCTATTTTTGGGATTGGGACACTTGGCTTTTCAGTATTTCTGGAATGATTCATTGCGAACTTATTTCTTAAGGATGTGGGGACGCTCCTGCCATTATCTTAAACATAAAAATGTCTTTGTTTATTTTAGTCTTTGTTGTAGGGGGAGAATATTTAACTGGGGGATAATCCACTTCAAATAAAGTTGTTTTCTTCAGGAGGATAAGTTTGAGAGCACCCTTTATACAGACTTAGTAACGGGGTTTTTTAGGGTTTGCACTGGAGAACCCCTAGGGTTGAGGCTAGTCTATTGAGGATTGATGTAAGCTTGAAGAATTATTCCTTGAATTTGGTCAAGGAAATGTTAATTTTGTCAACTGGTATATCTTTGGGACAAATATTTTCATAGATGGATGTGTAGAAACCGCTGGATTTTAATCGATTTTTTACTCTAGAACTTTGTGGAGAGGTTTGTTCACTTGCTTCCTTTCTATGGATGGAATGTTTAGAGTAAAATTTTGTCGTTTTGTTGGTGTATAGCAGCATTTTGTTTTTTGGAGAGGAGAGGAGAGAAGAGAGGAGAGAGAGAGAGAGGAGAGAGAGAGGAGAGAGAGGAGAGAGAGAGAGGGGGAGAGAGGGTAGGAGAGGGAGAGGAATAGAGAGCTGTGTAAATAAACATGTAATTTGGTTATACATCAAACCGTAATCACCAAAACCCTAAACTATATTTAATGATAATGGTCATAGTTATCGCTCACAAAAAAGATCATAGATAAAAAGGTTCACCAAAAAATCAAATACATTTTGATTCTCTCTCTCTCTCTCTTCTCCTCTCTCTCTCTCTCTCTCTCTCTCTCTCTCTCTCTCTCTCTCTTCTTCTCTCTCTCTCTTCTCTCTCTCTCTCTCTCTCTCTCATGCCGATAAAAAGTTCTTAATTTTTATTATCATTTCCAGATAGACAATTGATCACTTTGATTGAGAGTTTTTGTATAAAGGAGAACAAGAAATGGGGGCATCCATTTATTATTAGGCCCTTTAGAATACCAAGAAAGGGTGTGGGGAGGAAGGGTTGGGGGGGGGAGGGGGTAAACAGAGGGTAGGCCTAGAAGGGGATGGGAAGAGAGAAGGAGGAGAGCATAGGCCTAATAGTATATAAATTCAGAGCTGGCAACCCGGCTTAATACCCCATACAAAATTTGTTGTCCACTTATATATGATAAAAGAAAACTGTCCCTCCACTGCACTACACGATGTAAAAACATAAATTAATGTTTTTCACATAGAAACTTGTTCCTTCTCCCATGTGTGCCTGTGGTAAAGAAAACCAGACAGGCGAGACACCCTTCGCTATTCAGGACTTGAGGAAGAAAGTGTGGCCCCCGGAATAACCCTACTACGAGAGGAGCGTAAAGGACATGCCATTATTTTTCCCCGACACATCTGACAGTGTAAAGCGAACGAGAGAAGAAAGAAAACATAACTATCTCCTTAAAATGTTCACAATAAAATTATCATTTCCAGATCCTTCCTTCTTTCAGCCCGGCACTCTTGTTCAAGGTTCATTCTAATTCACACACCCCACACTCACACACACTCCAAAACACACCGGGACGGGATAGCTAGTGGTCAGTGGCAACTTGCGATTTCGATTTCCGGGATTTTTCTCCTGGTTAACATCGTGTTTTACTCTGCTCTCCCCAACGTCTTTTCGGATGGGATGTAAACCGAGGCCCCGTGTGCGAACGCACGCAGAATATCTTGGGACACGTTAAATCCTGTTCGGGTTATCGTAAGAGTAGGCCATTGTGTGCTGGTGGGAACAGATGACAATATTTACACAACTGCACACACGGGGACTGCATGAAAAAAAGCACATGTGTGTTTATCCCATTATCCTCGATATAAAATAATTATAATAATAATAACACACACCTACTTGGCTAGGCACTCCTAAATTGGCCTCTTACCCCTTCGACATCATCGCCAAGGTCGCCTCTCTCTCTCTCTCTCTCTCTCTCTCCTCTCTCTCTCTCTCTCTCTCTCTCCCTACACACACCACCACACACACACACACACACACACACACACACACACACACACACACACACACACCACACACACACACACCAACGCACGCACGCACGCACACACACACACACACACATGCACACACACAGCAACGCACGCACGCACGCACGCACCACACACACACACACACCACGCACACACACACACACACACACACACACACACACACACACACACACACACACACACACACGAAAAGCACGCACGCACGCACACACACACACACACGCACACACACACACACACACACACACACACACACACACACACACACACACACACACACACACACACACACACACACACACAACACACACACACACAACACACAACACACTTGGTTTCAACTCATCAAGGCCAAGGTGTCAGTGTCTGTAAACAAAGCAGGGGTGGAGGGTGTGGATAGATTGGTACCATACCAGCCACCACATACGAGGCCCAGAGGCTTGCTTACACACAGCTTGGCTGTGCATGCTGTCCTTAACGGACTGTTGTCTTAAACGGGAAGACTTACTTGCATTGATAGAATGAAAAAAACTTACCCCCTATCTGGTCTGCAAATCTTCGATGTAGAATGTTTGCATATAGTATTCAGTGTGATTAATGCGTCTGTAAAAACATGTAATGCCTCACACTCAGTCCTACAAGAACCACTGATATTTTTTTTTTTGCATTTGGGTTTATATGCCCCTTACTTTAGTCACTATATCTTTATCTGTGATAATTTCCCCACCACCATCCCACCCCACTCCCGGACTTTTACCAC
>CM060332.1:16473161-16483161 GCA_030674155.1 Stramonita haemastoma
GTTTCTGCCTTGTTTTGTTGATTTTTTTTTTCGTCCTGTCACACATCTTCCTCGTTGAATTTCTGCCTTCTTGGTCCATTCTCTGGCTTTTTTTCCCAGAAAGACTTTAAAAATATTAATTTTCTTCCACACCGAAGTCAGGCGCTTATTGGCAGCGCAATGCATTTTCGCTTGCATGACATACATACAAGCTGCTAGGCCTAGTTCTACCCATTCCTTCCACTCTCAGCTGAGGCCAGCCAGTCTGTGCTAATGACAGCGGGGGATTAACGCTTACTGCACTTGACCTTGGCAGCTTCTTGAATTTCGTGCAACAGTATTTTAGAAAACTAGGTACAAAGGTGAAAGGAGGGGTCGCCCTAATTTTAGGTTAGCACTGGGCCCTGCACCCTCGCCTTAGTTATGCTGGATTAGCGCTCTGTATCGCCTGTTAACATTTGTTATTTCACGATCATGAGTGTGCAGAGACAATAACCAGAGAACCTTTAATTTCTCTCCCAGGAAAACTCTTGACAAGGGAAGAAAAGTAGTATGGTAAACTGAGGACTGGGTAGTAATAAATAACACGTGTACGCGGGCGCGCGCGCGCGCACACACACACCCCACACACACACACACACACACACACACACACACACACACACACACACACACACACACAACACTTTTTCTTTTACTATTTCACTTGTTACATCTTGTTACAAATGAGGGGGTTTTGCGTTGTTCTTTTTGTACTTAAGTATTTATTTATTTATTTATTTTATTTATTTATTCTTTTATATCGAGGATAACAGAATAAGCAATCATGTGCTTTTTTTCATCCGGTCCCCGTGTGCATGCAGTTTTGTAAATATTGTCATCAGTTGATTTCCATTTATTTGTCCAGGGATATTAAAAAATTTGCTCATCCACCCCCAAATCCCTAATCCAGACCCCCTCCCCCTCCCCCTCCCCCTGCTTTTTTTTTTCTTCTAAGTCTAATATCACAATGTGTGAAGAGACTTAAAAAGAAATTGAACACTCACACACACACACACACACACACACACACACACACACACACACACACACACACACACACACACACACACACACACACACACACATAGCGGCTACCCGGGACGGATAGCCTAGTGGTCAGAACATTGCGCTGGCAATTTGACGACCCGGGGTTCGAGTCTGGTCGAGGAAATTTTTCTCCTGGAGTTAACATCAGTGCTGACTCCACTCTCCCCAAAAGTCCTTCGGATGAGACTTTAAACCGAGGCCCCGTGTGTGAACGCACGCAGAACATCTTGCGCACACGTTAAATCCTGTTCCGCTTTTCTTAAGAGTAGGCCATCGTGTGCCGGTGGGAACAGATGACAATATTTACAAAACTACATACACATGGGGACCGGATGAAAAAAGCACTTGATTGCTTATTCTGTTATCCTCCATATAGAAGAATAAATAAATAAATAAACACACACACACACACACACATATCACTGTAAGTGGAAGGACGTAAAATTGAAGCCTTAGTACTACTTCTTCTGCTACTACTACTACAACACAGGTAATTGAGATCACCACCGGTAAAAAGACAAACTGAGGAACACATGTGCACGTGTCGCTGTATTGTTAATTAGGACAACATCCGTCCCTTTGGCCCGCCATCTTGAAAAGAAAAAAAGCCGTAATTAGGCTAATCTGTGGAACTAATTGATTGATTTCACTGTGAATACAATTATGTGATTACATGTGCAAATGGTGGCGTGCATACAAGAAGAGGATAATCATGCAAGGTAATTTTGTACGTTATTATGTTGAGATTGTTTGATTTTAATCCTGTGGGTTCATAAAGTTTGTGGGTTAAAATATATGGTGTGGCATCAGTCCAAATCTTTTTCTTCATCTTCAAACGAACAGACAACAACTACTGTTTTCTGTCATATGACCGAAAATGCTTTGCGCTTAAGAGTGGGTATTTTTAGGATCGGATCTCTCGGATCAGTACAGACTTGCCAGTGCTTTTGTGTACATGTACAGTATACACACGTGTGCAAATCTAATTGATCCCACATTTCGTGGCATCTTTCAGTGGATTACAGAAACATGAACATACCCAGCATACATCGTTAACAGTCCCTAACTCAGAAATCTCCACTGGGGTGTAAATATAACCACACCATCACAACAACAACCAAGTTTAACTGTGTAGTGGCATTGTGTTGCAGTTTGCACGTTTGTAGATCTGATCATGAGGAAACTTATGTGGGATGAAGAGACTAAAGAATTGGGGACAGCCCAAGCCAAAGTGCTGATTAGACCTAACTAACATTCCCAGATTTCCCTAGTTAACACTCATAGTCATAGCAGGATCTGAAAGCTGCTTGTAGTTTGTCTAGAACTGTATAGATTGATTGATTGATTGATTCTTTTATATTGAGGATAATGGAATAAGCACTCTTGTGCTTTTTTTACATCCAGTCCCCGTGTGTCTGCAATTTTGTAAATGTCATCTGTTCTCACCGGCACACGATGGCCCACTCACACGAAAAGTGGAACAGGATTTAACGTGTGCGCAAGATGTTCTGCGTGTGTTCGCACATGGGGCCTCGGTTTACAGTCTCATCCGAAGGACTTTTGGGGAGAGTGGAGTCAGCACTGATGTTAACTCCAGGAGAAAAATCTCCTCGACTGGACTCAAACCTGGGTCGTCAGATTGTGAACCTAGATAGTGGCTGCCAACATTAGTTCTTCCAATTCCTGTATAATTATTGATCTGAAAAGGAGACATTCATGTTTCTGATTCCTATGAGTATGTCATGGATCTGTAGTGTAAAGAGGGTAAAATACTCCAAATCCAGTGCCATAGGTGTAAAAAGGGAGACATTAGCACTACCCACTTCAGTGTCATAGGTCTGTTTTTGGGTTTGAATTTATTACTTATATTTCAGTGAATAGAAATGACAAATGGTCTTTTGACTGTTAAGACCTTCCAATGAGTAGGGCCATAGCCAGTTTGCTCTGTAAATGTAATCTCTTTTCACTTTTTAAGTTTATTCAGATTCAGATAATGTCTTTTCATTTTTAAGTTTATTCAAATTTAGATCTATACTTTATTTTCTCAAAAAGAGAAATCCATGCAGGTTACAAGCCACACATAAAAACAGTAAACATGCAAACATTACATCATGAAACATACACACACACACACTCACACACACACACACACACACACACACACACACACACACACACACACACACACACAGTGTCACACACATTGGAAACGCTGCACACATGTGCACACATTTTTATGACATAAACCATATTGTTATTATTAAACCATATTGTTATAACACATTGTATGATTAAGGCAAATTTTTATATATTGATGAAATTAATACTCTTCTATTAAGATATTAAACACAGTCTAAAACACTACAGTAACAAACACACATTTTTATGACATAAAACAAATTGCTATAACATGTATAAGAAAATATGGAAGACAGTTCAGAAAAAAAGTCACCTTTCCCATGCTTCAGAATGTCCAGTCCCTTTTCCACCTGAGCTCTGGGTCTTCCTGGCCTCCCCTCTTCCTCCACCACTTGCTCTTCTGTCTGTCTCTCTCTCTGTCTCTCTTTGTCTCTCTGTCTCTGTCTCTGTGTGTCTGTCTGTGTGTCTGTCTGTGTGTCTCTGTCTGTCTGTCTGTCTGTCTGTCTGTCTGTCTGTCTGTCTGTCTGTCTGTCTGTCTGTCTGTCTCTCTCTCTCTCTCTCTCTCTCTCTCTCTCTCTCTCTCTCTCTCTCTCTCTCTCTCTCTCTCTCTCTCTTCTCTCTCTCTCTCTCTCTCTCTCTCTCTCTCTCTCTCTCTCTCTCTCTCTCTCTCTCTCTCTCTCTCTCTCCTCTCTCTCTCTCTCTCTTCTCTCTCTCTCTCTCTTTGGATCAGTTCAGTTGTGTGTGTGTGTGTGTGTGTGTGTGTGTGTGTGTGTGTGTGTGTGTGTGTGTGTGTGTGTGTGTGTGTGTGTGTGTGGCACTCCAATAGAAGAATAGTTTGGCATGGTTGCCTCTTTGGATTTACAAGTTTCTTGATGGCTAATGGACTGACAACATGGAAAAGGATTAGCTGTACCAAACAATTCAGTGAGGTGCTCCACTCCTAACTTGGGAAGATAATGGAAAAGTCAGTCAGCCAGTACTGCAGTACAGACTAATGTGTCAGAATGATAATTTGTTATATTTTTGGTCTATTTATCAGGATCAGCACAGACACTGGGAAGAAGGAGCTCTGGACTGGGTGAGCAACAGAGAGCATGGCAGGATGATGCATGAAAGGAGAGAAAGGCAGGGGGAATAAGAAGTAAGTTGGCATGAAAGATGTCAGAGTGTGTCTGAGAAGGTGTCCATGATTAGATTGAACAGCACCCCCTCCCCCCACCCCCAAGGGGATGCCTGGGGCTTGTCAGTATTAAATAGTATCCCAACATTCTGGAAGGTCTGTGCTGGGAATTTTCTCTTTTCTATCCCCCTCTCTGTGTCTGCCTTGTTCAGGACTTTCCTGCCTGTCACCTCCTTGTCTATTTTCTGAGTCCATTTTCTTACAGTCTTTTTTTCTGAGTCCATTCTCTAACCTTTTTTCCAGTACACTGAAGTTGGGTGTTGTGTGTGTGTGTGACTTGTCAGACACTTAGTGGCAGCTTAGCACATTTTCACTCAATGGTGGTTGCTGTCAACATTCATGAAGAAGACTGGACAAGGTTTCTTGGTTTAACACCAAAAGAATGTGCACAAACACCCATAGCTATCTCATCCTTTGCAAGCACAGCACAGCACTATGTTTTTCTTCTGTTGTTTTTCTTCTTCTGTTGTTTTTCTTCTGTAGTTTTTCTTCTGTAGCATCTTGTTGCCCATCCTTGTGTCTTTTTCCACCCAAGTTGTCCGGCACTCCCTGGTCTCTCTTACTCTGGTCTGGGATCAGGGTTCTATTTCTGAAAGTATTTGGCTTATAAGTTACATGAAGCGAAGCTTGACATGCTCTGTGTTGTCAAACGGACAGTGAAAGTGGAGATCAGAAGCCAGGAAATTGAATGTCACTCTCTGTGACTGAACATTGTTTGGTTATTTGCTGGTCTTCCAGTATGAGTTTCCATTATCTTCAGTGCTTTAATATGTTGTTGTCAGTTAAAGAGTTATGTTCTAACTACTTGAAATATCCAGGGTACAAAACTCCATTGCTTGGTATATTATATCTGAGGCACCCTCTTTGTTTTCAGAGGCTGTTGATGTACAGGGGTCACCTCTGGCTTGATTTCTCTGGTTTTAACTGTTTTCTAAAAAAGAATGTACTAAAAGTTCCAAATGCAGGATAAGTTTTGCAGTATTGTAATGTGATTGAATGCAAGAAGGTTAATGTTTTCATTGTTTTGTGATGTGATGCGTGTTCTGTTTGTTATATATTCTAATTGATATTGTTTCATGTTTTTCATGGATTTATTGTTGATTCTCCAATTATTTTTCTTAATATATATTATTACTATATAAAATTACTTGTTTTAATTTTTTTCCCATTTTTTGTGTTTTTCTTTGAAGTTCACAAATGGTGATATATATATATATATATATATATATATATATATATATATATATATATATATATATATATATATATATATATACACATACATACATACATACATACAGCCTTTTTTTTTTTTTTTTTTGCTCAACATTACAAAGCAGCCACATTCTGACTTTAGAGATGGTGTCAGAACAGGACACCTGTGCACATGCATTTTATACAAATTATATATATATATATATATATATATAATTCGTTCTGACATGCCAAAAATGGCCTACACTTCCAAAATTCTCTTCGGAGGCGTGGGTTCGAATCCCACAGCTGCCACCATGTTGCATGCATGTTTGTGAGGGTGTAACTGTAAGAAAGAAAGGGAACGGACTCACTTCAACCACACAAAGACCGTCTCTATGTTCAGCCCAGTATGATCTCTAAACCAAACATAACATCTGGAGCTAGCGACTCCTCATCCTCGTACATGTAACACTGTAGACAGTTAATAAGAAGTCAGTTACAGTAGTCAAATTTGGTAGTACAAAGCACAAGCAAGAGTTTTAGCTGATTCTGTGGTAAACTTGATCTACTATGTCAGGTTTCTATGTAGGCAGAGTGGCAGATATTTGAAACATGATTATTTAGAGATGTAGACATGTTATTGGAAATGATATAGCCTGAATTTCTATAGTATCAGAGTGCGTGAAGGGTATCTTTGAAATTGCAACTTGAGGGTATCTTTGAAATTTCAACCTGAATTAATGTTATTTGTGGTTCTTGGAAGTGCATCTTAATAAAAACTTAATAAGGACTTCCAGTTTTATCATCATTGAGTTTTAGTTGTTTAAGGTCTTGGTATTTTTGTACAGGTCTCAATGTTTTCAATAGTATACATGTGACCAGCTCTCAAAAGGTGCCTCACCAACTGCTGGAAATTAAATTACAGCAGACCTTCATGAGACAGAGATTTATACTAAGTTTAAACACCCAATATTCGTATTTTACAACAGAAAAGATAATACTTTTGATAGTTTTTTAGAAAATCGCATTGAAAGACAGATGAAAAAATAGTGTTACTTGTGACGTGACACAAATCATTCCTTCATAAATCAACAAATTCAAAGGTGAAAAAGGAAATAAGAAGTTCTGATGTTGTCTTTGATGTCTCTGAACATAACTACACACTGAAAGTTGGAATAGGTTATTCAAAGGGGAGTTACATAACATTGAATAATGGCACTGTCACCCGGGACACTATTTGACCAAAAAAGTTTTTTTCTACCATGCAAAAAAGCACTCTGCAGATACAAGCTGTGCATATAATTTACTTAAGAAAGCATTATTCTTTATTTCAAAGTAAAAAAGTTAATTAAGCCAATAATTTTGTCTAACTGTCACATTATGGTGTCATTTGTGACAAATCATGTCGTGACTAGCAATGTGTGCTGTCACAGGTCACATGTAACCAATACAAATATGAATAAACCACAGTGCTAATATTACACACCACTTTATGCCAAGGTTTTAAAGATATTTTCTGTCATTAATAATATTTATCTCAAGACAAATGCACAGTGGGTCTGGAATGATAATCTTTTAAAAGTTGGTGTTACGTGTGACATGCTTAATGCTGGACAGTAAACTATTGTTTGGTCTTTGTTTTGTAAAAGTTTTACTAGAACCAGTGTAATATGGGAAAATCCACTTGTAAGTTATATTCCATTCTCATTTTGAGCACAATTTTGTGCGTTTTATTTTTTATTGATATCATTTTAAGACAGATCTATGGTGCTTGATATTTAAGTAGAGATCATCATCTTTTTAAATCCCATTTTCTTTGGATATCTTTTTTTATATATTTTTTTTTTTACTCTACAATACTTTTTGTGAAAAAAAAATCATTTTATTTATTTTTGTTAACTAAACATTCAGCTTGATAAAACAGTAATGCCATGCCTATGTCTCTTCTTGTTTTAAACTGTCTGAGAGCATCTCACAGTAAAGAAACACAGCTGTGAAGCTCTTTACTTTAAATCTTCTCTTTTTTTTGGGGGGGGGGGGGGGGGGTAGGGGCGTAACACTTCCCATGATTACCAAAACAAATATTTTATTGTAATAAAATTCATTTGAATTATTGATTTCTCTCTCTGTCTGTCTGTCTGAGTCTCTCTCTCCCTCTCTCTCCCCTCTCTCTACTCCTCTCTCTCCTCTCTCTCTCCTCTCTCTCTCTCTCTCTCTCTCTCTCTCTCTCTCCCCCCCCCCGTGTGTGTGTGTGTGTGTGTGTGTGTGTGTGTGTGTGTGTGTGTGCATGCGTGTGTGTGTATGTGTGTGTGTCACTGTGTGTGTGCCTGTGTGTGTGTATGTGCGTGCGTGCGTGTGTGTGCGTGCGTGCGTGTGTGTGTGTGTGACATCTACAATGCTGTTTTTGTCTTTCTGTGAGCCTGCAATAGTCCATTTATTTTGTTGCTGCAAAGGCATCATTGCATTTCTATGTTGTCTGTCAAATATCTCTTGGTTTGGTTTTGTTGGGTTTGTTATAATCCTATACTTTGTACAAAATACTAAATAGGGTTTCCACACAAAACATATCAAGTCAGTGATTTTACATTTTAAAATTGTGATTCTTAAGAAAACATAAAACAGAACCTAAATAGATCCACATCCAGTTAAAGGAATAAAGCACAAGCAATAGTATGCTATTAATACTAATATTAATAATAATACAGCTTTTGTCGGAACATAGAGTCAAAGTAGGTGAAAAAGAAAAGAAAGGAAAGAATAGATCTGGCAAACAGCTCTTTAATAGTACAGTGCCACAGTGACTTCACAGAGCATTAAACTAAAAGGTGAGAAAGAGGAGAATGTAATAAACTGGTGGGAAAACCATTAAGTAAAAGTCAAAAAGGTTCAACTGATGTGAAATTTTATTTGACATCTTCAGAAAGTGGGTATTCTGTTGCTCCTGTGCTACAGATTTAATCAAATGACCATGTGAATCTGCAAAATGTTCTTGAAGTAATAGTTAAATTATTTTGAGCAACAATTATAGGATGAAAATCATGAAATTATTACTAATAATAATAATATCATAATTGTCAGAGGTAGCCCATGTCTGTAACTGATAACTGTTTTAAGTCACAAACTATCACAGCTATCAGCATAATGTCTACATTTCTTTTCATCTGCTTGTGCTTAGGGTAACATACTAAATATCTTCTTTTTTTTTAATGAGCATGAGCACTATCAGTCACACATTGTGAATTGCAATTAAAAAAAATTAAAACTTCTGTTAAAAAAATTCTTGTAAACGTTTTTTTTTTTTAACCAAAATATGTTAAGATGTTGTCCAGTGCTAAATAAGTCCAGAGCACTTGTGAAAGTAAAGCTGTTTCATGGATAAACTGCTGACAGAAAAATGAGCTTGCTGCTCAAACTTCCTCAAAGCTGGTGTCTGATAGTAGTAACATTGAACACTATTTATGGTCACTGCACAAAGTATACCAGAACTATAAACTCCCTGCCCCATTGGTTGAAATTAACATAAACTACCATTATGATTTGTGTAAAAACAATTATTGAAAACATTAATTCCATACAAAATTTCTCAAGAATGGTGTGCTTTGTAATTCGCGACACCATGCCAACTTTCATCACACAACTCTCCAGACCACGAAGAACCAGCTAATTCGAAAGTACAGCCAGTAACACTTTCAAACGATCTTTTTAACAGCAATCTAATATAAACACACCCCTAAAAGACAACAGAAATGTTTAAAAGAAAGAATTTAATGGTTTTAGGTGTCATTTGTTACATTTAGTGTACCGCGTAACTTGAAAATTAAGCGTGACAAAAATGAAAACCTCAACTGCACGCCTCACCATCTTCACCATGCTGGTAAACAAAGTTTTGCACATGCGCAGACGGCATTTCCGACATCCAAAATGGTGGACATGACTGTGTTCAACCTTATGTTAAAAAAATAAATTAAAAAGTTTCATTCGTGATTTTGTGACACTAAATATTCAAAAAGCAATATTTTCTAACACAGCATACTATTTTACATAAAATAGTGATTTTTAGAAAGCGTCAACACAATAGAAATAATCAAGTGCGTTCCCCGATCCAGTCCAAGTTTTACATCGTTCTACCGAGGCATCATCTAACGATCTCAGCGTGACAACTTATGTAACGCGGTACTCCATGTTTTTAAAGTCATAATACCTCAAAAAGTATGTGTATTTGAGCACAAATCTTTTAAAGAGAATAAAGATCAATTCAGTAACTAAAACACTGCCCAGCTGTTTTAGCAAACTACTCTTAGTTCCTGCACACGATCATGCACAATAACCTATGTGCTGACGGACCCATTAAAATAGGCAGAAAAAGGCCCACTTTTCCACACTATTATCTAAAATTAACAATATTTTGACTACCCA